>OX419193.1:2420000-3620000 GCA_948465475.1 Thalpophila matura | reverse complement strand
ATGAACCATGGTGAATGTTATGAAAGGAGTTCTCGTCGAATGGTATGTAAACAAATCAAAGATCATAAGGACAAAACGATGTTATTCTTGCAAACATAAACGTATTCCGATATTTAACTAAAAGTTTATTCGAAAATCAGTGTTTAAAATTTAACAGAGGTTATTATAGTTCGTGTTTTATACAGTCAAGTTGGATACCTTATTTCCTTGTATTATTGAATGGAACTGTTTGCAGATTCTAAATCTTTTTCTCAAAATATTTACGGTCAAATAAAAAGTTTACTGCGGATACGAACGAATCTATGTATATGACCGGAAATATTTTGAGAAAAAATGTAGAATCTTCAAACAGTTTTCTAAAGCTCGTATTACAGAATTACGATCGAGCACAGATCTCTGCTTGAGCATACATTTAAAGCCATTTGATTGGTTGACATCTATGCTCAAGCAGAGATCTGTGCTCGAGCATTGTTCTGTAATACGGGCCTAAGTCACGCATTTGACTGTGCCAGTTGTCGACCAAGAACTAAACTAAATTAGTTTAGCTTAGCATGTGTAGCTGAAGTGTGTTTATAAAACTGGTTGGGGACCAAGAGCTAAACTAAGCAAAGCCAGCTATAGATAAACTAGTTTGTTGCATGCACATTGAATCAACAACTAAACAAAAGTCAAGTCAGTTCGACAGACATGTCACCACAAGAAGATGCTTTGATTGATGAAATCACATAAAAAAATTGCATTAACACTGACAAAGGTGTGCTAGGGAAGGTGGGAGGGGCTTAGTTTAGCTCCTGATCAGTATACGCAACTAACTTAGCTTTACTTATTTCAGTTAATTTACATCGATTTGTTTACAATGTTTGCGGTCTGCACACAAGTATGAAAAATTACCTCAGCTATGCAAGCTAAGCTAGCTGAGTTTAACTCTCGATCGACAACCCGCTGTACTGATGAAGCATAAACATAAAAATAATTGTTACATTTCGATATAATCTAAATCTGCCGGAATGTTGAAACTTTGGTCTATAACATCATTTTCCATTTGAAATGTATTTTTTATGTAAGACTTCAGTATAAAAATGTTTTCTGTCCATCTGTTTGCTGCTGTTTTCAGGTCCTGAAATATTATCACTATTTTAATTGAAATATTATCTTTTTTAGTAATGCATCCTGTATTAAAGCTTTTAACTTGATACCTGGGTTTCAGTCTTCAGTTGAGCTATGTACTCAGGGTCACAATCCCTGTATCTCTGCAATTCTTTCTTAAGTTTTTCTTCTTGTTTCTCAAGACCTTCTAATATTGATAGTACTTGAGTTCTTTCCTCAGATTGTTCTCTTCCAATCTATTAAAAATATGTAAGAAAGAATTTATTTATTATGGTCAACATTAAAAATGTACCATAAAAAGTCAGCAAAAGTATATTATGTTAACTCTGTGTTGTCACCATGGTCCCTGCGCATTACTAAATCATAATCAAATTCTATTTTGTATTATACAGTTATTGTAAACATTATTTTATTTACCTACTACTTCCTTCATAAACAGATGAGGTAATTGAAATTCAATAAGAAACATTCTGTTCGTGTAAACAATTACAATAATTACAATAATAAATTAATTGAATTGAAGTGACCTAATAATACAGCATAATATTGTGTAATGTGTGTCAATAACATCACATTAAAATCTACACAGTGGTTCTTATAAGTAGATAGGTACATACAGATTCATTTGCAATGGAATCTTCATTCTTTTTCAATTTCTTTGAGCATTCCTGTAATTCAGTTTGTAAATCATGCAGTTTTCTTTTCTTTGTGTTCTTTGCTTTGCTGTTAGACAACAGAAAAATTAAAAATAATAGAATTATTCCACTTTGCCCCACCAGGCCGTTCTGTTCTGTACTGGTGGGACGAAGTGAAATGCCTACAATTTTGCAGTGAAATCTTGCTGGATTCTGTGCCACTAGAGCTGGCACCTTAGAATTTGTGTAGGTGTAGGTGATACTCATAGTAAAAATAAAATGTACTAGACTATCATAAGACTAGGTCATTATAAGAGATATTCAAACATATAATTACGCGAGCAGGATTTGAACCCGTGACCTCTGCCGTACCGTGGCTAGTGCTCTGAACGCGATAGCTTAGTTGGTTAGAAACTTAGGACTCATCATTATGAACAACTTTTAGGTACTACGCGAGCAACCCTGAAATCCCGAAAAAAAATATCAGCTGTTCCATACATTTATGTTCACATAGATCGACAAAATGTATGGAACAGCAGGTTTTTTTTCGCGATTTCAGGGTTGGTCCCATAGTAAAAGTTGTTCATAATGATAAGTTCAATGACCCGTTTTCGACTTTCGCATAAACTAAGAATAACGTTGTATACCTCTGTCTACTCCGTCACAACTCCGTCAGGGAATACAAAAGTGGTGTTTTGTAGGTATTTATATAAAACTAACTCACCTAGGGAATGACCAAAAATATATTGAAGTTCCAATCTTCTCTGAGTCAACAAGATGATCATCCACTAAGCTTTGGACTACTTCTTTGACAGATTGCATAGTAATGCCCTTCTCTTTTGGTGCTATCTTCTCTAGTTCCTATAGGTAGTATGTTCATTAGTTTAAATAATAATTATGCAAATTATCTGTGCCTACAAGAAATATGTCCAAATAGCAAAGAAAAACCCATCTTATAAAATTAAACATCATAACGAATTGGAAATAAAAAATATTTTTCCTGAACTTTTAAAATACCGTTCTATGTCATTAAAGAATACAGTCTAATTTTTGTTATTTTAATAAAATATATTTATATGTTTTGACAGCAGACAGGGTTATTAGTGCAAAAAAAATATCTGTACTACTTATTGCATGGCATGTGGACGTATACACACTTAATACATACATAAATACCAAAAACAAAGCTATAATTACCTTCAACTGAAAGAAATCTTTACTGTTATGAAATATCTCCAACATTCTTATCCTTTTTTCTTCAGCACTCAAACCTCGTTTCTTTGACATTTTGATTACAGTGATCCGGCTATGAAACAATTCCTTCTTCACCTGGACGAGACCTTAGCCCTTGGCAGGAAGTTTATTCTTCAAGACCTGGACGATACGCATCTGTTTATATCTGCAGATATAGTGGAGACGCTGCAAGCTCGTGTGGATGATTTGATGGACCAACTTAGCATACCAGTACATGACAAAGGAGTATAAAAATGGCTTCAGGTTTAAGGGGTAATAGGGATACAGAGAGGAGAAAGGTTCTAGATGATGCAGCCAGGAAACGTAGAGCTAGAAAAGCAGTTGAGGCCCTCGAGCAAGACAATTTCCATGAAGATCCACATGCTGACCTGGTTATGTCGAAGAAGGTGCCGAAATTCGCAGATTCCAATGAAAAGCCGACTAGGAAGAAGAAGGCTAAGAGTGCAGAGTATTACAAGATGCGATTTCGGAAGACATTCGCGCAGCTAGTTGAGGAAGACGCGAGTTTTAGACCTGACCCGCCTAACTACCTGTCTGCGCAAGTCCCACCTTCTAAGTAAGTACTGATACTAGCTTCCGCCTGCAGCTTCGCCCGCATAAATTCAAATAATACATAATTTTTGAAGGATTTTTATAGCCTATGTTATTTTGATGTATAATAGGCTATATTATTGTATAGTAGGATCGAAATCGTTTTTTTCGGAATTTCGATTTGGGCCATGTGCAGAAAGATGCTCTTTAAGAATACAAACAATAAATGTTATGACAAGAAATTCGAAATATTTGATTTTGTACTGCCCCAATGACTTGAAAAGTCATTAAATTAAATAAAACTGCAATATTTTTGACAAAAATTTTTTTTTTTAATCGCTGCATTGCAGTTGGTTGGCATGGAGTTGGAAAATGCACCATAACACCATTGTAGAGGTTTATTTAGTTAGCTCAGCAAGCACTGATTTGATGTCGCGTCTGCGCGGAGTACCTACCAAAGTTGCAAGGGGTGGGGGTTGGATATGTTTTCGAATTCCAAGAAATAAAGCACGTAATATTATTTTTTAATTATAGTTCGATTTTATCCTGTATTTGTAGCTCAAACAAGGTTAAAAAGGAACGATTTTATAATTATTCTGATGGCTTGGGGCAGTATTATTTATTAATATTTTGACAAGATTTTTTATAAATGAAACAATTACCTCATGGAGCATCTTTCCCGCACTGGCCCATTACAAAAATCTAAGATTTTTTTTTTCATACATTCAGCGATCCACCCTATTGTATAGTTATTAGGGGGGGCTCTTAACCATTGAACAGACTAAAATAGTGAGGTACTGCTTTGATTTTATCCCCCCAAAAATCATATCCTGGATGAGCCCTCCGCCCCCCTCCCCCCCGCAATAAATCCTGGATACAGCAATGGTGATCACTGGTAGGTACGTAACTTCGTAATGTAGGTAGGTAGGTACTATCATCATGTCATTGTATCGTATCCCGTGTCTGTGTAAAAGTGACATGTTTGTAATAAATATCGTATTTGTTTGTTTTCAGATTTCCCGATCGACATTTCTGTGCTGTTTGTGGTTTTCCATCGAACTACACTTGCATACCTTGTGGAGCACGTTACTGCTGCGTCCGCTGCTTGGGAACACACTTAGACACGAGATGCCTCAAATGGACTGCTTAGTTCTGTAGTTTTATGTCAAAATAATTAAACTTTCCCACTTGAAAACACTTTTCGTTTCATTTGTTATAAAAAAACATCCAAGTTTTCCCGCTAAAATACCAAAATCCAAATGTCTTTTTAAGTTGTTCCAAGTTTGAATATTCTTTTTTTGGTGGCCATGATTTCACAAATCTGTTTCCCTTTTTTTTTTCAAACAATTATAAAGTAATTTGAGAACCGTTTTTTTTGTTTATCATACATAATAATTATGTATGTAGGTACATAGGTACCTAATTGTTTTATATTTTTTCCACTTGCTTAATGTTTGGATGTGTAGGTACAAGTAAATTAATTTTTGAGATCCATAGATTAGGATTCATGTGTTTTTGTATCGCTAAATGAGTCAGTATAAAGTAGATTTAACCATGCCTGGTTCACCACTTATTTTAACGAATTTTTCCTTTAGGTATATCTTTCAGTCTTAGGGGATATTAAATAACTTTAATCTGAACCCCTATTTATACTTATACTTTAGTAAAGTCTTAATTTGCCGTCTCGCTTAATTTGCACTTTTATTAATTAATTTTAGTATGTAATCAAAAATATGTTACCTAATTACTAAAATAATGGTTTAGTTCAAATATCCGTCCAATAAAGATTCGAAATAAAAATATTTGAACCAAATTTAAATTACATAAATATTCCTTATTATGTTTTTAATGTGATTATTAGAGCAAAATAAATTACAAAACTAATAATATAAGTTAAAATAACAAGATCCTTAGCTTTCGTGTGTATTTTGAGTCGTAAAGTGGAAGATGGTGTCGATCAAATCTTTGCTGTGTTTTTCGTATACTATTTTTTTAGTAGGTACGATAGTGCAATACATTTAAAATGAGTTCTTTATATATCTATCTATAAATAACAAGTGTTGTGAATGTGTAATGGAAAAAAAATCGAAATATGACATCGTAACACTCAAGTGGCGGAACACACGGGGCGGTGCGCCCGTACAACTGGGCGCGGGGTCACGGGAACTCATAATAAATCAAGGTACCTACTTAAACAATGACACGTGCCGATAAGGTCGGCCACACCTGGCCCAGTTAAAATTTATTGCCCATTAAGATAAGCAGAATGGCTGCCGAGGTCGAGATTGTGGATACTTAGAGACGAATGTTTTTATACAGAGTTCATTGTTATCTTAATGGCCGTTGCAAGTGTAGGTAAACAAATGGCGGGAGCGGCGCGCGTCATTGCTGTGATAACACTAGCTTCCGAGTTCCGCCCGCGGCTTCGCCCGCGTTTTTGGGATAAAAAGTAGCCCCTATGTTATTCTGATGTATAAGCTATATTACTGTAAAGTTTCATCAAAACCCGTTCAGTAGTTTTTGCGTGAAATAGTAACAAACATGCATACATCTATACATCCTCACAAACTTTCACATTTATAATATTAATTAGTAGGAAGTAAGATGATTAATTAATAAAACATTGTGTTTATAGGTTTTAATCGTTTTATGAGTGTGTTTAATATGTATAGATTGTAAAACAATGATTGTTTTTAAAAATCGGTTTATATTATACACGACCCAGGACACAAATAAAAAAAATAGCAAATGTCTGGTAGATTGTAAAACAATGATTGTTTTTTAAAAATCGGTTTATATAGGTACACGACCCAGGACACAAATAAAAAATTGCAAATGTCTGGTTTCTCTTATTTTTAATATTTAATTGAATAGTTTAGTAGCCAAATAAGAGATATATCTACTTATGAGAAAAAATCTTATAGGTCCAATTCTTATAAGAATTTCGCGATTTCGTTGATTTTGCGCAAAATGGGAAAACTGCGCGGTGATTTGCGATCGATTTTCGCGAAAACTGTTTGGCGCGTCAGCGCAAAGAATAGGGATGTTGAATGTATTTTTTTTATTGTGAATGTGTAAACTATTTGAAAAAAGATAATTAACACCAAAAAAACCAATTAAACATCTACAAAATTGGCAAAGTTATAAGCGTTTTAAAATGATTTGCTAGACACGGACGGTATGCATGATAAGTGACGTAACACCACCTATGTCAGCTTTGCGCGACAAAGACGGAGCGATACTCCCTCCAAAAACTTTAAAAGCGTCTATGTTTTCCATTTTGTGATTTATGACTGTTTTTTTTTTTACTTTTTTGTTATTCCTATTCCTTCTTTGGAATAAAATATTTTATTGTACTTTTTTAATAGTAGTCCACTGGTATTGAAGTCTCGAGAATTCTCGAGGCGTTAGTTTTTTTTTTCGTCTCGACGAAAGACAAATTTCTCGAGAAACCCTAGTGCTTACCTATAGGTAACTGTAAATAGAAGAGAAAACTTTAGGGACCTAATACCTATTTCCTTTATTTCCTAATATAGGTAGGTACCTTTAAGTACCCAATAAATGATTAGGTAACTCTGAGTTGCAGAAAAGGTCATTAAGTATTAAAGGAGACTTTAACGATAGAAATTGTATGGTAAATGTCTTCTTTCAAAGTAAGTACAGTACAGTAATAAAAGCTTAACAAAAAATAAAAATATATTTTAATTGTTCTTTGCCTAATTTATCTTAGAGATTAAGAATTGGAATCAAAAATCGAAATAAATAAGAAATGAAATGATTATGCCGTTGACATTTTGAAAAAAACCAATAAAACAAAAACCGATTCATGCTGGCTGGCGCGTGCCTCCACAGAATATCATATCGACAGCAACTAAAACCTTTGAATTGAGAACTCATTAATCGGGCTGTACTTCATTGGATCATTCACACCATACTTAACCTCACTGTTACAAATACAAAGATTTCTTTTTAACCCAATTAGGTACGTACAAAAACAAATAAAAAATGAATTTAAATACTCTTGAAATACTCGATCACACCAAACTAATTTCATATCTGTACCGACATACACAATCTTGAAGCCCAGCGTTCTATGGGCGTCTGCCGTGTCCTTTAATTATCTTTCTCTAACCGACCGTAAAAATGACTGTAAAAATCTTCAGTCATTCATTAAGCTCCCATTCTTCTCTGACCGAATTTTTTTCTTCGTTCTCTTGGTTGCTTTCGTTAAAATTATAAAATATGAAACATAATACGTCTACATATTTATGTTTCGTATTTTATTAATTACTTTAATATTTTAAAGCATAGATTAAAAGAATTTATCAACATTAACTTGTTTTTGAAAAAAAAAATATCTCATTTTTGTTCAAGCGCCATCTAGGAGACAATAGCGGTAGTATTGATAAGCTTAGTAAAGTATCTTATGAAATAGTGCGACTACTCACCACAAGATGGCAGTAGGTACATCTTATGAAAATAATGCCCAACGCAAACTTCCACCTTTATTTATGCCCGAAGTGGTGAACTCATACATGACTACCTTACCTACTACTGAGTACCATAAAGGACAGCTTAGGGGGACAACTAGATCCTTCGCTGTCAACACAGCGCATTCTCAGGAGCTCGGAGGCGACCTAGGGAAGCCCCCTCTTATTTGATGTAGGTATATAAAATTGATAATATTAATCTCACAATAATAGCATGTCACAGAGGAAGTAGGGTAGTTTAAAAGCATCTGTCAGTTGTACAACAACGCTATTATGAACCCAGGTGCTGGGGGGCAAGCGATAACGAGACACGTGCCTTAAAGTCAATACGGAATGGAGGCCGTACCTACAGCAACCCTCGTTATACCTACATGGCCTTTTTGATAGTACATTTTATCCTTCAATTTTGCTACCAACTTTATACCTATTTATCTATTTATAAAGCAGTTCCTATTCAAACATAGACAGACGCTCGAAAATGTAGGTAGGTATAAAGTTTAGGAAATTTCAGGGGAGAAGATGGAATACTTGCTGTTGCCTTTCTTATTCCACTTAAATCGATGTTATTAAATATACAGAGTGGCAGGTTAGACAGTTGAAATATTTTAAGGGGTCATTGTACTCATAATTATGAACATCTTTCACTATGGGACCAACCCTGAAATCGCGAAAAAAAAATCAGCTATTCCATACATTTTGGTTCACATAACTCAACAAAATGTAAGTATGGAACAGCAGATTTTTTTTTCGCGATTTCAGGGTTGGTCCCATAGTGAAAGTTGTTCATAATGATGAGTACAATGACCCCTTAAAATATTTCCACTGTCTAACCTGCCACCCTGTATAAGAGATTTTCAAAAACAACCGACACAGGCGGGGTTTCAACGCGCGACCTCTGCCCCATCGCTTCAACCAGCTGAGCTACTGTGACTTCGCCTGTATCATTTATGAAATCTCTTTTTACGCCTCATATGAGCATTGGTAACATCTATCGGAGTCTAATTACAATAACGTTTTATTTGGACCAAATACAATATAGTTGATACTTGATACTATTATAGACTCTAACTCAATGCCTCTAACTTTGCAGTTAGAACTTGTGTTATAGAAAATATGGTGATGAATCTTGGAAATTTACGGTCCGCAATCGCGTCTGACGCAGTGATTTAAAAAAAAAAGCCGGACAAGTGCGAGTATGCCTCGCGCCCTAAGGGTTCCGATATATGATCATAGATGGCGCTACTGCATACTTCTAGTGGTGTCATCTATGAGCAGATGGCTCCACTTATGGTCCGGTGACTGACGGCGGACAACAAAGTGATCCTATAAGGGTTCCGTTTTTCCTTTTGAGGTACGGAACCCTAAAAATGTGCCCAGCCATTAATGTTTGACCCATACATTATAATATCGTGCCTGCCTGTTGTCTGGCTTAGGAGCGTGTCATGTTCACTAAAAATCCCTGCTGTTAGTGTTCTGGTGTAGATCTAGGTTCGTTTAGTATATATAGGTATTCGTTCTTTTATACCTAATAGCACTTCGCCCGCGACTTCGTCCGCATGTCCCACAGGAACTGTGCATTTTTTCGGGATAAAAAGTAGCCTATGTTACTCAGTAATAATGTAGCTTTCTACTGGTGAAAGATTTTTTTTAATCGGTCCAGTAGTTTCGGAGCCTATTCAACGCAAACAAACAATCAAATCCAATATATATCTTTATAAAGATATATATTGGGAAGAAGACTTTATCCCATCGGGCTGATAAAAAAGTCAATGAAACAAAACATTATAATTTGTGTATTTCATTTCATTTATTTTTCTGCTTTATGTCTAATTATAAATTTCAAATATTAATGCACCATCAGAAACTGTAATTATTTTTGTTACCTTTCACTTCATTTAATTCCGAAGTTTTTACAAAAGTAGGTATTTCATTTTTCAAGCCTTTTGCTTCGAAATCAAATATACCTACTTAATGAAAAGTAAAAAAACATTAAAATTGTCTGTAATTTTCGAAACTGTGTTGAAGCTTATAATTTTCACGTCAGACTTAATAAATGTGATGTATTATCTTAAAATTATTTTATTTACAATAATTGTATCACAATACAGGATCAAGGCATGTTAATTCTCCTACAAATAAAAAATAGTAGGTATATTTTTACAAGTATCAGAAAAAGGTTGAACTCTTATGAAAATCAAAATAATATAAAAAAACTTGCCTATTACTCATATCTACTATTTGGTAAAAACATTACGTCCGTAGAAAAAACAAGTCACCCTAGTTTTATACAAAAATCGTATGCCTTGACGAATTTTAAGTCAACCAAATAAAACAGCGACAATCAATACTTAGATACTATTTACATTTTAAAACTACTATTTACAAAATGCAACATTTTTCTTAAACTAAATAAAAATTATACAGTTCTCACTTAAATTACTGACTCGATTGTAATAAATATATTGTATTAAAGCCATAAATACATGAATTTTACACAATTTTATATTTTTTTCACCTTATTTTAATACTGGACTGAGGAATGGTAAACAATTTTTAGAAACGTATTTTATTTTTCCAAAGAGAATCATTAATTTTATAAACAGATTATTTTTCATAAATACCTACTGCGAAATTGAAACATTATCTTAGATATAACATAAAGCCAGTCCTGTCTTTATTTTTAATTTAATTACATATTATTAGGAATCGTTAACACCCGAGATCTGTCAAAGATGAACGGAGATGAAATAGGAACAATATAATTTGTACCGGGCCGATTTTCTAATGAGAGTAACTAACGATGAAATCGAATTAACGCTTCCGACTTCAATCAAGACTTCAGAAGAGAATCGACGGCGTATATTTTTTTAATTGGGGAAGATATAGAATAGGGTTGTACTCGTATAAGTTCCGTGAAAAAATTAATGAATGAATAAAGTTTGGAGGTTACTTTTTTTTCTAGTGTTGAAACTCTCTGTACCTAATTACAATTATTATCAACTATTATTACTCCAGGCAGTTTGAGATTCACGTGATTCAATGTTCCTAAGTATATTAAGTAAGAACCTTCAAGCTTTGCTATGTTGAAGGATTCTAACAATACAAAAATTTTCTTTCCACCACTGGCGTCCTTTGTCTGTATTTTATCTTAACCCTCAAGAATTTAACAGACATTGTCTTTTAAAAACATTCCAATAATACATAGTTATTACATTTAATTTTCATATACCAATATTATTGTCGTTTTTGTACTAACTTATTAGCGCAAAGAGAATAAGCTTCGCAGGACGGTTTTAATTGAAACGTGGTAACCCTAATCGGTCCCTGACTTTTAATTCTAATTTTAGGAATAAAACTTCAGGAGGTGCTCTATTCTGTATTAAACTTGACAATATTGTCCAGAAACGAAGCGAGAATATTAAAAATGCATCTACGTATTTATATTGAAATACCATCAGACAGAAAGTCTCACGTCAGTGAACAATCCAGAAACCGATTACGATTAAACAAAGAGTTAATTCGATCACTTCAGTCCCAAACGCTTCACGCATCGTCTTTCTTCTTTCTCAACTTTCCTTCGGTGTGTATTGTATGCGTCACTTGATCCACTGCCGTCGACAAATCGGCTTCAGGGTCTATCGCTGCTGACAGCGCCGCAATGTACGCGCACGCTATCCGTAAAACCGATAACTTCGACAGTTTCTGGTTGTGGCTGTATGCAGGAACTGACCGCCTCAGCGTGTCGAAGGCAGCGCTTATAGTGTGGACTCTTGTTCTTTCCCTCGCATTCGCTTCTATCCTCCTCTCTCTGGTCATGTTCTTGTAGTTCCTCTGTTCCCTAGGCTTCGCTTTGTCTTGGTATGGTTCTACGACCCCAGGGTGTGGGGGGACCCTCGGTGGTCCGGGCGGTGGGGGGATTGGCGGCGGTGGGGGCTCCAACGGCCTTCGTCTTTGTCTCAGTAGGCTAGTCTCCTTCTTGACTAAAGATAGGGGTTCTCTTTGTGGTTCCTCGGGGAAAGACCAAGGTCTGAAGGGGCTGGTGTCGCTCTCAGGGCTCGGTAGGTCTTCTCTGGAGTTGAGTCGGATGCGTTTCTTGGGTGGTTGTAGCCGGGTGGGCGTGCGGGGTCGCTTGACCCGCGAGTCGGTCTCCACGAGCCGGACACCGGAATCGTCGGAGTGTGCCGGCCCTGAGCAGGAGTCATCGTCGTCGCCGCCCGATACGAAGCCCGCATCTCGTTCTAATATGCGATCTGAAACAATAAAAAAATATCTGTCAGTAATGTTCGATTAATTGCTTTAAATGTTTCTGAAGATGTTTGTGAAGTGCGACATTTAAAATGGACATTCGATTGAAACCCTGACTCGGTCATAATTTAAACCAGATTTTATTGTATCCCGAAGGAGATTCACAGATTCAAAATAATCCCTAGATAGTGCGAAAAATAATTTTGACCTTTAAAACGTTGGAAGCTTTTAAAAGCTCTAAGAGCACTAAATCAAAACCGCTACTCCATAATATGTACCGCAAATAAGGCAATTGGTTAATTCTAAATGGTTATTTTAGAACGTAACCTATTAGTGCAAGTTATGATCGCGGCGGAAGCTGCGCGCGCGCAACAAAAAGCCAACAGTCACACAAACGGCGCCGACGCTCGTTATGGAGCCACGATGTGACTTGGGCCTTAAGCAGCGTGGAGCTATGAGGTTGAGATGTGTCGACACCTTTATGGTTTTAGATAGATTTTGAAAAAAGAAAAAAAAAAACGACTTCCAAAAACTACACTAAAAACTATGAAATAATGTTAAACTTCCATAAATAAAAATCTAAATGTATATTGAAGTCGGCGGGGCCTCTTCTTCAGGTTTCTACCTCTCAGCCTTTGAACAGGAAGAACGTGCGCAGTGTGTGCAGCGAACGTGCAGCTTGCTTTGCGCCACGACAAATTAAAATTTTCTTTCATTCCTCCTTAATCTATAATGTTGCTTATATTTATGCTAGGCCCCGCCGACTTCAATATACATTTAGATTTTTATTTATGGAAGTTTAACATTATTTCATAGTTTTTAGTGTAGTTTTTGGAAGTCGGTTTTTTTTAAACCTGTTTTTATTTTTATCTTTTTAGTGTAGTGTAACGATTTTTGTTGTTGTTAATTAATTACAATAAAGTACCATTAAATCATGGACAGAGCGACTTTGATCATTTATGTACTTTTACCGAGATCGATTACTTCCACGAATTTAAATAGGTATGTACTTATATTTATAGATGTTGGTGGATGAGAGCATTTCAGTAAACAAAAACCGGGCAAGAGCGTGTCGGACCACGCAGTGTAGGATTCCATAGCAAGAAGTATTTTGAGTGTTCCGACCGCAAATACAAGTTTGTATTTCATAATATTATTGAAATATTATTATTTTTACGGTTGTCAAACTCAAAATGGAAAATAGTGAATATTTCAAAAAAATTGTGACGTATCTTGTTCAAACCAATTTCAATCGAAAGTATTTATTAAATGCTATAAGCTTGATTTTTTCCAGATTTTTTGATAGCGCGGTTGGAAAATTACAGGGGGGGACACACATTGTTAACGACTTTGGGAGCTCCTAGTTCACTGAATATGCACTTAAATAAAAAAGGTATTTAGAAACCTTCATGTTATTTTCAAAGACCTATCCAACGATATCCCACATGGTGGGGTGCGCGAAAATATTATTTTTCATCCCTCAGTTTCATGTATGGGAGCCCCCCCTAATAATTTTATTTTTCGTAATTTCACTATAGGCCTTAATGGCGGCTTGTAAACGACATCTACCTACGAAGTTTCATATAAATTGGTTATGAACTGTAGATAGTAGTAATAGCAATAGGCTCGCTACCTAGCCTTCTATCAAATGCGACTTAAGCATAAAAAAATTTGTGTGTACTATACACCTCTGTCTAACCTTGCGGGAAATATCGGCGTGATGTTATGTATGCATAATATCGAGATCGATTGCGTTCAGGAATTCATGTACCTACACAATATCACTTTTTCATCATCGTCATGATGTCATCGAGATACACCAAAAATACCGTTTATTACACCTCGTTAAAAATCTACTCAACCAAAGTTAATAAAATTTATATGGGACCACCTCGCGAGCTTCTTCTACCATATGAAAAAAGAATCACGTAAATCGGCTCATAAACTACGGAGTAATCGGTGTACATACATGAAAAAAAAAAAAAAAAAAAAAAAAAAAAAAAAAAAAAACCAACCGAATGCAGAACCTCCTCCTTTTTGGAAGTCGGTTAAAAAAAAACGGTCGCATCTGGAAAGACTACCTACTAGAAATGGAGCCCAAATTTGGAAGAATAATGATGGTGATCTTAGACATAAATAAACATGAAATTATCTAACTCCTTTGTCTGAATAAGAGCCTTCAAATAGACGGCTAGTGATATGAGTAAGTTGTTTCTACAATATTCTTTTGATGTCGCCACGATTGCTTGTTTTTTTTAGTCGCAGCAGGACTTCTCATATTTGCGTATGTCTATTAAAGAAAATAATTGAATATCTGGACGCCTTTGGTTAGTTTAAATAGCTACCTTCGGAAAAATAGGAAAGAAAACAGCATTAATTCTACAGATTCGCTAATCTAATGGCCCTACTCTTATTATACGGAGACACGTCTCACTTATTCGTCACTTGCCCATCTAATGGCTGCCTATGAATATAAAAAAATATTAATTAAAACAACCTCGAAGCGTGAAGGGAAGCGGGTACATTAAAATAGTAACAAATTTATGAATAACTCCGTTTTATTTGTGTCATACCTATTTGTTTATTCAAAATAGGTAAATACAGTTAATAAACAATAGGTATGACATAGTAAAACGGAGCTATTCATAATTTTGTTACTATTTTATTGTACCGGCTTCTCCTCATGCTATGCCGGCCGCCGCTGCAACCTACACAGTACCTACTTAGGCATCAATGTCTTATTTATTGACGTTTTTATAAAAGGTGAAAATAAGGCTATTTTCCACCGAGATAAGCGAGAATATAAAATTGTATGACACATTCTCTCCTTGCTAGGAGAGAATTGCAAATTAATTGTGCCATACAATTTTAAATAGGAATATAGGCTGTAAGGATGCCAAATACAAAATAACAGGTATACTTTCTAGTTTTTTTTTTAATAATACCAGATATTAAGAAATGTACCTTTCGTAATGATCGAAAAAGAAAACTATTGCCATTTTGCTATTGGCATTTTAATCATTGCCTATGTTGAAATAGTAGATAGATAGGTAATAATATAATAATTCAGTTATATATTTTACAATAGATGTTTACTCAGTATGTACCTATTTCATCAAGACACCTGACAACTCCGGGTATAGAATTACAAAACTCATAATTATAGACATAATTTATCTGCAACCAAAAATATAATTTTATTGTCTGTCAGTGATCAATTTTCATTGGAAATATCAAATCACTGAATTTTTAATCGTTACCAAAGATATAAATAAGAATGGTAATTTTTTTTCTAATAAATCGTATGGATAGGACAAGGTTGTGTGCGTCGAGCCAGTCGCTTGGCGCCGGCCGGCGCCTGCGCACGTGACGTCATCAAGTGACGGCACTGCACATGAGAGTGGAAGTCACGGATAGATTATAAAATAAATATTGTCCCCAAATGTATTTTTAACCCCCGACGCAAAAAGAGGGGTATTATAAGTTTGACCACTATGTGTGTGTGTCTGTCTGTGGCACAGTAGCTCTAAACGGATGAACCGATATGAATGCGGTTTTTTTATGAAATAGTGATTCTGTCGAAAACAAAAATAACTGTTCTTTTTAAGGAATCTGCCGAACTAGAAGAAAAAAAGAGGTATTCCACGAAGCACACCCAAACGAAGCACACCCAGACGAAGCACACCTAAAGTATGGTGTAATTCATCTGGGTGTGCTTCGTTTGGGTGTGCTTCATGGAATACCTCGAAAAAAATTCTTCTAAAGAGATGGTAAAAGTAGGTAATCCTGTTTTAGCTTTTTGTTTATACTTTATAGACATATCATAGACATTCCTCGCAAGTTTAGGATCGCATCTTATTTATTATGTTTTAAAAAGCATCCGCTCCCGTTTTCACTCGTTTAACCAGTTTGCAATTCAGATTTGGCCTTTCATACTATGGAGACATTTTTGGAGGGACATTTTCTTGAATTGTCGTACCTAAGTACATTATATTTAAGAACCTACACTCAAATCTTTAATATTTCATTTAGAATAATCTCATGTGTGTCTAACATTGTGTTGGTATGCATGTATTTAATAACTACATACATGAAACAGGTTTGTGTGTCCATATGGGCAGGCGCGGAGCGATTGTTATTTTATCATATTATTTTACATGGTCCGCATTCCAAACTTAAATATTCGTATTTATAACCACACAAACGATTAACATTTTTTTATCGATCATGGTTTTTCCCAAATGTTTTTACCTATAAGTTATTAGCTGGCGAAATTAGAAAAATAATAGTTTGAAGGATTTTTTTGTACTGGCAACTGTTTTTATAAATACTTAATAGGTAGGTACTCGTTTCCTGAAACTTTTAATTAGTAGAGTCTGGGTCTAAAATCAAGTCAGGTAGACATCGAATTTGTAAGTAATGTAGGTTATCATGAGCAGCCTGTAACTTTAGATAAGTAGGTAGGTACCTCTTAATAAGTAAAAAAACTTAAAGAACTAAAACAAACATTGCCATCACCTATATTGAACATAAAAATAAACTTCGTAGTAACAAGGTCCTCGTAATTAAAACTTTTGCCTTTGAAAACATGACGTAGATTAAAATACCTTATGGCCAGGAACTTTAATATGGATACCTTTATAATATCGATACTAAATCAGCTTCTAGACTATTTTAAATTAGTTCAGAGGTACCTACCCTACTACTAAATAAATGTCATAAATGTCTTGTAAATGAGTGTCAATTAATTATTTATAATAAATTGAACGTTATTTATTACATAACTAATTTATACCTACGTTGAGTTTAATGTTTCTTTTGGCGCCAATCAAATCTGTCAAATGCACGTCACGTCACAGATACACTTTTTAGGAAATACAATAGTAATGACATCCTTAACCCCTACATGACGCGACGCTAGTGAAGCGAATACGTACTAACTAATACGTATAATCGTACATTCTTAATGGTCGCGCTACCGGAATTAGTTTATTGCTCATAATCGGGTGGCCGCGGCGCCGGAGAGGCGTTCCAACTTAACAAAATATTTGCCGTTCGATTCAAGGAAATCACGCCATTCTAAACTCTATCGTTACGCATTACAGACGTTACAATTCTAATCGATTGTAAACAAACGTTGTGACTCGACTAAGTCGCGCTCACGAAGCTTCTCACACTACAGGTGTTTTTATACCGATAAAAAAAGATTGGATAGAACTTAGACAGCACCGCCTACGTTTGATCGAGGTTTTAATCGTTATGGAGAATTTCTTTGTGTCTCTCTAATGAAAAATGGATAGTTCGGTCATCTGTGGGCCGTCGAATATTTATGAGAAGTTAAAATTTTCGTGATTGGAAACTATTTCTGTTGAAAGTTTGTTATTCGCAGATTAAGCTTTGTTAACGTCTATAAACATTTTAATTTTTATTTCTTTAGCCGGATGTAACTTTAATACATAACCCGTGTTCAGAGAAATGCTTGAACAAACGATAAAAATTCAAATTCATTGTGATTAATAGCTCGCATGTAAAGGACACGGCAGACGCCCATAGAACGCTGGGCTTCAGATTGTGTATGTCGGTACAGATATGAAATTAGTTTGGTGTGATCGAGTATTTCAAGAGTATTTAAATTCATTTTTTATTTGTTTTTGTACGTAATTGGATTAAAGAGAAATTATCGTATTTGTGACAGTGAGGTTAAGTATGGTGTGAATGATCCAATGAAGTACAGCGCGACTAATGAGTTCTCAATTTAAAGGTTTTAGTTGCTGTCGACATGATATTCTGTGGAGGCACGCGCCAGCCAGCATGCACCCGTTTTTATTTTTTTGGTTTTTTCAAAATGTCAACGGCATAATAATTTTATTTCTTATTTATTTCGATTTTTGATTTCAATTCTTAATCTCTAAGATAAATTAGAAAAAGAACAAATAAAATATATTGTTATTTATGGTTAAGCTTTTATTACTGTACCATATCAAGCCCAAAACTGCCAATGTCCTTTTCGGGACTCTGTTAATATATCATTGAGGTTGAACAATAAAATAAGGTTTTAGGCCGTAAGGGTCTGACCAGCTCATTACGTCCCTTCACAGCGCGGTGTTAAAACAAAGAGTTGAGGCGCCCTCAAAGCGCCGCTCCGTGGGCCCCTTGCCTTCGAATGGGTGTCGATCTCATCAGATAAACCTCGACCATGCGTTTAGATACGGATCTGGCGCCAAATTTCACAGAAACCAAACGCGCCTGGAGAAAAAGAGCTTGTTTCTCAAATACGGCCAGACTTTTTTATTACATTTGAGTGCAACATTAAGTGAAGGTTTTGACAGCCTAGAATAAAGATTTAGAAATATGTAAGTACATAATATCTCGAACGAGATCATGTCTTGAGATCTTAATTATTTAAATTGATAGATATGCTCTGTAACCTAAGTTCTTCAGACATAAAAAGTTTTTGTACAGCCTAATGCACTCACTAAGATAAAATTAGACCACAAAATAGTGATGTGCCCACATTTACCGGTGTAGTAATCACAGGGGATTTCGTTTACGTGAATATACCGGACGAAATGAGAAATTGATGAGCGGTCACTTGATAAAAAAATCAGACTAATTTGTCGTGTCCGCACTAGCACATTCGCACGGTGCTCTAAGCTTAATGTATGAGAAGTCGTGATGTTACGACTTTCACCGAACAAACATTACGAATGGCGCCGTCGTGGGCACGCCTGTGCAATACTGCTGTGCGATTAATCCATTAGATTTCTAAACTATTTTTAATAAATTACTCAATAATTTTAGACGAGATGTAATTTTTTGTTGCGAATGACATAAGTTTACATTATTGTCATAAGTCCATAACTCTATTGCATTTTTTTGGACAAAGCTAGTGAAGAGCGGATTGTAATGTTCCTACAGTTAGCTACTCGAAAAAAAAAACACTAACTAACATGTTACAAATTAAATAAGCCCTTAAGAAATTTCAATCAAATTAAAGAGGTGTTCTGGTCCCGGGATCGAATCCCGCAATCCCGGAGGGATCGTTACATTAGTCACGTATGCGACGCGCCTCGACGGCGGCGCTTGGCGCCATTCAGTCGCCGTTACCTACGAAGTACTATTAAATACTGCTTCTTTAACCATGAGTAGTTAATTAGAATACATTAAGTAACTATGCTATATTTAATACATTCGCAATAGGTCCTAACTTCTGGGAATTACAGAAATATCAATTCAATGTCAGGTGGTGTTATTCCTGTAGATACCGTGAATTTTCGATTACTTGAGTTTAAAATGAATTTCTTCGGATTAAATATACACGATATACCTATAATTGTTAGGTGTGCTGTGATAAGCTTGTCATACCAAAAGTGAAGAAAGTACCTACTTATTTAGAAGTCCCTGTCAAAAAATAAAACCGTAACAAGACTCCAAAAAATAACCGTCTTAGTAAACTTATTTCTTTCAGTCGGCTATTTTGACAGTCAAACGGAACACCCCCAGCACTATTGATGCTAATGTTTTTTTTTTTTATGAAAAATAAATCGATTACATAATCGACTAACGTATAATTTTAAGCTATGTTATGTTGACATGGCGCCGCCTACGATTCGATTATACATATTCACATGGGCGGTTGCGTTTCTCAGAATTTTCGTGCGATCGATCCGAACATCTGAAATGCTTCTTTCCTCGTGTCCTACTCAGCGCAATAGAATACTAATCCTATAGAAACTAATGCATTTTGGAGTACCTACCTACTATGTATTGTAGGGCCTGAATTTTCAATATTGTTTATTTCCCTCGAATTGAAACTACATAATAATATACCTAATTAGAAGGTATTCTTCCCACTTTGCAATTCATTATTTTTTTAATTCAATTGTCTTTCTTTAAATTAATTGGTAATTTATATTTCAAGAAGGTTCGGTATTTTTTGATACCAACTATTTTAAGTACATATTAATAGTAAACTACTTACTAACAAAAACTTAATAATTTACCTTAATTCAAAAACCGACTCTACTAACACAATAATATACTTTAATTGTACATTTAGTGCGGAACAGCCGTATACCAACTGAAACCATTTTTTCCGACACCAAACATACATTACATTATTATGTTATAACGACGGCGAACCCCCCTCGTATTGAAAAATAGTGAGACCATTGTTACCAACTGTTCAAACATTGCAACTGTGGTGTAGTGTCCGCTGGAGTCAAAATACCCATTGTTTTGCTGGTGTAGACTCAACATTTGTGTCTGTGGACCGCACCTGGTTGCCACGTGCCTATAAAAAAGTAGCAAGGACTTTTTTATGATCTGTATAGTCGAGTCAATGAAGGGTTTTACCTCATTCCTCAGAAACCTGGTCCGATTTTGTTTTTTTTTTAATAAGTATGTTTGTTTTTGTGTGTAATTCAAAATCAGAAACATCGCATTAACGGAGAAAAATTGATTTTTTTTTTGTTTTTTTTTTCGCCTTATTTATTATAAAAAATAATAAAAATTAATTCTTTATATAATTTAATATTTTTTAAAGCAGTTTAGTTTATATGCTTTTTTTTAGTACTATAAATGCAATTTCAAATTAAATTTCAAATTAAATAAACGGTATTCAAATTAAACGCAAGCGATCTCTGCTCCTGAAGTAAAGATCGCTTGCGTTTAATTTGAATACCGTCTGACTACTTTTCGTATAAATAATTTAAAATTGTTATTTACTTTAAAATTTATTGATTCTTAAAATAATAAAATCTAAAACGATGCGTCGAAGGCTCCAGTAAAAAAATATTTCAATTTTAAAGTAACTTGGTAACTTTTTTTTAGTCATTTTCGATACGATGTATAATGGATAAAACCACCTGGTTGGTGTTAGAAAAATTGCATCGCCGTGACATTTTGGCAGAAGTCATTTGTTACACAACTCTGATGGCCTGGATTTGAATAAAACCTAGACTTGCGCATCGAATTTTGTCTAAAAAAGTGCCACATTATACTTTGAAGGGGACAAAACGTGGTACAGTTAGAGTGAAAAATATGCACCGAGCCCCGAGGCCATTTATCAAACTTCGAAAACAACGCTTTACGTTGATGTAAAATTTTAAATTACACGTTTTGATAAATTTATTTTAATCTTATTTTTATCACGAAATGTTTTGTGGTTTGAACAGATGTATGTGTTAGGTATTTTCTGGGGTGATTGTACTAACCTATTTATGCGGGCAGAAGGGTTAATGCGATGTTAATGTTACAAATGTGTTGATTTAAAAAAAACTATCATTAATCTGCCTGATATGTACTTGTTTTTGCTTTCAGTAAAATACTTAGCATGTTATGTGCATACTTAAAAATACGGATATGGTGCAGATGTTTTTTATTTGTGTAAAAAAAAATATATTTTTTAAAAAGAAATTGAACCAAAAAAGAATTAGGTAGGTACCTATGTTTAAAATGTGTCATTTTTTTTTTGCTTTTTTTGCATGAAGTTCTAGATTTTTTGTACCTAATGTACCTATAGTTATCAATTCTATGCATGCTGTCTGTGCTGACTGTCCCGAATGCTTTTCTATAAATAATTCACTAGCCCATCCAAGTATAGCCTATATTGTAAGTCGTGTATTAGGATTCATATTCTAATACAAAATGTCTGTAGTCAAGCGAAAACTAAAAGGCATGCATAGTCAATGATTTCCGTATCTACATGTTTGTTCATTTTAATACCAATGGCAGGAGATTAATTTAAGAAATGATATCATAATTTGTAATAACACTAATTTTACAATGCGGCTCATTAATAGCAGTAGGTTTCCGTTTATTAATTAAATCAATATTCATTAAAATTCACACTAAAAAGATTTTAATTAAAAAGCTCCATTGTAAGAAATTATAAAAAAAAACTAAAATAGAGAACTTTAACCAAGTGAAAGTCAATTTAAAATAAGGTAAAAAAACATAAAACTACTGAAATCGATTCTATTACTAATTTTTCCAAATAAACTAGGAGTAGGTAGGTACCTTCAAGATAATATTATACAAAAAATAATTATATTGTATAATTTAATTTATGTAACTTTAATTATGTACTGTTATTGTTATTTTATATTAAAGCGAGACAGAATCAATCTTTTGTTATTTTTTTATTAAAAAACATGACAGTGTATTGCGCCAAATTCCACATTGTACTTTGACTGTACCTACAATTTTTCTTTATTTAATATTTTCTTCTACGGTAGGGCTACCATAAATGCTGAAACGCCAACCGGGACATTTAATTGTATTTAATCATAATCTTTTGCACCTAGGTTAGGAACTTCTACGTTAAATTTTTAGTTAAATCATCATAATCATAATCTACGTTCCAAGTGAAACCTTTTTTTCCGTTCATATTTTTTTTTAGTCTTACTTTTTTAAGTAGTAACCCTTTTTCACCCTTTTCGTTTTTTCGTCCACTGCAATGAGGTCAACAAAAACAAAAGTTCCACATGAGCATTGCGGCCTGGGATTGCAAAGAGAGATTTTATCACATTTTGAGATTCGCTTTTCCTTCGTGTATAGGTACAACTATGCATGTCTAACTACCAAACCGGGACAAATGACTTACTGACCAGTACACCGGGACACAACGCTTGTGACGTATGGCAGCTCTATCCTACGGTATTATCGACTCTGTACGGTTAATATAGACATTAGTCAACATTGGACTGGTGTCAAATGTGCCTATTCTGCATCAAATGTTCCGCAAGACGTGACCTCGTATCGGCGCCTCGCTGACGATAAATAAATCACGTATAAAATGACAATTTTGCAGACAACCAACAAAATTCCTCCAGATGTCTCCTTTCCTTTTTTCTCAAAATAGAGACATCTGGTGGTATTGCTCTGGATAAATGCTTTAATGAAAATGTCTGTTTGTAAGATGAGATTATGTATATATAGATACTGGGTATCCTAACCTGTAAGTTTAATGAACATAATTATGTAGATAGGCCTAAAACTTTAGATTCATTGCTTTATTCATATTTTATAACTCTCTCAGTTCTTCGTAATTTAACACTAGCAGATAGATACGTCAATAACGCATTCAGATAGTTCACTTTACACCGAACACCATTAAAAAACAAAGCACTATCTATGTATCGCATTACGTCATACTCAGCAGTAGGTGGTTTGCATAATGAAAGGCGCCATCTCCCGGATTCGTCGCTTAGAAACAAGTTACTGCTAAGCGCCGTCTAAATTAGGTAGCCATTTATCTTAAAGTAATCTCGAATTCAGTCGGTTCTCGTTAGCGAATTAATGCAAATGTCGCGATTGGAGCGTGCGGAATGCGGTGACGCGCGGTTGTCGGGTAAACATAATGGTATAAACAAAAACATCAGCATAGTTCAAGTTTCTTTTTTCTACGAGTATGTTTTATTGAGTTGCAAGTTGTTAAGTAGGTAGGTATATAGCTGATTTATTACATTCTTTTATGGTTTTTAAAATGGCGAAGGTGTTATTTCATGCTAAGTCCCTCTAAGATATTTTTTTAGAATTTTCATTTCTAGCTATGCATAATATAGTGAAGTTGACACTAATTGACAGTTAAATTATATGTAATCATCATGTTATATTTTTCTCATTCTATTTCTTCCGTCCGAAATCCGGGTCTGCCCGAAAAAGCCAATAAGAACCTGCTTATCTTCAAAAATATTTCATATCACGTTGAATATACCTATATAATTGCACCCAGTAACATGATTTCTTTCAGACATATTATAAGTATTATAATTATTATAAAAGCATCGATGCGTAGGAGTCAATGAGATCCGACAACTCTGAAAGGTTATGTCGTGTCATTCACGGCTTAAATCCTCGTTTTAAAAATGTAGTTTGACAGATGTGTGTTGAAGGCTTGAAGGTTTAACATAATATTTCATACCTTATTGGTGCAAAGAAAAGTAATTGTGATTGTAAAATAAAAAAGTTAAAGCCGCCTTCAAAAAGACCACAATAACCTAGGTATGCTGTGCAAAAAAAATACGGAAGTTTGATCGCCTTTGATTTTATTTTGGACTTCCGAATCTGCTTCACACACCATGTGTTCTTTTTGAAGGCGGCTTAACTTTTTATTTTCTATTTTGAGTGACATAAAAACATGCGATTACAGTAATAGCGTGAATTCATTACCACTAACCGAAACTACCACTTTTTTCTGTAAATAATTACATCGTCAACATCGACAAAATGAACTAAATAGTTACCGTTTATTGAAGCTGGTTAAAAACTACTCAACCAAAGTTAATACATTTTTTAAGAGATCACCGTGCAAGCTTCCACTACCAAATGAAAAAAAACCGGCCAAGTGCGAGTAGTACTCGCGCATCGAGGGTTCCGTATCATTTTTGGACGTATAAAGTGAAAAAATCCGGACCGCATAACTAAGTTTGTTTGTCAAGGAATTTTGATGATTTTGAAAAAACTGTACTAGTTAGGAACATCGTTTTATTTTTGGTGCCATATTTGCGTCAATTCCTATCAACTCTAATTATTTCAGATTTTTCGCCCCGCAAACTTCGGAGATAAGGGGGGGGGGGGGGGGGAATGGTATTTTTTTGGTCATTTTTCATCATATGCCGAAAACTGAGACATAAAATAAAATAAAAATATATTTTGAAATGTGAAGATCAAGCCCTTTCATATGATATGTCACTTGACCTAGTAACCCCATTTTGAAATTTCGGACCCCCACTCCGGCCCCTTTTGCAATGAAAATAAAAATATTTTAGGACTTTTTTCATTTGCAATAAAGTTGAACAAGCATTGTTTATAACCGTTCCAAATTTCAAGTCGATAGCATAAGTAGTTGCTGAAATAAGCAGGTCTCGGTGTGACAGACAGACAGACAGACAGACGAAGTCACACCATAAGGGTTCCTTTTTTACCATTTTGGTACGGAACCCTAAAAACAATATTTGAAACCGCCTCATAATGTGCGAAAATATCGCAAAAGATACAAAAAAAAACTTGGTAAAGAACAGTCAAATTGAGAACCTCCTACTTTTTGAAGTTGGTTAAAAACATTTTCATGACTTGATTTTGATATTTGGTATGGAAGTACTTTGAATCCTAGGAATGTACCTACCTACTATCAGACAAATCTGAACCTAACCACCGTTAGGGCTAATAAATACTATTGTCAATGCCAAATGGGCGGTAAACAGCTGTGGTCATCGTGAGCACGGGATTTTGTTTTCAAAATGGTCATATCTAGACTTGTCTGATGGTACAATGAATGTTTTTGTATCTGGGGTTTCGGGTAGTACATTACATACAGGTGCTCTATACGAGTGAAATCGCGGGACACAGCTTGTTATTATAATAAACAAGTAGAGCCGACAGCCTAAAAATATTTATGAATCGATATTACATTTATCAATACATATTTCAATCTTAATTACAGTAAGCGATCGAGCATTTAATTACTTTTTATTATGTGAATAGCTCGAGGCTTTTATTAGACTTGATCTCAACTTAAATGGGAATACTACGAAACGATTTTACTTCACCCCGTTAATTCCCAAGTAATTATAAAGCAGATAGGCGTGAAACTGCGTAAGCGTTGCTTTTAGCGCCGCCCGAGAGCAATAACTAAACGTAACGAACCATCCGCCAATAGGAGAGACTCGTGCGCAACCAATTGAACTAACAGAATTATGGACCAGAATGACTAGTTTAGAAATTTAAAAAAGCTTTCGCCCTTTAAGATTCTTTTAATTAATCTTTTTAAAGTTTTTTGTGTTAATTCATTTTTTCATCAACACATTTTGCCAATATACATTTTACAATATAAAACAGTTACCTAACTGTTGCAAAAAATAAAAAAAAATCCTTATCAAACTATTTCACACAACGCCATAAAAAAGTCGTATCCTGCGGAAACATCGATATGAAAGCACTAAGAAATCTATACGATTTATAGATCTTGGTTGCGCCCACGCATGCTGTGAGCGTGTTTTACGAGTTTCATTTGTGCACAGGCCTTTAAACGTCCAGCCTTGTGGCGCCTGAAGGAACATTACTATAACTTAATTTAACTGTTAGATCTGCTTCGCATTAGCGTCAGTAATCTTAAAAAGCTTTGGTTTCAAACAAAATGATATCGTCCTATTAACTTTTTATCTTGCAATCTTCAGTTTATTGATAAAAAAAACACGATTTAAGCGCTAGCCTGTGTTGAATCAAGTGCAAGGAAATCATTCTAAGTCTTCTTTCTAAACGGCATTTTTTTGTACACTTTTTTTTATATCCGCAACGCAAGGGATGTATGGCCGAGCTTTGTTTTTGTATCTGCCCACCCATTCGCTTCCTCTCTTTGTCCTTTACGAAGAATTTTTGGCTTCCCTACGTCAGCCCTTTAAAATTAATGTATTTTATATGCAAAAATATGAGCACCTTGATTATTAACAACGTATTATTAAAAAACATCTGGAAGAAAACTTTTGAAACAATGTACAACGTACAAATGGATATCGTAGCACATTTTTACTGGCCGGTTCTCTAATAATAGCTGAAAATATAAAACATTTGGCTTCCAGAGAACAGATGTCAAAAAGTGCTCCACGTTTGAAAGGACTTTATAAAACAATTGGCGTACATTTGTGTGTACCAGTTGACAGATGGGGTCGATCTGACAATAAAAGTTTGCGAGCCTGCAAGGTCAACGACGACTGCAGATGTTTTTTATAAAGATAATTGTTTAAAAGATGTTATTACTGAAATGTCAGATTTGTTGCCCAAAATAGAACTCGACATGGAAGTGAATAAAATTGTATTAACCACAATAAATCAAAATATCAACCCAGTAAAGGTGTTTGTGCACTAATCCGTGTTTTACGATCTGTTTTTTTTCATACATTATAAAAACGGATAAGTATCGAATGTAGGTATGTAAAACGGGACGTGAAAATATAATAAAAAGTATTTTGTAGTAGTTTAAGTCGTAGATTTTTTGTTTAGATTCTATTTTACATGTGTACATCACTTTTACCATTTTTTTTTTTTTTTTTTAAACGGATAAGTGCACAAACTATGACTGCAGCCCTATGACTTCTAAAAAAAAACATAAATATTTTTGTAAGACACCTTTAAAATTAAAGTTAATAAAATCCTGTGATTGGCTGTGATCAATTATTGGTTGGTTACCTAGAAACTTATTTATTCTTCGTCAAGGCGCTAAGAATTCTTAATATCACGGCTTTGGGAATTCCAAATGTCGTCATCGTGTTTCTGCCATGAGCGTTCGCATGGTGACAAAAAATAAAGACAGTTCAACGACGACACTGACTTGCGTGGACAACTTAAAGTTAATCACACATGCTTAAATGTATTACAAATTGTTTGTACCTACGTGATATTATCAAATATACATAATACCTATAGGTTTTCCCAATTACGGATTGAATCGTGCTGTCGTGCACCGATTAAGATTTTGTTACGTTTAGGAATATCAACATTTAGGGCCTAGTTCACCGATAAAATAACAGTCCGTTAAATTGAAAACGGCTGTTTATTAAACCTTTTTCCATACAAAACGTCATGTTAAACGGCCGTTTATAATTTATCGGACTGTTATCTTGTCGGTGAACTTAGGGCTTAGTCATCTGACGTTTCAGGTAAATAAAGGACTATAATTAATTTTCTTCAGAGTTCATCACACCAATGTTTCCACATTCTTAAGTATAAAATGATGTGACTACATATGGTTACCTATTACATTTATGCCTACTCGTATAAACGTCACAGTATTTGTATTACTTAATTCATTGTTTGTTGAAGAAAATTGTATTGCAATCATAATGAATTGTACGAATGCTTACACATCAATAGGTAATACATATATCAAACCATACAGGTTGTGGCGTAGTGGTCCACCGTGGATTCGATATACAGTCAAAATCTGTTATAGCGACATCGAAGGGACCACATCATCGTAAAACGTTTACGACGACATCATTTAGAACAACATACCGGTTATAATAACCCAAATCCATAGGTCCTCACTGACTGTTCCCTCAAAAATACCGCCGGTTGTTACGACTATCGGTTTTTAATTTTTTATAACCAAACATGAATGGTCCCTTCGATGTCGCTATAACAGATTTTGACTGTACCAGATAATTAACTACCTAAAAAATATTTGTTGTTTGCTCTTACGAAATAAAGTTAAAATTAGAGAAGAACCTTATTTTTTCCTCAAAAGCTCTAAAGGAGACGTTCAAAAGTGGTATAATATTCCGAAGAAATTTGAACATGTGATATACCTTTTTAGAAAGCGTATGTAATAAGCTACTAGATTCTATTTAAAAATGTTTTTTTTACGCCTGCGTTTTTGTAAAAAAGTGAAAAATGTTTCAGTAAAATCAAAACGCAGATTACCCTTATTTTTTCGATTCTAAGCAATATAATAATTTAAAATGTAGTTGAAGTCGCCGTTTCTATTCAATACTTTGAGTTTTGAATATAATTTTAGCTACATATCCATCGAATTAAGGCAAAAAATATTGATTATAATGTTAATGAAATAACAAAACGTGTCTAAAAGGATCAAATCCATAAACTGTCAAATTCTTCTGCCATTTATGTCACTGTTACGTCATTTGGCACAGGGTTGCCAACCCATAAAATAATATTTGTAGTGATTTAAGCTTATTACTTTTTATTTTTCATTTCTTCATTAAAAAAAAACGCAGGCCTGTAAAATTATTTTGAAAGCACAAAAAAATCAAAATAATTACGCTATTTAAGCCTATATAGCTTAGATTGCTACATTTATGACCGTCTCCTTTACATAAAAGCAATAGTAAAAGTTGGAGGGATAATACCTATCAAAGTTGCAGTGCCTAGATAAGCATACAAGTTATTGTAATAGTAATAGTTATAGTAGTAGTAGTATTGTAATAGTAAGTAGTAATAGTTATTGTAATATAATAATATTTCTTTTCTTTCTTTTTTTCTTCTTTTTCTAATAGGACGACCATTGGTTACAAAACCCATTACTGCATAGGTACTGTAAAATATTAATCCTCGAAACTCTAAACTTTACTAAACATAGTCGTTGAATTGTTTAACCCGTTACGACTCAAATCAATAAGCAATCGGTTTCACTTTTCAAGTGCACGATAATGAACAAATACAGTGCGTTACGATACCTTATCTACAACACTAGCTGTTACCCAAACAAGCTCTATGGCATCCGGTGTGAGAAAGCACGTGCTACCAAGCACGTGAATAAATGCTGTTTCAAAATATTGCCAGTCGTAAAAATTCTAGTAGGCTGCAACAAAACGGAACCTTGCAAAAATTTTTATCTCGAATTCCTACTGACCTTTAAAAAGTATTTCTTTTTCCGACAATGTTTCCAGCTTCGGCTTTTATGGCGATTAGTTTTAGCCAGTTCTGGTCGCAGCAATATTAATCATACTCAAAAGTTATTTGCAAAAAAAAATTAAGTACATAATCTAGTTTCTTGGACTAACATAAAAATATAAAATAGTCAAGATATACCTAGATGAAGAAACGATCGGCTTATCGGCTACTTGCTTATGTTATGTATCGGACTGATAGGATAAGGATCGTAAGACTGATGCAATAAGATTAAACGTAGAGGATGTGTGTAAGATTAGACGTATTAAACGTAGAGGATGTGTGAAAAATCAATGTGTAAAAGATCTGAAGATAGTTTTTTTTACTTTAAACGACGACGATGGCAAACGGCCCGCCTGATGTTGAGCGGTTACCATGGGCTATGAACACCGACTACCCTTTAAAATGAGGATTTGCTATACCGACAGCTTAAGGCACAAGCCAGGTCCCCCGCTGTCAACACAGCTTCCTGGACCTTACATATCACAGGAACACGACACTAGTGCCGATTCTGTTGTTTACCAACTAAACTAATTTAGTCTCATTACTAATAAAAAACTCTCTATTCTCACTTCTCTTTCTAATAAAAAACATGACAAAAGGATAGAAGATATTTAATCCTGTCAAATTAGTCCACTTGAATAGTTTTGTTGTCAATTTAGTCGTAATCGCAAAAGGTCATGACTATTTTCCCGTAAATTACAAGGGCGTAGACTAATTTGACAGTTCTAAATATTGTCTGTCCTTTTTCAATGTTATTTGTAAGAAAGAGATGTAGAGTGATTAAAATTAGTTTAGTGCGACGTTCAACAGAATCAGCACCACTACCGAAGAGTAGCGTCAGGTACCTGGCTGTGGTATTCTGTAAGGTGGAGGTATTTCCCCAGTCAGGGTGCTCCAGATTTGAGCGAGATATTCCCCTATGCCTTGCCTTTCTTCAAACAAAACCGTGAAATAAAATAATCAATACTGCCTATACCTATTTGTAAAAGTTTTCTTAGCCGTGCTAAGTACCGTTTTTTATTTTACTTGGTTTTTGGGATAATTTACTTTTGTGATATTTACTAATGTGTAATGTGCCCTGTTCCTGAGTGCTATTATCTAGAATGATGATTCTGAATATTTGATTTTGCCAGACATATTTATCTTATGGGGCGGAGTTTCCTAAAGTACAAAGTACACAACACTCAATAATCAGATTATCATCACAGATTACCAATTACGTGAATACAACCGATATGCCAGCAGTCGATACGAAAGGTGTAGGTATCGATTTCTCGGATAATCTAACTGGATAATACTTGATATCGATACAACCAGCGATATCGTATGCGCACGCGCTTTCAATCAGCTGTATGATTGAATAATTTAGCGATAAATTTATTACACATCTGGATATTATTTCATAATTCATACCAGAACTAATAAGCTAGTATTTTTTCATGCCGAAATTACTTGCAAAAATTACCTATTCTATGGAATTTTTGACTTAGCTATGTATAATTTTGTCTTCTAAAGCCTGCTAACAAAGATCTAATATGCTCTGCCTTCGGGAAATATAGGCCTTATCTTATGCAAAACTTATTATAAGGTCGATCTAAGAAGTTCTTTTTGAGTGATGTCTCTTACAGTGTCCTCTTCAAAACTATATTTTGTTAATTATTGTCTCTACCTCTAGCATTCAGAAAATATCTTATAGGCATTCTGCTACTTCCCTACAAATTAAACTAATCTCACTAGATAGGCATGTCTCTTTCTAACAAAAATCATGAGATAGGACTAATTTGACAGCTGTTGTTAAAATTATTTGTCCCTTTTAAATTATAATTATAAAAAAGAAATGTAGTGTGATTGATTTAATTTTGTTTAGTGCGAACAACTGAATTAGCACCATAGACAATTTTTCTGCGCCTAATTTCGCATTTTGTGTTATTACTCGTAGCTCAAAGAAGGACTTCAGAAACAAAGCCATGGTAAAAATAAGCTACACAACATTTCAACAGTTTAATCTACAGTAGCAGTGTAAACTACCCACCCTTTACTTATACTAATCAATAGAGATACTCGTACATATGTCACGCAGACCAGCAGACAACTACATCTGGTAATAGGGTGCCACATCTGGTCTCCAAACGGCGTGACGTCATTTGTCATGTGGCGACAAACAGTCCCTTTATTGCTCGATTGTACTTTTTTATTTATATGACGTCACTTGTCATTAATTGGGTGTTACATTTTCAAATGTGTTTAGTAGTTGTACTTATTATTTATGATATTGTTGATGTTTTACGAAAAGTTGTTTATTTATCTGTTGCTAACTTATCTGTAGTAGGTAGTCATAAAGTATTTATTTTATTTGTGCTTTTAGCAGAACCATGTAATATGTATTTTTTAGTTTAATATCTCAGTTTTTTCGACGAGTTTTTTGGTTTTGTTTGCACATTTGTGGTAATTTATAATTTTATTTTACCTAGGTACTATATGTAGATAGGTACTGAAATAGATCAATCCGTTTCCGTTGCAAACACTTTATATCGACGAATAAAAATAGAGAAATTACGGTTAACTCCTTCTTTTCAAAGCAATTTTTTTATAAGATAGTGTGATATTTATAATTCAAAATCATTTGCTTATAAACCAAGATAATTTTATTATAATTGCGATCCAAGAATATAAAATATTTCCTCAGTAGGTAAATATTTTTTGTTAAACAGTTGTAACTCAAATATTACTAATGTTAAACTGTGCGACTAATAAACACTTGTCGTAATAGGGTTGGGAATCGGCGATTCTTAAAAAAACAGTCTATTCAAACCTCACGACCCCCGTATAGCAACATGTGTACAAACATACAAAACTACTAATCCATCCATACTTCTTCATAAGATTCTTAAACCCTGTAGCGTAAGAGTTATTTTCGATCAACGCGACGGCAAGATGTTATTTGTAATGTAATTCACTTGTTAGGGTTTTCACCCTTAACATGTGCATGTTTTTTGTGCCCCTATCCTATTTGTTTTGTGTTGGAATATATTAATAATTAGTATTGATAGATTTTACGATGAGAATTTTAGTTTTGAATCGTAGAAATTACTGTTACCGTCTTCATATGAGTTTTTTTTTCTAATATTCTAAATAACTCTCACAATAAAGGTTTTTTTACGTAGTTTTAACGGTTTTTCATCGAGTATTGGAAAATGTGTTACATTTGGTAGACGTATTACCATAGAAAAACGATAAAATAAATAGATTTGCAATACTTACTTATCTAAAACTTCTTATTTTAGCGGTCCTTATCAACTTGACGTAATTTTTGAAAGTTAGATGAATATATATTGCATCTGTATTAAACCTTTTAGGAAATAATTATATTTATAAGTCAACAATATTGAAATAGATTTTAACGACTAGGTACAATCTACGATAAATGGTCTAAGCAACAATCCCTCTGAGTACAACTAAGAATTTTGATTTAAAAACAATTTGAAAGACAATATTGTTTAGAACTGGCAAGTAGGTAGGTAGGTACTAAACGATGTTCCAAAGAGTTCTTTAACAACCCCCGAAACAGAAGAAGGTAGCCTTCATGAACTAAAAGACCTTGAAAACAATATTAATTCGAATCAATATTTTCAAAACAATACAACTTGGCTAAACAAAATTAAGACCCGACCAATTAGACCAAATTGTGACACTCAAGATACAAATGTCGCAGCATTAAATATGGTCATCTTATGACTATTAAAGCGACAGACTATTAGATCTTATACTTCCGGAATGTTACCTTTAAGAGCATTTTAAAGTTGTGTGATTATGTCATAACTAGCGTCTATTGTATCAAAAATAAGCACGGGTATAAAAATCCGTTTTCTGGATTCCATAAGGCAAAAAGTGAAATACTTCAATAGCCGGAAACGCTGAATTTGATTGAAAGATCTTAATCTGAAAAGAGTTCGATTGTATCTCCTACATTATAGAATATGTTCGCTAAGGCGTTAAAAGCCGAATCACAATTACAGGTTTCACAAAAGATGAAAGTAAACTCTACCAAAACTGTTACCCCGCTCAATTCGCCGACTCTACTAGAGGGTATTTTGATATTCTGGCGATTATAGATGACTGGGTAAACCCTTAATTTTGTGCTGATTATGTCCTGACAAAACTTCAAAATTTATACATCAAAAGGACCTTCAATTTAAACGGAAGAACTGCACTCAAGAAGTTTTTTGTTTTACAAGTTTATCTTTATGATAATTTTACTCCAACATCCCATGGAGAAATTAAATGTGGTTATCTCATTCATTATGCTGTCACATTAGTACAAATAATGCAAGTTATAGCACCCTGTGCAGCAGCATCAACTGCAAGGACGCTTATGTAACCAGTGCGTGACCTTAATTAACATAAGTATCGATAAATTTTAAAATAAGTAGGTACCTAGGTAATAAATTTTTATCGATATCATCTTATAGGTCAATGACAAGGAACAAACCTTTGACTGCAGCCTGCGTCGCATCTCCTGAAGTCGTGAAACTCGACATCTCTATATCCTTAAGTCAAATCCAATTAAAAACTTCAGTAAAACAATCCTTTGCATCGGTTGAAAACACTTAAAGGCAACTCTTATTGGCACTTTATAAGACACAGTTTTGTTTCAAGCAAAAAAAACTAAAGCACTATATTGTCATTTTTGTTACGAACGCGCACGTTCGGAAGTGTTTGAATGCGGCGGTGCGCACATCCCTCCTGTCGGACTGGTTGCGCTCGACTGGCGAACGAAGCGTGGTATAAAGTTGGCCGGAGTCAGCCGGGGTAAAAAAGCACGGCGCCAGCTCAGTCTCGCCCTTAGAGATGCGCTCCGTGTGATATGTGAGGCATTTTATCGTACGGCAAAACATTTTTCTAGTGGACTAAGTTTGAAATCTGAGGTAATTTCTCGTTGGATAGCGCAAAAATTCGTTTTTTTTTTTGGCGGCTATACTCAACGGGCGCTATAAATACGGATGTATTTTCACAAATTATGCTTTTGTTTTAAGCCTGGCTGGAGGCATTTTGTAAGTCATCACCAGAAGTCCGGTTAAACAGTAGTGGCTGTTAGAAGCCAACTGCGAGAGGCCAATTTAAAAAAAAAGTAATATACTTTTATCTAGATACTATGCAGCCTTTAAATCATCGCTACGTCTGTAAATAACGGTGATTTCTATTACAATTACCAAGAAAAAAAAAGAAAAACGTATAAGTAATTTGACGCTAGCGATGAACAATTCAAAATTATAGCTGCCTTAAAATTCTTGCCATTTACTTCGTCGATTGTTCTTAAAAAGGCTTTTGAACATTTCAGATAATCTGTGTTTATTTTGCAAAAATGCGTTTCCAAAATATTCTTGTCGACTTACTCTACCACTTACTCAAAAACCTTCAAGTCTTGAGTCATCTACAAGTCTACAACTTCATGTGCTTATTTGATTTTCACCATTTACAGCGCTGTAATTCCGAGTAGGTAATTGAAAAAAAATTAAAATTTATTCTTTCTTTAGCTTCAAATAAAATAATTCTAATGATAAAAAATAATTAAATATCGATACATCGGTACGCACTGTTGCGCCAGCCGGTCGCATTCCCTGGCCGTCGGCGGCGACTTGTCGTGAAGATCGCCACACAACACCGCACTATACGGCCGTGTATCTCAACATTTGTACAAACTTACAGGCTATTTCCACATGCACATGTGAACATCCGTGACTCACGCACGCATACGCATTATACCATCATTTACGTACACTTATTCGCACCGTGCACAGACGCCGCATTTTGAAGACACCCATCAAAATTCGTATTGGATAATCGATATTACAATCGTGGTCTATTACAGGCCGTTTTATTCGCAGCCAGCTGTCGCATGCTAAATAGCCCGGTACAGCATAAAACGTAATATTTATCATCGGCGCGGTCTTGCCAGATGAAGATATTATGCAAGTCATCACTGTGTAATGATGCCCGGTAAGGTAACATAGGAAATTATGCTCGATCACTCTGATGTGACTTTTTACTATCATTATAACGTCCAGACATAAAACTCCTGGATAGCCATCGCCTCCGAAATGTTAGTAGGTAATACATCAAAATTTCTTCTCGTAAGGAAGTATGTGCTCGTTGTTTGGTCTTGTTGTGATTTTTTCGGTTGCGGTGCAGTTTGCACTCGGCTACGGTGGCGGCGTCCTCTTTATCATTTCTTAACGCGTCCAGATTTGGCGATGTCGATACAAAATCCTGTTCCGTCGGCTTTTTGCTCGAACGTTTCCTCGATTTCGGGGAACGAGTCGCAAAACAACCAAGTTTTGCCTCCAGCCGTTTATACAGGTTTTTTCATGATTTTTTATGGGCTCAAACAGGGGTTACCACATTAATTCAAGTCATAAGGGATCGAAAATAATTGTCTCAACATTGCCGTCGGAGTCCAACATCATCAAATTTGAATTGCTTTCATTTTGGTCGTCACAATTGCCGAATGCATCATTAAAACATTCTGTGTAATGTCACTCTTAATTTTCGTTTATGAATTCATACCATCTTTGTTGTTTTTACTATAATCACGTTTCTCGAAAGCGCGAGCTAATTAACAATACGTGTCATTCCTAAAACTTTGGCTCATAATGTTTGTATTATAATTTGAGTAGCGGCCTAAGTGTGGAGGTGTGAAGGGATAACTCCCGAACAAACATAATGCAGCTACATAACATAGTAAATATCGGTCCAGCACAGCGCTGGCCTGTGTAGGTGTTAGCGGTCAGGTAAAGCTTTTGACACCTAGCCATGACCGTAAGGAAACGGCGTGAATCTCGTCGCGTTTTATTTAACGTCTTAATTTTTTTGGGTGTTTGATGAGGTCTTTGAAAAAGTTGGACCTACCGAGTGTGATGTTGAATGAAATGTTCGCGCCTTCCACAATAAATAAACAGGCATGCCTTACAATTTCTGAGTATCAATATTATCTACTTAGTAATAAACCTGGACTATTCGAACAAAAAACATGTTCTTACATGTCAGAAAACGTCAAAAAACTTAAGTGGTCTCACTCAGTGACCTGTCAATCAGCGAGGCTGGTTTAATTGACCTGCCCTTGCTTCGGCCGCGGATCGTTGTTAAATAAGATTTACCGGTGAAATAACACGAGTGCTAGCACCCACCTGGTGTATAAGTGGCGCCAAATGTAACTAACCACTATGTGGCCTGTACTACACTTGTGTTCAAACCATGTTTGCCCAAGTGACAATTAGTCACGGTACTCCGGTTTTAGCCTCCATAAAGACAAATATGTCACACATCCGTAATCAACGAAGACTGGAGGGTTCCGAACATTACATGTGGGTGTCATTGCATAAGAACTAAATTAATGTAACACTAAATACAAAACACTTCCTTAAAAAAATTGCTTTCTTTTAGTCGTTGCTTGGAATTCAAAATCGAGGAACGGATTCAATATCGAGTGAAGGTTTATTGTAAAATCAACACAATTCTTAGTTCGGTAGAGTGAGAATTTAAACGTCGAGGAAATCACAGCTGATATCAAAAAAGTTAGTGGATATTAAACTTTGTATGGAAGGTGTTAAGGTTTCTTTCGGGTTGGTTGATGCGGTAATATGGCTGACAGGATTGTAGGCGCCGCGTTTGCCGCCGTGGCGCCGGCTGGCCGCCGACACCTCGTGTATTATGAACTAGCCTCGTGACCTGGCGTCGATCAAGTGGTATTTGACTCCACAAACCAATACCAGTAACTCATTTCTAAGCAAATTGCTTACGGGGAACTATTTAAGTCATTCATTAAAAATTTAAGTTACGTTCTAATAATTATCATGTTTTCGATCAGCTAAGAATAAAGTTGTACATTTAGGTATTTTACAATAAAGTTTACTTCCGTATAAATAAATTGATTCAAAATAAATATTCGATATAATAAAATGCAACATTGTATTTAATCAACAACACGTACAGACATAAACATGTATGAGGGCTGGCAGATCTCGGAGCCGGCACTTGTCTCACGTCCACACATTCTACATAGCTGCGGTGAAACAAAAATAAGCAACAGAAAGGGACAGACATATCCTCGACGCTCACGCGGAGAGAAACATCGATAATTTATGCGAACATCCCTACGAAACAGGAATGCAAAGCCCGCTGTAGCACAGTTGAAAATCAACCTTATTTTTTTCCATAAAAGAACTTATTTTTCAGTAAACGATGTATGAATAAGTGCTGTGGTTGAAACAGGTGTTCGCAGCAATGGGTGTCGGAGACCAAATTTGTTTAAACTCAACTATATTTCTTCTTTTATAAGGTTCATTTTAGCAAGTTTTGTGGTATGTATGAGTTCTTTTTGAGATTTCCAAGTCCTTCATTGCTCCCAGATGTGCATTCTGTGTGCGCAAAGGCGTATCAGTGGCTCGGAGGCTGCGTAATGGGGACGCGACGACGCCAATTAACGGGTCTTTACAAAAAATCTTTGTATTGCTGTATTTTAGAGCTAAACGTTTTGCCGTATTTGCTCATCGGCCAATTAGGAAGATGATTAATTTTTGACTCATTTTTGGAGAACCAAGCAAGCTTTAGTTGCTAGGAGCAAACCGCTGAAAAGTTGTTATTTGAACCTTAGTACAAAATTAGAAATAGGTACGGTACTACCTAATTATACTTAGTAGGTTCCGATTTCCTTTCTAGAATAAACGAAAATACAATCAACTAAACTCCAGAACCTTACAATATTATAAAATGTATTCAATAGTTACTGACCAATCTTATACATAGTACAATCACACATTGAATAGATAGAGGTACTATACAAGTACAACTAAACAAACTTAGGTACTATAAAGTGCAAAAAATGTTACCACTAAAATAGACTAAATAAAAACAGACTTGCCCTAATTCTGACAGGGATGTAATCAGGTGTGTTACAAAAACGTTATGTCTGTGATTGTGCATTGTTCGAGAACAAAGGGCTACCTGTCGCCGTCTCTGACTGTACACTTGTCTTGTTTGACAGGACGATGTGCGCCGGCGCTGCGTCGCGGCTTTTGTGTGAAATTCGTGTTTTTACAGTATTTTGTTTTGTTCAGATTTTAATGGGATAATAAGAATTATTTGAAAGAGTTTTCGTAACTTTTAGTGAGAAGTTTTGAGTTTGACTTGCGAATAGTTGCTAGTTATACCACAGATTATAGTTATACCTAAGTCGTAGCCTAGTTTGCATTTTTTTGTGATTTGCATCACATTGACCTTTAATAAGGAAAATGTATTTAATCTATGGTCCATTTCAATAGAACTTGTAAACTTTGTAAACAAACTTTCTATACAAATTCATCAAATTTTGACAGTTGGCCATACTGACATTGTTTACAAAGTTAACAAATTCAATTGAAATGGACCATATCTACATTAATATTTTTCTTTTCAGTAACATGCGGCACAAATATGTACCTATCTATTTTTTTTTACTATACCTAAGTAGGTCTTATATTGATTATTTTTTTAGTTAGATATGTATCTATACTTTATTTTTTATTTTGTTTAGTTTATACTTTACGTTTAACTTTAAGTTTAACCTTTGTATTGTTCTAGAATGAGCGAAGCGGGCTCCGAAGCGGAAGCTAACAGAGAATAAAATTGAACATAAAACTAGTAGGTAACAAGGTAAATATAAATATCAATTAAAAAAAGCCTTATTCGATGTCAATATATTGGATGATTAACTTTTAAGTACTGTGTTGTGGATGAAAATGTAAAAGCCTATAAGTAGGTAAGTACCTAAGTATTAATAGTATAATTATTAACTCTTTATGACTTTGTCGAGATCGAGAAATTACTAAGCATTGATTCGGAATAAGAAGTTGCCTATAGCACTCAGGGTTGATATACCTAACTTTTTTAGTGAAAGGATTACAGAATCGGACCAGTAGGTAGTTCCGGAGATTACCTCAAACAAACTTACAAACTTTATCTCTTTAAAATATTAATATAGACAATTTAACTCGACAACAACAACAAATTGATGTACTTAAAAGTCTTAAAACCAAATTTTAAAATACTCTTTTTGTCTTAAATTTATACGAATTGTGCTTAATTACGTGCGATTTTGAGTGCCAAAAAAACATCATCACTTAAACACATCTCATTATTTTAAATAATTGCTCTCCAATTAAATTCATTGCCTTTAATTTACAAGCTGTCGCCAGATTAAAATGGATACAAGAACTAATTCTAAGCTGTAACCTAAATCCCGGCACCTGAGAACGCACCTGCGCTTGCGGCGAATCCTTTCGTTTTTTTGTGCACCCACCTGCGAGCGATGCGGCCCTATGCTATTGTGCAATGGAGGACAAAGAAAGGGATAGAAGGGACTCAATTTTTTTTTGTAACTTGTCAATGACTTTAAGAAGTTATTTTGACCCAGTTAAACAAAACTGATACATAGATACACAGCTTAGATAATGCTGTGTGTGCTTGTGATAAAAGATCGAAATAGCTTATCTATCGGATTTCTGATGGCGTAAATGATAGTTTGATAATTATTATCATAAAATCAATAGTCAACATTTCGATCTGTATGCATGGTAATCTGCTTCGGACCAAGGTTACTTTTTTCAATAACATCTCCTTTCTTAGCTATTAGGTACTGTAGGTCGGCAATTTGTGTGAAAATATAACCAGGGGCCTATTTGATGTAACCACTCTGCAAGTCTTCACTCTGCACTCTACTCTTCACTTTTCAAATATTGCAGAGTGTGGAGCGAAAGTGTTCCAAATTTCAATTTTTAGTCTGCAAAATGTGTGTATACATAAAACATGATTCAGTTGAAGAGTTCGGAATTTGGAGTGCAGACTTGCAGAGTAGTTACATAAATAAAATAGGCCCCTGAACTCAACATAATATGAAATCGCTAACAACACAATGTACCACTGCAGTGGAATAATTACAGGTTTCGATTTATATTTTTAAAGAAAATGTTACCCACTCTATCCTTTTCGCAGTTCTACGGCGTCTCATCCTCCTAGTGTGTGAAGGACGATATTTTAATTTTTTACATAAAAGGTGTGATTCCAAAGCCCGATTAACTGAACTTTTTTAACATCCAAATTGATCCCACAGGTAATCATACACTTATGTATCAATTAGATAATTTTTGCGGGTATTTTTATGAGCCAGTGTTGATTTAACGTTGGAATTTAATTTTACATAGAAAAATATTAGTGGGTTGAATTTACCATTTAGGGAGAAGTATTTTCACCTACACTCGTCTAACCAAGTGGGTGAGGATACTACAAAAATAAATTAAAAGGGGGAAACTCACCCATAGGTGAGATTTTTTAGGGGAGTTGCCAACTAAACCATAATAATTTATTTATCTTCTCACAAATCGTTAGAAACTATAGGTACTTATTATTAGAGCTCAAGCTCTATGCCGTAGTAGGTTAGGTAATAATATTAGCCCGTCAGCAACGTGCTGTACTAGCGGGAAATTCCCATGTGCTACCCCTAACAATCCAGAATCGAAGAATATTCTTTCGGATTTAATATTATATTTTTTATTTTGGGTTTTTTAATTTTATAAGGTGGATGTTAGTGAAATCGCCGCCGGGAGGGGACGTCCTAGATTCCTAGAAGGACATATACCTACTGATCTTATTGAGTTATTGGTGATGTTCTTCAAAAATGTCAGCTCCGTCTCCGTAATACTCGCCACCAGCGTGCGTTTATTATGTATGACAGTGAACGGAGCGACGACGGAGTATGTAAAAATCGAAGCAAGCGCTTACCCACTTTTGAAAACGGGATGATTTTATGCAACTAGTGCCATTCTAATAAGAAGATAATTTCTCAAAGTCTTAAAAAAAATTAAGTAGATAAGACTGCATTTGGCACGATTACACGTGTTGTTGTATTGACCATGCCATACATGTGGTAATTTCCTATGCAAATCAGACAACTGTTTTAATAAACCCGTTAAATTGACAATCAATACTATCATTAATCAAGTTGTAGGTAAATACTACCAGTTTTCAATGTTTCCGATGTCTGAGTATTTAAGCTATGTAAGTAGGTATGTATTAGGTTGATTATACTGTCAAAGCCTTTTATCCAGCAGTTGGTGTTTAATGGCCGTTCCCAATAACTGATCTATCGGCTCTTTACCCTGCTAGAGATAGATTTTTGACATTACTTCTATAGAGCTCATGTCAAATGTATCTCTAGCTCTAGTAGGGGAAGGAACCGATAGATCGGATATTGGGAACGGCCGTAAGTAGTAATAACAATGATATATAAGCTAAAGGATAACAAGGTTTCTAAGGCTGCTATTGGTTCCGCAGGAAGTGTAAAAGCAACTGGTGTTTCCGTTCCGTTAGCGTCTCAAAGAAGACTTAGGGTGAATTGTTTCAAACGGTATTATGAGGTAGAGTCCGACCGAATTTCGTTTTCGGTTTTGGTTTTCGGCGATTATCGGCCAAAATATCAATTTTCAGCCGAAAAATATTAAGTTCCGGCAAATTTATACAATTCTTATTCAGATAAAATCTGCAGAAAAAAATGATTTTTTCTTCGCATACTGTTTCTTTTTTACGCATATTTTTCGCATAAAAAAGCATTATGTTGAGAATGTGTAAATTTTCGTGTGATTCAATTTTAAATGGTTTACCACCAATAATTATTTTATTCTGAGAATCTGAGCATTCAATCGTTTGCAAATTCACAGGTTACCTATAAATAACCGGAAACATTCCAACAGAACTTAAAAAAGAAGACTTTTTTTAATCACACCCCTCACCACAATTATCACTGATGTCAATCAGGCTGACCACATCAAAGCAACATTTGCGGATATCCAGCTTTCCTGTGAGGTCCGGCGTAAAAACTGGCCACTTCACATGACTAATGACGTCATCAATTTCTCGGCGGCCTCCGACACATGCGCGCGCGCAGCGACACATGTCATCGGCGAATGGAATAACGACTCGCATTTCCGGTGCGAAAATGCCGCTACCGGCGACTTTATGTGGATCCGATCCCTAGCTTGAGACGGTTAAAGTTAAGGGTGCAAAACTTTGACAGGTTTTTTTTGCATACTTAGTTTGTATTTTGTAATCATTGTCATATTATAATGAGTAAGTAAGTACCCACATTGTAGATAATGTTGATTTATTCTATCGTGTAGAAAATTGATTTTTTTTACACTTTTTAAGTAATACTTTGGCTAGGTATCAGATTCTGCAGGAATAGAAAAAGAGATTTACCTACATTCAAAAAACTTTAATGACGGCAACACAAATAGTACTAGTACTCTATCATAAATTATGAGTATTTCCATGTCTCATCCACACAGTGCTAACAGTGTAATAACCAAAAATCAACAGAGATCATTCTGCTAAAGTGTAACACGTCATTCTGCGTACGCGCAGCAAAAAGGTTAGGTTCCAACGATTTGACAGCCAATGAGCCGGATGCCGTGTTTAATTAGTACCAAATTGGTACCACGTTTTACTTTATCGGTCTACCTACCACTGTGTTCAGCAAGTTTTTTTTTTGTTATTCCTAATATCCGGTGTAATAATTACTGTTTAATTTATTTATGAGTGTTAATAGTTGTTATGTCTTAGTAAAATGAATACTTATAATGATTGAACAAAAATAAAATAATATTATGAAAAATACTTACTGTATTGTATACCTACTTACATCCACATTTTTATACTAGAAGAAAGAGAACCCTAGATAGGTACTATTTTCCGAATACCTATACATTAAACTAAAGTTCCCAAAAAAACTATAGTGTGGATTTCAAAAATGGTGAGTTTAAATTTTTTTATTGTGTCCAAATAATTTTGTTCAAACTTTCTTCTTGCACATCGAGTCGAGATCGTCTGGTAAAACAAAAACAACAGAAGAAAATGTAACAGGTATTGGCATGAAAAAATTCTCTTGCCAAACACGACAAGTGTCTTGACTTCCCCTCATAAACGTTTAACATATTTTTTGTGACAAGTGTGACACATGGCCATAAACTGCCTCCCTTGGTACCGGGATATGACATTTAAATTAACAGATTATAACATAATTAGAGACACGTCCCCGAAGACATCGTTACTTACGTTAAAAGATTGGATTCACTTTTTGTGAAGATGACATTTACCCCCTTATAGTCTCGTAACTTTAACTACTGGGGGGTGATTCTCGCGGGTGATATATTGATATCGAATTCTATATTATATTGCAATAAATGTCAAAATGGTAAGGATTTTGACAGTTGTTGCAATATATATCGAATTCGATATCAATATCGAACCCGCGAGAATCACCCCCCTGATCAAATATACACAACTATCCTTGTCATTTGTATGACTATGACTATGAATAAACATAGATGAGAATTGACTTAAGAGCTGTTTAATTACCCGACTGCGCCAGAAGGAGGGTCATGTTTTTTTAATCATCATCTCGTCATAGTGCTCATAGTGCTAAAACGTAAGTCTCGTAAATCATCAAACTTAAACCCCCAGGTTTAAGTTTGATGATTTACGAGACTTACGTTTTAGCACTATATGACTATACCCTCGTTTACTAGTATGTAAGTATAACATAACTGGCTACAATATACAGTTACACCCCTGCCTTCCCTTCCGAGAAAACCAGCGTGATATTATATGACAACCTTATCTCTCATAAATCTTCTTATCTTTAAACTAATCTCCAAAGACAACGTTAACGGTCCGCTTCAATTAAGTGTTGCTAATTGATTAATGTTAATTGTTGTTCAATAAACATTTCAATGAACCAATTATTATTGTTTGAGACAGACATTAGGCTGTACCTATAGTCTACTTATCATTGGTATTGCCAATTAGTCCACTTTTAAACATGAGCTAATAGGTATGCACCTGCAAGTAATGAAACAAATAGATACTCTCATCATAAAAAGTACCTACTTAGAGACGTTATGAGAAATAGGCCTGCACCACTCTCGCATCGACTTAATTTTCATCAGCGGGATATATTACAAGTAAAAGAGTATTTCTTTTGTTTTTATTATTTAAGGGGAAGAATTTAAAGCAAATGTCCCATTATACTTTTATGATGAATAGTCCCAAGCTGAAAATGTGTTGGTCGTAAAATGTAGTCACATGTGAGTTGTATACTTATTATGTATACAACTACAACTATGTAAGTAAACAAAAGAGTAGCTTTTGTTGAAAAAAAAATGTCTTTGGTAAAGTTGTTTGTTATCATGAGTATAAGTAGGATCGGTCACTAATTACCAGTCACCCCTCTCAGATTAGCAAAATTCACCGCCCGAGGCATGCTTTAGATACTCCCGATGATGCTATCACCTTACTGCAAGAGAGCAGCAGGGAGACCAGCACTCTGCGTAGGTACAAACACAGACCGCCGTCATTCCGACCTCGCCGACGAGGCCCGTCGCGACGTCCCCGTCATAACCCGAGTCCGCCACCGAGTATGACTCAGTCCCCTAGCCGACCCTTGCTCGAGCCAGCCCGCGCTGAGCCTGTAGATTTAAATATGTCCCTAAATCATACCGTATCAGTAATCCGTAATCAGTACCCCTCCCTCTAGTTTTCCCCCCCCAGCGACGCCCTAAGCCGAGGTCCGTACCCCAATAGGGGGGTGCCCTTAGCGTGTGGTCGCTTAGTTTGTAGTTTACTTTAGTTTTAAGCCTGGCTGGAGGCATTTGTAAGTCCTCACCAGAAGTCCGCGTTAAGCAGTGACGGCTGTTAGAAGCCAACTGCGAGAGGCACTGTAACAAAAAAATTTAATAAATACCGGTCACCCTATAGGTAGGGCTGCCATCCGTCCGGGTTTCCCCGGATTTGTCCTAGTTTAGAGAGTGTCTGGGGAGCGTCTCGTAGGGGTTTCAAAAAGTGTCCGAGGAAAACCCGGACACTTTGTGTCAGGAGAATCCGGATTAATGAAAGTTTTTTCGAGTGCGTCCGGGAAAAATACTCAATTTCACCCAAATGTCCGGGGTTTTTAAAATTTTTGTCCGGCGTTAGCAATTAAGGTGATGGCAGCCCTACCTATAGGTATAAAAGATTAGCTTTTGTCCGGGATTCCACCCGCATGGACTTCCCTATCTCGTGGTTATTTCGAAAAATCCGGCTATTCTTTGTCTACATCATAAAAGAAACCTCTGTTCAAAATTTCAGCTTTCTAGCTCCAAGGGTAGGCTCGGCGTTGATGAGTCAGTCAGTTAGTGAATCAGGAGTTGTCTTTTTAACTCACTTCATCATAATATTATGTAGTGATAGGTAGCGTAACTTAGCTTTAACATAACGTAGTTCAGCAAAAACGATCCAGTCCACAAAGTCACTTTTGAAAAACCGGCCAAGTGCGAGTCGTACTCGCGCACCGAGGGTTCCGTATAATTTTTGGACCTATAAAGTGAAAGAAACCGGACCACATAACTAAGTTTGTTTGTGAAGGAATTTTGATGATTCTGAAAAAACTGTAGTAGTTAGGAACATCGTTTTATTTTTGGTGCCATATTTGGATCAATTCCTATCAACTCTAATTATTTCAGATTTTTCGCTCCGCAAACTTCAGAGATAAGGGGGGGGAATTTTCATATTTCATATTCTTTATTGTACACACAAATATTAAATACAACTTTTATATGGAGATTTTATGTACAGAGGCGAGCTTAACTCAACATTGAGTTTTCTTACAGCAAACCTTAGAGTGATAGAGAGATTTGAGAGCATGAGAATAGAGATAAGTGCACAATAGGCTATAATATACTAATTATAAACATACATACTTATAAACTAAACAAATATGTGCAAATTGCACCGTACATAAACATAATACATAAACATATATATCTATATAAAATAAAATAATACATACATTTATAGATCATGGTAATAGGAAATGTTCTTTAATTCTTCTCTTGAAAACATCTAAAGAGGGGCTATCACGTATGGAGTGTGGCAGTGAATTCCAAAGGCGAACTGCACGAATAGTGAAAGATCCATCGTAACGGGCAGAGGTATGACGAGGAGTCCGAAGGAGAAGAGATGAAGAGGAGCGACAGGGCTTTCCTCTAGGGATAAGAAACTCAAAGCGTTCCCGAAGATATATAGGAGAATGAGGATTATAAAGAACAGAAAAGAGAAAAGATAGAATGTGAGCATCACGACGCCGCCGAATAGGCAGCCACCTCAGTCGCGTCCGGAATTCCGACACGTGATCGTACTTCCGAAGGCCGAAAATGAAGCGGATACACAAATTCTGCAGGCGTTCGAGCTTATCCAGAAGTTCCTCAGTTGCGTCGAGAAAGCAGACATCAGCGTAGTCCAGAAGTGGTAGAAGAAGAGATTGCGCAAGAGTAATTTTAGTTTGAAATGGCAGGAACTTCTGGAGACGTTTGAGAGACTGAAACGAGCAAAACACCCTCCTGCTTACTTCCGCAATGTGCACATTCCAGGACAGATTGCAGTCTATGAAGACACCCAGGTTCTTAGCGTTCTTGGAGTAGGCTATAGGGACAGCATCATAAAGGACCGGCGGGAGAGACTGGTGATCCAAAAGATTAAGGAGATATCTGCCACCAATAATGAGAGCTTGTGATTTTAAAGGATTGACTAAAAGGCCGAACCTTTTAGCCCACTGACTGATGTTATTAAGGTCATTATTGATGGCGTCAATAGCTTCTGAAAGCTCTTCTAGTTTAAAATGGCGGTAAAGCTGCAAGTCGTCTGCATAGAGATGGAAGTACGAAGCTAATACATTAGTGATGGCGTTAATGAAAACCGAGAAAAGAAGTGGAGAAAGGACGCCACCCTGAGGCACACCCGCAGTCAGATTACACCACTCAGAGGAGGCCTCATCAGAGCGAACCGACTGCGAGCGACCCCTAAGATAAGAGTTAAACCAGGCAGTTACAGAAGGAGATACATTCAGAGCGGATAAAATTCCCAAGAGGATGTCATAATCAACTGAATTAAACGCACTGCTAAAATCCAGTAGTACCAAAACTGTTAGGAGCTTGTTCTCCATGGCCAGTCGGATGTCATCAGTTACTTTGACTAGTGCCGATACTGTGCTATGGCCAGGTCGGAAACCAGATTGGTAAGGACTTAGCAGGCTATTAGAAGAGAGATAAGAAGACAGTTGATTATGAACAACACTCTCGAGTACCTTGGATAGGATTGGGAGAATGGATATTGGACGGAATTGGGATACTGAGGAGGGGTTGGAAACTTTGGGTAGAGGAATCACATGGGCCTTCTTCCACGCAGAAGGGAAGGAGGAAGTTTCGAGGGAATAGTTATGGAATAGTTATGGGGAATGGTATTTTTTCAGACATTTTTCATCGTATGTCGAAAACTATGAGACATAAAATTAAATAAAAATATATTTTGAAATGTGCAGATCAAGCCCTTTCATATGATATGTCATAATATGAAATAAGCAGGTGTGACAGACAGACAGACAGACGAAGTCGCACCATAAGGGTTCCTTTTTTACCATTTTGGTACGGAACCCTAAAAATCAGTATTCAAAGTTCAACCCTTATGGTGCGACTTCGTCTGTCTGTTTGTCTGTCTGTCTGTCTGTCTGTCACACCTGCTTATTTCAGCAACTACTAAAACTATCGACTTGAAATTTGGAACAGTTATAAAAAATGCTTGCCCAACTTTATTGCAAATAAAAAAAGTCTAAAGGGGCCGGAGTGGGGGTCCGAAATTTTAAAGTGGGGTTACTAGGTCAAGTGACATGCACACCTAAAGTATGGTGTGCTTCGTCTGGGTGTGCTTCGTTTGGGTGTGCTTCGTTTGGGTGTGCTTCGTTTGGGTGTGCTTCATGGAATACCTCGCCAATTTGTTTGCTCTGACAAACAAATGGGCAGTCCCTATAAACATTTTACTTTTTAATTGATGTTTGTAAAATTATTGCTTATTTTTACTTTTTTTTATGACTTTTTTGATCAAGGTGTAGGACCTCAGATCATAGAAACAAGGAGATGTGCCAAGGCGCTATCGAGCTTGATGCCTGATCTTGAGCAAATTGCTCAAATTAAAAACGTACGCGCTGGCGACGAACCGAACACGATCGATGGTATTAATACAGTGTTTTAGTTTAGTGCTAGTGTTGAGTGACGATTAACAGTGTTAGATTGAGGGTGTGCGGAATGTTCAATGCGCGGGAGATCTTTTTATTCACAAGGAGCGCTTAATTATGCGCGTAATTGTGTCGAAAAATGTACTATAAGTGGCATCAGTTGTTCCCGTACTAATTTGCTATGATGGCATATCTCCTTGTTTCTACGATCTGAGTGTAGGACTGTCATCACCTAAATTGTTGACGCCGGACAAAAACTTTAAAAATCCCGGACATTTGGTTGAAATTGAGTATTTTCCCGGACGCCGCCGAAAATATTCTTCCTTCCTATGATTGATTCCTATTATTGATTCCCCTGACACATATAAGTGTCCGGGTTTGCCCCGGACACTTTTTAAAACCCCTACCGGACGCTCCCCGGACGCCCTCTAAACTAGGACAAATCCGGGGAAACCCGGACGGATGGCAGTCCTATCAAGGTGTCTAAACCTCTCCTTCCTTCTCTTTATAAGAAAAACTATTGCCAACAGTACAAATTACAGGCCGGTACAGAAGTGTATTAAGTATTTAAAATCTATTCTAAAATAAAGCCGTCTCCCTTCATGCATCTAACTCCATAGTTTTACGTAAATATCACAGAATAGAGACAATATTTTATCGCCCTTCAAATAAAACTTGACACGCGGTAACTCCGATTTATTTACGCGTGTTAAAGCGTTTATTTTAAAATAAATAAATATAGATGCGCCATCACTCATTGTCGTGTAAACTGTAGCAGTTGTTTCGGAAGTCCGACATCCTGATGTACGGAGGCAGGAGTTCACAACATATAGGTCGCCTTTGTTCTTACAGCCCACACAAACTCATTCACAGGGATGAGTTCTGGGATGTCTTAATGCATTCTACGTACTTTCTTTGCAAACAACAGCATGACCGAGACCGCTAGGAACTCTTCCTGCAGTCTGCTTTCTTTGCAGACAATAGCATGACCGTGAACGCAAAGGGAGATGTACCTACATACCTACATACCTAGGAGAATACATACATACATACATACATACATACCTACATACAAAAAAACTTTTTTAACAAAAAATAACCGACTTCAAAAATCCACTACAAAGAAAATAATAATTTTGGTTTCGGAAGTCGGTGGCAAAAAAAAGCAAACAAAAACCAAAGCCACCGACTTCCGAAACCAAAATTATTATTTTCTTTGTAGTGGATTTTTGAAGTCGGTTATTTTTTGTTAAAAAAGTTTTTTATTTTTCCCTTTTTAGTTCTTTATCCCGTGTTAGATAACTTTCACAAATGCGTTCAACAGTAAATCTTCTACGGAGTATGTACATTTATGCCTATAACTTTGTACATAGGAATGATTACATAATGTATTATATACTAAAACCTTCGTGAAAGTATGTAGATTACGTTAGTGAAAACCTCATCCAAATCGAATCAGTAGTTTTTGAGAAAATCGCGCACATACAAACATACATACATACATACTTACAAACATACATACATACTTACATACATACATACTTACATACATACGGGACGAATACAGAACCTCCTTTTTTGAAGTCGGTTAAAAATACAAATACGTTTAAGCAACAACAAGTAAATGTATGTATGTTGTAACTCCCGTGAGTCTTAAAAAATTACAACAAAAAACGTTTTCATCTTTATTAACAACAAAACAAATTAACTGTTTATTAGCTAGTAATTGAATGTTCATAACGCCTATTTAGCATAAACATCGTACCATAAATTATGATCGTTGCACGAATGTTGACGACATCTGTCTAGTCGATGGCGTAGGACGGAAGCCGCACGCAAGATCCAAATTTGTTCATGTTGATGTTATGCCAGTAGGTACTCACTCCTCGGATGCACTTCACGTGGTGTTATGATGGAGAATATATTACATATTAATAATATAAATGTTTAGTGATCCGTTTAGCATTGCAAGATAATGGTAACGCAAGTGTGAGGGACATAAGGGTTGAGGCGTTTTTGGTGTCTCAAAATCATTGAGATGTTAAAGGATGCTTACCGTTTTTAAGCAGTCACCGTAGCTATAAAACTCTTGCAATACCGAGAATCACATGCGTGTTTTAAAATGAGAACGACTCGACCCTTTACTATGAGATTCACTGTGCCGAAAGCATAGGGGACAAATGGGGCAATCAAGTTCACGCTGTCAACACAGCGCATCCTCAGGAGCTCTGGCGACCTTACTCAGTTACTCACTACAGAAACACAACACTGGTGCTGATTCTGTTTAACATCAAACTAAACTAATTTTAATCACACTATATCTCTTTCTTACAAATATCATTGAAAAAGGACAGAAAATATTTAGAACTGTCAAATTAGTCTACGCCCTTGTCATTTACGGGAAAATAGTCATAACCTTATGCAATTACGACTAAATTGACATTAAAACTATTGAAGTGGACTAATTTGACAGGATCAAATGTCTGCTATCCCTCTCTCATGTTTTTTATTAGAAAGAGACATAATACGACTAAATTAGTTTAGTTCGTAAACAACAGAATCGACACCAATATCGAAGAGTAGCGTATTTGATTGTGGTATTGTGTAAGGCCACTGTAGGTACAGGTCTCCCAAAGTGATAATGCGCATAGAAATCTTCGTCACTGTTCGGCAACGGTCGTATTCCCGAGCGTCGAAAGACGATATGTATATAGAGTGGTTAAGTGCATTTTCTTCTTGCATAATTTAGTAGAATTATGTGTTTTGTGCTAAAAGAGATAGACAGAAAGAGACAATTAGCGAGATCTGCATGCGCATTATTAATTTGGGAATACTGTAATACCTACCTACCTTGGTATGTTATGATATGAGGTCAAATGCTAGGTAAGCTATTTTGTTGTAGGTAGAGATCGGTTAAGCAATTTATTCGTATACTCGCCGAATTTACTTAAAGTAGGTGTACGAGTATTTCTTATTTGCACCTACTACGGTTTCTATGAAATTTTTGCATTGTTAAAATTTGTCATAGCGTACGAAATCTTGTAAGTACCTAACATTTTCTACGAACATAAAGGTAAAAAGTAAAACTGAGAACAGGTGAGTAGCTGTCTGGTTTACCAACTGGCTGGTCGATAGTTTTTGTCGAGATTCGTAAGTCTAACGAGTTGTATCTAATGAATAGCTTCCGATCACCGCCAGTCTGATTTACCTGCAGAAAAACCGATTCCATTAATTCTCTAATTAATTAGAAATATCAGTGCAAAGTTAGAAATTAGAATGTATGGTATTAAGACAGAGCGCTATTTTCAATCTCTCTCAACTCTATATTTTTTAGGGTTCCGTAATTATGACTAGGAACCCTGATAGTTTTGTCATTCAAACAAATAAACAAAAAACTCTTCAGCTTTAAAATATTAGTATAGATTCAATTCATAGCGTTGTTACTTTTTTGGGCCTGAATGGCCTGAATGAATGAATTTCTCTATGAACAAATGAGATATTTTAGCTGTCATACGTACCTAGTCAAGACTATTAGCAGGGCTTCCTAAGCTTCGGTGGACAAAGAGCAGCATTGCGTGACAAGGCTCGCTGCACCGATCCGGCGCGCGCGCAAGTGTCTGCCCCTGCGCACGCGCCACTTACAAACTATAATTATCGCGGGCAATCTGTTCCAACAGGATATCCTCGGCCATCTGGTCGATATGTCTATTTGGGATATCGATCCACTGTTTATTTATAGATGCTTATTGTCTTGGGCGGTTTAATGTTTTGGACTTTTTCTTGTTAATTATAAACGTAAGGATACTTCCTTTACTAGCTACCTACTTCTTTTACACGGTTCTAATTTCCCACTTCCTATGAAGTGGGAAATTAGAACCGTGTAGGTACCAATATTCTGATACTACTGGATATTCCAGTGCTTGTATTTTTATCATCAGCAGATAATAACATTTCTTTATCACAATCGACTTTACACGGTGATAATTGATAATATAATATATTATAATAGCCAATGATAAATAGGAATTTGTTTTTAAATTTTTAAGTCTAAAGTTCATTTTGACAGATTATCCAAGTTTAATCAGGTACCTATAATGCTGATTAAAATTTTCATCAAAATTAAAATTTAAGTGCTTTTTCAATTTAAACGATTGGTGTCGAACTGCGCACCGCCGCCCGGTTGTTTTTTTCCATACAGTTGACATGTCGAGAGCACTATCCGGTTGTCGTGCGACGCCCGCATGGCTGCCGCACGACTACAATACGGCAGCAGTCCGACACTAATCGTTTAAATTGAAAGAGTCTTCGGGAAAATTAAGAGCACACACACGACTAAGTTTATAGTCCGATTTGCGTAGACTTGAGGCTTGATCCCATATTATGCAGCTCATCATTATGTTCATGTTGTGATAGCATAAGTAGTTGCTGAAATAAGCAGGTGTCACAGACAGACAGACGAAGTCGCACCATAAGGGTTCCTTTTTTACCATTTTGGTACGGAACCCTAAAAAGATGTTCTGTGGTCACGCACATTGAGATCCACACACGGTCAAGTTTACTTGAGATTAGAAACTTCTGATACAACTAAGAAGTACTTTCTAATATGTATTGATTTACTAAAAAAAACTCCCTTTACCACACCACTTCAACAGGGCCCACGGCATCCCCCCTCAAAAATAATAAGTTCTTAACACAATAGATGTCGCCACGTGGGTGTCACGTGACGGACACGCGTCAGTCTCGTTCCGGCTGCCGGAGGGGTAACATCTATTATTCCTGCACGCGTATACGCACTTTAAAAACGGAAGGGTGCAGACATTTCTTTCGCTTGAATGGTTTGTTCGCTATTATCAGTGGTTTTAAGAACTGGACACTATAGAGTTCTCAGATCATTAAATTAATTAGGTATTATAACAAAGCAATATAACAGCAGCTATTATAAAATCAGAAAATGTTTTTTCGCCCTTCCAGTCAAAATCAAGTAATTTCAAAGTTATTTATGTTTTGTTTGAGTACCTAATCAGTGTGAAGAATAATAGATACCTACCTAAGTAATTTTGAAAAGCTGATTCAGCTAGTTCTACATTTACATTTCGACTTTAACGACCATTAAATCCTAATTTTGAACTAATCAAAAACTTAGGGATACCACAATTAGAAAAGTCACTTTGGACCAGGAAACAGACTTTCTTAATTAATAAACCAACGAAGATCTGCAAATGGAACGCATTTAAGGGGATTCTTTCGCACTGTTCCTTTTTACCCGACTACGAAAAAGGAAGGGTAATGAGTTTAACAGCCTATGTATGTATGTATATGTCTATGTATGGATGTTCCATCGTAGCTCAAAAACTAGTGGTCAGATTTTGACAAATGAGGTGTCGGTTGATTCGTATTTACATTAAGAGTGTCATAGGCTGTTTTTTTGAAAAAAACTAATCAAGATGGCCGACAAAACGTAAAAAAGAGGACCAAAAAAAAAAAAAGTTTACCCGATTTTAACAAATGGGGTGTCTTTGATTCGTCTTGATCCAAAGAGTATCGTGAGGTATATGATGTTACAAGAAATCCAATATAGCAAACACTGGAAATTAAAAGTGTACGATCTGTGATTTTCTTGGTACTAACTAGCGCCGTTAATTAAAACTGCGACACTTACATTCTGAAAGTTAATGCAGTGATTGACCCAAGCCACCAAAAAAGTGTCAAATAAAACAAGAGTTAAAAAACTAAAACCCAACTACGGAAAAAAACTAACTGAAAAGCATAAAATAAGAAAATGGTCGCATGCCGCTATGACCTGTGATGGCTGCTTAATGACGGTATGCGACTACGGCTATAACCTGGACACCACTGTACCGATGTGTTGAATATTTTCTTATTTTATGCTTTTCAGTTGGTTTTTTTCCGTAGTTGGGTTTTAGTTTTTTAACTCTTGTTTTTTCCTTTTGAAGTACGGAACCCTAAAAACTTTTACTACTTTTTGGCCACAGTGCGAAGAAATCACTTCAAAATCGCGGCCGTATACGATAAGTTTGTGTTTTGATGGTCGATCGACACCAGCCAAGATAAATAGTAGGTGACGCACGAATCGCATCACGGCCAGATGTGTTTGAAGCTGCAATACCTACACAATTATGAACTGATACATCAACTAGATGGCGAGTATAATTTATGATTTGCCATTAAATATTGGATGGTTCATCTTGTATTTCATGATTTGTTGACTGATGGATAAAAGTTTTTATCATCGAATTTACAATGTACCTACTTCGTATGACTTTCTTTCATTGTGATTAAGTGATTAAAAATCATCTTTGTCGCTTGTTTCTTTCAACCAATGTCGGTTTTATTCTTTACTAGCCATTGCCCTCGACTTTGTCTGCGTGATAAATGTGATAATGGATGAAAAGTAATTTGAAATTTGATGGTCGATGTACCTACCAAAAACCCGAACGAAGCGCTTTGATTCCACTTTCATTGTGAAAACCGCAAAACAATGGAATTCGCTGCCCGAGTGGGTGTTCCCCGACAGTTACAATCTGGGTATCTTCAAGTCGAGAGTGAATCGGTTTCTTCTAGACAAGCGTGCTCCATCGTAGACCGCATCATCACTTAACATCAGGCGAGATGGCGGTCAAACGCGAGCCTGTAATTTAATAAAAAAATGTGTCGTAGTAGAACAGTAAGAAGTAACAAACATACACATATTCGCATTTATACTACTTATTAGTCGGATTAGGATTTATAATTATAATAGTGTGCTATCAAGACAGAGGTATTATAAAAAGAAAAGTCCTGAACTCCTAACTCACTGACTGACTCATCCACGCTCAGCCTAAACCCTTGGACTTATAAAGCTGAAATTTCTGCACAGAAGTTCCCTTTATGATGTTAACAAGGAATAAGGCCGGAATTTTCGAAGTAGCGTTCTAAATAGGAGAAGAATTGGCTCTTTATTGCACGCAATTTTTATTTGTTCATTATTTTGTATGACCGTAACAGGAATATTTGTTTATTGCGTTTTTTTCATGATTCCGTCAAAACTTTGTGTTGTTATACTTACTTAAACATATATTAAACTCTAGCCTGTCTGCTATAATAAATTAATTACTATTCGATCAATATACAAAGCCCATTCTCGACTAGGCCCAAGATAAAAATTATAGCTGCAGGTCCAAAAATGCAACTGTTTTCTTTCTTTGTTTGTAAACGTTTTTCTTTCTTGTGCGCGTAACTATGAAATTGTTGCTCTAATTTGCAGGGACTAGCTGAAAATCAGTGCTGTGCCATCCGCACAGCAAATACTGAGCTAGATCCCTTGCCACATGTATGTTGTGTATATTGTGTAATGTGTTATCTTATTTAGTTTGTATTGTGTTATGTGTGTGGCTAAATAAATGGTTTTTGGCTGTCGTATTTTGTAAAGTCGAGGTACCTACTTCTCCGGTCGAACTGCTCCAGATTTGAGCGAGTTATCCCACTTTGCCCTACTTCACTTTCTACTCTTTGTTCAACCCTATCACTACCATGACTGTGGCCCTGGCCAAATATTCTATGGCATAGCCTTAAACATCCAAATTCATACCAGTTTACCTGTTTACTCTTCCACGCATTCTATAATGAAGAATAATGAAAACACATGGCATCCAAGTTCCTACAAGTCCACATGCCATACTCATCACAATCATATAGATCTGCACAATACAGGTGCGTAGCGATAGTGTTTACAATCGGTACGGACAATCGTCCGCATATGGCGATGAATGCGATGATATCACACGCAGCTAACAAACGTGTTTGTTTCTTGTTTAGAACGTGCAGGCCAACGGACTGCTGGCTGAGGATATGGTGATGAGCGGAGCGGGGTTGATAGAAATAGCATTCGAAGTCAAAGTCAAAACATTTATAAGTATTATTATTTGTCTACTGAAGAATAGAAACATTTCTTCTCTTCGGTGTATGCATAAAACGGTAGAAATATTTCTACAATCTGTCACTTTGTCTATTCTTCTGTAGACAAAACCCGTTTCTATAGTGGTCATGCTAGGCCTGCAGTTTATCGCCCTATCTTTTCCATGGTCTCCCGCGATGCTGATTATAATTTCTCGTGTCTTACCTATAGTAGGCACTTATAGTTTCATAATCTGACCTAAATATTAGCTAAAACGCGATCCGCTGCCCACAACATGACCACAACCTAACACGGCAATGTGCGAATATGAATTCGAAATCTTTGGATGTTGCTAGAAATAATAAATTGATTAAGTACACCTCACACGAGATTGTTTGCATTTTCCCAACACGATGTCTGTTTGTGATCGGCAAAACAATCATTTGTCATGAGATTATGTTTATTCTACGATAAAGTGTACTAATGTATAGTTAACTTGCTCATCCAATTTCTATTAAAGTCACACGTACGATATGGATGTGTGAAATGGACTTAAGATGTTATGTGTCTATTATAATAAATTCATAAGCTTCGTCCACAGCAAAGGATACCTAAGCATCATCAGCCTATAATTTTACAATGCAATCATCTGAGTTAACCCTCCGATAAACCTAATGAGATAATAGTTTTTTGAGGAATGGAGGAACGAGATGGTTCCTCCATTGAAAAGGGAGGATCCTCCTACCAGACCGGGTGTTATTGTCTGGCGGGCCACTGCCCTGACAATTGATGTCGGGTTTCTGTATGCTCATCGCTGTGAACACTCTGCTTGCGCGATGTAGGATTTTGACGTTAGATGTCATATAGTGACATTGTTGTCACTGTCAGCTGTCAAGCTGAGTAGGTAGTTTTCGCTGTTGTCGGCAGATGTCGCTCCAGTTTAGTCAGTCGACACGATGACAGAAGAACCTAATGGGATAAAAAAACATATTTCCGGACTAACTTACCTACTGCTATTCTATTTAAAAAGTTTCCATTCTCCAAAACATGTAACTGGTTTGTGCTCTTTGTTCCTTTAAATGTCTAGACTCCAGTCGCGTGTTATCGCTACATAACTCACAATAAAAAAGACGAAATTGATACGGACACCGCAGATATTCGTAGACAAGTGGCCAAAACATATAAAATGTAATTATGGGGAGGAAATTCCGTAACAAAAAGTCAAGGTGTTGTAATATCGTGGCTTTAGGATCATCAGCTGCGAACGAAACGCATCAGGTGCTCAAATTCGTGAGTAAAGGTGTTCGGAAGGAGCAAAATATATTTTTTAATGTAACAAAGGAATTCAACAGTGATCGCTTTCGATCTAATTGCCGGAAACAGACGGCGATATTTAATTATACCATTAAATAGGTCAGACCATTATCTTTGTATTAACCAAACGTAGGTAGGTCTAACTCGCGAATGCACCTTCCCGCGCAAATGTCAAATGTCATTGCAGTTTTGCCAACCGTTTTAAAAAGAAATTGAACGCCCATGTCATTTGAATATTTATTACGAAGCTATTATTCGAAAAGGTATGAATTTTCAATTTAGGGTTTTCGACTTAAATATTTAACGTGACAATAATTTTCGAAGAAACCCGCCAGTGTTCTTTTCAATTTAGGGTTTTCGACTTAAATATTTAACGTGACAATAATTTTCGAATTTATTGACTATTATTTGAGGTGTTTGGAAATTGCCAAAATATTTTCGGAGGGACAATTTGCGCGACTGTTGCAAACGTCAAGTGCGTATTAACGCACTCTCGCCCAGCTGTCTCGCAATAAAGCCACGTGCGCGACAAAAAAATAAAAAGAATGAGGGGGACAAGATGGCGTCGGGTCTCGTGCACTTGACATTTCCAATTAATTTGCGCGGGACATCTGTGTCGTTAGCAGCTGAATGCTATAGGCTATTTGGATATAATGCGGATTACGTACTACGCATAACGACGACTGCCCATGACACACAGGGGTGGGTCTTATTTTAGGGTTACGACATTTTGAAAAAGGATTGCCGAACTACATTTGCGTCAGCGGTTACGGAACAGTTTATTTTTAAATAGTCGTGTGGTAAAATTGTCATTGTATCAAGTTAATTAAGAAAGAGGGTTGCGCCACATAGAAACCTTGTTGACGTCATAAATTGCCTAAGACCAGAAATATTTCTATGCTTGAAATAAAGTTACAACACTTTGCATTGTAACTTTACTACGTACTAAAGGCGTAATACTTAAATACGTCATCCCCTCGTAATGTTTACAAAATCGGAGCTGTCTTCTTTAGTTATTAAGTAAGCACTAACAGCTCGAGTTGTGTTTTATCATCCCTAACATGAAACAGTGTCATCTGATGCCGTAGACGCGACACGTGACAAGTATGAGGTTTTTTCACAATATCAATTTGCGTCGGAGTAATTACTTACATTGAGAGACACGGTTTAAAGGTGCTTCATGCGATAACTGGGTGAGCAAGCATAGGCGTTATTTTTACAAATACTGATCTAGGAATAAAAAGACAGAGTATTTATCTACAGCCAGGTAGATAGCCGCATCTAGTACTAAAACTTTATGTCAATTTCAAGACCAGCACGCTTAGCATAACCACGATAGAAACGGGTTTTGTCCACCGAAGAATTTCTATCGTTTTATGCATACAATGAAGAGAAGAAATGTTTCTATTCTTCAGCACGGGTCGCCGCGTGCTCGGGCAGAAGATACAACGAATTGGATATTTATAAAAAACTTTGTCTATTCTTTGATAGAATAGATAGAATTAGTCATGTTAAGCGCGCAGAATAACTTTCTGATTTTTCTCACGCAAATAAAGCAGGACAATCTAAATTTAAAACTTATGTCAACCATCTTTCAAACGTGTAGTATTTTATTTTTTGTCTGGTTTCACATCATTACGTTAAGAAAACTCACGGGTTTCCAAAACATGAGAAGGTTTATATTATAAGTTTTTGTATTGGGTACGAACGCGTTCCTGGCAGTTCGTGAAAACGGCGACGAAACTTTTAAGTGGAAAATATTTTACGATTCTAAATATTTTCATCGTTTATAATTATGCACTATTGACACTATTTTAACCAAAATCCTTATTAAGTATAACAGCAACCTAAAATAAACTAAAATGGTTTAGCGCTAAATGAATGAAGTATCAGGAACGCATTCACTCAGCGGCCGGACTGTAGTGCGGATACGAATACATAGGTACCTACCTCAGATCATAGAAACAAGGAGATATGCCATCATAGCAAATTTGTACGGGAATAACTGATGCCACTTTTAGTACATTTTTTAACACAATTACACGCATAATTAAGCGCTCCTTGTGAATAAAAAGATCTCCCACGCATTAAACATTCCGCACACCCTCAATCTAACACTGTTAATCGTCACTCAACACTAGCACTAAACTAAAACACTGTATTTATACCATCGATCGTGTTCGGTTCGTCGCCAGCGCGTACGTTTTTAATATGAGCAATTTGCTCAAGATCAGGCATCAAGCTCGATAGCGCCTTGGCACATCTCCTTGTTTCTATGATCTGAGGTACCTACCATATATTATGATTATGATCCATATCAATGTTCCACTTGTCTATCCCAGTGGTTCCCAATTAAAACCACCCTCGCCTCCCCTGGGTGTCGTGTGAGAAGACTGAGGGATGACAAAGAGGGTGGGCAGTAGTGTCCACCTGTGATCCGATACATATTGCGACCACAGCGGCGCATGATAATTTGTTATTGTTATAATATTTGCCAGATGTTTTTTATGCAACACTTTGGGGGACTTCTCAGAGTCCTATAATAATAGGTTTTAAGAAAATCTTGCGTGTTGCGGGAATTTAAATAAGTACCTAACAAAAAGTTTGTCTACGATGAAAACGCTTCAGAACGAGTTTCAGTAAAAAAAATGTGGTTCAACATTTTTTTATTGTAACCATCAATGACGCAATTTTCTAATAAGAAACATTTAATTTAAAGACAGGTATGTATGTACCTATGTTTAGATATTAGTTTAATTTATTTTTAGGGTGCAAGTAGAGAGCCTCCTCGTGTGACCTGTAACCCAAGGCGCCCATCAAACGCTCAATCAAAACCATTAATCATGATGGTGCATGATGGGCATATTAAAGTATCCAGATTTTCGTCACACAAACGTCAATCATCACCATCACATAACACGGTAGGTTATCCGTCAGTCACACTTTGACTGTGGTTAAACTGACAGCAAAACCTACCGTGTAATTGACGCCTAAGGTTCAGCGCATCCTGAGCAGTCAACCTCGCTGCTACCCTTGTTGACTGACCAATCTCTACAACACGGCATGAGCTGCCGTTTCTATGTTAAAATTAGCTCATGCCATACACGAGGAAGTTGAATTTAATTTAGCTGAAATAAAGTTTATTGACATTTTAATTTTAGCTTCTCTATAATGCGTAGGCATAAAGACATCTTCATTTGAACATGATGAACAATCTGTAGACAGCACTTGTTTAGGTACCATCTGCGGAACATCACAAATACGCAAAACTGTTAATTAAAGCGATTATGTCCAAAAATATCGAATCCCAAGTATTCTCGGAAGTTACTTGTCACACTTACGTAAACCCAACAGAGCGCTTTGCAGTATTGGTGTTGCCAATTAACAAAATTATTATGTTGCTACTTCTACAAAGGAGGTGAGGTTTGATTGACCCTCTTTTGAACAGTTACCTTTGTGTCCGTATTGGCTTTACACGGTTTCCTTTGCCTATGAGTCAAACAGGTGATGTTTAACTTCCGTACTGCTAAAAGATACGAGTACACTTGATATAAGGTGCTTTTCCACTGCTGGCGAGGCGAGGGGGGGTTGGATGGGGGAGAATTCAAATCTCGCCGGCCCATGTCCACCAAAAGGCAAGCGCATGATATCGCAAGCTCACGGGATATCGCGCGATGGTTAGTTGATATATACCAACTAATAATGAAAACAATAATATGAATATTTTTATGAATTTTAAACAAGTCAAAGCCGTTTAATAATAAATAAATCTAAAAAATAAATCTTATTGTTCTCTCCCGTTGCTCGGCTCGTAAGGGTCGGAGCGTGATGTTAAATAACCTTCCTTGAATTTCGAATCCGACTGGTGGTAGTTCCAGATATCAGCGCTTTCAAACAAACAAACAAATTTCAGCTTTATAATATTAGTTAAAATATCTTATCGATGTCTTTAAACATAATTGTATTAGTCTCCCATAGATGTCACTTACGCTCATACGAGACGTATGAGACTTAACATTTCAACTGATGCAGGTGTGACACCACGGTAACTCAGAGATTAGAGCAATGCCACGGTCTTTGTCAGTTGTTTTTAAATTTATTTTAAATATAATAGAAAAAAAAACAAACAAATAAAAAAAAACCCGACAAGTGCGAGTACGACTCGCGCCCTGAGGGTTCCGAAATATGCAATAGCGCCATCTATGTCGCTATTACATCATAGTAGATATATCATATCTTGATCATAGATGGCGCTACTGCATACTTCTAGTGGCGCCATCTATGAGTAGATGACTCCACTCATGGTCATGACACACGGACAAAAAGTGATCCTATAAGAGATCGGTTTTTCCTTTTAAGGTACGGAACCCTAAAAAATGCTTCTGTGAATACTTTTTTTATATAATCAAATCGGCTGTATCGATATCGATTGAGACAGTGATAGATAAATACAATCAGTTTTGCTTGTCTTGCCACCGGCTATTTGAGTTTTATTTTAAATCAATCAATTCGTATTGTTTCAACATCGTAAGTGACAGTAGTAATTATTTTTAAAGTCATTTTTTTTAACTGCATTGTCATTATTTACGATTCTAATTTCTTTGCTGACATGTGTTGCAAAAATATTTGCAGTGTAGTATTGAAGTCATTATGAATATCGTTTACTGCTATGTTTTTAAGCTATAGTATATGTTTCTAGGGCAGGCGAAAAAACGGACAGTGACACTAAGTACATATATTATTATGTTAGTCTCTACAAAAAACTATAAAAAGTAAAGTAAGTGTATATAGACCGATGTCTTCAATTACACATCTCTATCGCTTACGCTCCTTTCATAATACGTAGTAGGGTGAGCGACAGGCGAAAAAAAATTTATCTACTGCTTTTATTTCCTAAACAAGATCTACATAATTATATATTTTATGTATGCTGTTATGCTGCCAATACCTGCTCACATTTTTTTAATATTGTTTTTTTGCGCCATCATCGGTTAGCTAGCTTGCGAATGGCGCGAAAAACAATATTTTGGTAAAAATGATAGTTAGGTGGTATATTTGGCAACATACGTCTTCTCCTTTTTTATAAGGTAAGACAGAAAGTGAAACAGAGGTTTAAAAATAGAACTGGGTAAATGACAATATCCCTACTGTACGCTCAAAGGTCCTTTTCAGTTTTTCCGCCTGTCTTAGAAACAGACTTTAGTACCTACATGCTTGACAGAATAACCTCTTAACCCAGTTATTTCATATCATTGTTTATACTTTACAACTTAGCTTAGGTTATACAGTTACCTCTTCGGAGAATGCGGCTTTTAATTTATTTTTTCTTTAAGGCGACTTGATGATGAGCTTTTTTTAAAGAAAACGCAGCTAGATCTACTATGCTAATTTATATTTGTATCGACTTTTAAATGTTATAGCCATCTTAAGCTTATCTATATTACTATAATAAAATTGTTAATTTATATTAGAGAATTAATAAAAACAACCAACACAGGCGGGGCTTGACCCCTGTGACCTCTGCCATACCGTGGGTGGCATCGCTCTGACCACAGAAATCTCAACATATTTATTGCTAAATATATTGACAATTCTCCAAAAACTCGCCAAACACAAAAACCTACTTCACTAATAATTGAATAATGTCAAATAGCCAAGAGACTGAACCATCATCTGAAGTGGCTCTTGTCATGCAGTTGGATCAACGACTTGCTCCAGAAAGTGGCACTCCTGCACGCTTAGCATGACCACGATAGAAACGGTTGTTGCCTACAGTAAAATAGACAAAGTGACAGATTATAGAAAGATTTCTATCTTTTTATGCATACAATGAAGAGAAGAAATGTTTCTATTCTTCAGTAGACAAAACTCTCATAAGCCAAGCACTAGTCGCCGCGTGCTCGGGCAGAATAGAATAGAATAGAATCGAGTTGGATAGAAAGAACTTTGTCCATTCTTTGGCAGAATAGAGTTATATTGCTGAACACGGCCCGTACTCGTATTTTTAGGAGGTTCTCTCTAGAACACCCTCTATATCCCTAACCAAACGCGACCTTGGACCCTGTAACCGATGGGGGCCACAATTTTTATTTTATAGGAATATGTTTCTCTAAATAGAAGATAAAAAAGTAGGTATTATATTATAAATTGACTACAATTTCGTGAATCATCGCCAGTGAGAAGTGACAGATATGAAGGTTACAAAAATAGCTCAAAAAATCTTGAAACATGTAACGTGTTCCTCCAGGACATCCTTACAATATATGCCTAAAAACTTAACAATTTTCAAACACCACCGAGGATGACGACGTAAGCTCGGCTCACATCATGAGTGCACCTATTGTTTCAAGTTTGCCCGGCTGTTTAGCGCACCGACCGACTTTTATAGCGGAAGCTGCGCAGCTAATTAATCATTTCCTCTCTTGATCTCCTGTGTTTGTGTACGACATTGTTTTGAGATCTGGATGGGAGTAGACACTCACTTGATATGTAAGGGATCTTCTTTATTTGATTGTTCCTGGGCTCTTTATTTAGAAGTTAAAATACAATGTCGGTTCTGCCATATTTACCTACCTATTGCAGAAGGCTGCACTACGGTTTACGCGGCAACAGGGCTAATTCTGACTGCAAACCGCTGCAAAATCATGCAGCTATTGTACAGTCTACGTAAAAGCTACTCTTCGAGGGCTTTTATAAAGCTACTCTTCGAGGGCTTTTATAAAGCTTTCTCCAATTAATGTTACCCTACAGTTTAAGTCCAGATTACAATGAAGGTGCAAACTTCAGGGACCTTACATGTGAATGGAACCATCCCTATCGCCTCAGACTTCCACAAACAGCAATGACGCTCCTGATTTCTTGCTGCTTATAGGTACACTCCGAACTGTTACATTACACGAGAATCCCGATGAGCGATGAGTGACCACTTTTAACAAATCGCTACTGATGATAAAATCGTTGTAGATATGTAGTTTAGAATGAGTCCATACTACAAATGAAGTAGTGACTCTTGAAGCAAGCTTAAAAAATAAGAGGTTCTAACAAGTCACTTGAGTTTTCGTTCTTCCTGATTCACCAAATAATAGTGTGAAACAACTGAATATGGATATAATTAGAGTTAAATGTATGTAGTAAACAGTACGACATGCGACACCCGGAATATTTACCATCTGTTGGCGCACCCATATTAGTCAAACTAAAAGACAAATTCTTGAATAAGTTAAAACAACAATTTATTAAGTATCACGTTGTTCCTTTACTGCAATGGACATCTCAGAGGCTCTATAAACTTCAACAATTTCATTCACACTTGACACTTAATGAACCAAGACACCACAGTAAAATAAGAACAAAAAAAAAACATATTTTATTTTTGTGGCCAAAATAAAACTCATACGCATCATAACGCCAATTCTTCATAAGTCTCTAAATAATAAAAAAATATAATATACAAAAACAAAAAAAAAATCGTAAATGAAAAAGTGTATAATCGCACGAAGCGCAGGTAGCGCGCACGTTTCGAAAACAATAGCACAGCGAGATGCGCCCACGCCGCCGCCCGGCGCCTACCTGCTGGGCAGGGCTGTCCAGCAGGCAATCCCCGATTTGTGCTAATTCAGGTGCTAGCTTGCATCGAACTCGATTTTTTTATATTACATATTTTAACAGAAAACTTTATGTTTTATATCCATCTATGTATTTGTCTTGGTTTGGGGTTTATGCAGGCGACTATGATGCAAGGATGACAAAAATCGATCTATTTCAATCTAGGTAAGTATTTGCGCATTTGCGAATACGCTGAAACCTACAACAATATCTTCTTACAGAAAATTGCCTTAGCTAAAATCATACTCCTCACGTCAAATCTTAAAACTGATAAAGTTACTTATATGAAGTGCATTAGGAATATTTAAGGAACTTAACAATTCGGTGCGGCTCAAGTTTTTTGGCAAGCTCATAATCCTATTATGCTGTCGGTTACACAATGAGCTGTGATATTTGTTTAGGCGTGACAACCCTGGGCCGTACATACTGACCGTCTCGTGGATGATTAACAATTTCGATACTTGAAAAATGCGTTGTATGGACAGCCCGTCTGCTTGTCCCCTAAGCTGTCAGCACAGCGAATTCTCATTGTAAAGGGTCGGCAACACGCATGAACCTAATTCTTGGTGTTACAAGCGTTTCATGACTACTTACTATCAGGCGGGCCGTATGCTTGTTTGCCACCATCGTCGTATAAAAAAATGGTTGTAAAAGCTTTGATTTGTCTTTGCATATTTATAGAAAACAAAAATTAGCTTTTCCGATTATGACGTTACCACTAATTGGTCCTACCTAACCTATCTATATTTTAGTAACCTGTTTTTGGGTGGACTCGATGACAAATAGGACATCGAACTGCCCACATGGTACTGTTCGGAAAGGAAAAAAAAATTACTTAGTCGAACTACCACCTAATCGAACGCAAAGAAGTATTTGAGTAGCTAGACTAGGGAAAAATGTGTTTCCCTTCATGCATAAATTATCTTATTGCCATTAAAACTAGTTTAAATGAACAAACATTATTTAGAGTTTTCTGTAAATATCCGACACATGTCTCATGCCAAAAACTGCCAAATTAAATATTATTAATCGAAAAGTATCAAAATCATCCAGTCGTAGTAGACGTCTGCTGATCTGCGCAAGAGTGGTGCGCGGCGCTTTGTTGATTTACCATCGAATATTGACTTCACACGAGGCCAACCATTGATACTTATTGTGTCGAAGCTTAAAAACAAAAACATTTTATTATACCCGAAGAACAAGAACAACCGAACACTAGTGAATTTGTATCTTTTTTATTTATTTTCTTATACATATAGCTACGTAAGTACGTATAGTGAGAGAACCAGACAACTTCGTAAAGCTTGTCATAGTTGGGAAGGTAGAGGGAAAGAGACCACGCGGATGATCACCCAGCCACTGGTCAGATTAGCAGCCGGCCTAGCATGACCACAATAGAAACGGGTGACAGATTGTAGAGACATTTCTACCGTTTTATGCATAAAACGTAGACATGTTTCTACAATCTGTCACTTTGTCTATTCTTCTGTAGACAAAACCTGTTTCTATCGTGGTCATGCTAGGCCGGCAGGTCTATTCTGTACCGACACGCCGCATGATACCTATAATTTTTTTTGCTAACTTTCGAGGAAGAATGTCACGGTGAGATTCTCCCTCGAACGTTCGCAAAAAAATTGGCAGATCTCGCGGTGATACCATGCCGCGTGTCGGTATAGAATTAACTGGCAGGTGATAGCTCTGCTGGTCTGGCAATGAATGAAACGATGAGACAAACTAGGAAGAGAACCGAGGTGTATGGAGGCGACCCTTCAGAACTAATACGACCCTCAATAATGAGGAATATGAAGAAGAGGAAGATTTTAGAAGTCCGGCTTACTATGGCGGACGCTTGCGCTACTCTGGCGGCTCATTATGGCTTTTCAGCTTAGCGTTTTTTAACGCCAGTTACAATAATTATGAAGGCTTTAATTTTTTGAAAAATATATGAGCATCGTTTGTACGAAACGCTTTTAAATCTTGAAGCAACGATTTTAAATGTGCAACCTGCAGACACATCAGATTAAATTTATTTTTTCAATGGCAACTTTACAACTTTACTTTATTATTGCCAGGACCACCGACGGGTTAAATCGAACAGCCCACTGAGACTGAATGGTGCTTATTTGTGCTCACCACATGAAAAAAAAGTACAATAGTATGTGATCTCACTAACGGATTGCTAGTAACGCATGTTAGTTTCGCGCCATTTCAATTGGGTGGGACCCAAACTGACAGGTAGAAAAAATGGAACCGGTTACGGCTTAAACGTAATGCAAGATGAGACCAATTTATAAGATCATTCATCGGTGTTAGTCGCTGCAACGCTTTGAATAAAGAAACAGGATTCATATTTTACAGAAATAGAATATTTTAATTTACTCGCGTAACCTAAATTATTTTCTTCTATTCCAATATGAGTAACATGACATTATTTTAGAGTGTGGCTTAAATCTCGATTTAAAACAAAAAACCTACACTCTTCTTTGCATCCTAAACTTTATAAACTAAAACTATTCTATTTTTAATATCAAGAACAAAATATTGTCTTTTACAACGGACAAACAATGCAGCATCACTAATTACACTGTGGTAGGTCCGAACATATCCTTAACGCCACAATAAATACTACAGTCTTTTTATTTCGTAAACACTTATATTTCTTGAGTGCCTCTCACATAACGCAGTCAGGTAACCTCAAGCGCCGTCATAAAATCTTTTTTTTTTCACAAACATTCTGCACCTGCAAAAAGAAAAAAAAAGGAAAAAAGGAGTTTTTAAACTTGTGAATGCTCATGTTTTGACAGCGGCACCCTTTATGCACTTTGCAGTGCTATTAAAAGTAATCGAAAGTAAATTACCGCGAAACGCCACCTTTGCTAATTGCCTTTATGGTTCGTGTTTGGTTCTTGTTTGTGTGTGACCTAATTTTGTATGTGCGGTTGTATTATCCCGATGCTTCGCTGTTGCTGTTGCAGGTACGGCTTCTATGTTGCTAGCACCAGTCCTATCACCTGTATCAGTCCGTCGATGCTGAAAATAGGACTCCAGCCAGCTTTAAGGTAAAAAGAGAAAATTTCCAAAACTATCGAGCTCAATGCAGTAGGTATAGTGGATATCTATAGTTATCAGGAAGGCGTTGCTCCTCACATTTTTGACCAAATTCTACTAGTCTTCTCTACGACACCTACGCATAGAGAAGAGTTAACCTTTATAATTACTATGCCTACATTCTCATCTCTTAGGGTGAATGCAGAAAGCGCCTCTCCCAGTGACGATACCTAAGTACGTTCGGCGCACCCTGGGCGGTCAACCTCGCCACCATGCTTGTTAAACATTTTAAAATGGTTGCATTATGAGATTACCTTTCGGAAATTAAAAGTCCCGATTATGATATTAATTTATTAAATTAGCTCATGAAGAAAAAGACGAAAAAATATGACTATGTCTACAATCGCACCATCGATCCTTACAGCTTCAATTTCTAATTTAAGCGCAATGGTCTCGATTATACTCCACACTAATGATCGACCTTTCTATGAGTATCAACTCAACAATGAAAGCACCTACACGAATTCCCATACAATCAAAAGATTACGTAGGTACTTTTATTTCTTTTCTAACACATAAACAGTTTGGAATTTCACAAAAATCGTGGTCTGCACTATGTTCATTGTTTCCAAGAGGTTACAATGGGATGGTGGTCTGCAATCAGCCAAATTATACCGTAGTATATCACGACCGATATGAATATAGATTGAACGCTTTCACACGAGATTGTTGTGTGATAAGCTTTTGTGAGCTAGCTTGTGTTCGCAGCTTTACCATTGCGACGGTAATTTTGATGATGATCTTGGAATAAATGGAATTTCTCCAAATAGAGAAACTTTCATTCTTTCTCGAGAAGCGACTGTTTGGGGATTCTGTCAAACCAACAAAAAATCTTAGCAAATCTTTTTGATTCACCAGGGATTTTGATTTACCAAAAAACATACCAGGAACAGTTCCAATAAAGGAAAATTTTATAAATAATTGAAGTTATAATTAATTTCTTAATAATCTACCCCTACTTATCTTTCGATCTAGGATCATCAATTTCGTTAAATATATCGTAGATAGAATATGTAAATGTAACGATCGATCGTAGCACGTGATTGTGTAGTTTTTGCTTACTACCATGGAAAAACCGTGAGTTAGAGTTAATCGATACTCCTCCCAGCATCAACAGGCTGAAAAAAAATGGTTCGCTACTCCAGAATAGACAATCTAAATTACATAGCAACCTACTGAATTATGCACGACCATCCATTTTTCAAAAAGCAAACGCATTCTGATCAACGCCCCGAGCTGTTCGTGCTCAACGCAATGCTCAACTTTGGGAACCAATGACCAATTTCTACATTCACTTCATTCGTGAGAATGGAATCCGTGTAAGTGACACCAGACAGTCCTGCTTCAAATTCGGAACGATTATCCCAAAAATTCAAATGGTGAGGCCAATATTTAAAGACCTCTTAAAATTTCTCTACATTCCCCTGTCTCGTCCTAGTTTCGAAGTATGCGGAGGGAGAGGTAGGTCGTGATATTTTGCCGCTGTCAAGGAATCTGGTAATCGGTAGCATTTGGCGGCACGCTAAGTTCCTTGGGATTGAAATATTCGTTTTTCGATATGATTGGAGGTCGGCTGCCGGTCAGTAGTCGACGTGCCTACCGTGCGTTGACCTTGTGGGAATCGATCTACAGAATATGCTTGAATTGTTTCGGCTGCTAATTGTTTGAATCCCAAGAATGAGTGAACAAGTTCCTTTAGTAAAACCTTACTACTTTATTGCTTATGCCAGATATGTATCGTATAATATCTGTCTACATATAATAACTATGTACGAATATTGATCTTTAGCAGATTCTCTGATATTCAATCAATCATTTATGTTAGCAAAGACTCATTCAAAGATTCAATGGCCTTAAAACCTTTAAAAAATCTGTCTTTGATGAACTCAACGAATCGTTATAATCTATCACGTTCATTTGTGTTGTATTCATGAATATATTATAACAAATGTAATCATTTCTTTTGTCAAACTTAATAAGTTCAATAGCTTAATCGAAGAAGAATGAAAACTTAATTAAGTTAGGAAAATTTAATTAATTTTATTCATGGAGAATTGTAGAGCCAATCAATGATAAAATAGATATTATTTTTCTTTTGTATTTTTTTATTGGCTTCTGTAAGGCAAGATTGTCAATGACCATAATCGCGAACAAAAAGGCCAAATCAAAATGTTATTAAAATAAAATATTTGTTAAGATTTCAACGATTATAATAATCGTTTTTAATTTTATTTTAGAAAGTACTAATCAAGGCAAAATGTATTCACAAGTTGGTTCCAATTATAACCTCAGAGCAATGAGGTTACAATACAATGCACTTCTTCATAGATAGTGTACATTATAATTATTTTATTATCATTTAACTGCTGGAGAAAACCATGAACTGCTTGCCCGTAACAATTAATTCTTCCGTTAGAGAGAATCAAACTTCGGTAAGCCACATTACTTCACACCGCCTGTTGGCAGCATTTAGTTACTTACTGGAGAGCCCAAGTCAAAAGCCCAAGTTTCATTATAAAGTTTAGTGTAAAAGTTAGTACTTTCCTATTAACTAAAAAGAGTTTTTTGCCATGTCCTCAGGCGTAACCATCTGTCCACAGATTATCTGCTACCGCCCAATCTGACTCACTATAATTGCTCTAATTATTATAGACTTCCACTGCTTGATCATTACCAGTTTTAAGCCTGGAGGCTAGGGATGCCAAGCAGGAGAGAGTTACTGACAGTTGATGGCTAGGCTCATCCGTTGTCACAACTTGGTAGAATCTCACATAGCTACACACCGGCTGCTGGCTACATTTTGAATGGCACCCGTCCTCATGGATGATTGATTAATCAATGTGATTATTGTCAGTCTACGTGTTGTTATTGTTGTTGTTGTTTTGTTTTATTACGAGTTATAACATTGATACGAGAAATCCTAATCCACATAATTGTAATTATTTCCAATGGTGTGTAACCATTTTCCAACTATGTATTGTACTCTTATTGTTCAGTGTCAAGTTGGCTTTCGATGTTTGGAGTTCATTCAAGATTATTACTGGAGGTACAATTTGTAGATTAGGCTAGTTGTCACTGAATAAAGAAACCGAGAGCTCCCAACAGACGTTTAAATTTGGTGTTACCGCCGCCCGGGACATCCGCACGTGTCACGTCCAGCCACTTGTTGCAGCAGGATCCGATATTCTAAATATCGTGACTACGGGTCATCGTTTCTTCATTACCATACCTTTTGTCTTCGGGCGTCGCCACCTGTTATTCGGCGACCTAACCCATCCCAATAATTGGGCCAACCTGACAGATTAATAAGATTTCAAATTGTCTACCTCCGTTCCATTGGCCGTTTTAATAAGAGGTTTTGGATGGCAGCTTTTGTGCTTCTGAGAGAGAGAAAGTCAGGATGAAGAAATAATAGGGCCTAATTCTATAGGAAATGCTTTTGAATATGATGATCACCAAGGACCCCAAGTGCAACTACTGCATGCAAAACACAATTTCAACTGAAGACGTGTTCGAAAACTTTAAACAAGACATTATAAAAATTATATAGTGCCTTTTTACGGCAAAATAGAATCCAATCGCAATGTTCTATAGTATATTCCAGATTTTTGTTCTGTTCACTGGAGCAATCATACCTATATTATAGAAATTTTACTAATTTTATGCATGGTAATAGTTTTAAGCTAAAACAATAACATTATGATTCTAATTAGTATCTATCTACGTAGATACAGAACTTTATTTGCACAATTCTTTTATCGTTCAGTTTTAGATTCGTCTCGGACTCTCCACCATCTACCATCACCACAAAATGAAGATTACAGTACCAACTTTCTTCCATTCTCTTAATAACCATGATTTCTTGGGTGTCACTCCCTCGTAGCGACTACGATCACTCACGTTAATTCAGCGTTCAAATTAAATGGATCGTGTCGGGAAAATTGCTTTGTACTGATTCTCATTATCATTACCATTATCATATATCATGAAGTGTCAGCACCCGTTTCAGAGTAGATACCTATCCTACTACTTGGCAAAGAGAAAATGCGGTGACAAACGACCCCTGATGAGATAATTCAAAAGTAACCTAGTGTGTAGTGCCAAAACATGAACACGACAGAAAATATCAATGAGTATTTAGCTTTTCAACATTACACCTGGTCCCTTAATTAAACCGATTTTTAATATTTTGTCGATGAACTCTAATGAAACCAAGCCTGAACATGAGACGAATGTTAAGGGAAAAATTATTGGCATAATATGCCTAAAACACCTGTTTGGTTTAACAAGAAGGGTTTAACACTCGTTGTCAATGAAACTCAAACAGAACCATATTATCTACTTCCTCATTCCCTCCTCCCAAAATTCCCATCTAATAAAATCACTACGGGTATCGTGCAAGCAGTTTCATTGCTTTGTCTTGGGGCAGCTGCGCGGGCGGCGCGGCACGGGCGTCCGTCGGTGGGAACGCCCCCAGGCGTCCAACACACCACGCGAGCATTCCGTAAGCTGGACACTGCTAGATTCTTATGGCTTAATATTGTTATAGTGAAATTAGTCAGCTATGACTCATCAATTCATCATTGAAGTTTTATTCTTTGACTAAACTAATTTTTGCTGCGAGATAGTTCAGATAAGGCATTTAACTCCAATTATTATCTTATGTTGTCGCTTGTCGCCTTTAAGAAAGCTTATCAGCTCCCCTCAATCATCATCATCCGGAAGGCATCGTGTGATAATGTAAGGATTTATGAAATCAATAATTAAATTCCTGTAAAATGTGGGTTTGATTGATTGAAAAAAAAGGGACGCCAATTTTTCAAGAGTTGTGTTAACAAAGACTTGAGTATCATCCCTTTAATTTTATTGCGTAAGATTGGGACAACATCACAGTACATGTATTTTTAAAACCTATAATTATCACAACTAGGCTAATGATTCGATAAATTTCACACTTCTTATTTATTAAAAATTTAATTACATAATACAAATCTGCCCGGGGTGTAAAGTGACCAAAATCTTATAATTGCACATCACTAACCGAGTAATAAGCAAGTAAACACCGGTAGCGGAAACACAAATCACGATGTATCGATACCTTATCGATTTTAAATCGATCGGGAGTTATCGATTGATGACGACGTGCCGCGTAACTCGGTGCGTGGGGCGGGACGAGAACCACTTCTCTATGACCGATGGTTTTGGTTATATGGTTGTTATTTGTAGGTAAGTTCGATGTTCTTTTGGATTATTTTTTTACTAAATGGTAGGTAAGTATATTTTATGTTACTTAAAAACACTTTAAATTAGGTACTATCTTAAATACGGTCTTCTAGTCCGATATCGTCACAGAACAATAATACTCTAGCGAGAAGAATATCAACTTCATAGTAAAAATGTGAGACGAATTTGCACGCCATCTAGTGGGATCCCACTAAATCCAATGAAAAAAATTATATGCCCACCTAGAATAGATATTATTTTATTGACAGTTTATGACAATAAAATAATATCTAATCATAAAGGTGGGCATATAATACAAATTATTACATCTTGAGAAGCTGAAAATCCACAATTGATGCAGTTTCCTATGTTTAACTTTGATTAATTGCGAAACAATTCTCGTTCTCACAAAGAAATCTCGAAAGAGTCACTATCTCACTGAACACAACACATTTTCACCAAAACAGTGCAACGGCGTAACAGTACACTCAACGTTATGATGGAAAAATCAGAAACAGTTTATCGTTTTATAGCACAACAAATAAACAGAAACAGAAAAAACTACCAACCGTAACAGCAGACATTTATCTTGTAGTGTTGCCAGAGCAAACTTTCAGAGTCCATTTTTTAAATTCAAATTTATTTCTAAAGATATAATTATTTTTCCAAATTTCGTTTAGAATTCATAATTTTAATTATATAACCGAAAAAATAATAGGTGTTACATAATAAGCTACATTTTACATTAAATTAATCATGTTTAAGTCATAATTTTTTACACGATATTTCATTTTATTTTACTTGGTAACATTGCATTGTAATCAGCCTGTAAGACAGAGTCGTAGATATCGCTATCTTTTTCATGAACTGGAACCCGCCTTGAGTCCAAGGTCACCCATACACAGTTGACCGAGCCTGGATATCGTCAATATCCTAATCTGTATCAAAAAGGTATTCTGTTCCTAGCTGTCCAAATACATTGTATACCTACGCAATGATTTATTGTTCAACAATAATAAAAATACTCTTAAAAGAATCGAAGGCATTATAATTGCGACCTTTCCATACCTTCTCTGGCCTTTCTTACCCACATGCGCGCACGCATCCAATACGTGACGATTCGGTACTAAAATTAAGAAAAAAACTAACTACACAGTTCATAATGTACCACGTTTGTCGCCATAGGGGTTTTCTCACGAGCGAGAAACGTACTGCACCCTTCACTGCGCAACAAAAAGAAAATTATACTATAACACCGCTATGTTACGCGTACATCGCTGGCTTAGTACGTACTTTTATTAAATGACCAACAAGAAACAAAGCAAAGGATGAGTAAATAGATGACGCAGCGGTGTTACCGTTAATAGGTCACTAGCACCAAATGATTACAGGTTACGTTGGACAATATTTTAGCTATTACGATATTGATTTCTCCCAAAGTTAATTTACAGCGTGACTGTACCTCGAGGGTATGTTTAAACGATTGAAAGCGTGCTATTAGATGCAAAAGGTGCAAATGAAAAGTTAACAGTTCAACGAAGGCTATTAGAAATTGTCCACGGACCACGATACATTGAAGGCCTTAAAGTAGACACACATTTGTTCGCGCCGAAAGTGCCGAACGAGCCGAACGAAACGCATTTTAGAATTCTTTATATCCTATGAAACCTCGCCCACTAATCCGCACCGAAACAGACGAATCGATGGAAAATTCAGAACGTCGGTATCCAAAATCCTAGGCGAATTCAAATTTTATATTAATGAAAGTTAAACATAATGACCGTAACAACCAAGATGCACATTGATACGTCCAAAAGAAGTGATTTAGTTACTCTACAAACCAAACGGAAAGAGTCCCAATCCTGGCAGTTAAGTCATCTTACGCACAAAGACTTCCACATTTTCTACACTCTTACGTCTACAATGCTGTGTTAAAACAATGTAACATTAGAAACTGTACTCGATATCAAACCAAAATTAAATTAAGATCCTGGTTACTAAGCATATCATATGACGAAGCAGAACAAATATTGAACGTTGTAAAATTGTCGATTTACAGCTGGGAAGAGAGAGGATAGCAGTAAATCTGCTATCCTCTCTCTTTCTATTCCTATCACCAACTCACACACACACTCTCACTTACAAAACACCCTCATACGCTTTGACTCACCCACACACAATTGCGTTAGAATAACTTTGTTTGCTTTGCATTTAAGTTTAAGATTCATTTTTATTTTATTTTTTTCTCTTTCTTTGTTAAAAAAATTACTGAATTGATATTTATCAACCATGGCTAATGTTTCTCGATAGATATATCACAACTATTGACACCCAAGATACAGGCTTGCCTAGTTTGGGATCAATGTGCAACTCTTTTGTATGTGTACCTACTCTTTTCGGAAATAAATATTTTTATCTTTTTTATATTGGTCAAAATAAAATGCTTCGGTCGTGAGTTGGGGGGCCAACTCATAGCCCCCCCCCCTCCTACCTCTGTATCCGCACCTGCATCAGATCAAGCCAATTTTGCTAAAATCACCCATCTGCTAATTGTCATCTATTTAAACATTAAAGCACCCGCTCTCCGGTCAGTACTTAACACGAACGGTAGATCACCGCCCGTTACAGGTCAAAATGTTACACGCGATGTTTTTGTGGGCAATTAGCGAATATAGGAGCGTGGTCGTGGAGAAAAGAAAGGCTTCGGAGCACGGCTACCGCCGCGGGATAGCTGAGGGCGTAACACACGAGAGGATAGCGATTAGGAACATGAAGATAGTCCGCAGACCAATAAAAAAGCGAAAGAAAACATGAATAACGGAAAAGACTGGCCCTTGGGGCAGCGGCTGATCAATTGGATTCTTTGACAAATATTTGCATGGCTTATAATATTAAGTAGTTGTTCCAAGCAGTGGCGTAGCTAAGCGTGGGCAAAGTGGGCCCACGGCCTCGCACTTAACGAGGCCCCTTTAAGACTTCACCACAGGTGACTAATTAATTTGATCACTGAGTTTCGTTCTTCTCCAAATCTACGCTTTGGTACGGGCATTTAACTTCAAATAATAAATAAGAAATAAATGCTTTGATTTTGACCTCCTTAGAAGTTAGGAGCTGCCGCGACCTACGCGTATCCAGAATTCCAAACCATGCTCGAAAATATCCGTGAGTATTCAAAACAGCAATTATTGTCAAATCATAATATCATCATGTCGCTTATAACTTGGACTGGAACCTATATCTAAGCGATTCTGTCGGTATGGACAGCAAAAAAATGCAAATTGTCATAAGCCACGGGCGATTCACGAGCAGACATTCCCACAGTGGGCCGACACGCCTCGGTACCGTCAGCAACGTAGACGATATCACTGAATTAGGATTATGATTATCTGAAAATGACTCACCAAGTTATTAAATATATAAGTGATTCTCAAAAATCATATGACCCGAGCGGGATTTGAACCCGCGACCTCTGCCAAACCGTGGCTAGTGCTCTGAACCAACTGAGCTACCGGGTCTCGCCCGACTCATTTGAAATTTGAGACCCCTTTGTAATATGCTTCTTAGGAGCGTTTGGCGACATATATTTCATAATTTAATAGAAGCATAACATGGCTTTGACATGTTTCAAATACACAAAAAATATACATTTATAATGACTCCCCAAATTAAAATTTTGTTAAGCGTTTATATTTTTAAGACGTACCTACAGTTATATGTATTATGTATCTCAGTGACAGGTAACTTTCGCATTTAATTAATAAAATACACACACCCTTACCACAAAAAAGATAGATACGCGTTAAACGCGAATGCTACCAAAAATAATACACACTTGTTTTAGACAAGTTAGTGCTAAAACAAGTGCGTATTATTTTTGGTAGCATTCGCGTTTAACGCGTGACTATCTTTTTTGTGGTACGGCCCACAATGTTTAATTAAATACAGTCGAATAAAATAACAGATAATAATCATCAATACATATAAAAAGAAAGACTCACTGACGCATCATGTAGACGAGGAGTAAGGCCGGACTTTTTTCAGAATCGGATCTGTAGTTCCGGAGATTACCCCCTACATACAAAACAAACAAATTTTACCTCCTTATAATATTAGTATAGATGTGGAGAAGCATACCTCTGTACTTATACACCTGTGACTTATAGATCAAAAACCTTCCAAATTTAAAAAGTTATGTTTTTTATCTACACAGCCTTACAAATTCATGAACTTATCGTTTTTGTCTACTCTTATTAAAAACTGACCACTATCCAGACATTTCTGCTGTCTGTACCCGAGCCGTGACCGAAACCAGCGCTCTACATAGAGTTTATCCGACAACAACAAATCTTTATCTGCTGCAGTGTAGACATCTGTCGGCGGCTCCGGGAACCATTCTCGTTTGGCGAGAACGTATCATTGTAGATGCTAAGATGTAGATGAGCGACTACCGACAATGTTTTATGTGAGGAAATTGATACAATGATTACGAGTTGTATCACAGCAGCCCGATTGAATTTTGAGACACTTCAGCTAGTATATTGTAGCTAAAATAACCTGAAGAGTTATTTTAACTAGAGTAGGAAAATAAAGCAAACACCTTTATACAAAACACTATGTATTTTTTTACATTAACAAATATGGTACCACACTTTGGTAGACAGAAATAACTAGAAACTCAGGGGTGAGTAGTTCGCTGGCAATACGGGTCTTCAGGTCTTCAGGTAATGTGGCTGGAGAACTTAACTGGTGGTCTGCCGCTGGATCAAGAGGGGCGCGCGGCCACCACGCGCCGCTTATACAGGGTAAAATTAAAACCAGTGCGGATATTTTAGGAGGTGAAAGTATTCATGAATATGATTAACTTTTATTATGGGACCGACACTGAAATATGAAAAAAAAAATCAGCTGTTCCCTACAAAAATGCACTACAACACGATCAAAATGTATGGAACAGCTGATTTTTTGTTTCATATTTCAGTGTCGATCCCATAACAAAAGTTGATCATATTCATGAGTACTTTCACCTCCTAAAATATCCGCACTGGTTTTAATTTTACCCTGTATAGCGATAGGCTCCGCCCATCGGCTGCAGCGACGATCACCGTCACAATATTCTGTAACGACACGCTGCGCGATATTACTGCGAAAACCGAGTCCGTTAGTGTCCGACCAAATATAATACCTATAGTAATAAACACATTACCCTCCTTTGCGTCTCGCAGTCGGGTAAAAAGTACGAAATCGAAACTTCCTTAAAAGGTCATAATATGACTTATATGGAAGTTTTGGTTTCGGTTTCGGTCATAGTTTCGGTCGGACACTAATAGCAATTGATTTTTTTGGGGACCCTTTAAATGAAACCATTATAATCTTCTCAATGACTAATCTAAGTAGAAACCCGAAACAAAATCACACACCTGCCGGCCTAGCATGACCACGATAGAAACGGGTTTTGTCTACATAGAAATAGACAAAGTGACAGATTTCATTCATAAAACGTAGAAATGTTTCTACAATCTGTCACTTTGTCTATTTCTATGTAGACAAAACCCGTTTCTATCGTGGTCATGCTAGGCCGGCTGTAGTTTAAAAACCGATTTTCACAAAAAAAGAAGAAAATGACTGCTGCATCGCTAATCTTTTCTAAATTAGCATTTCTCGTGCTTTCTCACAATACATGACTTCATAGCCATAAAAGTGATGTTTTTCACCGTACGCCTGTTTTAAAAGACCTTTTGAACTTTCGTCCGGTCATTAGAACGGTAAAACCCATTATTTTGTTGGGAAATTGACACGGATATTTATTGCGATAGTATGTCAAAATGTTGGCTTTTATTACTGTATTGTTCTTGTAAAGGATATTTCACGGCTAACTGGTGTTTTACTAGCTCATTTATTGAAGGTTCTATCTCTCACCATTACAATTAATCACCTGCCAATTGGCAATAAAACGATTTTTATGTAATAATAAATAGCAAATTAGGAATGACTTTCTCATGGTGTTGTTGATTGCCTGGGAAATAGAAAATCACGTATTTTCTAATTATAAACTTTACACACACATAACTGAGAGTTGAATGATGTTTACGACAGGCTAAGTTAATTAAAATAAATATTTTTTTATTGGCTTTTGTCTTTGATTGCGTTCACATACTACGTCAACCATAGACTCACCCACGGGACGTAAACCACGGACTCAAGAAAGGGCAAAACTGAATCCGTAGATATTTTCACAAGCGACAAGCCTGACCGTAAGCCGCTGCACATACTTTAGTCCTACGAGTCGCATAATCTTCAGGAGCAGCACCATCAGCAGCATCCAGCTCGAAGGACCATTTATGTCAGAAACCCGGCACTCTTTCTCATTGCAAATTAAATAAAACTGATTAAGTATAAAAAATCGAGTAGTTTTATGAACTAAATTTGATTGTCGCTCCGCGACACTCCGCGGCACAAATTGGTACGGCCCACTGGCATTGTCCTTTTAATTCTCTCCTAGCGCATTATTTTTCGTGGAAATAAAATTCGGCTACATTTTAGTCTCTCCTCAGAACATAGAAACAAGGGAGATGTGCCAAGGCGTTATCGAGCTTGATGCCTGTAATTGTGTAATTGTGTCAAAGTTGTTCCCGTACTAATTTGCTATGATGGCATATCTCCTTGTTTTTATGATCTGAGAGTCTCTCCCATCCATGGAAATCTAAATTATAAGGTAAATAAATATTAGATGTTACACAAAGAATATAATAAATGATCAACCCAAAAGTAACATTCCTTTGGTCCCCCTTAAATGGATGTCTCAATAGTGTACCTACCTATGTTATGGATGTAACGTATCGTAGGGCAGTCATCAAGCTATTAGCATTAATTACAATGTTTGTATGTTCCTCGCCGCTTCCTGCTTCATCATCAGCAATTGAGTTATATTGGAGGGAGGCATCGCTTTTTATGATTCTGTATTTGGAATATTTGTCACCTTGAATTCTGTAGGACTGCGATGAGTCAGGTTTTTACGGTAGAAAGTATTTTTGTCTGTAAGTATGTATAAGTTTATTATGTGGTGATCCTACATGGCATCATTCACGTTCCAGTAATGTTTTATTATGACGCACCATATCATTATGTAGACAAATTACTAATCTAGCTGGGCCATCTGAAAGTAAAATCTAATGGATATTTTCAATAATCTATCCACTGACTCATTCTCCTAGGTAGGAAAATGAGCCTAAATTGTCTCTAGTACCTACTAGAGACAATTTGACATAAACTATAAAGAAGTAATGTCATATTTGTATCTGTAGGTAGTAAGCAAAATTATTGAAAGGGGCCATTAGTCAATATTTGTAACGACCCATTACTTGAAGTAAACCAACATTTTAAATTCTTTTTCTTAACGTCATGTCTTACGCTGGCCGTGATGAACTAAGCTGAGTTAGGAAAGAAAGATAGTATTACATTCTCTTGTTATGCAACATGATTTTTTTTAGTAAATTATTTAGCTTAAAAACATTCATGGAATAAAATTGCCAATTGATTAATCAATAGTTTAGATACTTTAAGTTCTCGTATCGACATCAGTAAGCTGAATTTTATCGTCATGGTGCACTCTCGCATCAACCGATTCCTGTCTTTCACTTGCTTGTAACTTCCTTATAATAGCGGCGGATGTCAAAATTAATCATGAACGAGTGCTCACTGATACTTCAATTGTGTCGGAAGCTACTGTTTACTTTGTTTCTTTATCTTTAGTGGCCGTTACCTACTCTCTTGATTCGGTATTTTCATGTTTTGGTAATCTTGCATTTCTTAAAAATGACCAACGCTCTTAGTTACGGTTACGTGTCTGTAATCGTAAAAAATCGCGGCCCACTACAATTTATTATTTTATACAAGTCCTGCTGTCCCCGGGCGGACAATGGTGACAACGGGAACACACCGGCAATTCCTTGAGGTAGCATGTGTCAACGGTAAAAACCACTTTCCATCAGATGGGGCATCGTCTCAGATCATAGAAACAAGGGATGTGCCAAGGCGCTATCGAGCTTGATGCCTAATTTTGAGCAAATTGCTCATACTAAAAACGTACGCGCTGGCGACGAATCAAACACGATCGATGGTATAAATACAGTGTTTTAGTTTAGCGCTAGTGTTGAGTGACGATTAACAGTGTTAGATTGAGGGTGTGCGGAATGTTTAATGCGTGGGAGATCTTTTTATTCACAAGGAGCGCTTAATTATGCGCGTAATTGTGTCGAAAAATGTACTAAAAGTGGCATCAGTTGTTCGCGTACTAATTTGCTATGATGGTATATCTCCTTGTTTCTATGATCTGAGGGCATCGTCCTGTTTGCTTATCATCCAAAACAATTGAAGTTCTTTGCCCGTTGCGCAGGCGCCGATACAAAACACGGCTTCCCACACTACCTGCAGTCAAAGCATGACCCCTGTCCCTTCACCTACGCTATTGACAGTTCCCTAACCAAATTGGTCAAACATTTGAGCCAACATTATTAAACAAACATTGTATGAAACGAATGGGCTACATCGACACCTATTTTGTTTGGTTGGGTAAACAATAAATATTGGGAGAGTTGACCTCTCGAAATTTTCCCAGGATTTCTGTATTTGTAGCATCTGTACTTAATTTGATCTTTAAAATGTTGGGGTAAGGTTGATTTTTGTTTGTTGATTTTGTAAGGATGTGATTGCTCTGAACTTTTACTGTGTCGCTTTAATGGGATGCCGAAGAAGTGTTGGTAGAGTTTTTAAGTATGAGGTGGTGGTGAAGTGGTCCTTCCTTTTATAAACTACCCTACAAAGATTTTTCGTTAATACCAAGTTCAATGATTCATGTATTTTCGATGAAGCTTTTATCATGAACTCCAAACATACCTACCTACATACATAAGTATCAAAATAAATCTATAAAGAGAGAGTGCTTCTGCTCACCTCTTAAGTTTAACAGTCGTAATAAGTGGGGTTCTCAAAACATGGGTCATTGCGTGCCGCTATAATACGCCATCGTTGACACAATAATACGAGAGATACTGATACTTGCGTAGGCGCATGCTACACGCTTGGCACGTTTTGATACTTGTTAGTTTTTTGTACCACTCTAATACATGAGGCTTCTTCTATTGGCTTATTTATGATATTTATTCACAAAGAACTTTTCGTTCAATTAGAAATTATTCTGAAGGACCCAAAAAGTAGGTAGCGAAGTTTCAAAGTATCGGTGGTCAAATAGAATAAAACCGCTTAGTTGTTACCAAAGTAAAACAGAAAAATCGGCAAGAGTGCTTCCTGGTGTGATTTAAACCAGGTTTTAATTAGCCAAGATGAACCAGTCTCCATAAAATCTAGAAGCAATCAAGTGTCCAGTCCAATGCATCCTAACACTCATAAACAGTGGGAAATTGATACTATTTCAGAATAGGTTGTATCTGGTACATTTTTAAGTGACGAGTCTTTTACGGGTCCCACTTCGGTAAGCAAGTGATACAAGTACATTTTTATAATTATTAGAAATCTTTTAGTACGGAACCTTAATTATGCGAGCCTGACTCGCTCTTAACCGGTTTTTTTTAGTTGATAAGGATTGATAATATATAGGTTAAAAGGCCATCGTAAGTTTCTACCTACTTTTATTAAAAATACTTTTTTTTTCTCGCAATTGCCTATTATTATTGTGACGAAAAAACCTGCAGTTTTTCTGTAATCTACGGCTTATTTATACTAACTCTATTAAAAAGTTTTAGTTTCAAAGTCTAAAAGGTAATTTTTTGCACATTTTAACTATATCTATCATTAGAATCACTGAACTTAAAACTGTAAAAAAATATTTCCAGAATTCTTAGAATTAAGTACCTCTTTCAAGTAATACCCCACAGACCCACAGTTAATTATGTTATGTTACTTAGTTTTCGGGAAAAGTCTCTGGTGCGTGGGTTTTGTTTTTCCTTTTAAGGTACGGAACCCTTCAAACAATTTTACTTAAATCAAAATAACGCGATTTAAATGTTTTGTTACATATCCCATTTTCACCGTTCGTCCACCACAGTGTCAAAACAAACAGTAGTACCTACAAGGTACTAGAGTGGGTGTTCTCTCCTGGTCGTGAGAACTCCACCGCAGCACCGCCATACCTAGGGTTACCAATGTTACCATATGACAGACATTTGCCGTATTTTGACAGGGATTTTAAAGCTTAGACAGGCATGTGGCATTGATCTGAGATAGGCGTTTATTTTCTTGTAATTTAAATACCTACCACTCTTAGTTGGACAGTGATAAGCAATAACATGTTAAGCAACCTTTTTTTTTTCAAAATTTTGTCCATATTTGGGTTCAGAAATGTTTGTTTCATGAAAAATCATTTTTTTTCATTCATTCATTTTTTTTGTCAAAATCTTGGATATCAATTATTGCTTATCACCGTCCAGTTATTATTACTAGGTACCTATGATTACTACCTACTTTTTTTTCATTCTTGCGTTTTACCAGTTTCAACTTTTAGACAGACCTTTTCCTTCAAAATCCGGTATTTTAGGCACCCTAAACAGGCACCCTTACCTGAGTTTGAAATGGTAACCCTAGCTACACCGCACTGTGAGAACAGCGCTTTACCTTTACGTGCATGCAACCTGCCATCAGGAAGCGACTTTTTTTACTGTAATTTCCTCTAACATGCAGACTTTGGAGATGAGTTAATCGATTTTATTGGTGATTAGTATAGACTAGTTGTGCCCGACTTGCGTTGGAATTTCTCTTTTTCTTTCTAAGTAGGTACATACATATACAAGGTAAAATTAAAACCAGTGCGGATATTTTAGGAGGTGAAAGTACTCATGAATATGATCAACTTTTATTACGGGACCGACACTGAAATATGAAAAAAAAAAATCAGCTGTTCCATACATTTTGATCGTGTTGTAGTGCATTTTTGTAGGGAACAGCTGATTTTTTTTTTCATATTTCAGTGTCGGTCCCATAATAAAAGTTGATCATATTCATGAGTACTTTCACCTCCTAAAATATCCACACTGGTTTTAATTTTACCCTGTATACAAAACAAACATACTTACCTACATGTACCTACTTACATACAAAATAAATTAAAACTTTTATTTTATCTGAATCCTTTATTTACGGTAACTTTGGTGAGTTGCTGTTTACATCGTACCTATTATTCTATATGATGTTAGGCAGCCTAGCCTGCGGGTCTATACCCCAGAACTTACGATATGGACCCTAGGTTATGAAACCCTGCCTGACTATAATCAGTGAAACCAGTAATAAAGTCAATGGCTATTGTTATTTTAATCGGTTGACCAACATTTTTACTTTTACTTTTGTGCCTTTACAAACACAAATTACACATACACAAACACCCAGACATCATTCGAATCTGGAATCGAACCCGCGAGACGTTGCACAAAGGACAATCATTTATCCACTGCACCAGTCGTGCCCTCAAACAATCATTCCAATCCAATTCCATCAACCCAACTCCACGAACATTCGCACCACCTGACCTTCCAAATTTAAAAACACGAGTCCACCAATCAAAAACGTTTAACAAATCACCACGAAACACTCGTCAGTAACAAGAGGCATGTTATAAGAAGTGCAGTAAATACATAATAACACGGCCGGGACGGGACGGGACGGGACGGGACCCGCGGCCAGAGGCCTCTAATTAGAGCGGACACAGGCACCGCGGCCGATTGATTCAACCGCTGTCATTTTCTATTTATTGCCCACCTGAAGTTTTTTTGTGGTATATCTTATTGTTATTATAGATATCGAAGTCCGATCGTATAATTGGCCAGATCATGAAATTCCTGGGCATTTATTGAAACGCCGCCATTTCATGATATGGCCAGACATATGATGATGTGCCTAATAGAAAATACGGCAGATCGACGAGAACAACCTATTCGTCGATATTCCCAGTAAAAAATTGGGCACATTGTAAAGTAGTTGCATTTTTCGCCGTTAATGGCGCTGTATCCGCGCTGTCAGCACCTCCATGAGTTTTATGCTAGTCACGCAGATTCTATGCGCAATGTGACAAAATCATAGACGTCTACACGTATTTTAGAGGTTAGTATTTGTTGATCAACAAGTGTATCCAAGTAGTTATTTATCTTTATCGAAATATAATAATTTTGTAATAGTTTCGTCTGATTTCTTAATTTTATATTGGTTTTAGATTTATTTATAAGTAGGTACGTACTTAATTATTTCACATTTTTAGGTTATAGAAATCATATATTATGCTCAAACATCGCTAAGCAAATCGTCAAACGATGAGTGTTGAACGATATGGCGGGTGTTAGCTGGCCAAATCATGAAATGGCGGCCCTTCATGAAATGCCCAGGAATTTCATGATCTGCCCAATTATACGATCGGACTACGACATAGACAAGCTGTATCCCGGGATTTGATCAGCCTAAAATTTTGTCCCTAATTTTAAACAGTAACATAATCATTTAGCCCAGAATTTCCAACTTAGGGGGTAACCGGTACCGAGCCACGAAAATAAAACACCAGGTTGCAGAATTGTCTCCTTGCAAACAACACGGGGGCGAAACGAACCAACCAGTTTTTTTAGTCAACTCGTAAATGATCAAGACGCGATATTTTTATAAAGAGAGTTAAAAATCTTTAAGTAGGTCACGAAGGGGAGGCATAAAAATGACTGGGTTAGAGCAAATGAGTCTGGAAAATGCTGATTTAGCCTATTATATTCCCACTGCACCAATCCAACTACAAAATAATACATACTAACCATTATAATAAGAAAAACTAATCTCTAAATTACCCTGTAGCAAGAAAACAATTATTCTGATTATTTTAAAGTAATAATCATTTAAATATCAATAATATTCATATTAAATAAGTAAGGACATAAAATATCGACACATTAAAAGTTACCTACTATATCCACAGCCTCCTTCGGCCCCACCCTGCGCCGGCGCCGCCGCTATTTTGACGTTATGATTTACCGAGCACCGATCTTATGTTTGTGTTTCACGAACGTATCACCTGTTTATTATTGGCATTGCATATATTCGTCTTCACAGGCCTGGGGGAGACATATTTATCTAAATGAAATTACAAACCAATATTTATTCATTAATTTTTTCGCTGCCTTGGTCATAGGGTTTGCCTCGTATGAGCTCAGCTCCTGTGCCCATTTGAAATTGAAATCGGCTGTGAGCCGATAGTCTAGAATCTAGATTGATATGTACCTACTTTATCTGACATAGGTAAGTACATTATACAGGGTAATTGAAAAAAAAATGTATTATTTGCAGTAACTGGAAGTTAGGTAACAACTGGAGGGATAACAATTTTTAACAAAAAAAGTAGCGATGTGAAAAAGAATGAACAAAATTGATTGAACTTTCCATTGATTTGTTATATTTAAGTAATTCAACTATTTTCATCATTCTTTCTTTCTTTATACCCTTTGTTCAGTGCCCCAAACTTATTATTTGCTTTGAACTGCTCTTGCAAACAATTAGGTATGGGGTAAAGTATAGGCGACCAGCGCGGCACCGACGCAACCCTGGGCTCTTGTCGTCTCGGTTAGCACATATAAACAAAGTATCTATTTTCATATTTTTGGATGACAAAAAATCGGATTATGAAAAGTCATAGAACAAACGTTGTTCAGACTCATAATAGAAATTAGTGCTAAGAGATGGCTAAGAGGTTCCTGCTATTTTTTCTATTACCCTGTATAATGTGCGTATGTACCTACTCTATGTATATGTACTGCTCTGCTAAAACGTGCTTGCTAGATGCTTGACCTATACACACAGGCACAAACAAATAATAGTAGTGGGTCAGTTAGGTCTCATAAAAATATGCAATTTTTTTCAGGCACTTAATCAAGTATCCTACTTTTTTTTAATATACAGCTACGCATTTAATACCTCAACCATCTAAATGGCTAAAAACAAATGCCGTATTAATAAAAATACAAAAAAAGAAAACGAAATTATCGCATTTACAATCGATGCGAAAAAGAAATTCACTTTTATACCCTTTGAGAATAGTTCCACATTGCGTTTGATTAACATTTTAATAAACTGTCCATTATTTATACATAATTTAAACAAAGGCACAAAGAGGTGCGCGCGCGCATCTGCCACGAGTACTAACGAAGATCGCCGGTGTTTGCCGATTGTCTGTCATGTTTTATTGTATTAATTTAATAGTTCGGGTCATAAATCCTTGTGAATGGTAATGCGTTATTTTTCTTAAATACCATGTTACCTATTTATTTTGCCCTATAGGTCTTTCTAAGAATAGTATAAGAACCATTTTATGGTGGTTGTCATAAAAGGCAAATGAGAAGCTATTACTATTATGATTTCAACAAATAGTTGTTGCAGACAGACATAATAATATTATTTTAGTTAGGTACTAATCGCAGGGCCCTTGATCGGTGAAAAGGTTAGCTCAAGGTGTGTGACTGTGCGGTCGTATACGCGTATTTGTCTAGGGTGAAAGGGAATTCCATTTATCGGATAATACACCAAGGAATGGAGGATTTTTGCCTACTTTTGACCATTTACTGCTTTGAAGTGTTAGAATGAAGAAGGGACACAACCAGCTTTTATTTCCGCAAAACACTGTTTTCTCGATACGTTGTTGACGATCAAACTAGACTCTAAGGCCCGTATTACAGAACGATGCTCGAGCACAGATCTCTGCTTGAGCATAGATTTAAAGCCATTTGATTGGTTGAAATCTATGCTCAAGCAGAGATCGGTGCTCGAGTATCGTTCTGGAATATGGGTCAAAGGGTGCGTTTCCACCAGAGATGTGTGCGAGGGATGTGTTTGTTAAGAACCAATATAATTATAAGGAAAAGATAAATGAAGCGATTCTATTGGTTCTTAACAAAACATCCCTCGCACACATCTCTGTTGGAAACGCACCCTAACAAGCAAAAAAACTTTGCTCCCGAATTCGTCCGCAGGACCCACATAAAATTAAATTACAAGACATTAATTTCATTAACATTCTTTTCATAGTTCATGCATTAGTTTCATTATATCAGAATACTTCCGTGCTAATCGCGATTTTTTGATAAAACTAATGTGACGCAGCTTTTATCGTGCAATATGACGACGCGAAACTAGTGTCGCGATATCCTCTGAACGACAACAGTGTGCGCTAAAGCTATGATGATCTCAGCCATACTGTGTGTTTCACGACACTAATTATTATTTACGAAACTAATTTCACAGATATTGAAACTAGTTTCCTAAAATTAATTTTGCCATGCATGCCACTAGTTTCGCAATGTGAATTGGGAAGGTCTACTAAATTATGTAAACCTATTTAACAGTTGGACATAGTTTTAGGCCCTTATTTAATGTTGCATATTATCAATATTTCTAATACTTTTGATTTGAAACTATAGTTCTCCCCTGCTGTTATTATTGTCACATGTCACCTTTAACGCGTACCGTAGCCACGTAGGTCCAACCAGACATATGGTATAACTGTTCTAGTAATTATGATGATCATCGATACTTTTTGCTTGCATTCCCCCTCACACTGTATCACGTAAATAAGGACAGAAGATCCATTAGATTGAATATTCATGATTGAAGAATGCAGTACCTAGTAGAATAGTGGGAAGTTCTATCACCAGAGATATTTCTGCTGCTAAGCAGCATGGCTGTGTGGGTACTGGTGTAATTACAGGCACATGAAACATTTTAGCTTTGTTTTTAGTGTGTAGACAACGCATCTGTAAAACCTCTGCAGATATCCAGTGAACGCGTGATCGAATCCCACACCCAGCCATAGGCAGGCCCGCCGCTAGGTGTTTGAGCGCCCGTGTGCAATAGCGACTATGCCGCCCCCTATTACAAACTACGCTGACCTTTTTGTTTGAAGAATTCAGTATCGACATGAAGACAATGAATTCTTCTTCAAAAAAAAATGACAGTGACTACCATTTTTTTTGCGGTTTTCATCATCAGAGTGGAATTATACTCTAACTCTAAATGGTTCGTTCAGGTTTTTGGTACCTATATCAACCATAAACCGATGGCGCTTTTTCGTGCTTGTAGGCCTCCGATAGAATTCACACACACACATAAATTCACTCATTGTCATAAATAATACTCTATTATTTGTGACAATGAGTGAATTTTACGTGATCGATCGCTCGATTTGCCGTCCCCCTGGACGTGCCGCCCGTATGCGGTGCACTCCTTGCACACCCGCTTGCGGCGGGCCTGGCCATAGGCAGTTTGAGGAAAACTGTGTCGTGCGTGTGTAGCTTATTGGCCGTTCGATCTACCAGCTCTTTCCCTTAGATATCGAATTTTGACATAAGTTCTATATTTAGAAGTAATGTCAATATCCTAACTCCACCCCACCCAATAGAGTTCTATAGAGTTGTCCTTCTGTTTTCTCTTTAGGTACTTAGGGACTATGACTGGTGTCTCATGCCACGTGCGCTACAGGTGACTGTATATCTAGGAAACTGTGCATTTTTATTAAGATAACGGTGTGTTTGTTTGCAGATGAAACATAATATCATGTGCGTACAATTTGTTCATGTTTTTTTGTTGGACTGAAATGAAACTGCAAAGTATCTAGTAAGTATTAGTATTAGCTGGCGTATTAGCAATGTGACAATTCAGAATCGCTTTTTATAGTAGAAGTACATAACATAGAAACATTCGTCCATGAGTATTTTTTATTTTTATTTTATTTAATGTTGGGGTCAATTTAATGTTAGTCTTGATGTGTTTTTCATGCTTATTTTATTTATTTGTTTCATTTTCTTTGTCTATTTAAAGCCATAAACAATTTTATGCGCACTAATTTTCAGTTGGCTCTTGATAATTAAATACCTAGTTAATTGCTAGGGGCTAGACGATAATCAGTGCTGTGTGCTCCTTTGTTACACATGATTTATTGTTATAATTATGTTAAAAGTACGTATAATAATGCCTATATAACTTGTGTATGTGTGTGAAAAAATAAGTGGTTTATATAAAGAATATAATGACCGCTTCGAAGACTAAATAGTCTGATGTCGAAGAAAGCAAGATTGAAACAGAGAAAAGATGAATAGAGTTTACTGGTAAGCAGCCCAAAAAAGTAACGATGCATTTGGAATACAAAAAAATATTCAACATCAAGTGTCCAAACTACCTATCTTTAATTCTTTATATAGGTACTTTCGATTCGGTTTGATTCCTGGCTAGGAAAATTGATTTTTTAAAAATCTAACGATGCAGTTCCAGTTTTTATCAAAATCGGTCCCGAGACTCCTTTGAGTATCTATTTTTCGCTGTTTTAATAGTTTCGGATTTGGCCATCCACGCCCACTTGAAAAATTCACCTGTATTTTCTTCTCTTTTAAGGAATATCCCGTTCATGTCTTTATCATAACTATAAAATAAGAGAAAAACAAGATAATCTAACGCGAAATGACAAATTGGCAAGCAACATACCAAAGCTTGACCGAAACGTGCGAAACAGGCGAATCGTTTAAAATTCAAAATGCAAAATTATGTACAACTTACACGTAACTAACGTTAACATGCCTTCAAATTACATCGATATAATTAATAATTGAGGTATATAATGAATTAATAATTAGTGAAAAAAAACGCACATGCCGTGCAACCGTCTCCGCCGAATGTTATAGGAAAATACGGTGCACATGTGATGTGATGGGCGAGATACATCCTAGCATATGTTTGTTTCATGTAACAATGTTACTAAAAAAATAGTAAATTAAAAATTAAAAAAACCCGACTGCCAAAAAACAACTAAAAAGTTCAAAACAAGAGCACTTTTCAAGCAGTCTGATGCAGTTGGTGGCAATTATTTGTGTTAAATCTTAGATTTTATGCCACCAACTGCATCAGACTGCTTGAAAAGTGCTCTTGTTTTGAACTTTTTAGTTGTTTTTTGGCAGTCGGGTTTTTTTAATTTTTAATTTACTATTTTTATTTTTCACTTTTTAGTTTTTAATGTATGTTTTCGTAATCTTCTTTTTTGTTTGTATATCGTTAATACTTGAAATAAAAACTTAAATCAATAAGTAAGAATTAGCGAGAATGATTGCTTTGTTAAACAACTTTAAATCGTTATATATCCTAAACTATTCTTTAAAATGAAAAATGATAAAAGGAACCTAAAGATGATTTTAAAATACCTATTCAACGACACCCCATTTGACATAGTTCATCAACTTTTTTTTTTTCATTTTGACAATATGGCGTCTGGTTGTCGCTGTGGTGAATTTTGATTACTGTTATGTCTTTAGTGACACTTGCAAGGTTAAGACGAATCGATTGACGTAAGAATTATCAAAATCGGCCTACGCATTTGGTCTCTAGAACGCCACATAGAAACAAACATACATACATACATACATACATACATACATACATACATAGACTGATAAACACATTACCCTCCTTTGCGTCTCGCAGTCGGGTAAAAAGATATTGCGTGATAATTGTTTTAAGCTAATGTATCACGTAATTTTATTTAATCTCAGATAGTAAAAAGATAAATATATATTTAAAAAAAAATTACAACCCCACTGCATCATTTTTAAACATATCGTAATAATATTATAATATTATGTCACTTCCACAATGAAGACGAATCTAACAACACCTCATAATATAATCCATCAAGTTGTTTAGGCTACATGGGCCAAAAATATTTTTTCGAATCCGACTGGAGTTCCAGACATTAGCGCGTACAAACTCTTCGGCTATATAAAATTAGTAGAGATTAGGAATGCAACAGACCTCTGTTTTCGTTTCCGAAACTGCGGAAGTTCCCCGCGCTTTTTCACATCCATTTCCGATTCTTCTGTTTAATAAATTCAAAAGCTTGAGATTCACGGTCATCACATAAAAAAAACCAAATGAAGCCCTGACATAGATAAAAATATTCACGAAGAATACAAAACACAAATATTCATATCCTCAGACTAGTCGCTGACATTTTTATCCCTTGTTTATCCCTATTCTCCGACACAGCACCTGTTTACACGATCAGGTGTTCCAAACACACCCTCACCATAAAGCAGTTACCATTTCTGACATACACGTCATCCATTGACGATTATACTCTATTTTCTTGAATGTAATCGGAACACAAGCAGTGATGTACGACGAAGCAATGTAATTCGAAGTTCCATTTGACTGGGTGTCGCTCTCATTCATTGATATTTTGACACGGCTGCCATTCTTTCGTTACAAATTACTTTTAGGGTCCCTAAACAATTTGTAACGATAAAACCTTCGTCAAAATCTTGTTTGTTAGAATTTTTATTTTTGTGTTTTTTACACAGCGGTAAAATTTTCATGGTAGGTAGAGTAGGTATACTTTATTAAGCACGCTTAATTGTTTCAATTTGTAATAGGTGTACCATCGATTGACAAACCTACACGATCACTTTAGTCACTTTAAAAAAAATCTGTGGTGATTCCTCAGGATCGTTCACTGATAGAAAAATATAGCTAATGTAGAATAATGAAGATCACTGTAATAAAACAAAATGCTTTGATAGAAAATAACGTTCTCCCGATTAAATACCCAAGAAATAATTAATCAGCTGACAACGACAAATGAAGTCTAAAATACAACGCCGAAGTGTTGAATAAAATATAATAATGTACGAATTTAACAAATGAGCCACATTGACTCTCCCATATTAAGCATCATTTATTATGACCACTGTCTGCCACAATTTGAGGAGACATCGCACCAAAAATGGCCTGATTGGCAAAAACAGCGAACGCGTCCGCGAATTAACGACATATTGGTAGAAAATTATCATTGTTCGCCTATTTGTCATATGTCAAACAAAGGTATGGCGAGAAGTGCCAACCCTGGAGCACTAAATAAGGGTATCCAGTTCGTTTGCGAGGAATTTGTAGGGCTACGCTCAAAATAAGTAGATTTGATGAAGTTCTTACAAATAACTGGAAGATGTCTATTAAAATATATGAGGATAATAAACGTCAAGGTAGAAATAATCAAGCCTATATTTTTGACTGGAATGTCTGGTGAAACGGCATACCTACCTGAAAAAGATGGAGTCTTCACCGGCTTGATCAGACTTATTGGGACTTTGGACCGTCATTGACTCATTGCATTACTTATTGTTTTTTTAAATAAAAGCGCAGAAATGTTATTTAATAATGTAACTCAGGTCATGCAATAATGATGTTTACGTCTTTATGGCTCATTCAGCATAAAAAATACTTAATAAGCTCTTTATTAATTTATTGCTTTTACACATTTCCGGCGACTTGAACTTAATTTGACGATAAGCAGCCGAGCCGTTCCTTTAATTTGACACAATATACAGCTGCTATGTAAAGTTACATTTAACAAACAGTCTTTGGAGCAATGTTCACTTTCGTTTTCTTTATGAGACATCGTTATCAGGGCTGAATTTAAAGGTGTGGAGGCCTTAAGGCAATCAAAAAGTGGAAGCCCCGAAATTTTTTTTAATCAAGAGAAAAAAAACACTGTTTCACAATTTTTCAGTCCAAAACAATGCTCATAACGAATAGAGTGAAACGAGTAGTTAACATCAAATTCTAGATGATGACAGATTCTATGCTTTGAAGTGTTTTTAAAAAACTTTGTGAATGTGTTTTTTTTTCTTTTTGACAGACAGAAAAAAAAAACAAGTTGTGGAATCCTCTCTCCCGAGGAGGCTCCTGGGCTAGAGCACCTGATGCAAATCCGGCCCTGGTCGTTATTAAAAACACTATTAAAACACTAGCTATGTAGTAATCCAGGATAAAAAGCACCAAAAAGACATCCCCCCTTACGCAGCTAGATTTTTGTACAATTTCATCTTAATCGGTATTGTTTTCGGTATTTTAGCTGTGCACATTTGTTGCGAACTAGGTAACTAAACAGACGGGCAGACTTAGAGACTATGAGCTCAAGCCAGACGGGCAGACATACAGAATATCGAGCTAAAGCTATAAGTACCTATGCGTATGTCATGTAATAGGACCTTAGCAAGTAGCATAATGTAATTTAATGGTCACATTATCCACGCACCATACAAGACTGAAGTTTGCTTAGTATCTAATAACCTAGTCTTTAATCGAAACCAGGCTCTGATACTCGAGAGCACATGCAGCCATTGAAAGCTAAGTTATTTTAATACCTAAATGCCTCAGCATTATATGGTGTTAGGTCCATTTAAAAGCTATGCAAGGAACGCCATTGATTCTAGCATAGAATAACTTTCTTTATAACCTATATATCTAAACGGGTCTAGTGTAAGTGTGTCAGTTGGTGCAGCTGGCGCAAGGTGCGCGCGCGCGGCATGTGCGACCAACTGCCAAATCGATGCACGTACGATGCACGCTAGGAATAGGGCCGCTACAGGCTTTTGTGCTAGACAGCGGTTCCTAACCTTTTCAATCTTGTTACCCCTATGACCTATTAGGCAAACTCAGTTTACCCCCCATGAAAATACAGTAGCCTTTAATAATAACCATAATAAATTGCACAAAGAGTTGATGAATTAATGATAATGCAGTGTGAATGTTGGCATTTGTATTTGCAAGCTTTTTAATGATATGTAAAGTTTTTAATTATTTATTAGAAAATTTGTTATCTATTACCAGCCTGATTACCCCCGCAGAATAACTGTTTCATCCCCCAGGGGGTAATTACCCCCAGGTTCGGAACCCAGGTGCTAGAGGGACATTGATGCCGACTCCATCGCGTTCATCATACTAAACTAATTTTAATGATAAATGATAAATGATAAATGATATTTATTTTGTAAATAGGTTAAAAATAACACTTTTACACGTCAAAACATTTTTTTAAGCTAGATGAGTTCGGTGTTTCCTATATGACTACCTTTGAGAAGAAACACCGAAACAAACTCAAAGGTTGATGTCTCTTTTAAAGTCCAGACAATTAAGATAAATTGTGTAAGAACCATGCAGGTTAGTCTGAAATGGCCTTTAGAGGAAAGAGCCATACAGATTTGAGTGGACCTGACCTGACTGTGCACGCATGTGCCGGGTATCGTGGTAGCTCAACCCAGACTTAGGGAGCTCAACGACCCGACGAACATTACCATCAGAAAGGACATTTGGGTAGGCCCCCTAAAGTAGGTACTCAAACTGTCAGACTGAGCTTGAGATCTATAACAGTAACATAATAACCCACATAGTACTCACATTTACAATAATTATAATCAATATATTACATCATTATTATCACATTCAATGTCATTTTGTATATAAATTGTTTCAAAAGGAAACATTTAATGTCAAAGTGTATATAGAAAAAATATATAAAATCAAATAAAAGAGCAATAATTTAATAATAATAATTTAATCACACTATAACTCTTTCTTACAAATATTATTGTTAATGAATAGAAAATATTTAAAACTCTTAAGTTAGTCCTATCCCAAGCAGCACACACAGCTGTAGAGTGACTGGACAACAGAATTTTTGAAAACTCGAGGCTGTTTTGCGTCTGTACAAGGGCTGTACATCCGGATACACAGCTCTATTAACTCTAAATTTGGCCCCAATTAACCAGCCCTGAGTGAAATAGTAGCTTGATAATAGCTGTCTAGAACTCTAGGAGCATTGTAACAGCTGTACAAGGGCTGTACAATGGCTAATAATTCTACTATACAGCTCCTAGAATTCTCTTAGACAGCCAAGAGATGGTTAATGGCTTTGTAACGGTTATTGTTAATTCTACAAAGAAATAATGTCAATATGGTGGTCTGACTATAATCTGTGGACAAATATAATAATTTCTAATTAGGGAAGTCATTTTTCACGTTTGTTTTGTATATCTATTGGTAAATTGTACTGCGGGTGCCACTTTACTGTTATATATATAGGTGATATTGTCAAATATTACACGCGCCCTCGAAATAATATAGTATTACTAAAAATATTATACAAAGTAAATACGCGTATTTACTTTGACTATTTCATTTACATTTAATGAGCATTAATATCTATTTGTAACAATGAAATAATGTGTTTTTAATTTAATAGCTCACAAATAACATGAAAATATAACAGATATCAGTGGTTTTTTTCATATGTAATCGGCTTGTTTACATTAAAATGGCGTCAATTTGTTATCCAGCAATAATTCTCACAAAATTCCCTTGACCCTCTCTTTTCTGTTTAATGGCTGTACGATGGTTTTCAGTTATTCTAACGGCTGGTTAAGGGAGTAAAGTGAGAGTATACGACAGCGTCTTAGGGATCTCTAATCTTGATAGAAAACCATTTCGGGCATTTCGTACTCAATTAGCTTAGGGTACTGATTAGGGTGATGATTTCAATTTCGATGATGATGATGATGATAATGATGATGATGATTTCAATTTTGATGATGATTTCGATGATGATCATTTCAATTTCGATGATGATTTCGATGATGATGATGATGATTTCTATGATGATGATGATGATTTCTATGATGATGATTTCAATGATGATGATTTCGATGATGATTTCGATGATGATGATGATGATTTTGATGATGATGATTTCTATGATGATGATTTCTATGATGATGATTTCAATGATGATGATTTCGATGATGATGATTTCGATGATGATAATTTCGATGATGATGATGATGATTTCTATGATGATGATTTCAATGATGATGATTTCGATGATGATGATTTCGATGATGATGATTTCGATGATGATGATTTCGATGATGATGATTTCGATGATAATTACTTCGATGATGATGATGATGACGGAAAGGGTCTATAGACATTTTAGTAGGTACAAGAATTAGGTTTCGTGGCCAGGTTTAGTAAGCATTTGTACGGAACTATGATTATTTGTAACAAAATCTATGTGTCCGGAACCCTCATTTTTAATCGACACTGGCACTTGACTGCAGCTAGATAAATGAATGAGACTTTCACTATCCTTGCTTATTATATTCTTTTAAGTTTATTTTTAACTGCACCAGTTCTTTTCCTTTTTTTCCATGGTTTAATCGTATTCATTTTTATTCTTGCACGATAATCAAAGTCGCGTTTCGAGGTTATGACAAAATTGAGGTTATCATAGCACTACTAACCTATGTTTACTCTTCAATAATTCTAGAGGCTGTAAAATAGCTAATATTTACACTGTTAGCTTTGGAATTAAAGTGGAGTAAGGCTACACCAATGTACAGCTCATGCGCTCTAAAAATGCTATTAACCAGCTACTATTAAGCTCATTGAGGTAGCATTATAATAGAATTTGTGTACACCATAAAAAAGCCAGTGGCAAAATTTTATTCTCTAATACAGCTCACAGTTTACAAATGGTGTTACTTTATCGCGTTAAGCAGCCGTTAACAAGCTCTGGGCTTCTTAACCAGCTAGTAGCATTATACGTAGCCAAAAGCTGGAGAATAGTTCTTTCAAGTTCTACTAAATGCATTTAGTTGATTTTTACTCCATTATACAGCCATTAGTCAGCTGCAGTGTAGAAATCGCCCCTTATACAGCCTCAAGCATCGTCGTATCCATTAGTACAGCTACATAACAGCCTTTGGCTGTCATATAGCTGGTTTATGGATATAATTTTCGCTAATGTGCTGCTTGGGATGCCCTTAACATTTACGGAAAAATTGTCGCGACCTATGGCAATGCCGACTAAAACGTTGGTAAAAAGCAGGTAGCGAATTTGAGAGGACTAAATATAATCGAAATAAAGATTTAAAAAAATATATATACTTTTCCAATGTTTTTTGTTGTAAAGAGACATAGTGAGACTAAATTACTTAGGTTTGTAAACAATGGAATCAGCATCATTAACAAACTAATTCCTAAATGTTGATTTTTGTAAGTAAGATTAGAAGAAATAGGTACTAACATCTAGCGGTTTCAAACAACAATCTCTCCCGCTTAGGTATATCATTTGACAATTATTAGATAAGGACGTCCAGTCGTAACATTTTCACTGAAACTGAAAACTACACTGAAATCTAACTAAATCGACTTTAAGTTTGACGGGTCTTTTTGAAATTCAAATCTACAATTAAATCCGTCATGATTCATGTGATGACCTATTCAAAGTTGCTCTAGATAACCTGAAACTCTGAAAGCCGGAAAATCCGGACAGTGTTAAAGTTGGAAGTGTCGCAACCCTAGCTAGAGCACGCACTGTCTCTACGTCGCGTTAAATTAGCCGCAATGTGCGATTGCAAGGTCGACAGATACAGATCTGGTGAAATAGGGCTTAAAGAGCCCAGCCATAGCCCAGCACTTTTTTATTTCCAATGATTTATTATAAATTCAGCGCTGGCATTCTCGTTAAGATGCAAAAATGTTACGGTTTTTTTTTTAAATATTTTTTTTTTAATTCGGCGCTGCGTGTTGAATTTTTTTTAAATGAAGCTAGTATTCTCGGAGGCATACTAAGAACTATTATATTGTGTAAAATGTTATCTCGCAATCAGATAATTATTGAGAAATTGTAATGATGTTAAAAATACGTTTTCTTCACGGTTTTTTCTTATTTAATTAGCGGTGCTTGTAATGATGGTAAAGTGAGATGTAATGAATGAAGCAGCTGTAAAATTATAGCCACACATATTTATTTTGCTTAGGGTATCAAATACACCACCTTTTTTCATTTTATTCTTTAGTAGGTAATAAGAAAAATACATGGGTAAAATTGAATTGAAAATATGATACCTACCTATTACACCAATAACTGATCTACCACAATACTTACATATAACAACGCGCCCTACAGATTGTCTTTCTAAAGAGTAGCGCACACTGGCATGCGATTTCAAATCCGCAAGCAGAGAGCAGCGCGGAATTGTAAATTATGTTTTTTTGCGCGTACCTACTGTAATTCTAACTATTCCATATAACATATAAGTATTTCTATATTGTCCAAAGATGACTTGCGATTATTTTCTAAAATGATTAATTTTTCGCAGCGCGGCTTCACTAGTCTATATTGCTTTCATAAACGCAAAAGCTTTCTTTCATTTTGATAAATATACAATACAGATTTTTTAAAATCATCTGCTCTCAATCTTTCAGCAAAATAAAATATAGGTGGCTTAACTGCTAATGAAAGCTTTAACAACTTTAATTAAACTGCAAGACATCCGCTATCTTCTTTCAACCATTACAAGTCACAACCTTTGAGACTCAGTCTTAGGGAAGACGATGTCATGAGCATACAAGAATAATCATTGAAAACGATCATGGGTAGAGTTGCACCACACAATCTTCGATAAGTCGTTGCAATTTGCTAATTCTAACATCATTAGATGGCGTGCAGATAATTCAACTTCACAAAATTAGAACTAATATTACAATAATTGTAGCATTTGCAACTGACATTTCACTAGGAATGAAAAATTCACCAGACAATAATTAGCGACCTGGAAGTAAGTAGGTACTATTTACACGATACACATCATTACAAAAAGGTTGACCTATTAATGCCCGTTATTATTGTAATGGGACCTTAGACAAATGTAATGCTATCAAGGTGTGACGCAACTGTCGTTCAGTTACAGGTGGCCCCGTCAGGTGTAACCCACCCCTAAACGAACGCAAATATACTATTGCACCTCAAGAAAAAAAAATACTTCACTGCCAACACTCGCAAAGTTTAACATAACAGCAAATAAACGTTTGTAATGTTACCTTTGTTAAAGAAAGCACCTTTTAAGAACATTTGCCACATATTAAGGTCACGTGACAATAAATTTGTAATTAAAATTAAAGTAACGATTGTATTTAATTTACGACGGCGGTGTGCCACGCGCTTCTCGGGCGGTATCGATCACTGTCTGTCAAAATGTGTTAATATTGCCCGCCAAGTGATAATCATATGATAAATTAATAGTTTTTACCAACAGTAGAATGTCCTTCGCGATGTTTCCGTTAATTCGTCACCTGCGAAACTAAAAAAGATAAACAATAGTCACTGGACATTTGGAATGCGTTTAAAGCAGAATAATCGTAAATAACGTCGAATTAAGTCAGTGGGTAAGTAATTTAATTCTTGTCTGCCTATATGTGTTTTATCACATACGTAACTCTAGATAAAATATATATGGACGCGGTATATTTGTTTCAAACTACATTGTATTTTATTATTCTCGAAGTTAACTTTTTATTGCTCATTCTATTTTATAAGAATCACTAAAGTCACTAAGAGTCACTAAAATACGGAGACGGAGCTTCGAAAATTGTCAACAATACACCGCCCTACACCTTTGATACATCGGCACTCTAAAAAACATCTGTTCCATAATTAAATAAATTCAGGAAATGTCTGCATGATCCTTTAAAATTACTCTACCAACCGTCGAAGAAGGTTGTTTATCAATATTCATTCCGTCTTTTTTTTAATTACCCACCACAAAGGCCGCATGCTCTTCTGCCGGGTGGCGAGCTCTCGATAATGGCGGGCTAGGCTGTATGGCCAGGTGTCAAAAGCGAGTGTTTCACGGAAAAAGTAAAAAAACGTCAAAAAGATCATTTGGCTAAAAAATCTGTGCAGGTGCTTGTCCGAACGTGGTCAGGCTAAAAGACAGCTGATCGTAAAAACCGAATTAAGGGAAGCATTAGCGATCGATTTTTTTATTGATACAAGATGGAAGGATAGGTTGCAGATTGCGTGTGCGCATGCCAAATTAATTTACGGTCTTTCGAAAGTAAGGCAAAGACTTTTTTGGGTGTTTATTACATGTTATGGTTTTTTTTTTTTTTTTTTTTTTTTTCCTTTATTGTTTAGGGGTTTTTATCTAAACAGATATGTCAACCCCATCGTGCCTTTTAACATAATCAATTTAGTTACTAAATTATATAAACTACTTATACTTAAACAAACACCAATACAAAGGGCCGTACCACAAAAAAGACAAACACGTGTTCAACACAAATGCTACCAAAAATAACAGGCACCTGCTTTAACACTAACTTGTCTAAAACAAGGGTGTATCATTCCCGGCAGCACCCGCGCCAAACAGATGCCTGTCCTCCCCGTGGTAGGGCTGTTACAATTTAGCCAGAATAAAACATGACTGCTATTAATATGTTATGGTTTTAGAATAATTAATATAGGGCTACGGAATTGGCTACGGACGGCATGCGGCAGTGTTACAAGTATAATTACTTAAAAACTGAAGTTTGTATAACAGTCGCCCAACTAAACAAAGTACATATTTGATCATAACTGGAGATTGGGTTGCATCAACATAAGATTATTCCCCTGGACACGAGACTATACTTAATTTAATTTCACTACATGTCTATGTTACTTGGTAACTTACTGTGTGCTGCATGAACTTTAAAAATATATATATATTTTTTCGAATTGGTGCCTCTACCTACTTATATAAATGGGTAATAACAATAACGAAAAGTTACAGATGTAAAGTAGGTAACGTATCTACATTTTTATGATCACAAGAAATTATAAGGTAAGACACAGTGACTGTTATTAATAGGTATATAGGCTATACAAGCTTAGATGTCCATTTTTTTTTTGTAGAATAGTAAGTAGGTACCTATAAAATATGTACAAAGTTGGAAAAAGTAAGGAATAACATTTCTTACAACATCATCATTCAAAATTGAAAAATGGCGCGCCATTTTAACTGCCATTATCATGATTCCTTAAAAAACCTATTTAAAAAGAGAAATGTACAAATTAACTTAAGTACCTATTCAACAATAATTATTATCGATATCAATTTAATAATATAAAATATTGCATTAATTAGTGAACAAATTGCGACATTTATCGTGGAATTTTGAATATTCAAATTCCGCGATAATCATGGTGGCGATGTATGAATGAGTAAATTTTTATTTTTTTTATATGTATAAGATATCGACCAGTAGGTATCGCGATACAGCTGCCCACTTCCGCCATTTTGTGACCTTGTACCATTCGTTCCATTTATAAAAAGTGATTCTTTTTCTTTGACTGCCTGTGGGTTCCGTGCAACTAGGAAATTAAGGACCGATTTCACCATCGTCAGATAACTTTATTCGAATTTTTATTTTAAATTATTGACAGATTTTCCATACAAAATCTGTCAAATCTCAACATTATTCCTTGGATAAATGTTATCTAAGGATCGTGAAATCGGCCCTAAGTATTACATAATTTCTACTGGAAAATGTCAACTTTGGGTTAGATTAGACAACTAACCATTTTATTATTTCCCTTGGTTGCGTGATATTAGCCACTACTTATCTAGTACAAAACTATTAATTAAATTCTAAGATTATAAATTATAAATAATATACAAAATATTTATGTAGCTATATTATTAGTTTTCCAAATTAACTTATACTTACCAAGCAACGTCACAATCACGAATGGATGGAATATTTTTTTGCAAGGATTGCACCTCATTAGGTACATAATTATCTCTGTATTTCATTAAATTAAAAATCTTAGTAGGTATGTATGAACGTGCTGTTTTATTAAAGCTGTGGGAAATATGCAAATATATTATTATTACAACCAATTAGGTACAACTCATACACGTTCTTATTACAGAATTACATACTATTTTATAAGGTAAGTAGGAAAAACGCGTACCTACTTATATTAAAGTGATTTGGTACAGTGTAATTATAATTCTGGTAGTCAGCTATAGTACCTAGCTGTTTATGCTGGTGACGTTGGTGTGGGTATTCAGTATTATTCGGATATTACATAGATACCTATTCATTATACATTTGGGTTACCATTGAGTATCTAAAAACTGTATGTATTAATACTAACGACTTAATTAAAATGAAATTCTAGGTAAATGTTTTAGTTAAAATAAATAATCAGCCATGGCTTTGGCTATGATCACTTTTAGGCTACGATAAAAAGAAGAATAGGTAATTTAAGAATATTTACGAAACTTATTAGATTTTATTCACCGTGAAATTTTTAAGGATCCCTATAAATTGATAAAACTAAAAGGTGCGTTCGGTTCGTGTAGATCATTTTAATTTTGGAACGCGTGTAAAACCAGCTATTTGTCATTCATTCGTTCTTTTGGCACGAAATAAATTATAAAATTAAAATGTCGACATACCTACCTACCTATATTTCACAGTATTAAAGTATAACATGTTCGGGAGATAAATTAATTTGTAATCATTGGCATTTAGAAAAGTAAGCTCTTAATCAAGGAATTTAAATGTCAAGTAATCTATTTTTCTCGATGTTTTTTAACATTGCACGGAAGGAATTGTAAAAGTTAGTCCCGTATAGCTGTAAAAAGTCGTAAAGTAAAGATGGAAAAATAAAAGAGATTACATTATATTTTTATGTTCATAGGGGCTTGAAACTCGTCAGCACCTGCTGTCACCAAAACCACCGCGGTTGCTGGATTTCGCTAATTCAACAAAGAATAGAACTACCCATGGTTAATTCCACCTAGGTTCTATCAGTTCTATGTTCTTCTATGGTGACTTAATGATTATGTGGAAATGCGCAGAATTTCCTAAATGGTAATTAACCACCACCACAAAATAACATTAAACCACCATCGCATAGAAAAAAAAACAATATAATAATAATAATATATCTATTTGTTAATTAGAATAATGATATTAATAATAACATTATTTATCACATCCGAACCTTAATCGGGAGAAAATATCCATTGTATTACATAATAAGCTCAGGTAGTCACCGCATAGCATAGCACAGAAATACGATGAGTCCATAAGAAAATAATATAATCAATCAGAGGAGACAAATTCAGTAGTTAGGTACCTGCGTCTTTACATAACGTCAATTGTTTGAAATAAATCAAGCGGCTAGAGTGCGTTAGGCTAGTTGCACACCACACGACGCATGTCACAAGTGCATTCTGTCGGCTGAAGCGCGCGCGGCGCCGTCGTGGCGCCTTTTCGCATTGCTGTAGTGGTTATGGTACAAAGTGGCCGTTGATTTTTTAGGAGTCCATTACACGGTAGGTTTTACTGTCAGTTTAACCACAGTCAAGTGTGACTGACCGATAACCTACCGTGTAACGTGATGCTTGACGCTTGCGTGACGAAAATCTGGATACTTTGATAAGTTGATCATGCAACCATCAATCATGATTGATGGTTTTGATTGAGCGTCTTATCGATTAGCGATAGCGATTGAGAATTTTAGCAGTCCTCCGTCAATAGTATCGCAGTCCACTGAAATATGCACAGCAGTGCTCTTACAGAGAAACGCAGACCATTTACCATAGAAATTGAACTAAGTCAGCAGGATGGGAACCACAGGTAAGAAAAATCGTAAAAAGTTTTAATTGTAGGTGGTATTCAATGTTTTCAGTTTCGGATGTCTCAACATAAGAAATTTTAAAGGGTTGATCATAACGACTCACTCCTGAAACTTAAAACTCAAGATTTCATAATCTTTTCGCTACTAAAACAAGGACTCAGTGGCCAGTACTCATCAAGCGCACTGTCCGGCGCGTGCTAATCGGTGACGAATCTGTGAAATTGGCTCGTCGCGGCCGCCCGCGCCACTCCATCTCGCTAGATACACCTCCGAAGCTAGTTGTGGCGCAAGCCTTACGCTGTTTGCGGAGATCAAGATATTGAAAAAAATATTTAATTGTCATTCATGAATCATGATGCTCTACCTATGGTAGAGCAGACAGTAGTGCCAATTTTGTTATTGACAAACTAAACCAATTTAATCTCATCATGTCTCTTTCTAACAAAAAAATATAAGAAAGGCATAGAAGATATTTAATCCTGTCAAATTACCTAATCCACTTGCCTAATTCAATGTGAATTTAGTCGTTATCGCAATAGGTCATGATTATTTTCCTGTAAATGACAAGGACGTAGACTAATTTGACAGTTCTTAATATTTTCTGTCCTTTTTCAATGATAGGTACCTATTTCTAAGAAAAAGATTTAGTGTGAATCAAATTAGTTTAGTGCAATGTATAACATAATCACTACCAGTATGTCTTTCTTTAAAATTAAGGAGCCATTAATGTTTCTTAAAATCAAGTCTTTCGGCATCCAAATAAAACCAAACTTGGTCGAGAATCCTACTCTGTAGATATGAGAAATAACCTGCACCTATTATTAAGCAGGCGTGTAATAAAAAGGTTTCAACGATATGTTGAGTAAATCCTTAAATGGTGGCATAATGGTACAATAACTAGTGTCTAATTTGATACCAATGATCAAACTTACACAAAATTCGTGAACGCAAAACAGGAAAATTTTAGCCTTACTTATAGACGAAAATTAAATGTCTTATGTCAATTGTTATTTCTATTCATTGTCATAAAAATAACAAGGATAGTTATATATTTAATCAGTGATTAAAGTTAAGAAGCATCTATAGGTAAGGGGGATGTGCTTAGCCAGTATCAAAATAATACTACTTAGCCCTTCATCTGTCGCAAAAAAAAAGACAATTGATTTTGACCTCCAGCCGGGGTAACATGCGCGCCGTGACAAATTTTGTCGACTGTTTTGTCTCGCTCTTACTCGTGCGAATACGAGACAAATGGACGATAAAAGCGTCGACAAAATTTTGTCGCGGCGCGCATGTTAGGCGCTCAGGAGGTTGATTTTTCAAATGCGACAGACGACAGTTAAGTTATCCAACATGTCCTTTGTTTCCCCGCTGTCGCTTCTGCCGTGGGCTTTCACCAGCTTCCGTAGGTATCGCACGTCCATCCGTATATATAGATACACGTTTCATTGCAGTAGAAAACAATTCAGATAAAAGGTTGATGGTAGCAAACTAAGAAATAAGTAATCAAGCGAAATACCTACATATTCAGACACAAGTGCAAAGCAATTAGTATTTTTTTTTCAATATATCTATACTTCTATACTAATATTATAAAGAGGAAAGATTTTTTTGTTTGTTTGTTTGTACCGAATAGGCTCCGAAACTACTGGACCGATTTTAAAAATTCTTTCACTAATAGAAAGCTACATTATAACTGAGTAACATAGGCTACTTTTTATCCCGAAAAAATGCACAGTTCCTGTGGGACACGCGGACGAAGTCGCGGGCGAAGTGCTTGTCGCCTACACAGGGTGGCAGGACGCGGACAACTTTTACTATGGGACCAACCCTGAAATCGCGAAAAAAAACAGCTGTTCCATACATTTTGTTGAGTTATGTGAACATAAATGTATGGAACACCTGTTTTTTTTTCGCGATTTCAGGGTTGGTCCCTTAATAAAAGTTGTTCATAATGATGAGTACAATGACCTCTTAAAATATTTCCACTGTCAAACCTGCCACCCTGTATAAGCAAAGCAAGCCTAGTTGTTCTATAGATCTTCTGACGATGCGGGCAGGACACGGTAGCTCGTGAAATTTATTCATCTATCTCTCGCACCTCTGTGAGTATAGAGGGCGATAGTGTGGAGGTTTGACGCCATTTTCAATCCTAATTATTATCTGCGCAGGTATTGTACATCTCTCAAGTATTACCTACTTATTTATGTTTAATTGCACAACATCGCTCGCATTCACCGCTCATCTCTTATGACATGGACGTACGTCGGGCACCGCATCTTGCACATTAGACGCGCGTATTATTGCTGCACAAACGTCGTCGGGCGCCGGACTGCTGCCGATATCTTCGACTGCACAGGTTAATCGGCCCTTACACAAAATGTACCTGGATGAGTCCGTCATATTTCTTGGTCGACAGTATTGCAGTTAACCTTAATTTTCTTAATAACCTTACATAGTGTTGATAATATAAGTAATTCAAAAATAAAGCTGTCAAGTAAATTTGTAACCTACGCATTAACGAATGAAACGCATATTGAAAGTCAATTGATTATACACACCTTTAATAATCTTATTTTGGATTAAAATGTGCCTTTATCTTTACTATGATAGTGGCAGCATCAGTCTTGTGAATCCAATTCACCTGCCAGTATCCGTAGCTTGCTGATAAGAAACAGTTGTTTATTCCAACGTCTCGACTGTATTTTGTGAATGTTTCCAAGATCAGCCCTGGAGAGTTCCTGTTAATGAAAAGCCATTAATTAGCTAATTACTCAAACGTTGAATAAAAACTTTGTCAAACTTAAACCTAAAACATTTATTTGCAAGACACATCACCCTTACCACAAAAAAGATAAACACGTGTTAAACGCGAGTGCTACCAAAAATAATACCCACTTGTTTTAGACAAGTTAGTGCTAAAACAAGTACGTATTATTTTTGGTAGCATTCGTGTTGAACACGTGTTTATCTTTTTTGTGGTACGGCCTAAGAGTTAACGCTCATAAAAATACCTCCTTGATACCTATACTTAATTTGTTGATCACCAAATAAAATACGACAGTAATAAGACAAATGGAATCTTAAATGTTCAGTTTTTCTGAACCTGCAATAGAAATTAAACATACGGTAGTAATCTTCGATAAATTCTCGGGCTGCCTTCAAAAGTTTTTTCCTCAAATTCATAATAATTTACTGGAACATCTGTGTCAATTTGTGTTGACACGAATTTGTGTCTGCCAAGGAGCACACAATAAAAAAATAAAACTAACGACTTACAGCAGGCTGCACACGTGGGTTCCTTTTGCCTCAAAAATTGACAAAGAAAAAATAAACAACTCTATCCCGGAATTCCAAATCCAATATCTGTGGTTTAGGTCGAAATTTGAAAATGATGACGTTTCCTAACATTGATATACTAAACACATACTAATTTTGTGTCATTAATAAAATTAATGATCTTTTACCAAATATTATTTAGTATCACTGTAAACCTAAAACTCAGATACCTAGTTAAAGTTCATGTTTCAACCATCTAACAGTAAAATATAAGTTGGCAGAAATATTGGCCACCTTTGCCCTTATGACTAATATTTTGTCTACAATTTTATTTGGGTGAAACGACGACATTTCTATTTCTTTAAAAACTATACACTTGACGTGTTAACTACTTAACCATAATTATTTCTTTCGGGAACTATAAATAATGATGTGCAAATTCACTAATGTTCCTATGACATTATGATCGTAAATTAACATTTTAACATTTAGGCACATCCATAAGCATCCATACATAATTAAGATACGATGACAGACTTGACTTTTGTCAAATAAAGACAGTTTTTTTTTAATGTCTATTGCCTGTCTGTTTGATAAAAGGTCTTTAGGATCTTTATAACGTAGCTTAGAAGAAATAGTAGCGGTACCCAGTCCCTAAGTAGGTAGTGTAGGTACTTATATAGAATAATAACAATAAAAGAGTTGCTGCAAAACATACATCTAAAATTCAAAATAACACGATTCAGATACAATGTTTTAAAGTATTTCAGCACGACCTACTTAAACTTAATAAAAATAATTTATTGATAACATAACAAATCAAAGAAAATTATTCTGGGAGTCGTCTCGTGTTGGCCCGAAGCTCGAGCTAATGAGGTCTATATGAGAAACATGTTTACTTGGGTAACCAACCCAATTCCCATGGGTGGCAGTCGTGGCAGGGAAAGCAAAGTGTAGCCCACGGGCCCGGACAAAAGGGCTAAGGATGGAACACGGGTGGGTGGGTTTTAGTCAGTAAGAGTCTGACACTCCCTTCCGCTCCGCCCAGAGCGGGAGGGGTCATTTGATGATTTCCCATCCTCAAAAAAAAAAAAAAAAACGGGTGTGCATATAATAAGGAACCTATTCTCTGACACATGGAAAATAAATTCGAAGACATGGATATGACATTTCGTTTTTTTTTTTTTTAAGTTTCCCTGTAGAATTGAATAATGATAGAATTCTAGTTTATTTATGTACCTACTTACCTACCTATCACTGGAAACAGGCCCCCATCACGAGGCCCCCAGACGATGATTAAATTAAAGGATAGGATAGAATTTTTAATTAAAGTGGTTAAGGTTATATTTGTCGGAATGGGTGCTTATTAAAATACAGTCAGAATTAAAACTCAATTCATAAATACTAATAGAAATAGACACAGTATGTTCTACTAACACACACATAGAAATTTCAAATAAAATTTCCTTTTTATTTTTTGCGTATAAAAACGAAAGTACCAGGCGTTCATAAACGGTAACAAGTTCTAACACCTGATATGGCACAGGTGCTATTGTTTAGAGCCAGGGGTCGCGAAAGACACGCGCCCGCCACCTTGCGGTGACGCGACAGGTGAGCGAGGGAATTCGGAAAACGGAAATTGCGTTTGTTGTCATCAGGCATAAGGGTGAGACGTCACTGGAAACTTGCAAGATGATTGATTTATAGATTGGTTTTGTATCTCTAACAATTTATGATTTGCTAAAAAAATAATACCTAGGTACTTAAATATACAGGGTGGAATTTTGTAATGCCACCTGAAGGGAAAGTACTCTTAATACTGTAGATAGAAAATTGTACTCAAAGAAAACATTCCTTTATTTTGAATAGAAAGAAAACTGCAATCAAAGATGATTCGCTTGGCACACCCGGGAATCGAACCGACTAAAATCTATAAAATTAACAACCTGTACTTTTATTGCATCGATCGTTAGGATCAATTATAAGGATGAAATCTCTCTAAGAAACTTGATAAGTAAAGTGAAAGGAAACCCATGAAATCTGGACTTATAAATTCATGAGTCAAGTTAAAGGCATTGCATGCAAGGCAAGGCAAGGCAAAGGCAAAGGCATTGAAAAATTGAAAATTTTCGAATATCTTTGAATGCAGTTCTCTTTCTATTCAAAAATAAAGGAATGTTTTCTTTAGGTAAAATTTTCTATCTACCGTATTAAGAATACTTTCCCCTTCAGGTGGCATTACAAAATTCCACCCTGTATATTATGGTTCTTCTTATTCTCGGGAACACATTTTTATGAAGTGTAGTAAGCTGCAAGTACCTTTTTAAACTTTTTTATCAGTTTTATTGCCTCCTAACTAAAGGATTTCAATGAATACATAGTGTTACTTAGGAAACAATTTTCAGTTGGCTCAACATCTGCGTCATATTAGCCGAAATACTTACGTCCATTGCCCAGGCCTCTCCATGCATCGCCTCTTACTTCAAAGTACTATAGGTATTATTCAACACCTGGAATATCAATATAACAAAATATATTCTGCAAAAAGAACAGGTGTGATTATGATTTCTGGCATTAAGTTTCTTTACAAGCATGAAATATCTGCTGCATAGAAATATCAATTACCGACTACTTTTGTCACATTTCTGGCAGACATTGTATAGCTTCGCAGCATTCCAGAAACAGTTCATGACTTCAAAATAAATGTTTAAGTCGGTTGTTCATAATTTATCACTATACCAAAACATAAATCTGCATAGAAACCATAAGAAGTATAGGAAATACCCTTTAACATTTCCTCAAGCCACCGCCGCCAGTTTGGCGCCTTCAGCGGTCGATAGCACCTCAACCCTCGATGAACTCAACCAAGTTTAAATACCACTATCTTCACGACATTTCTCAATATTATGTTACCTCTTAAAACCGGTCGGGTTGTACGGGAAATTATTCAATGAAAATATAAAGTTGAGTATACATTCTTGCTAGTAGGGTTAGAGTAGCGTTTTCAATTTTATCGAATTATAATGAGCTTGCAGTCGGTGCCAGATGTTCATTTGTTTACTTTATTTTTAAAGTTTTCCTTTTAGTTTCCCTAATGGTTTCTTAGAGCTTTATAGACAGAAAATTTGGCTTTTATCCCCTTTTTTATCCGAATCAACATTTGTGACCGAAGTTTGTTGTTCAAATAAATATGATGCATCGTTTATGCTTACTTGATCTAAGATAAGTAAAAACCTCTATGTACCTAATTAGCAAGTTTTAATAACTTTACATTTCCTTGAAAAGGGCAATTTAGTGAAGCATCTATAACTGAACGACCTCGACCTAATAACAGCAGCATTGACCTAAAACGGAGATTCATTTTCCAAAACCGCAGAGGACACTACCGCGAATCGCGATCTATCTTTTAACTTGTCATACATAAGTTTGAAGTTGACCTAATAACATATTACTTGAACAAGGTTCACATTCTCAAATACCTACTTAAATTCTTCATTAAATAATACCTACTTTACTTCAAGTTCGATCCCGAGGCACGCACCGCTGACTTTTCGAAGTCATGTGCGTATTAGAAATTAATGATCACTTGCTAGGAAAACATCGTGAGGAAACCGGCATGTCCTAGAACCAAAAATTCGAAGAAATGTGACGTCCACCAACCCGCACTGGGCCCGCGTGGTGGACTACGGCCCACTCCCTCTCACAGAGGAGGCCTGTGTCCCAGCAGTGGGACCATTATAGGCCGATTATGCTATGCTTATGCATTCCACTACTGAAGGTTGGCCGTCAGGTCTGTGAAACTAGCTCTGCCTGGCTGTTCCGCGAGAACTGCCAATTTGTTTGCGAACGTTTAAGGGAGAATTTTAACCGTGACATTCTCCCTCGAACGTTCGCAAACATATTGGCAGTTCTCACGCGGTGATATCACGCGACGTGTCGGTACAGGATAGACAGACTGACCTTTGCCACTCTCGAATATTCCTCAGCCACCACAACAATAACGAAAAGTAACAACTTTTTGCTGTAGTATTCTGTAAGGTTGAGGTACTTGTGCTGAGGCCTCACAGAAAGCCGCTTGCGTCGTATTTCGCCGAGTGAGGGAGGGTACCGGAGGCCCCCCCCCCCCCCATGATAACGCAGTTGATAAATCCATTGTTGTGGGGGGGGGGCAAAACTGCGCTCAACAATGCCCAAGGCAAGAGCAGTTTTTTAAAGGCCGGCAGCGCACTTGTGCCTCATCTGGTGTTGCGAGTGTCCATGGGCGGCGGTAATCACTTACCATCACGTGATCCGTCTGCTCGTTTGCCTCCTATAATATAAATAAAAAAAATAAAAAAAACTTCCCCAGTAGGTACATATGTTCCAGATTTGAGCGAGATATCCTGCAGTGCCCTGCCTCTCGTAAAACTACTTTATGTACCTACCTACCCAGATAAAACTATCCTCTGTAATTTCCCAGAGTTCAAACTATCTCTCTACCAAAATTTACCAAAACCTGTTCAGCGGCTTAACCGTGAAGTGAAGGTGTTATAGATAAAGTTACTATCGCATTTATATTAGTCAGGTATGCGCCAAACACGGTAATTCACGGTATAGCACGTCGGCATTAATCGGTATGACCCCCCCTAAAGCCTTCAGCTGCGGTATGACCCCCCCAAAATCGTCGGCTGCGACCGCGCCTGGCTTGACTTAAACTTACTGTTTAAGATATAAGACCTCCAAAGTAGGCAAAGAGAATCTTAAAATCGACTTAAAGGTGTCGTAGTCACAATAAATCGCCATCCAGGAATGCCACCTTTAAAACTAGCCCCACAAACGCATCTGTGCATACTATCGCTTTCTATCGAACCTCTGAAACACAAAGAATCACTAAATAACGATAACGATAGACAGTTTTCTAAAAATGACTCTGTTATATTAGGCTTTGCGTACGGCTAATGGCAAAAAGAGTAGCGATCCACACACCTAACTTATTTGTAGGCTATTAACAAAGAATGGAACTCTATTAAATCCTCATACTTTTCCTTTTACACCGTACGTAAGCGTTAATTCTGTTAACTAGCAACAATTTATCCCTTTTAAATAAGCGGCTAACATTGACCACGAAGTTACTAAGATAAAGAGCAGTTACGCAGAGTTTACGATGGGACAATGGCATGTTCGGATCTGTAAGTACAAATATTATCCCGTCCGTTGTCAACCTGCCAGCTCGGTACATCTGCTATCACAATACCACACATGTCATGGATACGAGCCGAACACAATAATAATTCTAACAGCGCCTGTAACATGTCCTGTAGTTTTATTAAAACTGCTATCTAAAAATATTGTAATCGTATCGACGAAATATGGTCAGTTATCGCTCTAAGTAGCCGCTACTTGTAATTGCAGTTCGTGTATTGTAGCAATTAAGTGATGTTTACAACGGTTTATAATCAAAACAATAACTTATTTACAAGTATGGAACATTATTTTTCATTGTAAATAATGTTTTTTAATAAAACGACGGCGATTTATAATCGCGCCGAATCCTTACATGGTGGTGTACCCACGATTATTAAGTGCCTAGTAGGTACTTTAATGCTCTACAATATCTTTCAGTTTATTCATCGTCAGCAGTGACTTAAATAAACAGTTATTATTATGCCCGAGTAGTTAAAATGTTAGGTAATACTTTAATATTAATTTCTTAAAAATGTCGGTACAGCTTCTCTTCGGTGCTATTGTTGATCGAAACACTTCGCTAGTTATCATACACATCAAACACCAGGCGCGGTCCCAGGGAGGGGGTCACGGGGGTCATGACCCCCCCCCCCCCCAAAATCGTACAAAAATGCGCCAAACACGGTAGGTAATTCACGGTATATCACGTCGGCATTAATCGGTATGACCCCCCCCCCTCTAAAGTCTTCAGCTGCGGTATGACCCCCCCCCCCCCAAAATCGTCGGCTGAGACCACACTTTACACCAATGAACCACACATTCAATTCTATTCAAAGCCTATATTAACAAAAAAATGTACCTACCGGTCTACCTACAACAATTTAAAGTTCAAATAAAATAAATAAGTAAGTCTATGTTGGCACAGTTAGCTCTCTTTGTAACATGTCCTTTAGACACAAAGGCCTCCTCTAGCACTCCACCACCGCTCTCTATCTCTTGCCATCCTTTGCCACAGTGGGCCAGTGGACTTCTTTAGTTCGTCTGACCATCTCATGAGCTGCCTACCTCTCTTTCTCTTCGTGTTATATCGAGGAGTCCACTCGGTCACTCCTTTCGTCCACTTTTCCCTTCGCTCCCACAACACCTACCTACATATTTATCATTCACATACCTACATTACATCTAACATTACATACCGTAATAAAATTATTATTATACAAACGCACTTCTTACATGATTTGAATAGTTTTCTTACTTATTTAAGGCGACGGTAAATGGTAACGGCCGTAAATCTCAAGTTTTAAATCTCTTATTTCACCGTCAAATAATGCAGGTTAGTTGTGCAATTTTTTTATGTTAAACTAGAACATAATTTAATAGTTTAATAGAACATAATTTAATAAACATCAATCGTACCTGTGAATATTTAACTATTGTAGTAAAATACTTAATGAAATAAATTCATGAATTACTGTCTACCCAAAACATAAAAACCTAATTACTTTCAAATCGCTTAAGATATTTTCATGATTTGTTTTGTGTGAAAAGACTATGTTACTACCTATAATATTGCCTGTTACTTTTTTTTATTTTATATTTTAGATACTAAAAAGTAATAATACGTCTAATTCGGCACAGTGCGCTCCTTGATAGGCGAGTCGTATTGCTCGGTGGACGTATGTCGCGTTGCTTGAGCTTAGCGCAGAACACTCAAGCTATACTACCCAAATCACTCAAGGCCGTTGGCAGTTATCAGCGCCTTAATTTCATAATTTGAGCAATTAGAACTTAATTTTATAATAGTCAACTGGTGCGATGCCAACATGTATAAACAACCAAATGGTTGCCTAACATAGGTGCCCAAGGTGTAGTCTTAGCCTTAATCAATACAATGATTTTATTAAAGTCTAATTTTATTTATTTAAGTAGATAATTATAATATAACACCTTTAAGCACAATGGTGGTAGGTATAGGCTCAGATCATAGAACCTTGTTTGAAGTAATAGGTAGGACGTATACGGTGGACTTCACAATGCATTATCTTCCAGCCTCCAGCGATATACTGTCAGCAATATTCTGAAATAGCGTGAAAAAAGTCACATTAATAACATTAGTGAAGTACCTACCATACCTATTATCACATAAATAAATTAAATTCTTTGGAACTAATAATAATGTTGTGTATTGTAAAATAAAACAACTAGTGCCATCTATGATATCTAATAGGTGACATTGTGTTTTCAGGATACGACCCTGCTTTTGCTACTCGACACTAGATGGCGCTAACAAAGTCAAGGTTACATAATATTTTTATAATCATTATTTTGATGACTGCACTAGTGAGTACATTATCATCACTCATACAAGCAGCATGTGCAATTAGTGTAATATTACGACGTAACTTGCATAAACATCGTAACATATTTTCGTGCGTCGATCGATGTGATACCTAGTAGTCAAATATTACAAGCAAAATATTTCCGCATTGTGATAAAATTGTGATAACACTTAAAAGTCAGATAACCTATACATCAGACGTGTTTTAGTCTAAAAAGTCTGCGATATTATTATAATTACTTACTTATTTAATTTTATAAAAGTGATCGCTATTAAAGGAAAGTGTTTTGAGCATTAGTTGTGTAAAAATAGCCGGAAGATGTCGCTAAAACGTGTTCTTATTGTAAACAAATCGTTTCCAGCCGCTGGATTGGAATTACTGAAAAACAAGTGGGTAACTGGGTAATTAAAAAAAAATAAAGTGTGCGGTCGGGGGACCCTGTCAGTAACGAAGTTCTTTATACACCTCGTATACAATTGAAAAAGACAGAAAGTCACATGGTGGGGCATAACGCTTTATCCTTACGTGACGATTTCTACCAGTCAATTCCTACCGCAAGCCGCGTTAAAGAACTTCGTTCGTATTATGATATTTTTTCCGTGCGTTCTGAAGCATCTAATTTTAATATCTACCTAAATTATTCCTACAGAGTTGAAGCAATAGTATTACCGCACTTGGACTACGAGGCAGAGAGTTTGCCGACGATTAAGAAGAACCTCAGTGGATTCGATGCCATAATATGGAACACCAAACACAAGCTCACCGAAGGCTTATTGGACTTAGCAGGTGTGTTCTTCTGTTCTTATAAATGTCTAATAATAAACTATTATAAGTACCTATAGTAGCTATACGAGAACGTCTTTCTTTGGCAATATTTAAGAGCTTTCAAAAACCAACTGACGCGAGCGGGATTTGAACCCGTGACTTCTGCCGAACCGTGGCGTTGCTCTAACCACTTTTCTACCGCGTCTCGCCCACTTCAGTTGAAATTTGAAATGTTGAATACGCCTCTTATGAGCGTTGGTGACATCTATCGGAGACTAAATACAGACTCCAAGTACTCCAATTCAATTCTATGCTCAGATCATAGAAACAAGGTTTAATTCTACCCTCAGATCATAGAAACAAGGGAGATGTGCCAAGGCGCTATTGAGCTTGAGGCTTGAGGTTTTAGTTTGCACATTAACCGAACACGATCGATGATATAAATACAGTGTTTTAGTTTAGTGCTAGTTTTGAGTGACGATTAACAGTGTTAGATTGAGGGTGTGCGGAATTTTTAATGTGTGGGAAGTGGGAGTAGATCTTTTATTCACAAGGAGCGCTTGTAATTGTGTCGAAAAATTACTAAAAGTGGCATCAATTGTTTCCGTACTAATTTGCTATCACACTATCACACTTCACACTAATATTATAAATGTGAAAGTTCGTGCGTGTGTGTGATTGTGTGTGTGTGTGTATGTTTGTTACTTCTTCACGCAACGGCTGGATGGATTTGGATGAAACACAGAGGAATTCCTCTGTGGGATGAAAGGACGTCGGCAGTTTTGGGGTTGATCTGGTAGGTACAGTAATAAAAGCTTAACCAAAAATAAAAATATATTTTAATTGTTCTTCGTCGAAGAGAAATAGAGATTAAGAATTGAAATAAAAAATGGAAATAAGAAATAAAATGATTATGGCGTTGACATTTTGAAAAAAACAATAGAACAAAAACGGGTGTATGCGCCCTGGCGCGTGCCTCCATAGAGTATCATGTCGACAGCAACTAAAACCTTTGAATTGAGAACTCATTAGTCGGGCTGTACTTCATTGGATCATTCACACCATACTTAACCTCACTGTCACAAATACGAATATTTCTCTTTAACCCAATTACGTACAAAAACAAATAAAAAAAAATACCGGACAAGTGCGAGTATGCCTCGCGCCCTAAGGGTTCCGACATATGATCATAGATGGCGCTACTGCATACTTCCAATGGCGCCATCTATGAACAGATGGCTCCACTTATGGTCCGGTGACTAACGGCGGACAACAAAGTGATCCTATAAGGGTTCCGTTTTTCCTTTTGAGGTACGGAACCCTAATGAATTTAAATACTCTTGAAACACTCGATCACACCAACTAATTTCATATCTGTACCGACCTACAAATCTGAAGCCCAGCGTTCTATGGGCGTCTACCAGTGTTCTTTGGCACACAGATAGATTATAGTCTGGAATAACACATAGGCTACCTTTTATCCCGAAAAACGCGGGCGAAGCCGCGGGCGGAAGCTAGTGATGGCATATACAGGGTGTCCCAGAAATCAAAGTCAAGCCGAAATCGAGCATTAGGCCAAGTCGTAACAGTTATCAGAAAAATATGAAAAAAAATCTTGGTCATGTACTTTTCAAATTATATGTATTCAAAAATAAATCTTAAAAACTGACACCCTGTGATGATCTTTCAAGTCCTGTGACTGCAAATATTAACTTTTCGTCATTTTTTTTTCTACCGTATAACTATGAATAACCCTTCTGTCAAACACAGAAAAAAAACTGAAGAAAAGTTAATATTTGCAGTCACAGGACTTGAAAGATCATCACAGGGTGTCAGTTTTTAAGATTTATTTTTGAATACACATAATTTGAAAAGTACATGACCAAGATTTTTTTTCATATTTTTCTGATAACTGTTACGACTTGGCCTAATGCTCGATTTCGGCTTGACGTTGATTTCTGGGACACCCTGTATATCTCCTTGTTTCTATGATCTGAGATTCTATCCTTTGTCAGCATCTTCCGAATTCCCAGGTCCTGAACTAAAGGCGGTGTCGGCGATGGCATCAGGCACCGACCACATCGACATTCCCGCACTCAAGAAGCGCGGTATACCGCTAGGCAACACTCCTCAAGTGCTGGACGATGCGGTCGCAGACATCACTGTGGGCCTCCTCATCGCCGCCGCACGGAGGTTCAAGGAGGGAGTGCGGGAATTGGAAGCGTGAGTGTAAATACCGGCAAACAACTTGGACATTGACTTTGACTGCGCAATATTCGATTTTGTGCATTACCCTGAAAATTTTTAAGTTTTTTGCCGGGGACTATAATGTATTTCTAGTGTAGGTATGTAGGTGAAATCGCCGGAAGTTATCTTCTGGCGTGTTACTAATTTGGAGTGTGTTATTAATTATTATTATTATAGGTATAATTAAATACAACCCATATAAATATGGGTTGACCCAGTTGTGCTTATAACACAACAGAAAATGTAACACACAATAACACACTCGAAATCAGTAACACACCAGAACACAACTTTCGGAACATTCCGCGATTTGATCTATGTATGTAGTTGTAGGTAGGTATGTCTATTTCTCCGGCACGTTCTGTACTTAAAGATTGCAAGTGTTGCAGCAATATAAGGGCAATTCGTCTTCGTTGTGAGAGAGTGACATAGGGAAATTTTAATACATGGCGGCAAGGTTGGCGTAGTGGCGTAGAGACATCGGCTGCTGCGCGGGTTCAATTCCCGCACGGGACAAATATTTGTTTTGGGTCTGACTGTTTGTGCAAGTGAGATTTGTGTTTGTAAACGCACCCACTAATACCTATACAGGAAAAATTCCTAGTGTAGAGCAAAGTTAAAAAATTACGCAATAGGATTTCAAAAATGTTGCATAATCTTGTTTAAATCGATATTCGGTAAATGGGCCACCATTTAAGTAATTGCCTCGTACAATAAATTTATCCTTGCTACCAATTGCCTGAATAGTAGTACATGTTATTACCAACTACGGAAACGTATGGTGACGACCTGTAATCAATTTTAATTTTCATGTCTGTTAATTATAAAAAGCATGAATCAGTAGGTATGCGAGCAAATAAATAATACTAAGAGGACAATGTAACCTACACATTCATGGAAGCTCATTTAAATTCTAACAAGATAGGTAGGTAAATAAAATCTTAAAAAAAAACAAAAAACTCGACTGCGTCATATTTAAATGTCACTCCCACAATGAAGACAAATCTAATGACAACTCTACCTCATATTATGAGGTCCGGTCATATAAAAACATACATACCTAGGTACACTAGCAAAACATTACCCTCCTTCTAGAGCAGTCGGGGATAAACTAACCAAATACCACGTTATTAGAAGAAAGAAATAAAATTAATTTATTTGGCACAACGCAGCGGCTTGCCACTTCAGACACTTCCACTTCAGCATAAATGCCAGACCACTAGATATATGTATAAGCGTCTGGCACAGGTTTTCAACTGGACCCAATTGCGAGTCGGACGTATTACCTAGTAGTACAGTCTACTGTCTAAGTACTTAAAGTCTAATTTTCCTCGTCAGCCATAAACAAAAAATGTGTTACTATTCCAGAGGCGAGTGGAAGTACGGTGTCCAATGGATGGTGGGGCAGGACATCGCGGGCAGCACAGTGGGCATCGTGGGCTTCGGCGGCATCGGGCAGGCCGTGCTCCGGAGACTCCGGGGCTTCGATGTCACCCGGTTCGTCTACAGCGGACGGACGGACAAGCCTGAAGGTATGTGACTGACTACCCTCGTTCAAACGGCAAATTCTGCCCATCCTATGGTTGTCTGGCAGAAATCGCTCAGAAGACCATTGACTTAGAAAACATGCCATACAGACGTGCACGAAACTCGCGCAATGAGTCTTAAAGTGTTGCTTGGGACCTAATATGAAACAAGATGATGGATGCTTTCTTTTCTTACGCGGAGGAAGTCACCACCCACAGGCCTCGTGAAAAGGCTGTCAGACGCCCAACAGAGACGCTGCTATCCAGCAAAAAAATGCCCATACCCTTTAAATTACGTATACTTACCTACCTACACCAGATAACTATGCAAACACAGGAAATATAGTTAAACTCTTCCACGTTATCTGCCTAGCATTTGTGAACGATAACGAGTGATTTGCTCACAAATATTGTGCAATAATAAAACCATTTTGATGAAAAGCGATACCAATGTGAATACAAAAACACACTCCCACTTATTTCAACGTCTTGGAGATACTATTACGTTTAACACGAGATACCCTGATAGACTTATCATTCCTCCAATGAAAAGCCACTTATATCACAGGAGTTGCTTTCCAATGGTTATAAGGGTGCAGGGTGGCAGGTTAGACAGTGGAAATATTTTAAGGCGTCATTGTACTCATCATTATGAACAACTTTTACTATGGGACCAACCCAGTAATAGCGAAAAAAAAATCAGCTGTTCCATACATTTATGTTCACTTAACTCAACAATGTATGGAACAGCTGATTTTTTTTTCGCGATTTCAGGTTTGGTCCCATAGTAAAAGTTGTTCATAATGATGAGTACAATGACCCCTTAAAATATTTCCACTGTCTAACCTGCCACCCTGTATAATAAACTACCAAAATCATATAGGGAACTGCCAATAAGTAGATTTAAAACGGCATTATTCAGATGGCTTTTAGAAAAATCATTTTATTCTGTGAACGAGTATCTAAACCTTAAAGATTAACGTTGACATTTCCCCAAGATTAATTTATTGGAAAATTATTGACATTCATATTATTATAACATAGGTAGGTACCTATTATTTTAAATTCATTTATTGTATTAATATGTTCTCAATTTTGCATGCTAGTTTTAGCGAATTGTGTGAGCAACTATAAAAAAAAACTCGACCATCTATATTGTACTACTACAATTCTAGCAAATAAATTTCATTTCATTTCATTACAAAAATAGATAGGTACTTGTAGATAAATAGATAGGAGAAACGGCAGTCTGATCAACTGTCAGAGCTTGTCAATAAGTTTGCGGAGTCATCTTTCGTAGTAGGTATTGTGTGGCGAAATTGAAATCTTCGTCTTTTTCTTGCAGCAAAAACTCTGGGAGCAGAACGAGTGCCAATCGACCAGCTGCTGAAAGAGAGCGACTTCGTGATCCTCTCCTGTCCTTTAAGTGAAGAGACCAAACACCTGATTAACGCAGACAGCCTGAGGACTATGAAGAACACGGCTGTCGTGATCAATATTGGAAGAGGAGGTTAGATGCTGTCAGGGTAGTCTGAGGCCATGCAAGGGCCCTTGGGCACACAGAGTTTGGGGCCCTTTTAGAAAGAGAAGAGAAACTTCTGCCGGGCAAACTTTTGATGAGGAACTCTGGCAATAGAGTGCTTTGTTAATGATGCGTTGAACTAAGAATCCAATGCGTTTTTTTTTTATTAATATTGGATGAATGGATGATTGGTTTCGACATTTCGGGGCCCCATCAGACCGGGGGCTCTGGGCTCATGCCCTGCGTACCCTTATGGTAAAGATGGAACTGGATGTTGTTCTGCAAATACTTCTCTTAATTTTTCTTGGCAATCGGAAGGCCACAACTAAACCTACCCAAGATGTCTGTGCCTTATACAGACTGCTACAGCAAACGGGTTATTCCGGTCTGTCATCCTGATATATCTCTCTAGGGTGAGACAAACTGGAATAAAAAGTTCGATCTGTTACCGATTAGGGGACAAATCGAACTAATCAGATAGAAACAAAAAGTTTGATTTGTCCCCCTATTGCCGACGAGAGATCAAATCGAAATAACACTACCCCTTGCTGGAAAAAAGGGAACCTACTTTAAATAGGGGCTACTTAGCAACAAGCAACTTGGTCACATTTAAGCGAATTTGAGGAATTAGGTACCTTTATGCGCAATAGGACACCTAGATGCGTTCTCATGTCCCTGTAATTTCACCAGGTCCCATACCCTTCAAACAACTGAGCAATTTCTTGCTTTAAACTAGTTCAAACTGAAACAAAAATGCTGCTTGACGACAAAAACAGATATAAATGTAAAAGACCATGTTTATTATGTTAACAGAGATAATAGACCAAGACGCCCTGTACCACGCGCTCAAAGACAAGCAGATCTTCGCGGCTGGGCTGGACGTGGTGACGCCAGAGCCCATAGGGAAAGACCACCCTCTCGTCTCGCTGCCTAATTGCTGTAAGTACCTATTCATACAAATAAGTTGTGTTGAACAGAAATAGGTTGTTTTCTTGACATACGCAGGTACCCCGTTTTCTGAAAGCCTCATATTTGACCTTGAGGCATCTGGTGTTTTTCTATTAGATGGCAAGCGCCGGCTCTAGCCCATGTAGCGCCCGGTTGCAATCAATACCCATGGTCTTTGAGAGCTCCTCGTGGGACGCAGGTTCATTGGAGACGTCTCGGCGCCTCCTAAGACCTTACCCCACATAGGTAAAACTGACACTGTTAGGTAGGTACATCATTCGCGTGGCTCGGGCAACTCTCTGGCCCCGGCCACAATTTCTTATCGCGACTTGCAGAAGTGAGATCTGCATCCGCAAAAGCTCCGCATTACTGTTTTGCGGAGGCGGATAGCAAAATTAATGCGGATGTGGATGCGAGTAGGTATTTGCAACATCCTAGTTCTGAACTCCTTGACTTTCTTGGGTACTGGGCAAGTGAACATGACAAGAAGTTCCCTTTTTACTACAACTTAAAGTTAAATCTCTATTCTCTGTTCCTTTTTCAGATATAATCCCTCATATGGGCAGTGCAACCGTTGAAACTAGGAACAAGATGGCGGCGATATCAGCGCAGAATATTTTGTTGGCGCTAGAAGGCAAGCCCATGCTGTTTCCATGTTGATTCTACATTCTAGCTAGCTCATATATCTCTGTAGACAAGTACCCAAACAGACTTGTCGAGATATGAAACTGTACCTACCTCGATGTACCGCATTAAATCTTTAACGTTAAATAAATAAGTAATTTTCTTTTATGCAAAATAATATTTAAATAAACATCAATCATTTCTTTTAGTTTATAGAAGTTTTGTGTTGTTTTTAGGGTTCCGTACCAAAATGGTAAAAAAGGAACCCTTATGGTGCGACTTCGTCTGTCTATCTGTCTGTCTGTCTGTCTGTCACACCTGCTTATTTCAGCAACTACTAATGCTATCGACTTGAAATTTGGAACAGTTATAAAGAATGCTTGCCAAACTTTATTGAAAATGAAAAAAGTCAAAAAATGATTTTATTTTCATTGCAAAAGGGGCCGGAGTGGGGGTCTGAAATTTCAAAGTGGGGTTACTAGGTCAAGTGACAGATCATATGAAAGGGCTTGATCTGCACATTTCAAAATATATTTTTATTTTATTTTATGTCTCACAGTTTTCGATTTATGATGAAAAATGTCTGAAAAAATACCATTCCCCCCCCTTATCTCCGAAGTTTGTGGAGCGAAAAATCTGAAATAATTAGAGTTGATAGGAATTAACCCAAAAATTGGACCAAAAATAAAACGATGTTCCTAACTAATGCAGGTTTTCCAAAATCATCAAAATTCCTTCACAAACAAACTTAGTTAGTTGAATTTCATAGCCTTACCCGCCTTACCTTAGTGTAATGTAAGAAGTTATGGGTAGTTGAATTTCATAGCCTTACCCGCCTTACCTTAATGTAATGTAAGAAGTTATGGGTAGTTGAATTTCATTTCATTTCCTTACCTTAGTGTAGGTATTTTATACATTCACACAAAGTTGAATAAAACTCTTTGCAACTTTGCAAGCTACCTTTTTGCGTAGTTTTGTTTTGAAGTTGTCATTATTCACTCAAGTTCATTATCAAGTGTTGCAATCAAGCAAGTTGCAATACTATCGTAATTTAAGCGATCTCATTTCAACACAAGCTAAACTATTGTTTGCTCTTAGCGATTCCTAGCGAAGTAGGACGCTACAAGTAAATATCACAAACAACATGTAGACAATGAACATGTTTTAAAAACGCCTCCCCAAGTAGACTTCGATATGATACATTAAAGTAGAATCATAGTAGAATAGATATAATTTGTTCAAAGTAGGTAGGTAGGTACATAATATAAATGATGGAATTGAAATAATAATTGAGTATAATCTATACTTATAATAAATCTGTAGAGAGGTCAATTCTGTACATGAAATATATTTTCAAAATAACTATCAGGGGGTGATTAGTGATCGATACTGATGCCAAAAATGCAATCAGTAAAATTTTTGTCTGTCTGTCTGTCTGTATGTTCCTTATAGAAACAAAAACTACTCGACGGATTTTAACGAAACTTGGTACAATTTATTCTTCATACTCCTGGGCAGGTTATAGTATACTTTTCATCACGCTACAATTAATAGGAGCAGAGCAGTGAAGGGAAATGTTGGGAAAACGGGAGAAGTTACTCCATTTTTTAAGCTTCCGTCGCGTGTCCAGCCTTAATGGTTAAAGCTACATAGAAATCATGTATGACGGAAATGTTCTACAAAAAATTATCTAAAAAATATCCCACAACAGCATATGTCTATCTTTTATGGTTGACTCACAATAACACGTGTAACTCCCGATAGCTTTGCAGTTCGGAGCTTTCTGATTGTAATACACACAAGGAATTACACGCTGATGGAGTCGCGACTCGCACAGCTATTAATAATAATATTCTGCGGTTCTTTAATGCGATATTTTTCAACAGTATTGTGGATTGACATATTATATTTCCCTTCTAAAATACGAAAGTTAATCTGTCTGTTACATATAAACCATTGAACCGTGAGGAAGGACATACGCTACTTTTTTACGAAAAACGACGGAAACGCGGACGAAGTCGCGAGCAAAAGCTAGTAAACATCATAAAGTTGTTCCGCTGGGTTTATCAAACGCTTGTAACTTTATCAACACAAATCGAGACCTTGTTCCCGCCACTCGATGACCTTATAATATTATTCTACTCTTTGGCATTTTTTTTTCGGGAGCCGAGACCTTGACTCTATACAGCCGGCCACACTACCTCTCCGGCCCGCTTCATAGCAATACGTACTCTACAACGTATTTATCTGTTCATTTCAAGATATCGTATCTTTCAAGCTGTTACATAAAACATGATTGTTCATTATGTAGTAGTAGTGGCGTTAGTTGGTGTCGCATTACCGGCGAGTTGCGTTGCAAATAACAATATGACGAAAAATTTAAAAGTTTTAGTGTCTTCCAACGATTTCCCGGCCAGTGGGCTCAAGGTTTTAGAAGAACAGTGAGTATTATTTATATTATTATTCAAAATGCATGTGATTTAAGCTGTAATTTTATTGATCTCAAAACTATTTATCGGCCCGAAAAGAAAATATCGGAAAATAACTGAACGCTCACAACAAAGAGCTCAATAACGACAATAACTTCAGTTTTAAAAACTTGTAGGTAACAATGGGTATTGATTTTACCATAAATAAGTATCATTTAAAGTACCTACGTACATATTATAGGTAGGTAACTTATTAGATAGTTTACTGAAGCCAGATGAATGCTTGCAATAGTCGCTCTAAAATAACTGATGATGATGACTGTGTCTCGCGATGGTAATGACCTATTAATATCTTTTTGAACAAGGCCATTTCAAGTTATTCACTCGCTTCTACTAATCTGTGCTTGTACATACATAAATAAAACTGGCAATTAAATTAATAGGTAGGTATGTATGATACACAGCTACTAGACGGAACATTGGTATTCGCAGTTAGGTAAGTATATAGTTAGGTACAAACTTATTATTTTAAGTTATCCTCATTTAGTCACGAAAATATTCTTACATTTACGATACCATACGTCAAAATTATTCTGGTGATAAGCGCACTGTACGGTTTACGATTAAAAAAGTGTGTATTTAAATCCATTAAAAAATCTTGACATCCGCATCCGCATCCGCAACATCCCTGGACTCTCTTACTAATTAATTTAACATTATTAAAATCTCTCTGCTCTGCTCAAGGATTTAAAAAGACTCACACTCAGAACAGCTATTGTGATAAAAATCTTCTAAAATCAACACATTTATTTTCTGATCCTCCTTCACAGTTAAACTAATACAGTTATCAGTTTTACAGTCGTCCAAACGAAATACCTGAACTTCGGCGAGGAGGGCCAGACCCTGGCTAAAGAGGACCTCTTGAAGCTGATTCCAGGATGCTCTGCCCTCGTGTGGAGCTCCAACCTTGCTATCACCAAGGAACTGCTGGATAAGGCTGGTAATTATTCGTTCTTCTCATAAATATGTAGAAGTTATAACCTATTACCAACTGTCTCTCGAAGTCGGAAAATTTTATTTTTGAGTTGTTATCTGACACAATCGATATTCTTTTTTATCATTATGATCTCATCATTGATAAAATAATTTCTTGCATCTTTGATGTTTTTTGAACACGCGAGTGTATAACGTTTTGTTACTTACCTACTCTTTGTTGAGACATTGAGTTTAATTCTGTGATGGATTCCACAAATCATTACTTTTAGTTCACACGATGTGTGAAAAAGTTCCTACTAGGTACTATGTGTGACATCAGCTATTATGATTCACTGTACGTGCAAATAGCCTAAAACCGCAATTTGAAAAATATCTCCAGTCCAGTATTACCTACTAATTGTCTTCCAACTAACATGATAGGTACAATGCTCCTTTTGAGTTAATAAAACTCCTTATAAAGACTTAATTAGAACATAGGTTAGACGCGAAATAAAGGATCACGGCCGTGGCTGTGAGCTGTGACACGCTGGCAGTATTTTTGAAACGCAGGCAGGTAACACGCACAGGGACGCCACGACCAGCTAAAGCCCGAGATTCAATTCATGTAGCTCGCACAAAAGCATGCCAGATACTGGAAAGTGCGAACTACCAGCATCACCAGCATGTGTAACGCAGGTTTTCTAATGGCTCGTATGCTAGTAATTCGCAAGACGTTTGATTTTTTCCCCATGGGGGAAGCGGGGAGGGCGACAACTGGTACTTACGAAGCATTTCTAGAAACTGGCGTGCCAGCTACAAGCATGTGTAGCGTTTTAACAAAGAATGCCAGTAGCGGGCATTGCCAGTGCCTAGTAGGTATTCTAACTACAAGCATGTGTATCACAACTTTTAAGGCTGTGATACACGGGCTTAAGGCTCAAAGTTCTACGCGCACTGATTAAAAGGTTAATATTCAATATATCCCCAGGTCCCCAACTAAAGCTGGTGGCGACTGTATCAGCTGGCTACAACCACTGCAACTTGGATGAACTAAGAGCGAGGGGGATCAAGCTCTCCAATACGCCAAATGTTTTGTCACCAGCTGTCGCTGAAATAGCTGTGGGCCTCATGTTGGGAACTGCCAGGAGGTTCACTGAGAACCTGGAGCAAGTTCGCAGGTAATTTAACCAAAAAAGGATAGGGAAAGCAGACAACAGAGTGTGATTTAGATTTTAGTTAAGCAGTGGATTGCGATTATTTGCGTCCGGAAAATTCACACAAAATAATGAAGGCAGAAAAATAATAATGTCCGTTTACTCCAGTTTTATTTTTTATTTATTTGTTAACCCTAATTGCGATATGCTTGCGTGTTGTTGGCTAATTAGAAAACAGCATTAATTGAATCTGAACGATAACGCTTGAGACGCTAGTATGAATCTTAGCGATAGCTAAAAAATGGATCGTATTTTATTACAGGGGCGAATGGGAGATTGGCTTCGACAAGGTCCTCGGTCAGGACGTTCGCGGCAGCACTGTGGGTATCATTGGTTTGGGAGGGATTGGCCAAGCTGTGGTCAAGCGCCTCGCTGGGTTTGAAGTCGGCAAGGTCCTGTACACTGGCCACAGGGAGAAGCCTGAAGGTAGGGGATAGCTAAAATTTTTTTAAGGAATTTTGAAATTGAATGTTCGAGCACAGATGCATAGGCATAGGTAAGTATCTAACTACGACAACTGTACCTACGCATGTACTATAATGACTATAACTTTAACAAGATCTGAAAATCCTAGACAAGACATATCTACCTACACATAATACCTACTAAAACGTGTAACAGTCGTAACGACGATAATTAACATCGAGTCTTCTATAATGTGAAATAATTAAATAATATCTATAATTACGCAATACAACGTAAAATGACCTCTCGTCCAGTGAAGTCTATTCCTGCCATAATCTAACATGTTTCGTCGAACAACCTGTGCCTGTGTAGTATGTTAGCGATTCGAAAATTCTCAGTGAATAGATGGCCCTCTATTCAATTTTCAATCATGTCGTCGTCGTTTTCAAAAAATGTTAACGAACAGACAGCAGGTTGTTTGATAAAATAAATAACAGCCTGTTCATACTATAATTTTATAACGTGTTATTTAATCTAGCTAATATGATTCGTCACCCCTGCTAATTATGTTGTAATTTCCTACAGTTCTTAAAAAACCTTCTATTCTTTTTAGCCAAAGAGTTGAATGCAAACTTCGTAACTCTGGACGAACTGCTAGCTCAGAGCGACTTTATAGTGCTGTCGGTGCCGCTGACCAATGAGACCAAACACATGATCAACAATGACACCATCGCGAAGATGAAGAGCAACGCTATCGTCATCAATGTCGGACGCGGAGGTGAGGCAAACAGGACCCTAATCCCGTAAAAGTTATTATTATTCCGGCGGATGCTCGAGCATTCCGGCGGATGCGCGGGCATTATGTTACGGTGGATACGCGAGCATAGCTACCTACTTTAGAGACACTTCAATTTCCTGTAACGCATTGTAAAAGCGCTCCGCCGGTCGGTGTAAATCGTACCTAACACTACCTATCTCCACTGTGTAACTATTTTGTACAAGTATAAGGTTAAACGAGAACCGTATTGAAGGAGGGTATTCAGTATTCGATACCTATTTCAATTAACTACAGGACCAACCTTGAAATCACGAAAAAAAATCAACTGTTCCATACAAAAATATACATATCACTCGACAAAAAATATGGAACCGTTGATTTTTTTCTTTATTTCATGATTAGTCCCGTAGTTAATTGAACTATGGTCCATTTCAATAGAACTTGTAAACTATGTAAACAAACTTTCTATACAAATTCATCAATTTTTGACCATACTAACATTGTTTACAAAGTTAACAAATTCAATTGAAATGGACCCTAGTATTGAATAGAGATTTCGCCTAAATGTGTTCATTACCAAATTCTGGGCATAAAGCTATAAAACTAGTGCCTGCCTATTTTATGTCATGCACCTTCAAAATTTAATTAAAAGACTGTACTACCTACATAAATAAAATATATTTTCCTATCTTTTGAAGACCTAGTCGACCAAGAAGCTTTATACGATGCGCTGAAAAACAAAAGGATCTACGCAGCAGGCCTCGATGTCACCACGCCGGAGCCTCTGCCCAAGGACCATAAACTGCTACAGCTGCCTAATTTATGTTAGTATAATAAGTTAGTATGTTCCCCACAAGACGACCAAGAAGACACTTGCGTGAAATGATATTCCAGTCTTAGACAGAAAATACGAACGGCGCGGGAGTGGGTGGTAGGGCCCCCATAAGAAGTAAGAAAATGAAAAACCTAAAGTTGCAAACTTGCAAATAAGGATTGGATCTTCCAAAATGCCCGATATTTTTGCCACGACATTAGTTATTCGTGCCAACACGAGAAAAAGACATCTCTATATGCTATAAGATATTGTTCCTGAATCGACTGAAAAGTTGTTTCGCTTGATCTTTCATTAATGGTGTTTGTACGTTACAGTCGTGCTCCCGCACATCGGCAGCGCGACGGTGCGCACGCGCAGCGACATGGGCGTGCTCGCAGCCAACAACGTGGTCAACGCGCTCACCGGCAAACCACTCATCACTCCCGTCACTCTATGATCGTCATCACATTAATATTGATCTGCTGGAAGAGGTTCTATTTCCCTTTGTCCAGAAATATGGCTGTATCTGGCTGATTCGACAAGATCATTAATATCATTATGTTATGTGATATTGACTTTATTAATAAAACGAAAATAAAGTTCACTGCTAAAATAAGCCCCACTAGATGTGAAAACAGATCATTCAATGCAAGTCTTACCTACCTACCTAAGTACTGTTATGTTCTATTAATTTCCAATAAGTACACGTAAAAGTCTGATAAAACATTCAGTGGCCAGGGTGTTACCAGCTAGACTACAGTAGCCAATATAACAAACATTAACTATGCCATACATAAATTGAACTGGCTTCTCTATCTAAGGCCTCCGCCACATTGGGCGTGCGCGTTCCTCCGGCATGTGAATGACGCGAACGTTCACGCACGGCGGCGCTCGCGTCGTTCATCGTTCACACGCTGGAGGAACGCGCACGCCCAATGTGGGGGAGGCGTAACTGTGCTGCCAGGTGTGCTTCATATTATTTTCTTTAGTGTTACTTGCTATAATAGCATGACTGTATTAAGTACCTCTGAATAGCTGGCAAAAAATGTAAATAAAATGTGCATAGAAATACAAATTTGGCTTTTATTTCTGTTTATGTTTAATACTAATTATTATATAAAAGTATTAATATTTATATACAATAACTTATGTAAGTAATACATAACTAATTAAAGAAAAATGTTGTTAACTGCAATGTACAGGGTGGAGAGGCGGTCAGTGGAGGGAAAGTAACTTAAATATCACTTCACTATCATAGTATAAAACAAAGTCGCTTCCTGTCTGTATGTCCCTATGTATGCTTAAATCTTTAAAACTACGCAACGGATTTTGATGCGATTTTTTGTAATAGATCGAGTGATTCAAGAGGACAGTTTATAGCACTCGTGCGAAGTCGGGGCGAGTCGCTATTGATGCAAAGGAAGGTTGTTCTCAAAGGAAACATTCCTTTATATTTTAAATAAGTTTAACAGTATTCAAAGCAGGGACGGACGTTACGAATATTCACATCCACATCCGCATTAATTTTAACATCCACCTCCGCAAAAAAATAATGTGGAGCTTTTGCGGATGCAGATGTCATGTCGCAAAAAGAAATTGTAGGTGGGGTCAGAAAGTGGCGCGTACCACACGCGTGCTGTACTTGTTTAAAGATTAATAAGTAAACTTACTGCTTCTCTTTTACCCGACTATAGCGGAGCCCAAAAGAAGGTTAATATGTTGTTTATTATAAATCATAACTAAAGAGAAGAACCCTTTTATCCATTTATTCATATAAATGAAGTATCTATTAAAACAAACTTTACATCCGCATCTTCGGATGCTACTTTTGAAATATAGCATCCGCATCCGCAGATTTCTAGCTTCCCAACATCCCTAATTCAAAAATGTTGAATACTTTTGGATTTGAATCATCACTCGATTCAAATCCCAAGAGCTTTAATGTAATTTTATGGCATCAATAGGGATGTCAACTACTTTTTTTTTTTGTGAATCTGTAAACTATTTGAAAAAAGACAATTAGGTAACACCAAAAAAACCGATGACACATCTACTAAATTGGCAAAGTTATAAGCGTTTTAAAATGATGTGCTAGACACGGACGGCACTACCTACTAGTGACGTAACACCACCTACGTCCGCTTCGCGCGACAAAGACGGAGCGATACTCCCTCCAAAAACTTTAAAAGCGTCTATGTTTTCCATTTTGTGATAAATTATTATTTTTGCTTTTACTTTTTTGTTGTGCCTATTCCTTCTTTGAAATAAAATAATTTATTTGTACTTTTTTAATAGTAGGACACTACCGTAGGATCTTGTGTATCTTTAGACACATTATTTACTGTGTTGTTTAGTTACCATTTATTCTTAAAAAAATACAACTAATGCAAAGAAATCCTACGAAAATACAGACATTTTCCTTCCACAGACTGTCTCTTTTTACCACCAAAATAAAACCAAATGGCTTAATTTTTATAAAAATTAAATGATGATGATGAATGATGATTAATATTTGCCATTTGCGTAAATTATGAATATATGTATATTTTTAAATATACTTAGATATCTCTTTAGTTATAAATGTAGCACAAATAATATAACTTTGCTACAACATTACTTTTTACTGGACCTCACCTTAGGGACTAGCTATAACAGGCGTATGGGGCCCGCGCCCGATGCGCTGGGTTTCGAGCGCGCTCGACGGATATTAATTAATTTAATGCATTGCATAGAAATTAATACAATTTTAATAAGTGCCCGAAAGTGAAACGCAGCGTCTCGGCGCGCGACCCTTATGCCTGTTAGGCTGTCTATCCACTGCTTTACAAGCTCCAGAGCAGAGCCATATTAACCAATAATTGGTTAATATGGCTTCGCTCTGCTCCAGTGGACAGGCAGCCTTATACTAGCCCTTAAAGTAACAAATAATCAATTTTTAATAAATCTTCAATAATAATATTTTAATGACTTAGATATTAAATAAAGTAAACTTAAAAATAATAAAGCAAAATTAAAACGGACTTTAACTTATGGTGCATCTGCCACCACGGCTGCTAAGTCCTTTAGGAATGGCTCTATTTGGCTTTCCAGAGACAATATGTGGCCAGTATTGCAGTTGTCGCTACCAATAAATGTGATAACTAAGGGTAGCTTGTTCATTTGTATTACCTGTAACAGAAAAATCAGAAAGTTGTTACAACTGTAACAAGTTTGAGGCAATACAACTTTAGGTATGGGTGTTGAAAAAAGTAAAAAGGGGACTGTAATGGGATTATACATAGGGCTGCCATCACCATAATTGCTGACGCCGGACAAAAACTTTAGAAACCCCAGACATTTTGGAAAATATAAGTACTTTTCCGGAAGCCCCCAAAAAATGTTTTCGTCAATCCCCAGACACAAAGTGTCCGGCTGACCAGGACACGTTTTGAAACTCCTACCGGACGCTCTCCGGACGCCCTCTAAACTAGGACAAATCCGAGGAAACCCGGACGGATGGCAGCCCTAATTATACAGCATATCCTCTTGCCTGCCTCTGATGATCAGCAGTAGGCATTTACAAGCTCATGCTCAAGCTAAATTATCTATCCAACATCATTTTGCAAAAATACCAATTTGATTGACTACTGTACCTGGGTGAATATACAAAGATGGGGTAACTTTTGGGGATATTTTGTTTACTACACTTTTTAAGTTAAATGTCTACAAATTGGGGTATTTATGATAGGTAATCTAATTAATGTTTTGTTCTAAATCGAGCCAGTCACTTTTTTAAGTAGATTTTGAGATATATAGATTTTTGAATTTGACTGCCAGGGGACTGATCGGGGTAACATAGTACTGATTAATGCACCATTTCAAAAGAAATATAGAAAATTTATTATCACTTTGAGCAAATTTCTTGGAATCTTATAATGCCACATATCTTTTAAATGTTAAATCACATAAGCAGTGATCAGAATCCCCTAAACTTTGAGGAATAGAAACAAAAAGTGTAGACTTCCTTACGACAACATTTTTTCTTGGACGAAAATTGTCCCGGGACTCGGGACATCACTTACGTACATTAAAAATTAATGTTATTAATACAGTAAAAGAACTGAATTTAATAAAAAAATACCCAGAAATTGACAAAAAAAAAAATATCATAGGATGTACGAAAGGTACAAAATATCTTACTCAATACCACCATTAATATAATAACTAACAAGGCAAAGGTTAAAAAAAACACGTTCACAATTTTTATAACTATAATACCACTTATTCATTTCATACAATGACACAGGACTGACGCCAAAGTATTGATGAACAGGACATAAATGTAAGGTTATAATTGGAACGAATGTTTCTTTCGGTATTTTCGAATATTCACAAGTAACATTTTAACAAATCATAGTTATCTATGGATGAATCAAAATAAAACACGGGTAGGTATACAAGGAAATAATGACTTACTACAGTACTGAAATTTTTGACTGGACCAGCACGTGCATACGCGGTAACTACGACTCTAACACGGACACAGCAATGGTGGGCGTCAAATAGCGCGGTCTACAGTTAACTTCTCTACCAATATTCAAAATTTAACAAGGATTTAATTTTGAGTCGGTGATAATTTCGAATTTGAACAACGCACAATGGACTGATGATGAAACTGACGGAATTAAACTGATGACAATGTTTCTTATTTTTTTTAAATAACAGTGACATTATTATATGATGAAAGTTGTGATATATGGTCCATTTCAATAGAACTTGTAAACTATGTAAACCAACTTTCTATACAAATTCATCAAATTTTGACAGTTGGCCATACTGACATTGTTTACAAAGTTAACAAATTCAATTGAAATGGACCATATATCACAACTTTCATCATTTCAATTTCAATTGAATTTGTTAACTTTGTAAACAATGTACATTACAGATTGTAGTGAAATAATAAGTTTTTCTAAATTAATCATAATATTTATTGTACAGCTATTTTATTGCGCGGTTTTGGGATTGTAACACGCCAAAGTACTGACGTTTCGAGGACGTCTTGGATTGTTTTACAAACTTGTAATTAAAATAAATAGCTGAAATTGGGTGACCGCCTAAAGGGCTTTTAATTGTTTTAAAATAAAATATAATATTAACGAAATGTAATAAAATGTCGTATCTATTGACTGGTGACAGCAAGTTACCCAATTTTTGTATATTCACCCACCTATATCATTTGTATACATGTTGCACTCCCTGTTTACCAGTGTATATAAATAGTATCAAAATATGCTAGGGCCAAGAGGTTAACATTACATCTAGATTAAGAAGTCATCGCGTAAACACTTACCTGATAACTAGAATACATAGATATAATAGTTTTGTTTCTTCCCAGTCCCAGTTTGCTTGCTTGATCAGTAGCCATGCCAAATGTCGATATGAAGTTAGGCCTCAATGCTAACTGCGGGGCCCTTTCCGTAACTGCCCGAACTAAAGGCACGCCATCACGATCAGTTATAAGGATACAGTGGAGCCCATTTACTCTAAAAACAATACAGTGCAATGTTCAAGTTATATTTTCTCACGTTTCATAAAACAATACGTAATAATAGTTGTACATACTTCTCCAGTAGATGGTTTAGATATTTCCTTAGATCGTCGACCATTTTATTGTGATTAAATTGATTATTTTAATAACAAAACAAGTGTCTGACTTTATTGCAGTAATTATTAATATTATCGCAGACAGCTGACATTTGTCAAAATTGACAATATTGCCTGCCATCTGTCATTATTTTTGACGGACAAAACATGATTTGTAGAAAACATTCCATAGACAATACGTTTATTATTTCTTTCTTGTGGACTCTCAGCCACTGACCTCCATAAATACAAGTACGCGGTCGGAAATGCCTTTTATCGATGCATATATATAGGTATATATATCTCATTGTCCCATCTCTATTATTAGTTCCATTCCCACCCACTTCTGCAATCAGCGCCAAAATGGTGAAAATCAAATAGCCTCACTATGGCCCGGCTTATCATAGGTCCAGCGTACTTGTATATATGGAGGTCAGTGACTCTCAGCACTCAGAGGAACCATGAATCTTAGTGAACGCGCCACATAGTGTGATGTGGCGCGAATAGGTGCGCTGCCGGGTACTATCCACCTTTGTTGTTCTCTGAGTTACTAATAGTTCATAATCACCGCATTAATCAAGTAAACTTCTCTTGAAGTGAATGACTACTGAGATCTCAACTCACGGCTATACAGTTGCGGCAAGAATAGAATAGAATAAATATGAAACAGAATAAATATTCTATTCTATTCTATTCTATTATATTCTTTTCAAGGAATTGCCAAAAAACTTGCCCATTTAACCGCACCTTTAGTTTTCATAATGTCCAAATCGGTTAAATGTTAGATGGCAGTGTTTTTTGGTAGAGGGGTTCGCCCGGTCAACTCCTTAGAAAAATATATGCTCTAACATATTCGGCAATATTATTTTGGCAGATGGCAAAAAAAAACATTCGTATTTGTCTATAGCCAAAATGGCAGAATCAAATTGACAAGTCGTGCAATTTTCGTAATTTATTTTTGGGTGCAATAATTATTGTCTTTGTACTTTTTAGGTGTTTTCCGTCTTACTTTAAAAGGCATAAAGTATATATTTCATACTGTGTTAAAATAATTGTGCTTACCATCATTTCACTCGTATGTTGCAATTTCATGAAATATCAAGCTTTGGTATGATAACAAAAGATATAAAAATTCAGCCTTGTCTCGGTATGTACTCTTTTTCGTCATGTGTGTACCGTCGGGATTAACATAGCATGAATGGTCACTGGCGCGAAGACTCGGGTATGTATACGTAACTGTCCAGAATCGTGATTTTCGGGATTGTGACGTCACAAAATAGACAAGACGTTATTTACAGTGCAAATTAGGTAATAAAATGTTTTACTGTTTTCACCGGTGAGTGGCGAAAGATTTGTGGTGCTCCCGTGAGGATAGGATTCGCGGCGAAGCGGTGGGCTTCCGCTAGGATGGGCGGCGATGTCTGCCCCCTCTGAGAGCGCAGCGAGCCCTGCACCGTGCGCATGCACCAACATATCGCTTATGCAATTGTTTCATGAGCTAAAACAGAAATTTCCCGGAGTACCTGACCATGTTGTGTCAAACACGATTGAATTGTACTGTCACGATAAACAAGCCTGCGAGAAGCACCTCCACAGTGAAGTCAAGGCCTCCCTAACGCACGCCTACCATGCCTCCTCGTCGGCAGCCGCTCGCCAGCTCAATGAACTCAGGCTCAATCTGCCAATCAAGTGCCGCAACCAGCCCATAGTGAAGCACGATGCTGTCAAGTCTACAGCACTCAAATCTGTCACTTGCGATGGGCCACAGAAGGCAATACTGAGCTCTGTTACGGAAACACCTGAACAACCAAACAAGTTGAACACTGATGCCAATCAAAATATTGTTGATATAAAAAATGAGGAAACAATTAGAAGCGACAACAATACATCACCAGTCACTGTAATAAACATTGATAACTGCTTTGCTAAGTACAGTGCTGAGTCCCCTAGTGACTTGGAGCTAACTAATGAGAACTTGAAAGAGGAAAAAGTTGTACCATCACAAGAAGAAAAAGTTGTGTCTCCACAACTAGAACAAAAAGAACTAGAGCAACCAGAGAGTACCAACTACAGGATTTTAAAGAGTCATAAAATTAAAAACAACTTACATGAAAGATTAGAAAAGGGAAAAGAAAAGAAAACTATTAAAAAAGAGGAACCACTACCCAAACAAGTAAGCCCACAGGAGAAGCCTAAACGGCCAAACACTTTAGATTTCATTAAACCAAATCCAGATATTGCATTTAAACAGACATTAAAGGAACCAGAGGCTGATACTTGTAGGACAGTGTCCCCAGCACCATCTGTGGTGAAAAATGATCCTATAAAAGAGGCCAAAACAAATACACCATTCAGGCCAGAAAGGGGGTATCCCTTGAATTTGTCAGTTAATGTCAATTGTCATATGGACTTGAGCCGTGGTTATGGTGATCATTGGTTAGAAGATTATGATAGTCCAAGAGCAATTACGTCTGTAAATTTGACTGTTTGTACGCCAACTTCGAATATGGCTAGTCCTGTAAGAGATACGCGGGAGGAGGACGGGGGCTTCGAGGGCCACGTGACGGTGACGGTGAGTCCGAGCTCGGCGCGCCCGCCGCGGCGTAGGGCGCCGCCCCCACCCTCACAGCCCTCGCGGATCGACTCGCCGAGACCCAGCAGAGCCGCGCCAGAACCTCCTGGATCAACTACTATTGGTGAGTTTAGTATACAGTATTCTTTTATCCCTCCATCGGTCGCATTTGAAAAATCAACCTCCTGAAGGTCAAAATCAATTGTGTCTGTCAATTGCGACAGAAGGAGGGTTATTCAGTGAAGGATAATTATGTAGGAGTAGACAAATAACTTTTCTGTTAGTGTTTATGCCAAACGTTAGGTACAAAATGTATGACAATGATGTTAGTAAGGTCACATACATGACTTTTCTGCAGGTCATTGCCATACATTTTGTACTAGCATTTGTGCTAACAGAGAAGTTATTTGTCTAGGGCCCAAGGTACCTATTTACTATAATTTCAAGTCTGATAAATTCTAAATAAATGAAAAAGTAGGGAGAGCCATAGATTTTTGCTTTCACAATTATTATTGTACAGGACTTTTTCTTAAATGTTTTAAGTCTCATATTATGTCGCCCCTATGCTGTTACAATAGAGTATAGAGTATTGTATTCTATTTCAATATTTTAATAAAATCAGCTGTTCCATACATTTTGTTGAGTTATGTGAACATAAATGTATGGAACAGCAGATTTTTTTTCGCGATTTCAGGGTTGGTCCCATAGTAAAAGCTGTTCATAATTATGAGTACAATGACCTCTTTTCGTATTGCCTGTCTAACCTGTCTGGTATTCATCATACTTTATTTTGGATAGTCCAAAACATAAGTACAGTCAGGGAACGGGATCCTTTAGCAGGTACGCTATCATTTATATTTGGTCGTATATTCAAACTTTGAAGCAATCCAAATCCGAATTGCTTCGAAGTTTGAATATATGACCAAATATGAATGATAGCGCACCTGCTAAAGGATCCCTTTACCCGACCGTACTTTTATTGTCCCAATAAAGGGTAGCAACTGGCAATTCATAATCTAGTCTCTAAATAATTTAAATATCTGATTGATTATAAATATTTATTTTTAGTACAGCTGATTTTGTCATTTAGTGTTTTTCGGGTTCCGTACCTCAAAAGAAAGAAAAACGGAACCCTTATAGGATCACTTTGTTGTCCGCCGTCAGTCACCGGACCATAAGTGGAGCCATCTGCTCATAGATGGCGCCATTGGAAGTATGCAGTAGCGCCATCTATGACCATATTTCGGAACCCTTAGGGCGCGAGGCATACTCGCACTTGTTCGGTTTTTTTATTTACAATCAAAGTCCATAAGGGGCAACGCATAGGTACCACAGACTTTTTGTGCGATCGAGTCTGCAGTCTTTTTCGAGCACTGCAAAGCGCTGCAGACCCAACCCAAAACAAAACCCAACACAAAAAGTATGTCGTCTGCGTCGCCCCCGACAATTTAATGCCTACTATACATAATAATAACAGATAATACCATAAAAGAATTTGTTTTCTATCAATTGTAAATACATAGGTATTTACAATTGATAGAAAACAAATTCTTTTAGATAGAGAAGATAAATATTACCTAGCGAAAATTACTAGTAAGTATTAATGCAACAGTCCCTTGAGGAAAAAAGAGGTTTTGAGCTCTCAGGCATCTCAGGCAGTGACCTGCTTCAAGTTGCTAATTACATATTCAAACCATGTACTGCTACTCTTGGGGATTTTTTATTATCTGTTCTGTCTTGACTAACATTTTAGAGGAAAAACTGTACACATGATGCATTACACAAAGCTGTATGTCAACATCTAATAATATAGCTCGCAATATTAAAATTTTCTTTCATTTTTTGCAATTTGCAGCTCAACATCGTTGTATGTTTATTAAAATATGATTTGTGATATTATCGAATATGTATTTCCTAAAGAATAACTTGCTTTGCCCCGCGATTTCACCTGCCGCGCTGTTTAATTTAAAAAAAATCGGATTATTTGCTCGCTCGCGCTATTACACAGATTTGGCCTAGATACCGCATGTTCACTAAATACTTAAATAGTATGAAAACGAGCGTGCCACTTTTTCCTACCTACTATGCTGTCGCGCAAGTCATTTAAAGGCCTTGGGCAACCCTATAAGAGTTTTTACAGTTATTATTCGTACAATTTGGCATTTGTATGGCTTCAACGACACTATTTGTCAAGTTTCACTGGCGCGTTTGAAAGTAAACACAAGTAGAAACTCGGCAAGTAGGCGCATTGCACAAACTTTCGGGCACACTGGGACGGATGGTTTGCGGTATCTAGTCTACTCTAAATCTGTGCGCTATTACTTCGTTTTCGCTTAGCGTTCTTTCTGACTTTTTTTCGTTTTGCTCGGCTCCTAAGGGTCATAGTGTGGTGGTAAATAGCCTATACTATTCCTTAAGAATCTGGCTATCATGTACAAAAAGATTTTTTCGAATTCCACTGGTAGTTTCAGAGATTAGCGCGTTCAAACAAGTAAACTCTTCAGCTTTATTATATTAGTATTGAAAGTAAAACGGAGCTGCAGTTTTCAAAAAAAAATAAGACATTTAAATTTCATGGCTTTAAAGCTTCCCTCATAAATTAAATTCATAGAATTCCGCCACGCTGAATTCTTTCACAAATTCACTTTCACATTAGCGGCTTTTTCGCCCTTTTTGAAAGAAAGGCCGGCCGTGCTGCAGCCTTAATAGGTACCACCATTACCTAATTTTCTACACCTTTGCCATCTGAAATAATAGCATCTGTGCTCTCTCTATTGCACCAGCACCTATTCATTTAAAGTTCTTTTGTAAGTTTTGTATCAATTGTATCACACACTCACACTTCCTCCGCATTTTAAACAAAATAAATTGGAGCAAGTGAATGAAGATCTATGTGTCCCAACAATAGAATATTTTTTATTACGAAATAGTCTCGCTGTTTATCTGTTGTTTTGACACGAAAGCTCTAAAAACAATTATTATTTGCGACAGATTGCGCCAGTAGGTACGCACTGCGCGCAAAACGCGTAGGTGCATAATTTATATGCACTTATTGTGCATGTAACACGCCGACAGGTGAAATGTTTTCTAGTTTGTTTGGACAGTTTCATAGATAAATTCTGGTTTCTTTTTTCTATATTCTTCGATAGAAATCTGTGTATTTTCGTAAAAGTTTTTGTAATGATACTCGCTGCGTCATCGATTTTGTTAAAGAAATCGGGCATTTTCCATCTAGATTCGTGTACACTACGCCTAGACTGGCCACAGGTTAATACTGAACAGGTTATACTTGATTTCGTGACCTTGTTTCGATTAGCATTCGAGGCGATTAGCATTCAGTTTACCGCAAACAAACCAAGATTTGGCATGACTAAAATATAATATATAAAACTAGTTTTAGTTCTAGGGTTGCTTTCCATATAAATTAGTCGATAAGCAACATTCAGCACCATTCCCAATCTTTACCCTAAACTTTTTAGATCGTGCCCTGATAGAGCGCCAGAAAGAACGGCTGGAGCGCCTAGCACTGGCGCTAGCTCAGGAGAAGGGTCGACTCTCCCAGCTGACGAAGGAGACGCGGATACTGGCAGGGCCTCCACCCACTGTATCGGCGACGCAACGGCTACGCGACGACGTCGAACGACTGCGGAACCAATGCGGCACCCTTGCGAAACGACTGGAGATGACTGGCCATGGTATGACGTAATCCTTAACATCAGGGCTTGTACACAAAAATGCGATGCGTCGTCGCATCGCGAAAATCTACGAGCTCGCACGACGCATCGCTTGAGCCTGCGAATCGATTCGCATCGCGCACTCTTGCGATGTTACATTTTTTTTCTATATCTTTTTATCAATAACAGCAGTGTAATACTCTGACGAGTTCTGAGCTAGCAGCGCCTACTCTGTGTTTATAAGAATTGGTTACTTTAGGTCGCAAGTTGTATGGTTAAAAATCCCGCTATCAACCATATTTTCGTGGTCTTCACAAATTCATTTGACAGGTCAACGTTTCGAAATGCTTTATGCCTTTGTACATAAACTCTAGCTACGAAAAATCTTCTAAAATTCAACAAACAGGGAAAAAGGGGCAAATAATTACTATCAGTTCACCGATAACAGTATTATTATATAATAGGGGGCGTGCTATCGCAATTTATTCGCCACAATTCGGAGAAGTGTTATCAATATCATACGCAGTATTTTTTTAAACTAGATCACTTTTTTTTTCATCTCGACAGTCGTTGAGGTGATCGTAAACAGGTGAGCTTTCCTAATTTAATTAATCTTTCGTGACTCGATTACCATCGGCTTCAAAATGAAAGGAAGAAATTGCCTATAACACTTGTTAGCTAAGACGGTTGGTGGACCCAGAGTCAGTTCTTCCGATGAAGTCAGTATCCTTCACTAAAGCCTGTGCAGTTGCTTTGGCTTAGACATGTTGCCGTCACTGTCGCACAACTGTCAAACTATAAATGCAAGATAGAGACGGGAATATAATATATGTATAAGCCAAAACACGTGCCAAGTAACGTTTATCAATCTCGGCCTAAGAAAATAAGGCTGTCGCGCTAACGAAGAATACAATAACTCGATTTTTCCGCTTCCGAAAATAAATCACTCAAAGTTTATGTTATTAGTGAATTTTTTATGAAGTTTTAGTTATTGCGTAGGTACTGAAAAACCGAGTTACTGAAGGATTCATAAAAAGTTACTTAGAGAGAGTTAATAGTTCTCGATTCGCTGATTCCGAATATAATATTAACTAAAATTGTCCAAAATCGAGTTAGTGTATTCTCCGTTAGCGCAGCAGAAGGGCTAATGGTAGCGACCTCACATCTTTACCCTTAACAAATTCCAGAGCCGGACGACGCCGGCAACTTCTACAGCAACATCTACACGGGCCAACGACCTTCCTCCTCCTGGCAGTGCCACATGTGCACCTTCAGGAACCACCCCCTCCTCGACAAGTGCGAGGAGTGCGACATGCCGCGGATATTCGTAGGTACGTCCCCCCCTAGGACACACGACTCGGGCTTCGGCTCCTTCCGTGACAGAAACCGACGCGGCACCCTCACGATTGAAGAACTCCCCATATCACTAGGGAGTCAATCGGCCTAGTTCTTGCGCCTGCGCAGGACGTGTACTTAGTTCCTCATTTTTGCCTTATCCAGTGCCTATAGTGTAAAAACAGTGCTTGAGTGTATCAGTGTTTAAACTTTGTAAACTCGTGTGCGTTTGAAGTGTCCAGACTTGAGGCTAAACAGTGTTGTGCTTAAGACTCACCCAGCATGTTACTGTTGGAATGCAAACTTTATTACTAAACATTGAAAGTACCAACGATGTGAAGAACTATGCCCCCTTTGTTGGTAATTTCACATCTCGATTTATATTTTTCATTTATTATTAAAGAATCATATTTGTCTTATTTTTCGTTATTCATTTATACGTAGAGCAGAAAATACAATGGTTGGCAACGGAGTAAAATTATGGACGTTTTTTCGATGTTTTCTGTTCTAAGTATAAGTGAGCAAATATGATCCTCGCATGTGTGTTCGTCTATTTTTTATATGTGACTGGATTAATATACGACTTATTCTCGTTTAAATACTGAGAAATCTAATAAACAAATATGGACGGTTATCCAACAGCTACGTGTGTACCGACTTGATACTGTGATTAATACTAGTTCGCGGTATTACTGGATACGATTCAACAAAGCAACTTACAATAATAAACAAATAGCATGCTTGAACGTACATAATAAACATTAGTGACTTCGAGAAAGTGACTCATTATATTCTTCAATACTTCTATCGTGCGAATATTTCATCCTAAGTTAACATTTTACATTTTTTTTTTCGGAAACATTCCTTCCTAGAGGATCTTGCAAATGAAGTATTACTATCGTTTGTAAGTCCGATTGTTTGTTTGCCGTTGAGCGTTAAGACTCCTACACATTATCCCGGCGGCATGGTCGCGTGGATTTGCCGGCGGCATTATTCGGATTTGCTACCGGCCAGCTGGTTTGTGCGGTACAGCCGTACAGTTAGTATGTAACTTTTACATTTTCCTACGACCACATCACACCCTAAAAGATTATTCTCATACACACGTTATTCTCTGCAAAACTAGCCAGACAAACAATAATTTACCTAATTGACTACTTTCTTATCTACATACTAGCATATACGTTGCTTATCTTTCTGAATCCACGAGTAAGATATCGCCAGTTTTTAGATAATGTACCGGAAATCTTTAAATATTTCTCGATTCATACGTGCTTGCCGTGTGTGTACTGTAAGTACTGTAACGCACCGATTCTTTACGCAAACTCCTTTCTCTATGGTGACTCATTGACTGTTGGATTGCTCGTACGTCAGTAGAATACGCTAGTTTTGTAATAGCATTATAGCTATTGTTTTGAGACGTTGACGAAACGTAGTATATTAACTACTGATGTAATAGATTCTTCCCACGCCAACCTCTTTTGTTTGTTTTTTTTTTTGTGAACAATCAATTGAAGTCAATGCTTTGCTGCTTAGAAACAAGTATTTTAATTAAAATACCTAATAATTTTCATAATAATATGGAAGATTGTAATTAATAAAAATCTTCCTACCGAAAGCGATGATTTTTCTAACGAAATAATGTAGAATGTAGGTACACTACACAGTGAATTGTTTGATAACCGTCTCTATAGAGATTTTGTAAAATATGTTTATCTAGCGTTAAGGTACAAAGAAATTATTAGATTTTATTAGATGAGATGTATTTATTGTTTTAAATTTTATTAGGCAGACTAAACATCACTTGTTGACTGGTCAAACGGTGGGACATCACAGGATCTCGTTATAAGACTATTTTATTGCGCCTTGCCAAAAAATGTATCATAAAAATTATTTATTACCTTGAAAAAAAAAAACATTCGCCGTTTTCTTCGATTTTGCTCAAATTATCTTGCTCAGTTTTCATGATAACGAATTCACTAATAAAATAGGCATTTGTTATCTTCTACGCAGAATGGGTAATAGCCAATGTGCACGGGCCCTTATAATATTCAAGCAATAACATAGTGGACTAATGATTAATATTAATAAATCAAACAGGTGTATTTCTTGTGTATATTCGAATTTAACTGTGATAGGCGTAGGGTCTTTCCATTATTAAATAAACTAACAGTTAAGTCCTTCACTTCACTATTCGTTAGGTTTAGACGACGATTCAAGTCACTAAAATGCACAAAAGTCGGAAATTACCCAATACATAATTCATTCCTGATTTTATCATTAAAATATTCGTTCACATTTTAAACGATCAAGACTTGTTATACTACTTTTACTTAATATTTCATATTTTATTGAATATAAATTTTAATAATGTTACGATCAAACTTTCTAATAATAATTTATTGTGATAAATTATTGGCCTTACTAATTATATATTATATAAAACAGATATATAAATATTATATAAAAAGTACCTATAAAATGTTTGCACTGCACTATTTTTAAACTTAGATATTTGAAATACAATATTGTGACTTGAATTTTAGGCGTACTTTGTTATTATATAGGCGTAATTTGAATTGTGATCCATTTTTTATTGTATATGAGAGAATAAAATAAGATGTTTATTATCAAAATATTGATTTTTCTTTGTGATGCTAGATAATCCTATTAAAAACTTTATACGACCCTTACGTGTACTTTGCCATTTTTTTAAACAACTAATAAAAAACTAGAGTATATTTGATGATTTCACCTTAAACGCACTAATGTGTGTGAACAAGCGGCAAAGAACGCGTATAATAAACCGGTTTCTCTTTTATTTGAAGATATTAATACAAATGAATATAAAGGTAAGTTGTGTTTTCTCTCATATTAATCTTTTAACAAGAATGTCGTGCAGTGGAATGCTGTTTTTTTTTAGTAATATTAATTTTGTTTTTTTTTTATCTAAGCATTTTTATATTTTAGTTATTATGTATTTGTTTTTTATGCAGTTCGGGCAGCCGACGGAATTACTGTTCGCCTAATGCCAGGTCGACGGAGTAAGTATATTAAGATTATTTAAACTCAAAGAATATTTTTTGATTATGAATTCACTTTCATTTTTATGTTAAATTGATCATTCATTCTATTTTCTTTATAAATGGTGATGGTATTGTATTACACATGATGCCGATTGGGTTATCCATGGATAAATGTTATGACGATGGTGAAATCGTCCCTCATCGGCATGCGGCACCCTGTATAACTAATTATTTAACCATGCTACATTATAAACATTTTCGTTTTCAGAAATAACACGCTCGTGGGTCTTATGAGATGCGGTCGAGGTTCGAATGGTCGTACGTTATGAGGCTTGATCGCGTTGCACATATTCAAAAAAAACATCTCATCTTCAATCAACAATTCAATAGATTTCTACAGATACGTAACAGCGATTCAACTTTACATATTTGTAGATGTTTATTTTACCTAATTTTAATCGATCGACCCTTAAGTGCAGTAGTACAAACCCAATCTGTGATATTCGCATTTGGTAATTAGAAAGTCTGATTTTTACTGTTATAGTTGTAAAAATAAAAAAGTAATTTTATTTTTTGATTTAACACATTCCAAAGACCCAGTTATTCGATCACTATGTTTTGTTCTTTCCTGTTCTCATTGAGTGCTCTGTTGTACCAAATGCGGATAACTCGAAAGTTATTTACATTTTAAACACTGCTGCACTTAAGGTGGATAGGGAAGTATTAACTTTATAGGTATTTATATGAAAATTATAAAAAAAATGTGTCGTGAAAAACAAGTATCAAGATTAACAGAACGCTGTCTACGCTGCGTTGCTAAAACAATTTGTTTTTGCAATGTACCCAATTTAGTTTTGTGTAGCAGGCACAAAACTAGGTATTCATATATTATAGGAAAAAATAGCTTTCATAAAAATGGTACAGATAAAATTATGTTGAAGTATCTAATAAACGGTGACACATAATCCTGTGATTTGAATAAAGTTTATTTTTAACGCCACTAGTACTTTTACGTCGCATTTATGGTATACCAACCGCAAATGTGATTTCTAGCTAAATTTTATAACTTGGTGAGTCGAAAAACTTTCTACTCCAATATTACCTTGCTTTGGTATTTGAAGATATACGTAGCTTTCCACTTTAAGGTTCATTTTTGTTTAAAAGGAATATACTTCCTGCGCCAAGTATAATTAAATTATCATCAATAGCAATAAACATTTCCGTAATAACAAGATACTTAAGTGCCCTACTCAATTTAATGCGTGAACAACTGACGACAATCGCGACGCAAAACAATGGATGATGCATTATTATATTTGCCCCCATAGGTATCAACATTTCAGTTGTTTGGCTTAATATTGCTCAAACTTTGTCACCAGATGACGCTATTATACAGGGTGGCAGATTAGACAGTTGAAATATTTAAAGGGGTCATTGTACTCATCATTATGTACCTACCTACAACTTATACTATGGGACCAACCCTGAAATCGCGAAAAGAAAATCAGCTGTTCCATACATTTGTTGAGATAAGTGAACATAAATGTATGGAACAGCTGATTTTTTTTGGCGATTTCAGGGTTGGTCCCATAGTAAAAGTTGTTCATAATGAGTACAATGACCCCTTTAGATATTTCCACTGTCTAACCTGCCACCCCGTATAAGTACTTATTAGTTAAACCCCACTTTATATTATCCAATTTGCAGAGCGCTAAGCAAGCTAGCGTGATAATTCCGCATTTTAGCACTGCAGCACTAATCTAGCACTCTGCAGCTTCTGCAAATTGGATAATGTAACGCGGCCTTAAATCTGCAATAGTTAAGTTTTCCGTACACTACAGTTCCCACTAACCCCCTTATTAGTGTCTCTTTAAAACGGCATTGACTTCACGCATTCATTATAACAAAATCGTACGATATGTTTTTAGAGAGATTGCTCCTAGTTCGAGACGTTTTCAAAAAACAATGAATATGGGGTAACGGTAATAAAAATAAACATTTAGTTTCAGACATCACATGAACTGCCTTAGTGCTCTAACAGACGAGCGGCACTGTACCGACGACAGAAGGAACTTTCTGCAGCTGTCGCCACCGTAGTCACCTAAACAATGGCACGTAGCGAGCGTCGCCATTGGTCGACAGGTGGCAAGTTGGCAACATTAGAGGAATAATTAACATAGAGGGAATTTACTTATTCATGTGATAAGCATATTACCAATTTCCCTCTATATGGCTCTCTTTTACTACGGGTAGAGCGTGGTTCGAAAGCTTTGGCCACGATTGAAATAAAAGCAAGAGTCAACATCTATAAAGCACTCTTTCTAACTCATAGGATGTTCCGTAAGAAACAAGTGCGAGTCGTACTCGCGCACCGAGGGTTCCGTATCATTTTTGGACGTATAAAGTGAATAAAACCGGACCGCATAACTAAGTTTGTTTGTTTGTTTGTTTGTTTTATTTTTGGTGTAATATCATCATATATGTCGAAAACTGAGGCATAAAAGTGCAGATCAAGCCCTTTCATATGATATGTGACTTGACCTAGTAACCCCACTTTGAAATTTTAGACCCCCACTCCGGCCCCTTTTGCAATGAAGGTAAAAATATTTTTTGACTGTTTTCATTTGCAATAAAGTTGGACAAGCATTTTGTTCCAAAGGAGATGTTTCATCCTGGAACTGGTATACGTACGCCACATAGAAAAATAGGAAAAAAATAGGGGATTTACATAAAAATATTATTAAATTCATTTGAAGAAGAGTACAATTGTAGGAGAATAATTATTTAAGATGAAGTTTTTCACTATGATATCCCTATTTTTACACTTATGCACATTTTCAACCCCCCATTACACCCCTTTTGGGGATGCATTTTCACAAAACCTGAAATACTTACCTATTTCTATATTTGAAAATAAGAGCTCAAATATTAATTCCCATGACTCTAACTTCAAAAGTAACGGTACTTCCATACAAACTTTTGTCCCTTTTTCACCCGTTTAGGGGTTAAAATTTCATAAACCCTTAAATAGATGTTTCATTCATTGAAACGAAGATCCTAATTAGATTACCAATTTTCATTACTCTGTCTTCAAAACTAACGGAACCCTTATTCAAACGCTAACCCCCCATTTTTACGGGGTTGAATTTTCAAAAACCCTGAAAAACATATTTATTTATTTAGAAAGAGAAGCCTAAATACCAATTTTCATTAATTTTACTTTAAAAATGACGGACTTGCATACAAACTTTCATCCCCTATTTCCCCCCCCCTTAGGGGCAGAATTTCCAAAAATCCTTTCTTATCGGGTGCCTACATAATATAAGGAATACGTCCTCCAAATTTCACGTTCCTACGACCAGCGGTTTAGGCTGTGCGTTGATCCATCAGTCAGTCAGTCAGGACAAAGCATTTTATTAATATAGATAGAAGATAGATGAGCATTAGGAACCGGTTACTATCATGTATAGCTATAATACTTAATTGCGTACGTAGACCCCTCCCAGGCTCCAAACATTTCTGAAACAACTCCTTTCAAGTCGATAGCATTAGTAGTTGCTGAAATAAGCAGCTGTGACAGACAGACAGACAGACTGACGAAGTCGCACCAGGCTCCCTTTTTTGTACGGAACCCTAAAAAAGGGGCATAATTATGTATTGCTCCCTCTATATTAGTTATTCCTCTATAGCCGTCCCCAATAACCGATCTATCGGCTCTTTACCCTACTAGAGATAGATATTTGACATTACTTCTATAGAGCTTATGTCAAAAATCTATCTGGTAGGGGAAGAACCGATAGATCGGTTAATGTGAACGGCCGCAAGGTGGCAACGGCTGCAGTTACCTCTATCGTCGGCTTGTACCGCTCCTCTGTATGAGCACTTTAAAATGTTTTCAGAATTCAGATTGGTGTGTACGCAAAAGAATAAAGATGTCTGACTGCTCGCTTTTATACATACATATTTTCGCTTGTAACACGAGGACAAGCGAAATAGGTCATAAATTTTAGGTCGATGCGGTATCCGGTATGTCGACTACAGCTTGACTGAATTCTGGAACTAACGCCCTTTTGCTAATTAACGCTGTATAAAGTTTTGTCATTACACTCAAAGAACACTAAAATGAGACTCCATGAATAATGATTCATATACACGACTCCTCAATGCATACACATTCTTTATCAAATGGGTAGGTACCTACCTACGTCTACGTCAGTCCCGCTGACTTCCTTGCTGATAAACTCTGCCGTCACTGGTAAAAAAAAAAAGTCAATCTGTTTTTATGATGAAGACATGCCATTTTTTCTTGTGACGGTAGAACTAATCTTTTTACTGCGGTACCTATGAGCTTTATTACTTCATAGTATCCTATAGAAATATTATTATGTAATTATTATCATGACATAACTTATTTCAGCGTCTATTAGCAAGTGCGTTGGACATTTTGAATGATTATGTCTGAAGACTATTCTACTAATGTTTACTTGTCTTTTTAAATGAATGTACTTGTGGCTAGGTGTATGTGTCTACGGAAAATTAAAAACAACATAGAGTAGGATAAAAGTTAGCTACGCATTTTTAAGAAACCTCGACACTATAATTTTGATGATACGCAATAAGTTTTTGTACTGTATCCTGAATTCCTGATGGATATTATTCGAACTGATTCATGAAATAAGTTGAACTTTAATTGCTGGACATATTTTGGAAGAACCTAGAAAATTAGTAATTATTGGAGATCGAAAAACTCAGTTCAAATGATGAGGGTAGTTTTAAAACATCAAGAAAGTTGCTCTATGGCAATATGCTCTACTTTGATTTTTCAGAATGTGAATGGCAATAAAGTTTTAATTGTTGAATTAATGAAACAATCACTGTGATTTCTAGTCGAAACTCCGAACTTTTCATTATATTGTGTATGTATTAAGAAATAAGCATTTCTTTCTGTGTAAAAATAAACTTGTGCTCATTAAAATGTACATAAGTAATTTTATGTATTAGTATGTATGACAATCCTATGTATCGTATTTCTTTTCTATGGTAAGGTAAAGGACTGTATGTGCAAGTATTTATGTGTTCTAAGCCCATTGCCAATATCGCAGTAGAAACCATGGCCCATCTCACAGCCTGCTTTGATACCTGGCCAGGATCCCAGATTGCGTGCTCTGGGAGATCTGAGGGCATTCCCTGTTTATTCTTATTCTGTACCGACACACCGGGTGATATCACCGCGAGAACTACCAATTTGTTTGCGAACGTTCAAGGGCGAATGTCACGGTGAGATTCTCCCTCGAACGTTCGCAAACAAATTGGCAATTCTCGCGGTGATATCACACGGCGTATCGGCAGCCCCGGATCTTGAATTTTTCGAGGCGGGGCAAAAACTGAAAAATGCCACCCCCGCCCGACATTATTTTTCTTATCATCATAACTTCAGCCATAACACGCCCACTGAATCCACTGATGCTGATGGACATAGGCCTCCCCCAAAAAGGCCCAACGACCGGCCTAGCGCTGCTCTTTGCGATTACTACGCTTGGTAGACGAATACACTACTCAGTGTACCTACTCGTCTACCAAGCTTGAATTTGCCGCCCTCTGAATTTGTCGCCTGGGGCACGGGCGCTGGCTAGCCCCCCCCCTAGATCCGGGGCTGCGTATCGGTACAGAATAGACAAGCTGAATGCCTGGAGGAGGTCCAAGCGTCCAGTGCGATGCCATACACTATTTTCATCTTTCCCATTTGTCCGACATCTGTCCCAAGTACCAAATAGTAGCTATCAGTACCAACTCAGATCATAGAAACAAGGAGATATGCCATCATAGCAAATTAGTACGGGAACAACTGATGCCACTTTTAGTACATTTTTCGACACAATTACGTGCATAATTAAGCGCTCCTTGTGAATAAAAAGATCTCCCACGCATTGAACATTCCGCACACCCTCGATCTAACACTGTTAATCGTCACTCAACAATAGCACTAAACTAAAACACTGTAGTTATACCATCGATCGTGGTCGGTTCATCGCCAGCGCGTACGTTTTTAATATGAGCAATTTGCTCAAGATCAGGCATCAAGCTCGATAGCGCCTTGGCACATCTCCTTGTTTCTATGATCTGAGAGTACCAAGTATCTGACTGTGAAATTATCCAAACAGATATTTCCATACAAGAAAAAATCCTAATGATCATAATATTTATGTATTTCTTTTGAAGGAATATAAAGGATTGAGCTTTTAATAGGTACTGTTTTACTTGACTATCTACGATTTTATATTGGCATTTGGCAAATGTTCCTATATTAAATCTGCAATGTGCACTTAGTGCAAGGCATGGGGGATATACACTCAAATATCTAGGATCATATCTGTTATCCAATTTTAGTAGAAAGGATTTCAAAAATCTTTAAAGACGAAATGATTCGCATTATAAGGACAGGGCGGTATTGGAGGGGCACTGTCCCATCCCTTATGGAAGCCGACTTTTAATCATGTTTATATTAAATATTTAAGAGATTTCAGCTGACACGGGCGGGATTAGAACCCGCGACCTCTGCCGTACCGTAGCGTCGCTCTGACCACTGAGCTACCGTGTCCTGCTCCTGCCTGCGTCAGTTGAAATTTTAAATACCTTTAAATAGGTACGCCTCTTATGAGTTGGTGACATCTATCGGAGACTAGATACAGACTCATAATTATGTCTATATTACCTATAATTGTCATTTAACTATAAGCCAAAGATCTATGATCCTAGATATTTGATAGTGTAGTATCGCCCTATTCCCCGTATTCACGAACATTACTATGAGGACTCATAGCAGTCTGCAAAAAACTTATTCGAATGTAAACATTGTAAGCATTACGTTAAGGTTTACATTCGTATGAAGCACTTGTTTATATTCGTTCATATGAATATGAACCTTATTCTTATACATATAATGTAAATATTTGTATGAGTTTTCTGTACACTGTGCGTTCAAGACCTCGTAGTAATGTTTTTGACTATGGGGATTAATCTTTAATGTGATATGTGATCACTACAAAACTTGCAAGGTTCTGTTAAAATAAAAAAGTATTTAGCGCTTTTAAAGTATATTTACTTAATGTAAAATATCTATTTGATATATAATTAATATTTTTATTTAATCGGCACATTTATCAAAATAAACTTGTTATTGAAATTTGTTTACTTTATTTGTTTTACTGTTACAAATGCTTAGGCTTATTAGATTCATGGGATCCCAACTGCCTAGGTTTTTTAACTCCTCAACAAATGAATATTGTTAATTTATTATTCTATTTCTCATCTAAAATTACAATGGAGGACAATCTTATATTTAGAACCTACCTACATTTCTTTAATTTCTATAAAAATTAAGATCTAAAACTATATTACAATTTTCAAATCCTAATTGAAAGCTACTGAGGATGCAACATTATTAATACTTTACAATTTATTACTTTAAAAAAATATGAACACCTTAAAGAACATTTTTGAATACCACAATGCTAAAACGAATCTGAATTTATCAATTTACTATAATAAAACAACTGTAAACTTGACCATAATGATGATAGAAAGATAAATTATTTAATTCACATGTTTTATCTTATGGCAGTAATATAAAAATTTAATTCTGTTTGACATATTGACAATACTTATTACTGTCTTGTCAACAATGAGAAATCATGTTTGCATGAATTTGTGACCACAAGGTCAATATAACATTTGGACAGATCATAACATTAGAAGTTTGATCCTCAAAAGGTAAGACAAGACAGTAAGTATATGTATAGCTCTCATCTGAATCTTATGAGGGCAAGTTAACAGTTGCTATGCAATAGTAACACCAGTCGCAAGGATATCTGTTGTCTGCATACTAAAGATTAGCAATGATAGAAAATTGTGTCTCAATAGTCGACAGTCAAAGGAATAATACAAACAGGCACCAATATAACAATCATTTCAATGCTTTGCGGGTGTTTCAATCTATGTAAAGTGGCTGGCTGAAAGTAGCTGCTACCTTCTAGAGACCTAAACTGTCAATATCAATTCACTTCTCGCTTGTCTGATAATTTATCCCTAAAATTAAATACAGTCTATCAAGGAGGCCCTTTTCTAACAGATGTGTGCTGTAAAGGCTGCAATCTATTTACAGTCCGGCTGCTGAGAGAATGCGGTCCTGACATTTGATTAATTCAGCACTAAACCATTTTGGTTTATTGTAGGTTGATGTTATATAGAATTTTAGTTATTAGTATCAATAGTGCACATAGACAATGAAAATATTTTTAATCGTAAAATATTTTCCACTTCAACGTTTAGTCGTCCATATAATCACAAACTGTCAGGAATGCATTCTCTCAGCGGCGGAACTGTAGTAAATTATTCTAATTATTATCTTTTTACAATAATTTTGCATTTCAAGTTGTATATTGCAACATTGGTGGTATTATATGGCAGTACCGCGCTCCAGATTCTGTTTGATCTCAGCGGTGTGTTCTCCATAGAATCTCTCAAGTTTCTTGTTGAACTTGGCATTTCTTTCATTGATGTAGTCAATATCTGCATCGTCATTGTGTGTACGTCTTCTGGAGTAGCGAGCTCTCTTGGCAATCTGCCCTTCTAAGTCATCCACCATTTTGTCAACAGCTTCCCTACGGTCCTCATGCATGCCATGAATAATCACATTAGGACCACCATAGAAAGCATCCCCATATTTTTGTTTCTGCCTCTCATATAGTTCTACATCAGTGGTAGGCATATTTTTAACTAATCTATTGTATTGTCTTATGGTAGCTTGCTCATAAGTAGAAAAGCCTTCGTCAGGATTCTTTTTCTTCCTCTTACGTTCCAGTCGTTCAGCCTCTGTTGCTGAAATGTTTAGAAGCTTGACTCTGTCGTAATCTTTGCCAGATTTTTCTGCTTCTTCGCGCTTCGATTGGTCATCGAGCAACCATTCGGCTTGTCGTCGTTTCGCCTCGTAGTTAGGTGGTAATTTATTCCTCGCCTCTTCCGCGACCACTTCTTGATGGTTGTGTGTCCTTGCTTCGTTTCTGGCTGTGTGTAGTGATCGCAACCGTTTCATGCGATCAGCTTGTTTCTCAGCGAACGACATCTCTTTAGGTGCGGATGTTGATTCTTCTGCTGAAGCACTCATTGTTGTTTTATTGGAAACACTTGTTCAACAAATAAAGATTTTATAAACTCGTATCTAATAATGAAATGTGCGTATTTTCGACAAAACACAAAATTATTGAAGTTCGTGACGCCACTGCGCCACAGCACAGCACTGACAGTAGTTGTCAATTTGACTTTGATTGACGTTGACGTCGCGGATATCGCCCGATGTCAATTCATCAAGTGTTGTGCATTGGATTAAATTAGTTGGCAATTGATTGTTTAGGTGATTTTATACTTCACATCAATGGCTCTTAGAGCATATATTCTTATATGGAGTTACCAAAACCGGGCGAATCTCGCTACCAAAAAACACTGGCCATATATATAACCGATTTGGCAATATAATCAGAAAAACTAAGTCATGCGCGACAGCTTTTGTATTGTCATTTTGAATTTTACAGTCATTTAGTATTGTCCTTTTGAAAATAGATAATTTTGTAGTTTCCTCTTGTAAAAGATGATCTGCTACTTCAAATCTGCGAAACCATGGAATTTCCTATCACATGTGAATATAAAATAAGCACCAATGACCAACATGGTTTTATTTAAGTACAATCAGTACGTGTCTGCCTCGTCCCCCGAAAAAAGAGGTAGAAAATGTTATTTGGTGGTTCAACGCTTGTCTCCAGGGGTATATGCTCTAAGTACAAAAGTCATTATAACTTCAGTTTAAATTAGTCTTTAGTCGATTTTCAAAGTTGTGTTCAAAGCAAAGTCTAGCGACAACCTTATTTTAATCAGTCTTGCCATGTTCGATTTATTATAAAAAGGTAGGAAATTCAAGTTTTTTAATTGATTAATTTTAATTTAAACTGCATGTAGCATAGTAATTATATTATCGTATCATATTAATGCACTGTGATAACTAGTTAAATTCGCAAACATTTGATAAAATAGCATGACTCATTGCGTTATTTTTGAGTTCGACTTTGCAAAGAATACAATATAGTTGTGAAGTTAGAAACACAACAAACAACTTCAATTTCAATGAACTAAACTGAAGTGAGGCAGTCTGTCTGTCGGTGTTTTGGAACGGTGACGGTTGTGTGAAATTGTGTTGAAAAGTATATTTTTCTGATAAATTCAAAGTGTTTCTGAGTTCACGATGTCGGATGAAATCGCGGAGAATGGAACAGCGAACGGAGACGTGCCAGAGATCGAGCTGATCATTAAGGTAGATATAGTTTTTTGCACAAGATTAGCCGCTTACAATCTTACATCGGTCAACACGGCACGCGTTCTATGGTTGGCCTTCGGAGATATAAGAAGATTGTGAAGAGGTGGCAAACGTGATAAACGCAGTATAATGCGGCAAAGCTCATAGTTTCATCAGTTTGCCGAATAGTTTATGTGTATGGAGAACATTCATGTGTACATCGCATGATAATGTCGTGCTGCGCTCCTATGCATGAAAGTATATTATTACTGCACTTATAATGCGCGTTATTTAGGTCACTAGCAACTGTTTTGTTGGTCTCGTTGTGTTTGGCGCGTATTTTTATCGTCCATGGTAATTACATCTCGTAATGTGTACCTACATACCAAGGTATATCGGTTGCCCGCTATATAAACTGCAGCAGACGTCATCAGCTGTATCCAGCAATAGTTTTAATTATAATTTGAAGTTGTAAAGTGGCTGCATTACGATGATTCCTGTAAACGCCCGGTCAGAGAGTCGCCTTAGGGGCCCTCCTAATTACCATTAGAAAGTTTTTGATGTCACAGTCTGGCAAAGGAAAAAAAAAAAGTCTGGTTAGTCATACATATAGTAGAATCACGCTTATCCTGTATGCACAATAGTAGATGATTCACACCCTTTTCCTACATGGTACCTATATTTCATTTGCTTAAATATTGAATAGGACACAACATGCTGTAAAAACAACTCTTTAGTCATTAGGCTAACCCCATAAACAAACTAAATATTAAGTACTTACCCGGCAAACAACTTGAATATTATCAGTGTAGACGAGGAAAGTCTGTGCATGTACACTTTCATGCAAAATGCACAAAACAGGAAACCATGGGATCACTTTGTTATGTGTGTCTGTCTGTCAATACCCTTTTCTTCAGAAACCCTTGGAGGTATCAAGTTGAAATAAATATAAAATACTTAGGTGTACAGTCCCTTGGAGCTGTAAAAAAATAAAGAAATCAACTCAATAAAAAAATAAGCCCATGTATGCAGCATATTTTGACACTCACAAAAAAATATAAAACCTATAAGGTCATTCCTGTTGACCGGTTGACTTAGAATCATGAAATTTGGAAAGAAGCAAGGTCTCAGAGTACAAGTTAAGTAAAAAATCTGAAAATGGTTAATTTGTAGTTATTATACAAACTTGCATTTGTACAGAACCCTCAGGATGTGAGTCCTAGACTCACACTTGACCCGTTTTTGTTTAAACTGAACATGTGTAGGTACTGCATTATACCTACTATGATATAAAATATGTAGGTATTATTATAGTAATAATATCAATTTATCAGATTATAATTAAATGTTTATATCAGTAGATTGTCGAGTTAGGAGAATATTATTATCATGGTTTGTCAATAACTTACTATCTAATAAGTCTCATATCAAATGCCAGTGTAAAGTTATATAAAACCTTAAATTATCAATGCTAATGATAACATAGGTACCTACATAAAATAATTAAAATAATAAGTTTGAATCTGTGATTTTTAGGTAGGTTCAGCATCAAATCAGATACCTGTAACACATATTTATGAAAATGTAGCCATTTATTTATCTTCTTACATAGGTAAATAAAGAATGTTACAAATTAATGAGCTGAAGAAAATAAGAACATTCTAAATCTTTATCTAAAAAAATATTTAAAAAACACCGGCCAAGTGCGAGTCGTACTCGCCCACCGAGGGTCCCGTACCATCCTTGGACGTATAAAAGTTAAAAAAACCGGACCGCATAACTAAGTTTGATTTTGAAGGAATTTTGGTTATTTTAAAAAAACTGTGCTAGTTAGGAACATCGTTATATTTTTGGTGCAATATATGGGTAAATTCCTATCAAATCTAATTATTTCAGATTTTCGCTCCGCAAACTTCGGAGATAAGGGGGGGGAGCAATCGTATTTTTTCAGACATTTTTCATCATATGTCGAAAACTATAAGACATAAAAGAAAATGAAAATATATTTTGAAATGTACCACTTAACCTAATGACCTTTTCCAATGAAACTAAAAATATTTTTTAACTTCATTCACTTGCAATAAAGCTGGGCAAGCATTCTTTATAATTGTTCCAAATTTGAAGTCGATAGCATTAGTAGTTGCTGAAATAACCAGGTGTGACAGACAGACAGACAGAGACGAAGTCGCACCATAAGGGTTCTTTTTTTACCATTTTGGTACGGAACCCTAAAAAACATTGAAATCCCCTTCAGAGGTCACAATAAATAAGTTTCCTTACCACTAACCAAACCTTACCATAAATCCGACTGCGCCACGCAAAGGAGGGTAGTGTGTTTATTGCAGGCTGTGAATGAAATATATTTGTCAACCTAAGCAAAGTGAACTCAATACCGTTTATTAAAGTATTAAAGCTGGTTAAAAAACTACTCAACCAAAGTTAATTTGTATGGGACCACTGTGCAAACTTTCTCTACCAAGTCAAAAAATTAATCATTAAAATCAGTTTGTCATCGATAACAACCATCCAAAAAAAACAGTTGAATTGAGAACCTCCTCCTTTTTTGTGTCTAAGAAGCATAACACTTCTTTTTTTTAGCAGTCGTGTAAAAATGACATTAAGTTTAGTAAAATAAACTCAATTAAAGATAGGTAGGTAAAAATCCTAGTGCCATCAAGTGAATGAAGCAATCATTTTTATTATAATGTGTTTATTACCTATCTGTACAAGTTGCAATTTCTTACAAGAGCAAACTACAAAGACAGAGAGTGTTTATTTGCTCTCAACTGTGGGAAAAAAAAAACATGAAATTGATCTGATTCTTTATTGTCCTATTGATTGTTCCATAGACAAAGTTGATAATGTTATGGCCAAGTCAATAGCAGCTACCAATTAAATAGAAAGCGATGAACAATAATGTGGTCAATTACCTACTTAGTTATTTATGTTTCCAGTTTCAGCAGTGTTTATAGCTTGCATACCTACCTACTGTAAACATCAGCTACTTGGCAATAGCGATAGGCTAGATAATGCAATAAAGCGTAATTCCTAAACTAGCTGTTACTCGCGACTTCTTTCGCGTGGAATTTAATAATTTGATGAAATTCCCACTAAACAGTAAAAACCACATCAAAATCCGTTCAGTACTTTTTGCGTGATGCACGCATAAACAGACAAAAAAATCCGTCTGTTTTTTTCTAGAATATCTTCAATATACCGACAGACACGGTTAATGCCAAGTTTGGTAGTAATCAGACTAAATTGTAGACATAACTTAGTTCAACCTAGTAGGTATGTCGGTATTAAATTGTAACAATCTGTACATATTAACTTAATACATAGATTATTTGGGATCCATTACATAGTAATGTGTTTGAAATGCTGCCAATATATATACTATGTGCAAAAAGTATTCAATGTTTACTTCAGTCATGTATTTATAGTTAACTAAGTCAATGTCGGTAACGAGACCTTCCAATGTGTTCACGATGTTGAAACAATTCATTTACTGGTCAACCGTCGTTATGTAATTATAGCGTCATTATTAATATTTGCAACAGCTCCTTCATTAGTGCTTGTAATAGTTTGCTAATCTATTTCTAATTAACAAAATTGGTTAATGATTGGTTACTTAAAGACGTCAAGTTTACGATCTTCTGTCACGTTCTTGTGCAAAAGTCGATAGGTATTTTAATATGCAATAAGACCTGTAAGCCGAAAAACCTTTGAAAGCGCTCTCATTCTAGTCGTTTCGATCAAATGAACAGCTACCTACGCGACGTGTCGCGGTTTCGATTCGGCTTGACAGACGGACAACAAAGTGATCTTATAAGGCCGGCCACAGACAACCGGAATGGCTTACTGAATTAAGAGATGGAATCCAGAATCGGAAACCAAAACGTTAGATCGATCTGAAAAAATCATAATTGGAAAAAATATGTGTGACGTACCTATCTACAATATTTTTTTAAGGAATTGTGAACGTTATGGTTTCTGATTGTGGATTCTGTCTCTTAATTCAGTAAGCCATTCCGGTTGTCGAAGTACGGGGCCTTAAAAAATGGTATATTGCTTCTTCCTTGTGGGGTACAGTAGGTACAAGCTCCCGCAAGTGTCAGCTGTTTTCAATACATAATTGCTTTACGTGGCATTTGCATTGCCATCTAATGCAACTAATCTAACGCAAAAACTTAATTGATCACTTACGCAATATACGCTCCCTCATTGGGTAGTTCATAAATTCTTTGCCTAAAGGGACTCGTCATTTGATGAGCTCAGCTCAATTAGCTCTACCTCATACAGGTAAGACGATTAGCCACACTCCGGCTGCATTCGTGTGTGCACCTGCACTTTAAAAAAAATAAATACTTTTTTTATGTAGAGAAACAAAACATGCTACTTATGAAAAGGGCAAAAAGTATCAAATGATAACCTACTTACAACTTATTATTAACTTGAAGCTTTTGCAAAAAAAGAACCGCCTACTAAATAGATACCTACACAGAATTACATAACGAAACTAGTGTCGTAAAACTATAGCCTAACAACTATTAGGCTATACTTTAACGACACTAGTTTCGTACCGTATGGACCAAGCAAGTTGCTTGAAACATGTCCACCTGCCGGCCTACCATGACCACGATAGAAACGGGTTTTGTCTACATAGAAATAGACAAAGTGACAGATTGTAGAAACATTTCTACCGTTTCATTCATAAAACGTAGAAATGTTTCTACAATCTGTCACTTTGTCTATTTCTATGTAGACAAAACCCGTTTCTATCGTGGTCATGCTAGGCCGGCTGTAGTGGAGGCCTAAATTAAAGAAAAATTGTGTAGCCGTATACATTTACAAAACAATTTTTGTTCACTTTGTAGATTGGCCAATAATAATAAGGGGCCTACAGCAGTCTCGACATAGATAGCGATCGCTTTACGACCAAACTCGGTTATTTCGCCGTATTTTTAACCGACTTCCAAAAAGGAGGAGGTTCTGCATTCGGTTGTTTTTTTTTTTCATAGATTTTTTCGTAGATAGCCCAGGACTATAGTCTTGAGCTATAGATTCACGACACTAGTTTCGTAATGTAATTCCCGCTTTATAAGTATAAAGTTGTTCGGCCTATAATAGTGGGGGTGTTAGTTTCAACGTATCCACGGTTCGTGTTCGCTGATCGTAAAACACCCTGTTTTCGTCATTCATCAACTGCGTTCAGATGCGTTGGCTTGAATTATATAATTATAATTGGCATCGCACAGATTACGAGCTCGCAAAACAAATAGGTAGGTATCTTACTAGGAAGTCAGCAGCTCGCAAAAACGATTGTTGCATTTTGGCCTAAAAAATTGGTGAGCATTACCAAATCGAATGTTGCAGTCTGTTCTGATTAGATTTATTATTTTTCTTGTCCGTGTCGGTTTTGAAGTAGTTTTTAATGTTTTTAAACCAAAGATTTCAATCTCATTTTGAAGCCTCGGAAGAAGTCAAATACTCCAGCGCCAAAATGTAGAGCTGTCTTGCCTTTTAATTGCAGATATTATCAAACTCCAATCTTGTTTTGTAACACGATCAAGTAATTATACGTTTACAGTATTTCTAGAAGTTTCGAAGTACCTGCATTGAATGCATCTCCTAGTGCGGCGGGCATTCCACGCGAGAGAGCGCATGCGCGCCTTCGAAACAGAAACCTGCGCGGGCGCCATCCAGGGGAAAGTGACACTGCGCACGCGACTGCTCGTGCGTCCGGGGGACCGAGTGACATGAACGATTAGCATGCTCATCTAGTATTCGTGACGGTGATGGAAATATATCATTTTAGATCGTCAGTGGATATGGCTAATTACGCTGTCCATCTCGGAAAAATATTATATTCCTTATTTTTATATTCGCTCTAAGCCGTGGAAACGTGGCTTCTTATAATGATTGTCTTTAGAGTTTTTCGATTGGACAAAGAAGCGATGACATTCTTTGCATTTAGATCTTTGTGAATTCTGAGATTGCAACGAATAATTAATTTTCTGAAATGCTTCAAGCGTCATTGTTTGGCATTTCGAAGACCCGCACCCTTATTGTGTAACTCAGTTGCTATCACCATGGCATTGATTTTGGCATCCATCACGCGGTCACGCCGTATGGATGTTGTTGAACTGTCAAAATGAAAACCATGGTGATAGAAATTGAGTTACTCAGGATCAGTTAAGATAGAACAGTCAGGTCTTCGAAATGAATTTCGAGATAATTATAGGTTTCCATTGTTTCCAGATTTTTCTAACCCGACCTAGAAGGAGGGTATTTTTTTCTAGTGAATGTATGTCTATTTCTTTGGCACGCTCTATAGCCTAATCGGCTTGATGGATTTCAACATACGTGGTAACTATAGTTAGATTCGTCTTCATTGTGGGAGTGACATAGAGGGAATAATATTTAAATATTACGGTGTCAGAATTTTTATTTATGTAGAAAAATCAAATGCATGTCAATAGTTTTCCCTGTTAGATGCATAATTTAACAGTACCGTGGCAGAAACTCGATAAATTCCTAATGGCCTCTTGATACAAATTCACGTAAGCTCAGACGAATATAAATATGTCGATTTTAGACCTTATTAATATTCATAGAAAATAAATAACATACGCTACGCAGAGCAACAGTTACAACTGAATTGTTTATTCAAGCGCGAACGGTTTTTTTTATGCCTTCTATGGAAAAAGGTGAAACTAGTGTAGGATCACGTTTGATCTATGTAACGTTCAATGAAATTCTTGAAATATATTCATTTTATTACCACGCAGTGATCTGTAGCCCAATTCACGTAATCAAAACCGCAACGATATCGTAGCGACTCAGTCGTTGAATACCTTTTCGTATTCACATTCGTCGAAAAAAACGGGCAATAAGTCGTTCAGAAATCGTATAGTTTCGATTCTATTGAACCACGTTCAAGAAATACGTGAATACCAAATATGGGTAGGACTTCGATCTAACGACTTTCAAACTTCAGCGATATTTGGATTGTTTGTAATTACGTGAATCGGGCTACTGAACGCTTTCATAAAACACGCCAAATGGTCATTAGCTTTTATCGGTGCATTTTATCGTGGTCAGTCAAATATCTACACGAATCAATGACGATGTGGTAATAACTACAGGAATATCAAATATTTACCGTGTACTTAGCAACAATCGATCATAAAGTGAACAGTTTGAACACAAAGAGTGACGCAAATATAGCCTCTGTCACGACTTGTCCGCCTACGCTTCAGGCAGTTTTTACGATGCGCTCGAGTTTGTGCCAAAATATACTTTCAAATTATTAATAAACGGTTATTATTGATTGGTGAATTATTCGCCGATGAAGCGTATCCTTGACATTGGACTCGAAACTGGCTGTACGGATGACTGAGTCGCCAACTGGATGCACAGCCGCACTCGTAATACAATATAACTTGTACAAATTATGCAGTGATGCGCGCAATTGTTTGGAATAATGGCGTTAAATAATATCTGGACCTTGAATCGATAACACTGAGATAAATTGGATTTCGTTTACCTAATGGAATTGGAATTGTTTCCAAAGATTATATTATAAAGACACCTGCGGACTCTTCTATGTCTTAATAATGAGTGCCAACTCCTTTCGTGGTATTGTTAGCGAATAAGGTGGTGTCAAAGTGTGTCGGTCATAGCCATTGTATTTTTGTATTATTTTTTTCTAAAATTACGCACGCACGACAGTGGCAATGTTTTCTTGCGCTCATAACTAGCCACTTCGAGGAGTCGATAAAAACAGCTTGCTTTCCTTCGTGTAAATTAAGTTTAGTTAGTTATACCTAAAAGTTCTGATGCTCCATCAAGTAGGGATGGATATCGAACAGGGAGGGTTGGAAAGGGCACAAAATTAATCTACCCTTTTTGTACGTAATACATACCTACGTGCTTTAGGCGCTATAAGAGGATCATAGACAATCAATAGTCCCGTTTCTTTACTTTGTCATGAAGAGTAAACTCGGGTGCACTCTCTAACCGTTTTCCTGTCGCTGAAGGACACTCCTACACGCCTTATGCGCTTGCGCAACCAAGTAGCATAGACTTCGAGAGGCTGTTACGTTGCGTCCGTCTACGTCAAATTGTTGACATTTTTAACCTGATTCAAAACGGAGGAGGAGAATGTTTTTATGTGAAAACTTAAAAAAATAAAACTAAAAAATGTTAAAACCGCCTTCAAAAAGATCTCATTAATGTTGTGTGAAACAGCACCTTAATTGCGTAACTCAATTTCTATCACCATGGTTTTCATTTTGACATTTCACCAACATCCACTACAGCGTTGAGCTAGCTATCGGGAGCACATTCGGCGTAATGGATATAAAATCAATGCCATGGTGATAGCAATTGTGTAAAATTGCAGTTTCGCAAGTCGATGCCTTTGATTTTTGATGCCGATGTGGTTTCAACTTTTTTGTTCTTTTTATTTTTTTAATTTCCAACTACCACATCAACAAATTATTTCACAAAGTTACCAAATGTCAGTGTAGTTTTCGGTAGAATATTAAGGTGTATTCATTTGATGACTGCAGTACCGCTAAATGGCGGTTGCTACCTGTGAATGACAAAAAACTTGATTCTTTAAAAAAATATAACAGTTATTTTAAGATAATCTGCGTGTCGGACACATTTGAATGCGCTTTGCATGTTAATTGTTCGAAAGTTATTTTCTATTGAAAACTACAGCTGTATCAAAACGGTAATTCTAAATACCTAGTCATTTGTTTAATTCATTGAATTATTTTATCTTGCAATGCCTCTGTAAATGAAACGGTGTGCTTCAATGGATGTTACATTCAATTTAATCTCGATATGGTTAGTTTTCTTTTTATTTAATAATGCAGAATGGCAGGCCAGTTAACGCGCATTAATTTCTTACTAATTAGAGTAATTAGTGTCTCATTTTAGGCGACATCATATCGTTATTAAGTCCAATTATAAAACCGTATTGTTAGAGAATTATTTGCCGATCGTGTTGTTAGTTACATCTTAAATTGGATTCGCATCGCAAAAGTGAGCCATTTTTTATTGTAAAACAATGTCTATACTTTCTCGTTATAAAAGCAAATTTAGGATGACATACAAGTAAAAAAAAAAAGAGTATTTTTCTAAAAGGTTGTAAGTGTAAAGCGAAATGGCGGAAGGCCTTAAGGGTGCATTACGGCAAATCGTGTTATGGGGTTTCAATAAGTTTATATAGAAAACGTAAAGTAGTAGCCACGAAAAAAAACGTCTGATAAGCTGAAGAGCTTGACTGTTCTTTAAAAAAATCGGTTTAAGGATAAACCTTGTAGATGAATGTAAAAAAAAATTAAAAATCTCTAAAAACGTGCAAAAAAGCCCTGCCATACTTTCATAACTTTGAAATGAAAATTTTATGAATTTGACACAATAAAGAACAGAGAACCCGCAATTTTTTTCTGTTTTACATAACAATGTTTCCGTTTAGTGTAAAAAATCGCAATTCTTTTGACTTTTTTTCCCGAAATATCAATAAAAATTATAATTCAGAAAAATTCAGCAAGTTTGCGATTTTTTTACACAAAACAGAAGTATTGATTGATATGGAAAAAAAAAACCATCAGCTACTACTCTGTTCTTTGTAGCCTATAATTAAGTTAATTTCATCAAGTGTTTGTTCTTATTTACGCTAAAGTTATGGTTCTACGGCAGTGCTTTTTCCACTTTTTCAATATTTTTTTTAAATTAATCTTAATGTTTATTCTCAACACGATTTCATTAGCCACTAGTGAAACTCTTTAGCTAGTCAGATCTTTTTTTTCGTAGCTACTACTTTACCTTTTCTATATAAAGTTATGGTTTTCCCGTAAGCCTTTTACATGGTGCTGACCCTTAAAGCTATGAAAATATTATTAAATAAGACAATTATTGCAATTGGTTAAATTAAAATCGAAAATGAATTAATGTCCCTTATCTCAAAAACTACACAATATAATCTGATTTAAAAAAAAATTCGTTAAAGTGTTTTTTCAATTCGGGTGTTTCTTTCAGAATTGTTCACACACCATGGTTCAAAATTTTGAGTAGGGGTACACCTTTTACGGCTTTATAAGTGCACATCTCTACCAAGTACCTAAATAAAAAGTCACTTAGAACGTTCATGTCATTTTAAACGATCTGTCCAACTATAGGATGCCTATTTTTTTTTCGTAATCGAAGTTTCATCTATAAAGTGCCAAGAGTCTGTAAGTAAAATACAATGTGTACCTGTGACATACGGACATACGGTTTCGTTTTTGCCATTTGGCTACGGAACCCTAAAAATGTCTTGTCTGTGAAAAATTAATTTGAATAAGCTTCCAAGGCTAGTGATGGGTATGTTTATAGATTCTATAAAATTATAGAAGGTATTTTTCTGGCTTCGCAAAACATGATGATTGCAGCAATTTAGCAGTTTCTTTATAAACCACTAATTTGTGCATTGTGTTCTAGAGATTAGAATAAAACATCTGTAATAAAAGGTTCTATTTTTTATATTGCAGCGATTACGGCATTGCTGTTAGTTGCCCTTCAAGAAATCATGTTTTAAATATTTAAAAAAAAACCTGTTCTGTCTTTCTACAGGCCTCATAAAGTCATAACTCATAAGTAGTTCATTGCATTTAGCTCTAAACAAATGTATGATTATATTAATTTAGGTATTAATATAATTATACATTTATTTAGAGCTAAATGCACAAAGGAACTGTAAAAAGAGCAATCAAAATTTATTTAATGTAAGTAGGTAAATTTTATTTTTTCCTGGTGGAACAGAGTCATCGTTTTCCTTAAAATTCTACTTTAACGTGACGTAGGTACCACAGAATTTATTGTTGAGATAAGTTTAATGTATGACTTGGTAATAAATTACGTCATAGAGACGTGATCTCGATAGATTTTTGTAAAACAAATATATTTTGGCTGTCGGGTGTCCAATCTCTAATTTGTCAGAACTTACATAAAAAGCAAACGTAACCAATGGAAACACGGCATTCTTGAACCGCGACTAAAATACCAGACAAGATTACTAAATACAAATTTTGTATAAACATTAAACACACAGCTGTTTCATAACATAATATTAAGTAAATATAGAATCTACCAATAATTCTTCCGTATTGTGTAAATAATATACTGGGGCTTGTTAAATAATTAAAAAAAAACCGGACAAGTGCGATTAAGACACGCGCCCTGAGGGTTCCGTACAAACTTAATTATTTACGTGGATAGTTCATCACTACATAGTATAAAACAAAGTCGCTTCCCGCTGTCTGTCTGTCTGTCTGTCTGTCCCTATGTATGCTTTAATCTTTAAAACTAAGCAACGGATTTTGATGCGGTTTTTTTTTAATAGATAGAGTGATTCAAGAGGAAGGTTTATATGTATAATACATGCTTAATATAGTAGAGAAACACTGATCATTTTAGAGATTTCTAATGTGATGTCGTAAATAAACACATTTTTTTGCGCTTACATTGCAAACGCTGGCTGAACCCTACGAGATAGATCAAAATAATGTACTACAGTATTGTACACCTTAAAAAGGTCTACAAAAAAGTCCGCGACAGCATATGTCTATATTTTAAGGTTGACTCATAATAACCATGTTTATGATTTTAAAATTTGGTCTTAAAGAATGCTTTATTTGCGAAGGTGTAACATGGTATTAATCCTTAACTAAATAAATGTGTTAGTCATCTCAAGTATTTAATTTAGACCAAAATTGCCCTTTAAACCATTTAATTTGGATGAATATCTTAGGAAATATCACAGAATTAAAATAACTCGCGCAACAAAATAATATCACGCCGACAACGGACGAACTTCAGGAGCCTGGCAGGCCGGTCCACTTAGATTGCACGTACTGTAGGTACTTTTAGTGCTACCCGTGCGAAGCCGGGGCGGGTCGCTAGTTCATAATAAAATAAAATATTTTATTAGAAATATGCAATAAGGCCATCTATGAGCAAGATGCCACTATTACTTTTAGTGGCGCCATCTATGAGCAGATGCTTTCACCCGTTAAGTAAGGGTCTTGGCATACGGACAGACGGACAACTGCGATCCTATTAGGGTTCCATTTTTGCTTTTGAGGTTTTTAGGTAGGTAGTTTTTAGGTATTTTAGCCTTAAAAATTATGTTACAAGCCCATTAGCTTTCATTTTATATTGTTGATAAGACTTTAAACCTGATTGATTTAATATTACAATAGAAATGCTTATTGGCTACTCCAAATTACCAAAAAAAAGTTTTACCTTCGATTACAGTTTAATATAAACTGTTTTAAACAAGGAAAGTGAGAGGGATGTTCATCCGATTACAAAACACGTGAATGTCGAATCGATGTTCACGGTCATCGACGAATCGAAACGTGTCGGATCGGGGGCGGTTGCGTCGACGGATGGCTCGATGTTTCGAAATTTAAAATTTGCATAGAACGCAGCAGAATAAAACTAGAGAGGCTTTACGTCTGTCCTTGTAATAATCCAAAACACCCAGTTTCTATCACCATCGCATTGATTTTGCTGGATGGCAAAATCAATGCGATGGTGATGCGCCGTATGTTTCTTTGTTCGTTCTCCCGATAGCTAGCTCAACGCCGCAATATATGTTGTTGAACTGTCAAAATGAAAGCCATGGTGATAGAAATTGAGTTACGCAATTAGAGTAGGTAGGTATAAGTTTCAATTAATGAAAAAAAGTCATGAAATGCCGTAAAAATGTAAGTAAGACCTACCTATTTGAATACTTATAGTAAGTACCTACCTAATTAAAAACAAAATCCACCTGTTACCTACTTTGTTTCAAATTAATCCGTAACTTAGGTTGCCGTATTACAAGTTTTGCTAGCTAGTACGAAATGCGTGACATAATTACACTAAAAACCTTAAAAGGTTAAGCACTTTAATACAATTATCGCGGCGGTTAAACATTGACGCTATTTATCTTAGATCGTTTGTAGAAAATAATTGAAATCCGCAAACATTAGTCATTGCAATTGCACTCGGGACTTGTAACCAGCCGCGATGCATTTAATTTAGTTTTTACAATAAACTGTCATCGGTACAATTTATACCATGATAATTGGCAAGCCAAACAATTCCACCGCAAAATTAAAATCACATTATCTACAATTACTAAATATCAACACGTTCATTATTTTTGCCTTTGTAGTATATTATATTATTTATATTTTAACGAATGTTTAGTGGCTAATAACTATAAGCCATTTTTTATACCGATAAAGCTGGTATACGAAATAACTTATTCATTCCAGCGCCATAATTGTGTAACTCAGTTGCTATCACCATGGTATTAATTTTGACAACCATTACGCCGTATATTTCTAAGTTCGTGTTACCGATAAAGATAGCTAGCTCAACGACGTAATGTACCTATGTTGTTGAACTGTCAAATGAAAGCCATGGTGATAGCAATTGAGTTACGCAATCTGCCCTAATTTAACTCAATTGCTATCACCATCGTATTGTTTTTGACATCCATTACGCCATAAGTTTCTAAATCCGTGTTCCCGTAACTAGCTCAACGCCGCAATGGATATTGTTGAACTGTCAAAATGAAAGCCATGGTGATATCTAGAAATTGAGTTACTTAATTAGGCTGGACATTGCTAGTCGCCTTAAAGTAAATACATTTCTATGATAAAGGTACCTTATACCCGTACAACTCGATTCTTCATAAGTCAATACTATCTATTGAAACTGAATTGGAAACAGAGACTCCTTAGTGTTTTGAATAATTATTATAAATGGCATAATATCCTGTTGTTAACAATGTGTTGCACTGTAAAAAAAAACTGGCCAAGTGCGAGTCGCACTCGCGCACCAAAGGTTCCGTATCATTTTTGGACGTACAAAGCGAAAAAATCCGGACTGCTTAACTAAGTTTGTTTGTGAAGGAATTGATGATTTAAAAAAAACTGTACTAGTTAGGAACATCGTTTTATTTTTGGTGCCATATTTAGGTTAATTCCTATCAACTCTAATTATTTCAGATTTTTCGCCCCGCAAACATCGGAGATAAGGGGGGGGAATGGTATTTTTTTGGACATTTTTCATCATATGTCGAAAACTGAGACATAAAATAAAATGAAAATATATTTTGAAATGTGCAGATCAAGCCCTTTCATATGATATGTCACTTGACCTAGTAACCCCACTTTAAAATTTCGGACCACCACTCCAGCCCCTTTTGCAATGAAAATAAAAATATTTTTGGATTATTTTAATTTGCAATAAAGTTGAACAAGCATTCTTTATAACTGTTCCAAATTTCAAGTCGATAGCTTAAGTAGTTGCTGAAATATGCAGGTGTGACAGACAGACAGACGAAGTTGCACCATAAGGGTTCCTTTTTTACCATTTTGGTACGGAACCCTAAAAACAACGTAACATAGTGTAAGGCACATGCTTATCGAGTCGTAGTACCATTAGACCTATGTCCTTTGAAGGTAGGTATGGCCCTTACTAAAAATGGATGAAAATGTTTCTGTAGTTTTATATTGAAGTCCACATACATAGGTATCTATCGCTACTGCCAAGCCCAGAAACTTTTAAAGCGATCTACTATAAATCACGAAGCCATGACAATAAACTCATTTCTGGCAAGAATTTGCCACCTTTGTTCTGGTTACATTACCCCAGTATTGCCATGTCCTATTAATAAAAACATACTACCAACTAAGTGATCGCTCAGGAAAGTCCCGGGTCTGCGCCTCACTTAATTAGCTGCAATTTAATGTTGTTCAATTAAGTAACTTTTTAATTCATATACGTAGGTACCTGACGACTTGTATGGACTTCTGGACATTTCATTTTTAATCATCAATATCGTACCTACTTACTTAAATCTTTACTTATTTTTTTTTATAACGGACTAGCAAACCCGGCGAACTTCGTTTCGCCACCGTAGTACATGCTACGTATCAGAGATGGCGCTGTATGTGAAAAAAGATTTTCCCGCTTTACTCTTTAAATTTTCCTGAATTTTCTTAGCTATAAACCTCACGGAGCCCGAGACCTTTCCAACGAATGCAAAACCGTGGAAATCGGTTCGTCCGTTCTGGACTTATATCGTCAGGAAGGAAAACCCGACTTATTTTTATATAGTAGATTATTAATAAAACTATAATTGAATGGTAATAAGCTTTTAATCGCGATATTATTTCCATCTGCTTCGGATAATGCAATACCTACTTATAATTAAAAAACAAAACAATAATAAATCATAATCGTAAGACCAACAAAGTATGCATTAGTTTTCTTGGTACTGGGCTATTTCTGCTTGTCTGTACTTTTTGTTCTATGGTTTTTTCTAAGACAGGTGTGGCCAGCAAAGGGGATCGGCTCGTGCGCTGTAAGGAGGGTGGGGTCTGCGCACGCGCACCTTTTTATAATTATTTTCTTATTGTTTGCCTTTTAATAATTTTATTACTAATTCTTATATTGTATGTAACGAAATTTCGTTCAACCGTATTAGTTACACCTCGCAACATGATTACGACAACACGCGAAGCGAATAAGCAGTGTAATGGATATATGTAGCTAGTTAACATTTTTTTACTAAGTACCTACGTTTCAGTATTAGTTGATTTTAACGATTAAAATGCATCAAGAAGCAATATTTAGAAAATATTTCTAAAGACGTAATGATGTAAAATTGGACTTAAAAATCTTACGAATTATGTTTGGGAATTGGGATTGATAATAACTGGCAAATAACCGACTCAAATTACCATACTGACCGCTATTTTATTACGAAAATCGTTTTAAATCTATAATTATCTTATGTAATGTGAAATTAAGTATAGCTAGCAGCACTAAAGTTGATCACGCGCATATATAGTTTCGGCCCAATAGACAAAAGACAGTTGAAAATACGTAATAGAGAATAGTCCAATAGACGACGAGCATCGACTAACGAACCAATCGCCTGCAGCCTCGGCGCCCCCCGTCTTCTTAATTCCGCCGAAGAGTCCGAAACATAGCTAATGCGCAGGTGACGTTTGTGATCATAACTCACGCCGCGACCTAATACCTACCTATAAAACGTCTGTCAGATTACCTAGTCAGATATCATACTATTATAAAATTGTAAATAAGTCGTGCCTGTACATTTAAGATATTCCAGAAAAAAACAGTCGGGATAGGGTACCTACTGGGACATCACAATGCCCAAAAAAATATTTTTAGGATTTTTTGTCTATTTTGTCTGGTTCGGCGCATCACGCAAGTAAAAAGTACTGAAAGGATTTTGATGTGGTTTTTACAGTTTGGTAGCTTTTTTTTTTTTTTTTTTTTTTTTGAGGATGGGAAATCATCAAATGACCCCTCCCGCTCAGGGCGGAGCGGAAGGGAGTGTCAGACTCTTACTGACTAAAACCCACCCATGTTCCTTCCTTAGCCCTTTTGTCCGGGTCAGCGGTATCCCTTCCGGACGATCCCGCTTTCCCGGCAGGCTTGGGCCCTAATGGGCCCCCTCTCCGATGCTGACATCTCTTTGAGGCGCGCGTGGAACACGTACGCGCCGTTCGGCACGGGCCTGGTCCTGATCGGACGGTGACCATTACTCACCGCCCGCAGGCCCGCGCCTACGGTGGCCGGGAGTCGTCACGCGGCCCCCGACGCCCGGAGCGTCTACCGCGGCGGCTTGGACGGGAGAATCTCTCCCTCTCCCGTCCCGCCACCTCCTTCACTAGCATGACTGCTTCGCAGAAGGAGGCGACTGCCTCCCACTCCCCCTCGCCCCGGACCATGGCTTGAACCAGGGCCGGGCGCGAGAGGTCGCCGCCGCTGCCGATCGCCTCTACGAGGACACGGCGGTGCTCCGCCCATGCAGGGCAGGCCCCCACCGTGTGCTCCACCGTGTCCTCGGGGCGATCAACGCAGTGATGACACCCGGGCGTTTCCTCCCGCCCGATGATGTGCAGGTACCTCCCGAAACTTCCGTGTCCGGTGAGGACCTGCGTCAGGCGGTAGGTGAGGACGCCGTGACGTCTCCCTAGCCACTCCTCAAAGAGGGGTCTTACCGCCGCTATTGCGGCGTGCCCTGCGCTGGGTTGCGAAAGTCGTTCCTTCCATGCCACCATGAGATCGCGCCGGAGGTCCGTCCGCTCCGCCGCAATTTGCCGCGGAAGCGGGGTTTCCCCCCGACGTAGTGCCTCCGCGCGCCACTCATACAGGCGCGCGAGGACTATCGCCTCCAGATCCCACGGTGGACAGTTTGGTAGCTTGAGGTCCAACTAAAAATCTATGCCACATTTCATCTAATTCCGGTGGGATGGATACAGCTACAGCTTGACCTCTTCGTAGTACTAGCCACCCTACACCAAGGAGGTCATTTAAAATGGTCAATTTGAATGTATAGCCCACGCGGACGGAGTCGCGGGCAAAAGTCTAGTAAAGATAAAACGGTTTTTCAAAGAGTGCCATGCAGAATAAAATACCTTCTCTTTACTTAAAAAGATGGCTTGATATCTAACTAAAACGTTCTATGTTGTGTGTACTTATTGTTTAATTATACTCATACAACAGCCAGGGAGGCGTCTGGCGACTAGTGCCGCATATGGCATGCCCGCCGGGCAGGCAGCTGTCAGCCGTTACGACCAACCGTTGGGCATTCAAATTCGAAGTAACGAATCTATTTTATTTAAATAAAGGACTACTACTACAATATGTAATTAGATTTTTTTAATATTCTTATAGATACCACCTACCTTTTAATATAAATGCAAGGATTAATTCACAGTTTTAAAAATCTTTACCAATTATTCACTTAATCAACAGAGGGCGACCGAGCTTCACTTAGGATTTTCACAGGGATGGCGCCCATCTAGATAAACTTGAAAGAAAAACATTGTCTAAATACGAGAAACCAATTAAATATAATTATACAAGAATTGCTCAATAAAGTAACAGGATAAGTTATTGGATTTTTAGATGCATACCAACTTTAACTTTTGAATTAATTGACTGTGTAATTTAATTACTGCATAAGTAATTAGGTATATTATTGAATGAATAGTGTAAGACTTGGTAAGACTAAATGTTTCCGACATTGTCAATCGGTGGGCCTTGCCTTGTGTGAATGAATTTTAATAATTCAAACATCATTTTTGCCAATGTTGCATGTAGTGTTTACCTCCTGCTGCTTGTAATTTAACTTGAGAAGGCTGTTTAATTATAACTACCTTGACTCGTATTCACCTTGCGTGATTAAAAACCTATTGACAAAACAAATCTGAATAAATAGTATGAAATGTATGTAACTCTTTATCGAGATGTACATTTACTATAATAAAACGCTAGTCAAAGAAGATTATAGTGGTAACAGTTTCACTTTCGTGTGGATGTGGATTTATAATAATTAAGCAATTATCTTTATCAACTCATTATATGGAATATCTAGCATTATTAATTGGTGTTTAGGTCTGAGTAGCACCCGTTGCTTGTAATTTTTTACGTGACGCTACGTTTAATAAGACAGGGGTATATAGCGTGATAGTTGTGCCACGCCCCCTTCCAGTCAGACACACTTGATGGTTTTACCCGACTAAGGAGAGGCCGAAAGGGTAATTGAAATGACAGACAGGTTTGTAGGACGATAGACATACATATATCTATCGCAGTTGACTAACTTGCCCAAAAGTTATTGATTCGACAAGCATCTTACGGTTATTGAAACGTTTTAGATGAACGGAGACATTTTTTTAACAAGGGCTATGAGCGAGCCATCATAGACGAAAATTCCCAGGACATAGCTAGGTAACTAAACAATTTAAAAAACAATTGAGAGACACAATTACAAGGATATCTGCGTGGAAAATGCTAATCCTGTGAAAGAAGAAGCTTATGTAGCGATTGGCGTTTCATGGGGTATTCGTAACGTGATACTGTCGGTGATACTCGTAACGTGATACGGTCATATCGAATTGAAGAATCATAGTAACAATCAATGCTTGCAATGAATGTGGTAATGTTAAATTGATTCAGACATACAATGCCGCAGAAAAGCAGTTTGCAATGACCGTGATACCAATAATCCAAAAAAGCAGTTGTAGAAAATGGAATGGGAAATGGCAATAAACGTAAGCGTAGGAATAAATATGTACCTATCGATAGTAATATAATTTATAACGATAAAGATTAAGCTAATAAATCAGGAAATAAAGCAAGAATGGCTACTAAGGAATCTACACAAAGTTACTGACAAGGAGTTAGTAGCTTAGAACCAATAAACAGTAAAGACAATAATTGTAGCTTATTTGTTAGAAGAAGTAAAAATCAATTGAACCTAACAAATGAAATTTCATAAACGTCTTCGAGGTCGAAATAATTACATAATACAAATTGGGAGCATGTAACTAAACGGATATAAATATATAATGATGGGTTGGCTTGTTGACACAACTAGCCTCGGTATTCGCACTAGGGACGATATGCTTAGATCATCGGCATTCATCGGTTGCGCGATGAGTAAATATTGCCTTCGCGCTACTCGACTCGTCGGGCATACTAATATTATTACTGATAACATAGTACTAGGTATTTACCGGTGTTCAATGGATTAGCTTGCCTTTATCTGTCCCTATGTCGTAATTGAACAGTTCTTTAACCAAGCATTTAGGATCAAAAATGTCTTTTCAAAATTAATTTTCAAAACATGTTGTGCCATCGTCCGAATTTCGTTCTTCATCTTTTATTATTATTACTTCCACTTAATTGTAGGTCTGAAATATATTATGGTATTACGAGGTTATTACTTGCATACCATAACATTTTTATACGTTGACTTTTATAACTTGAAAAATGAGCAGCTGAGACATTCTACAGCGTCATTAATTTTTTAAATGGAATTAGGAATGGTAACGCTAGTTCTTGTTTCTGGCAACCACTATTCTTAGAATATCTGGCATTAAATGTACTGTAGTAATCTGTAAATGTAATTACAGATTGCAGAAGGTTCATAGTTTTTGATCAAGTCAGTCACATTTAGAGATTCGGCCTTCTTCCTTTAACGAGTGATTGGATTTTAGCAAAGTTTCCACTGCCTTTTAGATGAGTTTGCGATTAGATATCAATTCTGCGCGTGCGATGCCACTGACGGGCCCCTTGTTTCTACACAATCTTGATCTTTAACCCAACACGTAACTACTCGACGTTGCCTCTAATGGACATCTTTATGATAATTAGTATCCCTGAAGTTTTACAACTATTTTCCTTATTCGTCATGTAAAAATAAATCATCGTGATTTATGTATCGTGTTATTTCAATTACACTATACTATACATTTTGTATCCTCATTATATTCGCGCTATTGTCAACTTCCTAGATTAGATATAAATAGGAATTATGATTTATACGGACGCTGAAATTCCATCGGCATGGTGGACTTACGATAGAGGATTTCTTGTTAGCATCCAAAAGCAGAGACTATTGTTTTTGTGACTGATCAAGTAATTAAAAAAAAACTACATAGTGTACAAAAAACATGGGAAATACACATATTCTACAAGAACATACCGTGAGCTTACAGCTTATGTCGAAGAGGACATTCGGATTGCCCCGGAGAGGTCGACGTGAGGTCGCGTGACTCACTGCAAAACCGGATTTGTACCGGCAAACTTATAGCTACGATCCTCCGCTAATACAACTAGCATCATGTTTTTGTAATACATGTATTATGTTATGGTAGATGTGCGTATATACCTAATAGTATTGGTATATTTTGTTTGCATAAAACAGTAGAAATCTTTCTACAATCTGTCATTTTATTTATTCTTCCGTCGACAAAACCCGTTTCAATCGTAGTCATGCTACGCGTGTTGTTGGTGCTGTAAATACTATTTATGATAGAACATGATACACTTATAACAACCACTGGAGGAGATAACATGAAAATCATCGATGATGACGATATTCCGATACAAAATTCAACAAAAACTGTGACACTTGTCACGGCTTGTGTGTGACACTTGTCTTGTGTATAGCTAGACTTGCAGGTACCACAATAACAACTGTACACGATTTCCCTGCCAACATTACAAATTATGACAAAATTATTGCTACAAGCAACCTCAATTAGAAATGTTTCGAAAGAGTTCTTTTTGATCATATTCAACCAAGTTTACGATTTTTGTTAAATATTTTCTAAGAAAATGAAATGGATGAGGAATTATTGACAGGTTTTACTGTTCTACTGTATTATTATTTTGTTTTACATAAACAATGTGTGTTTCAATAAATATTTAAGTATATGTCACGTAGCGACGATTTTCTAGTCGCTCGTTACGAAAAGCAAAGAATACCGATTATAGTGAATAATTCCTTACGTCGATTTTGTCAAGTTGTACAGTCTTTTAGTTGCTTTTGTAGCATATCTTTAGAATGCTCGCTTGGTTGTAGTATCTAGTGTAACTGTTCTTGGAACATCATTATTGCTCAAAGTAACTTGAGTATTATTTGAAAGCAATTTCTTTTTCCTTTCCAACCCTTTCACTGCTGTCCAGCAAACTCGAGAATGCCGGGCGGCATTCTCGACTGGACAGCAATCGAGACCACTTCAAAACAACGGTTGCCTTGCCTTTTGCGTTATCTTCTTCTAATACCGGTTTGATGTATATTCCAGATGATGTTTGATTTTGGATAAAAGATTCACTTCTGTGGACAAAGTCATGGTCATCATAGTTATCGAATTAATTGTTCCTTTCTCTATCCTTCGTGGACGCCTTGGAATGTATCCTTTAACACTGTCAGAATATTCTATCATATTTTGTTAACGCTGCATTATTTAAGAAATAATCCTTACAATATCAAAAAGACAAGAAATTATAAACGCACAACTATGAAAAATATGCTACTGTTTCAACGAAGAATACGTACACAGCTGTTAAAATAATCTATGAACTTGTTTACTCCATGAATTTTGGCGGTATACCGATTTACTTTCTCGGATAGGCAGTTAATTCTGGATTAAGATTTGGTAAAATAAAAAGTTCTCTAACTCCAGAGAGAGCCATTAGTGATTTTCTTTGCAGGAAAACAAGTTTCGACTAAAGAACTTTGGTCGAATTCGCCCTAAGTCATACTTATATTTATTTGTTACATATTGTACGTTTTTGCGTTCTTTCTACCTCGAATAGCCCCAATACTTGTCTGATAAACGTTCCAGCTAATTTACCGGTCGGCTGTACGATACATGGCATCATTGCAACTATCCATTGTTTCGGAACGGGCCGATACGATAACACTGATAACGGTACGACTATCTCTACAAGTTAATAGTTTTATATTTTGTATACAAAATGTAGAACGAAAGTCCAATCATCTACAGTCGTTCAGACTTTAAAAGTCATTTCGTTTAACCGTTCTTCAGTCTAATGTGTCTCGTGAAAGCTTTTTCTTTTTTCGCGAAACAGGTTTTCAGCACTCATATTCAAATGAGCTGCCATTTAGCTTTTTAAAACAGGTCTAGTATATTTATAAACATTAAAATTTAAAAAAATGAAATTAAATCTCCGATTTGTTTCTTTACTCTCTTGATATTTGTGGATCTAATACTTTTTTTGTCGTGTGGGTATACTTATGGCCGTTTTCAAAATTGTAATGTATTTATCCGTCGTTTTGCTTACTACAAATAGAATTCTGGCATTACTTCTTTATAGCTTAGGTATGTCAAAATTTAATCTCTAGTAGGGGAAAGAGCCCATGGATAGGTTATCGAAAACGCCATTAAATAGCTGCCAGTTCTTTCAGGGATTATAATAATAGGTGCGCCAAATACCTCTATCATCAAGGTACTGCTAGTCTGTACAATTCATTTCGCAAGCGATAGTGTATCTTTATACTTACATGAAGTACCTACAGGCACTTCCAGATAACGTGGAGTGCAGTTCCTTTCTTGTATATTGTCGATTGGTTATTCGAAGCGCCGTTATCAAGTACCTACTTAGGTACTAGATTTTAATAAGAATTAAAAACTTTATATAAGACCGATGCAATCATTTCTAAAAATAGTCATATCACAAATAGCTGATATTCGTTGCACTGATATCACCTTGCCAATTTTATTAATATGTAGATATGAAAACATGACCGTTTCCTCATGACTTTAACGCCCCATTATATGTATTCAGTTGATGAAAATCAATCAAAACAGGGACTTTCGTATGCACTACCGTAAACAAGTACAAATACAATTTACGTCCCCAATAACACTTGCGGTCCGAATTTTAACACTTGCAACGTCGCGTGTCTACTGAATATAAATCAACACAATAGTGTCGCCTCGCGCCTCCTCCATAAAACATCGGTCCCCCACTTGTGATGTGACCGTTTACAGGGTTAATGGTACAAACAGCAACCACTTTTTGCCACTTACACTCACCACTAGTACGTTGCTTGTAAAAACTTGAGGATCTATTAGTCACTTTACTATTTTTTATGTTCCTTTTTTGCATGTAAGCGTTCACAGCTTTTAACATGTTTTTGTTAAATATAATAAATGGCTGGAATAATGGTGTCATTGTAGTTTTAGTGTTTACAGGTGCATTGTCTTTTATATGGATCTCCATTTGGTTATTTGTACAAAAAGTCGTGCGCTTCGACTTTATGGTGTTTACACAACAGGTACAATACTTAAGGCCCCGGTATACGCCAACGGCCTTGAGTGATTTGGGCGGTATAGCTTGAGTGTTCTGCGCTGAGCTCAAGCAACGCGACATACATCCACCGAGCAATACGACTTGCCTATCAAGGAGCGCACTGTGCAGAATTAGACGTATTATTACTTTTTAGTATCTAAAATATGAAATAAAAAAAAAGTAACAGGCAATATTATAGGTAGTAACATAGTCTTTTCACACAAAACAAATCATGAAAATATCTTAAGCGATTTGAAAGTAATTACGTTTTTATGTTTTGGGTAGACACGAATTCATGAATTTATTTCATTAAGTATTTTACTACAATAGTTAAATATTCACAGGTACGATTGATGTATATATGTTCTAGTTTAACATAAAAAAATTGCACAACTAACCTGCATTATTTGACGGCGAAATAAGAGATTTAAAACTGGCCGTTACCATTTACCTTCGCCTTAAGATGGATGTTATATGCAACACTCACAATGGACATTAATTGCACCATGGTAATAATTATGAGCTTTTAAGATGTGCGATAGAATTAATTAACCGTCACCAGCTTGTTACCTACATATTGTACCGTGTCCCTACGACGTAGATTTCTGCACACCTTGCGTATGCGCAGAAAGATATAACCTATGGATAATGTTTGTACTAACTTGTGTGTTTGGTTTTCTTTCTGTAAAAATATGGTATGTTTTATCCGTACTAATTAGTAGGGAATTTCCCGACATTTGATGTAAAATATCAAATAGATAAATCAGCGGCGATTATAGACGTTAGTCAATCCCTAAATATCAATCGGTATCATTGATAAGGAACGTCAAAGCAATTGTTTAATCTTTGCATGTCTTAAAACTCAAAGATTGAAGCCGACTGGATCGAACTACAGTTTCTACAAAATTATTTTCAGAATCTAGTACATTGTTCCCCGCTATTTGTATTGCTTTAACGACGTCTGATGGGAAACATAGTGATATTTTCAAAACCACAGCATTACGTTGGCCAACATTTGCGGTTTCCGCTACAAAGGGCCTCGCTAGCCTAGTTGTAATGTTGTACTGTTACTTTTGATCTGATCTTATGATATTTTCTTATTTATTTGTTGATTTAATGCTGGTTGACGTAAAATCGCTCCTTAGATATCGATAAGGGCAATATTTTACCCACCAACACTTTACTAAATTGTTAAAAAAACCAGTACGCCTTAGCGATCGATTCATTTCATATAGAAAAGTTGCGTCAAAGTTGTTTAGTTGTCAAACGGGTTATCCACGAGCTATCCTTGGATATTTCCCAATATGTCACCATTATAAAATCGTCCTAAATTCATCTGAGCCACATGTTTATTGGATATGCCGTCAAAGTTAGCTTGCTAGTATAAAGTATAGTCATCAATGATACTTGTCGTTAAAATTAAAACAACCGCTACAGTAGCAATAATTGAATAACCGTTTGAGTACCTTTTCAGAGAAACATAAGATTTCTTAAAAACACTTAGGCGCAGGGCAGTCCACCGGGAAAAAAATATCGTAGTTATTTTGTTATATATATCTATTTATATGACTTGTATTATACGTAGAAATAAGCCATGGAATAAACAAAAATACTTAAATTGTAATATAAAATAAAACAATTAAAAGGATATGATATTAGATCATTCAAATTTATAATGGATCTAATAATAGGTTACAAAGAAAGCTCTGAGTTTCTGACATCGCATTTTATGAAGCCTACGAAACTATCGCAACTAATGTATTGTCTGCTAACTTACCACCTACCCTTTCACCAAAGTTTGATTAGGGCTTATCCAGTCACAAATCTTCATTAACGCTTCTGTAAACCAGGACTTGACTATGTCGGCAGTAAAAAAGCGTTCGACAATTGGTATGCCCCAAGGAACTATCTTAGGACCCTTATTTTAGGTACATTATACTTCATTATTAACGATCAGCGTGTAGACGTAAGCATCAGAGAACTTGGGCGTATAAATCCGTTGCATCTTTATGTCACCCACTTACATGTCCAATTACATTCGGCCAATGACCCCGCCTCTAATTGCTTGGAATAAGCTAAATTGGTTTGTGACTGCCTTCTCACTGGCCTTTGTGACTATCCATCTAGTAAACACTGTTTGTTTTACACGGAAACCACTCGTTATACTGATGTACTATAAAATTAAAATAATCGCTGCCGAAGCAACGTGGGTGCTTAAATCTCAATTATACTTCTTGGTGACTTTTCTATTCCATGCTGCACCTAATTGGTTTTGATATGGAATGTTGTTTTTTTTTCATTTTGACATAGTGACGAGAGCTCTTGTTCTTGAGAAATTGTGGGATCATATTCAAGGTTATTAATTTTGGTCCTGCAGTAAAGTAATACTTGGACCCTTCACAAGTACCTATCTACCTACAGTGTACATTAACTTATTACCTCTAGCGTAGCCATAAGGTCTTATAATCCCCACTCTAATGCTATGAACCAGATTTGAAGGTTCCGCCAGTAGGTACCTACGGCAAGTAACTGTATAAGATATTCGTAGGTCACCACACCATACTTAAAGTGCTTTCCGTAAAAGTTAATGGCAATTGATTATGTCATATTTATATTGTTATGCAACAACATTTTACTGATTATACTGGCTATATATATAATAATATACTGCCTGTAAGCTAATCCTTGTATGATAGTGTTAGAATGGAAAGATAAGTTTGTACCCAAAGCTAATGAGCACTGGACTAGTTCCTTCCTTTTGCACACCAAACACTCATGCATATCGGCAGTAAAATTGGTATGAGATGTGTTAAACTGTCATATCATTATTAAGATAAGATTAGGTATCATAGCGTGTCTTGGCGGTAGTTTTGTTCAAAACAATTTCGCTTCTTTATGTGTGGCAAGAATGGCTATTGGTCTTTCTCTCTCAATTAACCAGCTTCCATCTGACATAACTAACGCAATATTTAAAGTTAATACATAGTCATTGCTTAAGTCATCTCCTAGAAAATCATTTATTCTAAACAATGCGATAGCAGTATCCACGTGTGAACTTGTGGTTAACGTTTTTAGTCTATTCTTTCAAGCGAAAACTTGAAAACTATTTATGGCCTAAATCATAATTAGTCGAAACAGGTGGCTAGCCTTATATCAACACGTGACTCATTTTCCTGAACGTGATTTTAAAACAGTTGACACACGTTTTTCCCACATTCGCGTATCAGTATGGAAACATGCATTGCTAGAGAAAAAAACATACAAGTACCTACATCATGACCTACAGAAGTTGTGCAATCGCTTTATGTAATCAAGTTGTAAATGTTCACACAATGTTGTCAACAGTCAACTGCGTCTCTCTCGCACGTTAGTGCTAATGCAGTCGTATTACCTTATCTCAGGATAAGGCTTCTGGAACTTTCAAGGCCTTTATCGTGATCAGCTGGTTATCTGGACATGTTCAACTGCAAGGGACAGCTTTTCTTTATTCTAGGTTGTCAAAATGTTTTCCTATTAGAAAACGTCACGAAGGGTCGGTTTATCTACTGTACCAGCTCACAATCTCGCGTTTACTATTTTACATTTTATTTTGCCCTTTTTAAAGGTGCTTATTCTACTAAAGCCAAACGAAATGATTCATGAGGCTTCTCTCTGATTAAATTAAATACGGGTTGCGTTTTATTGGTTATTCGATAATTTTGTATTCTGGTTTCTATAGACCGCGGTCCCTGATCTCCTCTACAGTTTACAGAACGAGAAATACTTGTCCAAAAACCGCATATTTTAGTGTACACATTACCTTCATTTGAATATATGTTAACAATGTCCGTGGAGTCGTTTTATGTGTTACTTAACGTCTCAGGTACCTACTCCTTATTATCATTGTCGCGAAGGCCATCGCAATTATCACTAAACATCCAACTGGCAAACTTACATGACTAATGGAAGTCGTATGTGAACAAGCTGGCCAGTGACGTCATTATAGAGATATCACTAAAAATATGCATTTTTATCCTGTTGACAATGGTTGTCCTCAGTTCCGCTGATAATGCAGAAATATTGGGTTATTGCTATGTAAATATGGACAGTGATAATATAGAAACGCTGAAGTAGATAGGAAATTTGCAAGAGCATAATTTATCGATGGCTCATTCATTATTTCATCGTTTTGGTTTAGTATGGTAAAAGATCACAATTTAATCTGTCAGACGTAGAATATAAAATTTACACTATTAAAATAACCGAAACCTTCTCGATTGAGCCTAAAACCAGGTTAAAGGTCCGAGTGCGAATATTCTTCTAAACATATCGCTTGGAATCCCATGTTGTGTTGCGGTTGGTAAAGATGACGTCATCTGATGCGTCTTGGCTGAGGTCAACTTAAGGCACAGATACGCAAGAACGCCTTCTACTTAATACCAGACATCAATTTACCATGTTTTATGGTTGCAGTCTGTGAGCGATTAAAATTATAGAGGTTCTAACTCCAGTTTTTGCACTTTTTAGTGCAATTTAATAGATAAGTTACAATTAAGAGCACATTAAATGGTATTAATTACTTCACAAATAAACATTTCATTAATTTGTAATACCATCGCAATGAAATTGTACTAATTATTCGTGCTAATGAAATTGTTATACCTGAACATTTTACTGTCATTATACCATCTCCAGTTGAGAGCGACATGATACCTGTCAACTTTGCGAAGTTTATACCAATTTGATATAAACTAAACGGAAAAAAATAATAACATCATTTTAATCCACCGCGAAGTTCTTAATTGTAGAAACATTAAAATGTAATAAGTAAGAGTCATGTTTTCTTGAGAACGTGTTACTCAGGCAGGTGATCGCCAACATCATTTCGATTTCACATGCCATATACGAAGAAAACATCTGTGGCAAATTATTTTTCATTTACTCATTAATTACTGTTTTTAAAGCTACATATATTCCATTACAAATGAAATAAGACATGAAATATCGCAATAAACTTTCTTACCATCGATCATGACAAAGTTAGATTTTACGAACTCTCGAAGTCTCGACTGATAAAAATGGTTTTCTGCTCGATTGTTTAGTTAATTTTGTAAATTCAGGGGAAAGTGTTGTCAAATTGGGCAACTGTACGGTTCATCGCGTCATTGTAATCGCTATGGACTGGGGAAAGTTGGTTGTGTAGACGTTAGACACGCCTGAATCATCGCAGAGACCCGCAGCCTCGAGAGCTTTTATTGCACTGTTGAAAGCCACGCCTAACTCTTTTTATTACAATTCTAACCAAGTCTTCATTTGTTACAGGTAATTGACAAGATTTATATCGCAGGTAGTAACCGAAATACAAATGGAATATGAAGGTAAAAGAGATGAAGTCACATCTGGAAAGTAATTTCATAACAGGTAAAGTTAGATAGAAATTGTAAGAATATGTGATTCTGCATTAAGGTTCTATTGTTCTATAATTACAGAGAAAACCAGCTGATATGTTAACTTTGTCGCTCAGCGTTTCTTGCTTACCTTAAGTGATATAAAAGGACTAATGAATTCATACAACTTACTACACTGTGTGGTCTGTCTTCATCCTTTTCTCCTTTAAGGACCAAGACTTTACAATAAATACCAACATCCATGACATAATAAGATTATTTATTCCATCCAGGATGTATCTAAAGTAGTAGGTAGTTAAAGACGCTGCCGATCCAACTTACTTAATCCTTCATTCGCATCTTGCATCCAACGGGATTCTTGTACCAGGCTCTATAATGACTCAAAACACCACTTTTAGTACAGACAACGATCTCCAAGCGACATTATTTATGATGAAAAGCCATTTTAACGTAGAGATCTGTCGAGCACGTGATGCGGCGTAAGCGCACATAATAACAATCGTAATTGTTGCAATTATCGTACAAGTGTTGTGGCAGAGCGATGCGAATGCAATTTTATTCTTGGAACTTGTGGAAATTTCTAATGTTCTAGCCGTGTTGCTATAAGGATATCTAATGCAGATTAGATTCGTCCACATTTAAAACTGCTGCTGTGAAGAATAATACTACTGCTTAATATGCTTATGCTGCTCTAATACGTAGACTGTGAGCAGGAAACTTTGTCAGAATGTTATCAACGTACGATTTGTGAAAAGTTGTTTCATAAATATTTTTTTTAACCATTAATCCTACCCTTGCCTTACATGCAGGTAAAAAATATTTCACTCTAATCAGAACAAGCACGAAGTTGAATTCGCGATAATTGAAGATAACAATTTGGCTCTCCCATTTTTAAATAGTCTTGTGAAATGTCAAACTAGAGCTGCTACTTTCTGACGTCTTACGACACGCAATAAATGTCAGCTGTCAGTGTGCGTGCGATGTCAAGTGTTGCAACGATATCTTAGTATCTCATTGTGCGGCAAGCTTTAATGTCATTAATAAATACCCTCTGTTATACACACGATTATGTTGATGACCATACCAATGATTTCCACGCAGCTGCGTTTTATTAATTCTAGCACAACCTGTTCTTAAACTCCTGATAACGTCAAAGTCGTTGTCCCACAGCCTTTTATGTAGATGATTTAAGGATTTTATCAGATAACTAGACAACATCATCTGCATGGACAGAATTGCTTTATTTCAGAAGGCCAATTTTCGTTATAAATTTAGCATTTCATAACATAGCAGTTCTGTCGGTCATAGTCTATGACTGACATTTGACTGAACTGAGATTAGATTTTGAGTTGACTAAAAATAGTATCCTGTAATCAGTTTTTTCGTATGGTAAAGCACGAGAATTATATTATTTATTTTTATATTTATGTGCCAGTTCAGAATGTTAGCACAATGCCGCTTTAGTTTTGATCAACTTTTGGTGAATCTTCGATTTCATTGTTATTTTCTTTCATAATTATGAGAATTGCCCGTCCGTCTGAGGTCGAAAGTTCAGGCTGCAGACTGACCATGTCATAGACAAAAACTAAACTGGTCACTGGTCACGTAAAAAAATACTGGGTATTGGACGTACAAATGATGATTCAAGAACGAATATAGTCCATTGTCTATAGCTTAGAAACTATTACTAAGCAAACAAAGCCCTGTCTAGTTAGAAAACGACAATAAACTGTGTTATAATGAAATTCTGAAACCAACTAGTGCTTGACGATGATAATTGGCAATAATTATGCAGTATTCCATCTATGGAAAGCCATCTTTATGGCCACAGACGAGTGCTCCTAGCCGTCGGTCCTTTAGATCGAATTTTGTATTAGTGTTATGTGCACTTTACCTGTTATTATATTGGCGTTAACGTGGGCTGCTGCACCTGTCTCAATTGTGCTGTTATTATTTTTTTCAAGAACCTGGTAAATTATTTATCTTTGCTTTTAAAAACCTTTATTGTTTTCATTGCGATTCATGGTTGATTAGATTAGATCCCCCTTATTTATAAAACTATACGTCTATAACCGCTTGTTTCATGTTTATTATCGTCAAGTCTATTATTAACGGCATCTGCATTATCTGTTTTATTTATAGTTTGATTATGAATCAGCTGAACATGCTCAAGTCCTTCCTTTGCGTACGTCCTGAAGTTAATTAGTTTCGCAAAATGTTAGTCGTGAGGTTCTAGTTCGGGGCATGCTAAACAGTCGTGCAGTAAGAAGTTGTCCTTTACATGTTTCACAACGTCCTCTCTCCGAACAGCTGACGAGGCTAGGTTACGCGGGTCGCGACTCGCAGGCCGTAACACTGCCCTTTCTAACTATTAGCCAACAGATTGCAGAAGAGAAATATACACATTATTATGCTCAAATTGAAGAATAAGCGTCGCTTTGATCCGTTCCGTTCGGTACATTATACAAAATCACTTTTTAAAGTTCAATCGTTTTGCAATTTGAATCACGATGTGATGTTGCTCTTTAGGAGGCAAATATGGCACAGAAATTGTTCGATATTATAACAACTAATTCAAAGCGACTGTTGTAATACTATGCAATTCTGAAACTGCAGATTCGGCATGTATTTTTAGAAACAATATATCCTTCATAGATAGACTTCAATATATGGTATCGTCGCATGATCTATGAGCCTTACAATGAATTATAACCTTATTGTGATGGTACAAGGCCATGATGTCATTGTAATAACTATCGTATGAATACTTATAAAACTCTGAGATCACCACAATTTAATACGTATACAAGCGGGAAACTTCATCGCGTAAACATTTTTAAGGCCATCTGTTGGAAGTTTGGTCATGAACCTATGACTCGTAATGGGCCAAAAAAACTCCATAATGAAAAATGTGATAGCGTCAATATAGTTAGTACTACTACGTCTTAAGGCCCCGGTATACGCCAACGGCCTTGAGTGATTTGGGCGGTATAGCTTGAGTGTTCTGCGCTGAGCTCAAGCAACGCGACATACATCCACCGAGCAATACGACTCGCCTATCAAGGAGCGCGCTGTGCAGAATTAGACGTATTATTACTTTTTAGTATCTAAAACATAAAATAAAAAAAAGTAACAGGTATTATTATAGGTAGTAACATAGTCTTTTCACACAAAACAAATCATGAAAATATCTTAAGCGATTTGAAAGTAATTACGTTTTTATGTTTTGGGTAGACACGAATTCATGAATTTATTTCATTAAGTATTTTACAACAATAGTTAAATATTCACAGGTACGATTGATGTATATATGTTCTAGTTTAACATAAAAAAATTGCACTACTAACCTGCATTATTTGACGGCGAAATAAGAGATTTAAAACTGGCCGTTACCATTTACCTTCGCCTTAACGCTGCGCTGCATTGATTTAAGCTTGTCATCAATGTTAACGCCAAGTTTTAAAAAGCATGTTCTTAATTAGATACAGATGAGTACAGCTGGTTACATTACATCTTAGTCGTGTTGAATAGGCTTGTGCAAAAGATCCGGGATAAAGCTATTGAGAACTCTTGCTAGATACCAACTACAGGGATTCCTTCGCCTTTAAAGTAACGAAGGTCTGGCTGCACGTCTAAAGCGATTGCTAACAAAGCTATAAATCTAGTTACTAGGCGATTTGAACGAAACAAATCCAGTTTTGTAAACTGTTCTGATGCATTTAATTTTAATTACTGCGACAATATATTTTATATCTAACAGTAAATATTATAAACAACATTTTGCTAAAACCGCAATAAACTAGCTTTTATTAACTGGGGCTAAGTGTTTCCAGTTTACGACGTATAAAAGCTCAACTATTTTGTGACTATCTTCTAGCTCGTTGGTCGTTGCTCCTTAACCTTCAGAATCTTTATAGCATACCGTTAGACAAAGAAGTGGTACGCGATGCACGATCAGAATTTAAAACAGCCATTTCATTCCTTATTCAACTTGACTCATTCTTAATTAGATTGTTGTCCGCTGCAAGGGAATTACTGTTACTATGTACGTGTTCCAAATCGAATGAGTTGTAAACAGTGTTTTTATCGTGAACGTGCAGATATGGGCCTTGACGAGGATAGGTTAGATTGTCGTGTGCATACGCATTGTGATTGTGACTGTGTAAGTTACACCGGATGGCGACGTATTGTGCAAGTCGCCGCACCCTCGTATTTCCGCAGCCATAAACTTTTTGTTGACCCCGTTCTGTACCGTTGTTTGTCCATTTCGTTTGGACTAGATTTTGTAACAAACAGGCTCGTTTTTGAACTTTTTTAACTAGTTCCCCTTTATTTGGCTTACCTCCAAGTGCCTTTTATACAGGACCATCCATCACCATCAAAATAATAAAGATCCAGGTATCTATTTCAGGAAACTCTAACTGTAGTGAGAGTAATGTACAATCGTAAATAATTCGACGTGTTTGAATCATGCGGAAGTGTGCCCGCAGCTGACAGGAGCAATGCGGACCGCTTCGGGAAATTTCACTTTAACGAAGCTACAAACACTAATTGGCACGCGATTAAGTTTTTTTTTATTTGTCAGAAAAGATTATATTAGCTCACAAGATTTGTGTTGAGTTTCACTGTCGATTTATCGCTTCTTTCATGTACCAGGTTTTCTAAGGGAATCTAGTTCTATGTAAGGAAAGACAAGATTAATTAGAGAGGTGGTTACACTTTCACGACGCTGACCAAGGCCGGTTCGTGGTCAGGTGCTGGTTGCATTTCACTGTCGCGGGTCACTGCACTTTCCTAGGCGCTTCGTTAGTGATTAAGACTGCCCTAGACGACTGGTTTATCCCACTAACCAGTCAAACGTATTTAATATAATAAATATGTTATTCATTCAAGATTACATCGTTATTACTTAAACCATTAATGCAACACTGTCGACAGGCTATGATAAAATCCACGTTACCTCGCCAACTATCAATCGCTCGAATACAACATGAAGGCGGAACGCAGCAGCAAACTGCTACAATTGACAAATTGATGGCCGCTGGATGCGCTGGCGCACGGGGCTGTGACGGATTATCGAGTTTTTTCGCCGCCATCTTGGCAAAAATGGCGCGTCTTGCAGTGTGCGGGAGATGTATGTGCCGCTTTCGATTTCACGAAACTGAAAGTGCCTTATATGTTCGGGTGATGTCGTTGACTCTGATGTTTGTTTGTCACGCCTGGTTGGTTACATATCGTACGCCAGTACAATACTTATCCTATCGTGTTTAACTAGAATGTTGTAATTTGGCGTTGTAATTTATTTTGTTTTCAGCCTGTCTTCGCTGTATGGCGCGTCGTGCATCGCTGACCACTGCTACTACGTGTCGTTCTAATAAGTTTTTGCCGCTGTTCGAGTAGCGTCTGAGAGATTCATTCAGACTGTAGGCAAGGATCCGTTTAGTTTCGTATATTTTTAATGAGTGTAAATATAATTAATGTAAGCAACTTAATCATTGCAGATTTTTTTAATAAAACGTCGGTAAAGATAAAGACTACAAAATTTAATTAAGTAAATGAAAACCCAAACCAGCAGCCGTTTTGCTGTCTGGGTTTATCAAGTCAGACATGTAATGTGCCATTAACTTTCATTCTGAAACTCATTTAAATATGTTCTACCAAATTGTTGTATTATTCATAATAGCGATACATTTGATTGCTGTCGAGAGCGTTTCGTCTTCCGCCATATTATCTCATACATCGCCACTGGAAAGTTGCTCTTATTTTATATATTTTATTGTTGAAATATGGGTATTAGATACACTCCGTTAAACGTTAACTATTTAATTTGTAACACTTACACTTTTTTTTTCGAATGCAATTGTTTGCTTGTACCGCAAGTAAATGTAATGCTACTTTGATTGAACTGACGAACCTAAACGGGAAGACTGTTTGAGGTTTTGTCCTTACTCCTTACCCAATCCAACAATAATCTCGTTATATAGGTACTGTCCTTAGGTATATTTAATAATACTGTTGTGTGTTAAGTTAGGTGCACAAGCACATTGTTCTACAATGGTGTGCATGGTGTTATGCGCCAGTGCACCAGCTCCGTGACGTACCCGCGTTACGCACCATTGCTCCACAAAGTTTCTATTCCACCAGCTACTGACACCACCATCACTGTATCCATGACACATTGTTAGTATCGTTGCTAATATTTTAGTGGTGTGGCAAGTGATCGGTAATTTGTCAGAACTATATTGTACGAGTAACTTTGTTTGGACTGCTGCTCTATTTTAAATACTTGTTGGCTAAATATAAAACTTGGCATGTTACATGTGTAGGTACAGGATACGAGTGTCCATCATATATACCTACATAACCAAACAGCGAATAAAATCCTGTACCAACTGTTTCTGCGGCTATAACAAGTGGTGCCAAACTCGATATAGTTTTCATCTAAAAAAGGCCATACTTAGGTACGGTACTTAATGATCGGAATACTATCGAAGCTCTGAAAAACAATACTATCGATAATATCGATACTTTATAATTTATAAGCAACAATACTATCGATAGTATGGATAAAAAAAACGATATTCTTACTATCGGTCCGGTCAGCTGTCGATCGCCTATCAATCGGCAACACTAGCGGATACCCCTATTAGACAAAGTACTTCAGAATATAAAACAGAATCTATCAATATTGTAGGGAACCTGTAAAAAGAACCACGGACAACATTCCTTTTCACTTTATTCTGTAAAGTTATTTTATACTTTCTTTCTAGTTTCCTTTAAAGTTATCAATGTTGGTCGCCCTACCTGCATAACGGAGTCTTGCAGTCTGCTAAACGTTCGTCATTATCTTGTCACTATAGTATTTTGTCTCATAGCACGATATACATGAACAACCTATTATTTACATGTGCCTGTCGTAAAATATGAAATATAGCATCGACCACTTGACCGTGACAGTCTAACTGTAGACGCACTCAGAAAATAATGCCATCTCTTTCTAATGGTAGGAAATAAGATTTATCGTGGTATTGTTTAGAAGGAAAGTAAGTGAAGAATTACGCAGTTATAAGTACCTACTACCTACTTGCCTTTTAATAGCGAGTAGGTATATTAAGAGGAAGGTAGGTAATTAAACAAAATGTAGTCATAGGTAGTTCCTGCTCAATGTTGGTAAAGAAGTATGTACTTGCACGTAAGAAAATACTGCGTATTAGGATTTGATAGGAGAAATATCTATTTATTTATTTAATTTTTTTTAAATATCATTACAAGATAATTAAGCTCTTATATATTCAGTTTGCATTAAAAACTGAATATCACGAAGCTTCAAAGTTTTTACGAGATGCTTTCGAAAATTTTGATTACTCTGTAAATTAGGAAATAAGATTTCATAAGGAAGCACAAGTATTTACCACACTTCCAACGAAACAATCTGTTTAGTGTTTAGCATAGAAAGTCGGCAGAAATAACGTTGCTCAACGTGTAAAGCCCTTTGACCTCAAATCGTCACGATGAGTCATGGAACTTGCAACAATAAGCTTTCGAATAACGCTACGTAGGCAAGTATGGAAAAATAACAAAGAAAACAGAAACATATGCATCGACGGCTGTTACTTTATAAGAAAAGGAGATTGCTATGAAATAAGATGTGAATCAAAATAAGGAAGAAACTATGCAGATGCAGCTTACCTGGATTTGACCAGAAATGGCAGTGTTCATCTAATTTTTCAACCCACGCTGTGGCTTTAATTGTCAATGCCAAAAGGACTGGATCATTAAATCCAATTAACGCCAACCTTAGAGACTACATGGCATCTCTGCCTCGCCTCATTTTGATTAATGACAATTACCTATCTAACAAATGAATTCGGAAGAGAGTAAACTAACTGGACTAATAGGAATCGTAATTGTAATTAGTATAGCTGTAAATAATCAGGTGGAACATTAAAATCTAAATGATTAGCTGTCACAATGTACAGCTGTCCTTGTTAAAACCGAGAGTTGTACATACAAACAGATAACATAACAAGCTGTGGGCGTCTTACTGACAATACACCTCATGAATATTCACCAAGAAGGATTCTATCTCAAACGTGGTATTGAGAAACAATATATTTACGTAAATAATACTGACTTTAACAGGTAATTAATTGCTTGGACATGATCTCACATGAAGAGTTCAGCCTTGTTACTCGACGATATAAAATATATTTTATTATTATAGACAGCCTGTACTGTTTCACTGCTGGGCTGCTTCTGACATCCAGGTCATTCCGCCATCTCCTCGTGGTCTACCGCGGCCCCGTCTCGCTGTTTCGGGACACCATAAAAGATATAAATTGCAATATTCTCAGTTACACGAAAATATATCAGCCGCATACCATTTTCTACATATAAATGGCCCCGAGAAACAAACGCCATGTTTGTACAGGAATTCGTGTCTGTCTCTGTAAAAGTAAAGAGCGTGACAGGTACAGAGACCCTAGACAAGTTACTTTTCTGTTAGCGTTAGCGTCAAACGCTACGGATAAAATGTATGGAAATGACATTTGTGAGTCACGTGACTTTTCCGCAGGTAATGTCATTGCCATACATTTTGTGCTTATCGTTTGGCGTGAACGCTAACAGAAAAGCAACTTGTCTAGAGCCTCAGGTAAGAATGTACACACTCCCTAGAAGATTTACTGTTGAACGAATTCGTGAAAGTAATCTAACACGGGATAAAGAACTAAAAAGGGAAAAATAAAAAACTTTTTTAACAAAAAATAACCGACTTCAAAAATCCACTACAAAGAAAATAATAATTTTGGTTTCGGAAGTCGGTGGCAAAAAAAAAGCAAACAAAAACCAAAGCCACCAGGTACCAGAAATCTCATCAATAATAGAAACTGCCAACATTATTAGTGAAGAAATCAACTACAGTTGTATGTGTGCCAATTTCGGACCTGTACTTAGTAATTGGATTGGGATTGGTAAAAGTGCCTAATAGCTGATTTGCACTATTTAACATTCATCAGGGGTGACTAACTTGACTGGACTCAAGATCTACTATTTGTTTACTGACTAGACTCTGTGCGATCTACCAATTACAAAATCAGTACTTACCTCTTCATTCAACTTAACATCGCATCGTATTTTAACTTACATTTTTCTTTGCCACGATCGAGTGGATTAACAGCCGTGATCAACTGGTTAGCCACCCCTGTTCTAGATGGAGTTAGATGTCTTCCATCTTTGAATTCTTTTCCGTTTATCTAATATATTTTTGTACTAACTCCCATCCTAGTGTTATCGTGCTTTTAGGGTCTTATTCCATATAAATCATTTCCAGTTTGATTTTCAGTAGAGGTACCTGAAGATTAGGTTGTTATCTGTCATTCCTTACCGCATTTAGCTATCACGGCGTTTCTTGCGCCTGATCATAAACATTCTGTAATAGTCGGCTGTAAATATCAGTTATGTTCTACGCCGAACTAGTGAACGAGGCCGTTAAAGTACTAAAGTGTATACGTCCGTAAAACGTTATGTGTGTCAACTTTGAACGCCTAATCTGTTTTAGGCAATCGAGTCAACAACTGGAGTCATGTGGTTTAAAAATGGATTAAAAGCTTTACTTACAGTAGATTTACAAGGTTGTTACAATGTGCAAATGGTATTTTATGGATCTTTTGACACTGTATTTTGAATACTGTTACTCTGTTCGTTAGTTAGGTTTTCATTCGGTATGGAGTCAGCTTTAACCCTGGGGAAGGACATAATGTTCCCACAGCTGGAATTGAGGCATCCTCATCATTATCATCATCCTCTTTTTATGAGAGGGACCAGGCCGTCATCCACCACTCCCAGTGTGGGTTGATGGATTTCAGATGTCTTCGATTTTTTTATTCTGGGGCATGCCGGTTTCCTCACAATGTTTTCCTTCGCCGTTTTTAGAGCACTGGTGATGAAATAAATTGCACAAAGTAAATTGCACGCCTGCTTGGGTTTGAACCCACGACCTACGAGTTACGACTGTACCTAAGTCGGGGCTTTACCACTGGGCTGCTATTGCTCTTAAAATGGCGTAACAGTAGCAAAAAAATGGAAAGCAGAATCTGTCCTTTTAAAATGTTGTATTGTTAGTATTCCATATCAAGTTTTAAAGTGATATAGTCACGCACGATCTGCAGCGCTTTTATTACTTGAGCACGGAGCTACAAATGGAAACGCGTTTGTTTTTTTTACAATCTTGTATTTGTAGATGGTTTAGTATTTGCTAGGGAACGATAAAAGCTCAAAAACAATTTACCATTGCATCCGACCTATGGCCGTTCCCAGTAACCGATCTATCGGCTCTTTATCCTACTAGAGATAGGTTTTTGACATTATTTCTTAAAGCTTATGTCAAAAAACTATCTCTAGTAGGGAACGGCCACTAGTCACCTAGGTTTAGGACGTTGTTGGTTTCAACGAAACAGTCGGAGCCATAAATTTTTCACCTCCATACGAATTAACCCGATCGATCGGCAGATGCCATTTGTGTTAAGAATCGAATGCCATTGTTTGACCTATCAAAATTTTGCTCTGAATATGCGTCCAAACAACCCCTAGAAATATGGCACGGTTACAGTTCAATATCTTTTATATGCAATAGATTTGTATGAAGATAAGACTCACGGCGACATGTTTTATTTTGTTGCTACAGATATTATGACAATCTCAGTTCCAAGCTTGCATAATGGTTGCATTAAATCTTGTTCTTATTTCACAACAAACATCGTAATTTACTCATTACTAATTAGCAAGTCTAATTAAAAAACTAAACTCGGCCATACAAAAAACGAAGTCTAAAGAAATGTTGCATTCTTCTCCATTATGTAAAGATGAAATTGAAATGTTTATTCATACAAAAACTGTTGAATAACCGTTGACCCAAAATTTAATCACAATAACCAATTAATTAGAAACTTTTGATGTCATACGTATTTCCGTATTTTCGTCTGAAATTCGCAGACGAGAAAGTATATTTCTAATCAAAATTGTAGATGATGATGATGACGCGTTAAGAGGAGGCTTTGCTATAAACGTCAAATTTAGATTGGATATTTGAGGAGTAAGAGAGGTCCTATACTAGTAAAATTTATATATATGATAGTTCACCATCAGATCTATTTTTGCATCGGACAGAAACACGATAGCATGAAATTTACTCGATAAAAAAAATCATGAAGTTGCGAAAAAATATCACATTTATTGGATTTTTCATGGACGTGGTGCAAATAACTACGACAAAGACTATATAAATAACATCGCAATTATTTAATCTATCTTTGCATCGGAAGTTTTTTTTTTTAATTGTTTACTTTAAGAGAAAATCCAGTAAAACTGCTTTGGCGCTTATGACAATTTTATTTGACTAAGTTGATATATTGCATCTCTTTTTGATGTGATCTTTTTGCATAAATCTGTTTCATCGACCAGACGGCGTTCCGCCGTACAGGCGTGAGGTCTATGCCACTTTGACAGCCGATGACAGTTATGCCGTCGCAAACAGTAAAAATGTAAATTAAAATTACGTAGATATTACTCAAGAAAATTAAATGTTATAAGTAAAAGTCGACACATTTAATTGTTAATCATTGAAATAATCGCCACAAGGGAGTATATAATACTGTGTAAATATACGAAACTTGACCAAAATTGTTGTTCGTTGGAAAATTACGTATAAACGCTATTATAATGCAATACAGAACCATAAACACGAGTGAAAAAATAGGAAATTCAAGAAGGTGGCTAAACGGCTAAGGTATGTCTACAGTTTAATTCATTTAATCAATTTAATAAAATAATTATGTTTGGTTCTATGAAATCATATCATGACGTCATTGGGGACTTTGTTGAGTGACCATGGAATATGTAAAATAATTAGAAACTTTTTTCAACGACTTGAATGGCGACTCTTTTCCAACACGTTTTTTTTACTCCAACCACGGGGTCTCATGAGGAACAAAGGAGTATTTGTTCAAATAACTCTTAATAGATAGCGTTAATTATATGTATCGATTTGTTATTGAAGTTTGTATAAAATATACTTAGAACATGAAAAAATAGACAAAGTAAATATTTGTTCAAATAAAAAAAAAACATTTAGGCATGAAAAAATGTATAGTCCCTAGATCCGTTTTTAGGGTTCCGTACCAAAAAGGTAAAAAAGGAACCCTTATGGTGCGACTTCGTCTGTCTGTCTGTCTGTCTGTCTGTCTGTCACACCTATTTATTTCAGCAACTACTAATGCTATCGACTTGAAATTTGGAACAGTTATAAAGAATGCTTGTCCAACTATATTGCAAATGAAAAAAGTCAAAAAATACTTTTATTTTCATTGCAAAAGGGGCCGGAGTGGGGGTCCAAAATTTCAAAGTGGGGTTACTAGGTCAAGTGACATATCATATGAAAGGGCTTGATCTGCACATTTCAAAATATATTTTCATTTTATTTTATGTCTCACAGTTTTTGACATATGATGAAAAATGTCTGAAAAAATACCATTCCCCCCCCCCCCTTATCTCCGAAGTTTGCGGAGCGAAAAATCTGAAATAATTAGGGTTGATAAGAATTGACCCAAATATGGCACCAAAAATAAAACGATGTTCCTAACTAGTACAGTTTTTTCAAAATCATCAATATTCCTTGACAAACAAACTTAGTTATGCGGTCCGGTTTTTTTCACTTTATACGTCCAAAAATGATACGGAACCCTCGGTGCGTGAGTACGACTCGCACTTGGCCGGTTTTTTTGTATGAGATGAGGCAGCTGTACGCTTAGTATTGTATTATCTGTGTTCCAACTAAATTTTAATCCAGGTCGCACAGTGACGCCACTAATTGCGTGAGTCTGCTGACAAATTCGCAAGTAACAAGAGTTTTAATACAAGTGTATCATTTTGATCGGACAACGCTCTCGCACGACTATAACGTATTAATATAAGCTTTAGCTTATTATTTTTCTAATCGCTCTTTCATTATTTTTCTCAAATCATTTCAAATGTTATAAATACGCGGCTGTAATCGTGGTAATCTGGATTAGTATACAGGGTGGCAGGTTAGACAGTGGAAATATTTGAAGGGGTCATTGTACTCATCATTATGAACAACTTTTACTATGGGACCAACCCTGAAATCGCGTAAAAAAAACAGCTGTTCCATACATTTATGTACACATAACTCAACAAAATGTATGGAACAGCTGATTTTTTTTTCGCGATTTCCTGGTTGGTCTCATAGTAAAAGTTGTTCATAATGATGAGTACAATGACCCCTAAAATATTTCCACTGTTCAACATGCCACCCTGTATATTATATTATTATCGCGTGCATCCATATGACGTTATAAGAAGTGTATCACTTTGGGAGTATAACATGATGTTCAATAATAAGCTTTGTAATAAAACAAGTTTAAACGGATTAAACCGCGTCAAGAATATGCGCTCCACAAAGTCTGCAGTGTATGAACATGCCCTAGGTCAGGGATGGCGAACCAATGGCACGCGTGCCAAGAGTGGCACGCGACAGAAAAAACTGGGCACGGGAACAACATAAGTTGCATTAATATTTTCAGTATCTTTACAATAAAACAGATCTACAGTGCTTATAACATTATTGATTTGTGTTATAACTGTCTATAATTAGGTAAGGATTTTTATTTTCCTTACTTTTTTATGATATAGCACGGCGTAGCCATAATTTTTTTCTTTTTCTACTTAGTGTGGCACGCAGTTATAAAACGGTTCGCCATCCCTGCCCTAGGTAACCTCTACCATTTTCTACGCTTTGATCAACCTCAAATTCTCGCAAAGGATAACCGATATGTGCCTAGAATGCTTCGCGAGGCTATTGAAATAAAAAAAAAACATCCTAATTTTAATAGAGAAGATGGTTGGCAAGTACCACCTGTTTGGAACCCTGTTCTTAAAATAATCAGGTCCCAATCTTCACATCTCACTGCGAAACATCAAGCCACCGTGAGCGATTATGTGCATCGAAACGAATATGAATCGAATAATATCGATTATAATAAAAAAATATTGTACGGGTAGATTTAAAATCATTTTTGTATAAATAATAGCAGTCATAGTCATGACGCCTACCAGCTCAATCTCAGTCCTGCGACCTTAACGCTGCAAAGTGTTCGAAACGTCAGTAAAATCAATAATACACGTGATTAAATCCGTCAATTATGTCATGCTTTGATATTAGAGTAGACACGAGAGTTCATGAGACTATTAGTTTAACAATTTATCTACAGTTAGAAAGATATTGCGTATCGGACATGACAAATTTTAATTTAAATAGGGTCATATGGTCATACTTCTCTTTCAGGAGATGCTTTATATTCAGGTTAAAATGTAGGTACATTACCTACGTATGTACTTACCACTATACTATAAAACTATTTTCTACATATACTATGTTTACGGAAATCGTCACGTACACCTCAAAATCAGGTAACTACCAAATTTCAAATATTTTGGTGTCACGTGATTGCGTATAAAATCTACTATTTCTACTTATCAAACAAAGCTGAATCTGTCTATTTTCTGTTTTTTCTGAAAATTGGTTATAGTAGAAGAAATCTGTTCAATTGCTTTTCTCTTGCATATAAATACATCATCTATCAGTGACCTACTTTTGTGCCGAATAGTCAGCAGTCTGGTCAGAGACGTTGACTGAGGTGTTGTTGCTGTTTCTCCAGTTCTCCAGTCGTGTCGCTGTTCCTAAGGCCCGACAGCCGCCCAACCCAAAATCGACATTTAGGTATTGTGTAATGTGTTATAACAAACTTTGTATTAGTACTCAGTAGTTGATGTATAATTTGAGATTTTATTGTAACTTCACTGGCTTACAGTTCTATTCTTCGTTGGGTCTGTTCGTAAGCTGAATTTAAATAAAATGTACTTTTTATACGGGTTTACACTTAGCTGTAAATAATATAATATGAAACTTATAAAAGATAAAAACATTTTTTATTCTTATAATCAGTTAGTTGGTTCAGAATTTTTCGGTTCGATATTGGTTTCGTTTTTTGTATAATGCAGATTAATTATATTAATATCTTGAAACTACAAAAAATGCATTTACCTGATTTTGAAGTTATGCAACGGTAATAATTGTATTAATGTGTCACGTGTCACTTGGTTGCGTCGGAACATAGAGGGGAAGGTGCGGAAGTGGGGGTGAAATTTGAATCGTGACGATTCTATTGCGCCCTCTTAACTATGATGTGGTACACTATTTTGCTTGAAATTCGTGCTAAAGAAACAGGGTTGCCAACTTTCCTGGAATTTCAGAATTGTCCCCGGAAGTCTCCCGGCTCCCAGGGTCTGCAGTCTTGACATAGATAGCGATCGCTTTATAACCAAAATTGGTTGTTCCGCTGTATTTTTCCATAGATTTTTCATAGATAGCGACCGATTTCGGTCGTAAAGCGATCGTTATCTATGTCGAGACTGCAGAGCTAGGCTAATAGCGCCATTTTAACTTATACAAACGCCAAACATCACGACGAAGAACTCAAAAGCCTGCTTGTGATGCGATATGATTCTAACATAACTTTTAATTTTGCTTCACTTCCGAAATAATCGTTTGCGTAATTGGCGACCCTAGGTGCAGGTCACCATTTTAGTTTAAACTATCACGAAAGTCATCTAATGACCTAACCATCCTTCTCCAATTGTTTAAAACATGTTATAATAATTGCTATGAAAACAATAGTGCAGCTGCTTGTTCTATTGATATACTTGTATAGATTGCCTCATGCGTGGTCATCTGCTTGTGACCGTTAGCCTCAGAATAAGCAAGAAATTGAAGAATGGGCTTGGTTTTTATTCTTACGTCATTCACTTATGAATAAAAGAAAATTATTCAAAATAGACTAGTCTTTTCCATCCGTTGTGGTAAAAAAATGTAGCCTCAAAATCAAGCATATCTTACCGTTCTCGTACATAATGTGCCGTAATTTGTGAAAGCAACATAAGCTTTTATTTGTTCACGATGTCATTAAGCCCAGCGCAGACGAGGGACAATCTTCGACATACTTTTTGATCCGTGACCTAAAATACTTGGGAATGTATCCAGCGAGGGCAGACGATGGATAGTTCTCGACGTACCTACTTGATCCGAGAACTAAAACACTTGGGACTGTATCTCAGCTCACGACATTAAAAATTTTAAACATTGACGACTGTCCGTCTTCTTTGCTAGGCTTAAGTTAGAAGCGGTGGTGGACAAACCCTTCCCAATTAGTTTCATGACCTTACAAAAATGCTCCATGGCTTCAAATGGCATTTCAGCACTATGTAATCAGCTTGTGTGAATGTCCACCGTTCAATATAGGTCTATAGGCTAGTAAAATTGTAATTTTGTATCCTAAGCCTTTACTTCTGGGACTAACAATACATATTTTGTTTGTATTGCAGGCATCGACGATTGACGGGCGACGGAAGGGTGCGTGCCTCTTCTGTCAGGAGTACTTCATGGACCTGTACCTGTTAGCTGAGCTCAAGACCATCAGCTTAAAGGTACGTTTTGTTAAATTATCCTATTGTATTCACTTTAGTAGTAGCTCTCACCCGCAGAAGTTCTACTTTTAGTTATTTCTTGGTGCTTTGTGTTACGACTCTTGTCGTCGATCTCCTCGTCTCTGATGTTGGTGAACCGATGACGCTCGCGGATCATGGGCTTCTGTGGATGTTAAGAAAACTATATTAGAAAACTTTTATTCCTTAACTAGGCTTTTACTCTTGACTCGGTCCGCGTGGACTAGGTACAAAAAATTGACTATTTTAAATGACTTCCTCAGTATAAGGTGGCTAGTACTACGAAGAGGTGAAAGTGTGAAACTGTATCTCTGATAAATGCCACCAGAATTAGATGAAATGTGGCTAAGCTGGACCTCAAACTACCAAACTGTGAAAACTTCATCAAAATCCGTTCAGTACTTTTACGTGATACGCGGCGCGCACAAACAGTCTAGGTTAGTGGTGGTCACACTTTTCTACTCAAGGGCCACATAGGACAATGTGAGGAATCACTGCGGGCCTCGCATTCGTGGATTGATTAGTTGACAATTTGACATCACCAATAAATTTACATATTTTTTATGAGTTGTCAAAACGCGATTAGGTACCCCACAGATTTTGCATGGAAATAAATCCTGTTCAGTCATTTATTTGGCAACTCAATTCTCTAATTATTAACTTCATGTGCAAAATCAGTTTTGATAGTCTTTGTCTGCTAAAATTGTTTGCTATGTCGCAGGCCGCACAAATATCATCCACGGGCCGCAGTTTGACGACCACTGGTCTAGGTACTGGTCGGAGACCGCGAGCGCTATTGCTGTGAGTGTTAGTTAGATTTATGTAGGGCGTGGCGATTTCTCCCAATAGTCCCAATCAACCCTTACCGCAAGCCGCGTTAAGGAACTTTGTTCCATTTACACAAATATGACTGCTAAATACTTAAAAAGTCTGTATTTAATTTCCGATCTCCGTGTTCCTGTTGCAGGTTACAACAGTAGACATGCAGAAGCCGCCGCCGGACTTCCGCACCAACTTCGAAGCCACGCACCCGCCCATACTGATCGACAACGGACTCGCGATATTGGAGAATGAGAAAATTGAACGGCACATCATGAAGTCCGTACCAGGGGGACACAACTTATTTGTACAGGTAAACAGTGGCATATTTACCATGGCCACGAGGGCCATAGCTCGGGGCGGCAGACGGTGAAGGGCGGCCAAAGCCACCTTTCGCGCTGACCCGACCCTTTCGCTCAGCTTTTTGCAGAACCTTAACTGTGCGTAGTCCGACACGCACTTAGCCAGTATTTTCGTTAATTTGTGGAGCGGCAAACCTTATAGGGCCAGGGCGCTAATTTTAAAATACGCCACTGCAGGTAAACGACTATTTCTAAAAACTACTGGCTATTGCCCGCGACTTCGTCTGCATGAACATAGATGAAAAGTAGCCTATGTGCTTCTACAGGTCCCAGGCTACCTCTTTGTCAAAATTCATCCAAATCCTTCCAGCCGTTTCAGCGTGAAGGATTAACTTTTACACACCCCCACAAGCTGCCGCATTTATAAAATAAGTGTGATAGACGCAGGTGGAACAGTTTTATTAACTTTAACAACCACGTTTATAACACCCATAATGGATTGCTCGGCGGAGTTTCAGACAATTGACTGACCAAATTATCAAACATCAGATCAACGCGGTATCAAAGAACTGGCTCTACACCAGTGCTTTTCAACCTTCTTTTGACTAGAGACTATTCCATTGGATTCCCAAACATCAGACCAGCGGCAACGGTACGAGAGGAGTGGCTCTACAGTGGTTCCCAACATTTTTTTGAAAAGGAACCAAAACGACTTTTTTGTCAGTGCGAGTAGGTACCCCAAATTTAAAAATAAAAATTCTTGGAAAGGCATGCTGCTGCATAAATATAAATTTATTATGGCATATAACTGTTTGCGGATCTTAATTTAGTTCTCGCGGACGGACCCCTATAGGTGCGCGGACCACCCGTTCGGAACCACTGCTGTACACTGTGACTACAGGCGAAATACCTCGCATATTTCCTAGCATCCAACGTTGATTGGCGCCACAATTATGAAACCTATAATGAAATTTTTCATAAAAAATGGCAATTGGTTTGCCCTCTATTATAATATTTTTTATTTATTACCAGTTATAAAATAGAGTTTAAAATTTTAATTAAATTTACGTTGTAAGCGCCCCGCCCACTACATGGCTACACCTGGCCAAAAAACTGCTAGCAAGGATTTTATTTATGCCAAATTACGGTACCTACTAAACGCCGTTAATATAACGTCCACAAACTATTGCCAACAGGTTTTTTCGAACCGTGCTTCGTAATCAGGTGTCAATCTTTAAAACGGTGTTTCCCGATTAATGTGTTCATTAATTTGACACAATACACATACTGTCACTATTCTATAAATAATACTCTTATGGCCGATTTCACCATCGTCAGATTACTTTATTCAAGGATTAATTTTAACTTTTTGACAGATTTTCTATATAAAATTTGTCTAATCTCAACTTTATTCCTTGAATAAATGTTATTTGACTGAATCTGTCCTTAATGTGTCGATCAGTCAGTCGATCGTGAAGGTTTGACCGTGTATTTAAAAAACTTTCCAGTGGTCAGTGGTCAAAAGGTTAAAACCTCCTTAGTCCTTAGTCTACGGCAAAAATCCTTAATCAGGCGTCAAGACTTGACGAGTTTTGCGCATGTGGTCATCTCTCTTAGTTGTTCATAGAATAAATGCAATATACAATTATCTTCATTTCGCAGGACAAGGAAGTGGCATCACTGATCGAGAACCTGTACTCGAAGCTGAAGTTGGTGCTGGTGCGCAAGGACGAGCAGAAGTCGGCGGCGCTGCGCTCGCACCTCAGCCGCATCGACGGACTTCTTGAACGCAGGGCGACTAGGTAAACACAACCTTATTTCATTGACAATAAGTACTAAATTCGCCTGTTATGCGCCAGTGCGAATGCAGATGGAATCAATGTACACTCGACGCCATTTACGGTCGACCACTTTTCGCCCTTATTACTAAGAACATAAGGGTGAAAAGTGGTCGACCGTAAATGGCGTCGAGTGTACATTCTAATACGGATCTAGTTTCATTCGTCATAAGCATAAAAGTTGCTAGCTACGTCTTGACGAGGGCAAAGACATTGTGCGGGTTATACATACCCTTATCTGACACGAAATAAGTACTAAAATTAGATGAACCTGGGGGGGATTGCGGGGGAAACGTATATCGCTAACTGCCATACATGCAGTCTGGGACCTTGACCCACAGTCATTTATTATCAAAAAAATATTGACATTTCTTAAGAGGGCTCTCGCATTCGGCACCTCTCTCGCTCGCACAGAACCATATATTTTAAGAATGTTAAATGAAAAGATGCATTTTTGAAAAATTTTATCTGATAGCGAACTCCAAAATGATATTAATTATAATATTATAAACTCAAAGGGCAATGTCCATTTTAGGCTTCGCGTGAACATAATGCTACAAAAAAAATAATTTTAAGAATAATACTTTCATATTTTTTTAAAAATCTTTCTAATTATACCTTTGTATCAATCAACACCTTTATAATTATGATTTTTATCAGTATTTTATTTGATTTTTATGATTACCGGTCATTGGAACAAAGCAAATGTCATTCGCTTTTTTAGAGTCAGTGTTGCCAAAATCTTATTGACCATTTATATCGATTATTAATCGATTAGAAAAGCTACTCGCTGTTTGTGTACTTTCATTATTTATTTTTGTTTACATACATTTGAAAATAATGTTATTAATAAAATATAAACATTAAATGACTGATAAACTGATGTTTATCAGTCATTTAATGTTTATATTTTATTATGTACTAAATCCAATGAGAAATGATTCCGATTATTAATGATTTTTGTATCGATATATTTTTTTTTATCATGACAACACAAAAAAAGAAACAAAATGTCATAGTAAACGCTATCCGTCATTCGCTTTTGTATTGTCTGTATCGTGTGTATTTTCTGCATCGTGAGTGTTGTTTCGTGAATCCTATAGCGCCGACTTTCTTTATTCATAATGGACCCCGATAATTCTCTTCCCCACGACCTTGGCAATCTTACGGACACCGAACCTCGCTCTAACGCTGACTCTGACTCTGACTCTCTCCTCAATTATATGGTTTTTGAGCTGGGCAAGGTACCAAGAACATATATCGCCACTGCCCAGTTCTTAGATAACATATTACTAACTTATGAATCAGAATTAAATTAAAATAATTCATAAAAATGTTTTTTATTTCACATTTAACCTTATTTGTCACATGTAACAGAATATAATATATTTAAACACTTTTGATACTAAATCATATTCATATTCTGCTTCTTAGGACTGCTAACTAATTAATTATTGTAAAAATATTATTGTCAATGTCTGTTCATGCCAGGCCAAAGCCCCATACTAAATGGACAATCCCCTTTAATTATTAAAAACACATGAGTTAAACAAACCTCAGAAACAGATCATAATTGTTTTTTAAGTTTGTTTATTAGATATCACAGTAAAAATGTGTTTTAATTACTTACCTGTAAAATTAATATTATTTTGTAGTTCACTATCAGATTACATTTTACAAAAATGCATCTTTTCATTCAGCATTCTTAAAAATGGTTCTGTGCGAGCGAGAGAGGAGACAAAATTCCGAGAGCGCCCTTTAATCCTATTAAATGTATGGGCGATGAACCACTGAAAGGTCTATACCAGGGGTTCCCAAATGTTTTCAAATGACACTAATAAGGTGTGCGATTTGATTGTTTTTGTTTCTTTGGGGAGGAAACAGGATAGTGTCGCGGCGCCTCTGCTTACTACCCACAGTGCCCTAAGGCGTCGCAGCGCACACTTTGAGAACCCCTGGTCTATACACTATGACAAAACTGTCCAATTAATGACACTTTTCAATCGTTATTATAGGTTCTTAACAGGCGACACAATGTGCTGTTTCGACTGCGAGCTGATGCCGCGACTGCAGCACATCCGCGTCGCCGGCAAGTACTTCGTTGACTTCGAGATACCGGTACATATTGTCCCCTACCACCACTTTTTGCCACTAGCTTCACTGGAGTAAATATAAGCCCTTATTTGTACGAGCGCTTTTTTACGTGTGTTAATAAAAGCGTATGAAACAAATGGGGAATAAATGTTCGCACGACAGCGATTTTTTAACGCCGCATTTTAAATTATTGCGCACTAATGTGAAAATTCAATAGTGCGCGGCCCGTCGCTAGGCATTGAATCGAATGTAACTTGATAAAAGCCTACAACGCTTTTTAGGGTTCCGTACCTCAAAAGGAAAAACGGAAACCTTATATGATCACTGTCGTCTGTCTGTCCGTGGCAAACCCGAGGCTTCTGCTCATAGATGGCGCCGCTAGAAGTATGTAATAGTGGCATCTTACTCATAGATGGCGCTATTTCATATTTTTAGTGGAATATTTTATTTTATTTAATATATCTACAATAATCTACATAGGTATATACAGGGTGGCGATTAGGTTATCACATTAAATGAAACCATGTATCCTAAATGGCGTTCTTAGTACATACACAATAAAAAAAATTACCGGTTGCCGCTTTTACAAGTCAGTAAATGTACCAGTAATACAACTGTTAATACAAGTTGGTACATTTACTGACTTGTAAAAGCGGCAACCGGCAATTTTTTTTATTGTGTATGTACTAAGAACGCCATTTAGGATACATGGTTTCATTTAATGTGATAACCTAATCGCCACCCTGTATAATTAAGTTTGTACGCAATCCTTATGGCGCGAGATCTACTCGCACTTGTCCGGTTTTTTTTAAGATACTAAGATCTTGATCAAGCTTTCCAAACCCCATAAATATTGCATAGATTATCAAGTTCTTATGTATTTCCAGACGAGTTTCCGCGCCCTCTGGCGTTACATGTACCACATGTACCAGCTGGACGCGTTCACGCAGAGCTGCCCCGCCGACCAGGACATCATCAACCACTACAAACTGCAGCAGGTACAACCAACCACACTTGCATCCCACGTAGATCCCGCCTGTATTGCTCTATACAAAATTATCGGGGCTGCTACCCTTCTGTCCTTCTCTATGGGATACATTAAATTATCCAAAAAATATTTTTAAAATCAGTTAACTGGCTTAACGTCTAGATATATGTGTATTTTTTTTACTATGTAACCGTGTGAACACGGATAGCATCTATCTATGTAATTTGGGTTCTTCTATACTTTCTATCTATCGTGTTACTGTCGCCTTCAGTTATCGGCGAAAGGTATGGTGCAGTCGCAGACGCCCACACTGCAACGGAAAGAGATACCAACGGATGTGGTACGTTCGCGGGTGTCCTAACGTGACGTCACTGACATACGCGCTATAAACATTGCATTGTTTGGTCACATCCCTAAATCATTCGTTTCAAAACATACTCGCATCTCTATGTCAAACGCACGCCATTATGTAAAAATCGCAAACGCTAAACTCTTCCTTATTTTCGAATTTGTTTCTCAAATTCACTTTTCGATACGACTTGGGAGCCATGAAAATCGACTAATTTCTCCATTGATAGTATAGTTAGTCGATTTTTAGCTATAACATATATTCATTGCTAATAACTTTGAGAGCCTTACATTTTTCTCGGTTGCGTTTCATTAAACAGTATTTTCGCTACTTTCAAGTTTTTTATTTTATTTTGATCATCACATAAATGTTGGTATTAAATAGTTTCTTATTTGGGGTTGTAACGGATCTCTACTTCTAAATCTGCCATGAATCCGGATTTTTTTTAAATGGATGACTGAGGTTTTTTAAAATGAAAATAAATACATCTAATATCGAAAACTCCAAAAAGTTTGTGTCAAAAATAATATACAAACTGTTTTTTGGAGATGCGACTTTAAGGGGAAATTCAAAATTACGAGAACGAGAAAAGCGGTCGAAAGGTGTCATGAGCTTGATTTCGTGGAATACGAATACTTACTGCAGTTTTAGTTCTTTTTTAAAGCCAGGAATTGATCTCGGTAATTTTTCAAAAATAAACATAGGTACCTGTATTATTGCACTTAAAACTTAACAATACTTAAGTAAAATTATGACGCCTCAGCTACCGCTAAAGCTTCTCTTGAGCGAACGTCAAGCAATAAAGCTGCATCCGCCAAATGGCCGTTACAACCCACCCTAATTACCGACTCAAACATTTAACAATTCTACTTGAAAATAGTGAAAATTATGCCAACAGCCTGATTTTGTAAATATAATAATCAAATCAGGCTCACTTCAATACACGACTGAACTTGCATACTTCATGGTGTCGTGGCCCACGGTTCTTGTTAAGCCTGTTATATCAATATTATCTGTTGTTAAACCTTATGTAAAAAAACCGGCCAAGTACGAGTCGTACTCGCGCACCGAGGGTTCCGTATCCTTTTTGGACGTATAAAGTGAAAAAATCCGGACCGCATAACTAAGTTTGTTTGTGAAGGAATTTTGATGATTTTGAAAATACTGTACTAGTTAGGAACATCGTTTTATTTTTGGTGCCATATTTGGGTCAATTCCTATCAACTCTAATTATTTCAGATTTTTCGCCCCGCAAACTTCGGAGATGAGGGGGGGGGAATGGTATTTTTTTGGCCATTTTTCATCATATGTCGAAAACTGTGAGACATAAAATAAAATAAAAATATATTTTGAAATGTGCAGATCAAGCCCTTTCATATGATATGTCGCTTAACCTAGTAACCCCACTTTAAAATTTCGGACCCCCACTCCGGCCCCTTTTGCAATGAAAATAAAAATATTTTTGGACTTTTTTCATTTGCAATAAAGTTGAACAAGCATTCTTTATAACTATTCCAAATTTCAAGTCGATAGCATAAGTAGTTGCTGAAATAAGCAGGTGTGACAGACAGACAGATAGACAGACAGACAGACGAAGTCGCACCATAAGGGTTCCCTTTTTACCATTTTGGTACGGAACCCTAAAAAGGTACTGAACCCATAGTTTCAGTTTTCTTTAACGCCCTGTATACAGCAAGTTACAAAAATTCTGTTCAATCCCAAAAGAGGTTATTATACTCATCAATATGAACAACTTTTACTATGGGACCAACCTTGAAATCGAGAAAAAAAAATCAGCTGCTCCATACATTTTGTTGTGATAGTAAAGTGAACATAAATGTATGGGACAGCTATTTTTTTCGCGATTCCAGGGTTGACCCCATAGTAAAAGTTGTTCATAATGATAAGTATAATGACCCATTTTGGGACCGCAGAGGGTTTTTGTTACATGCTGTATAAAAAAACCTTTTTCGCTACAGAACAATGGTGACTTTTCACACTTCACAGTGCGGCCCTGGATATTATTTTCTATCAAATCAACCGATCATGAGCGCTAATATGAGTTTTAACAACAGATATATATTGATCTTCCAGAATCCGGTGGTTAGTGTAGCATTTGTTTCTTGCTGTGAGGGTGTGTGGACGGTTGTGGTATTTGTTTGTTGTTTTTTCTAATCTGATAACTTATTCTGTTTAAAATGCTGTAAGTAACATAATAAAACGTTAAATATTATTTTTGCTGTGCTGATATTTCCAAAATATTTGTTTTCTCCTAAATTTATTAGTTTTAAACAATCAAATTTTATTTACAAGCGTAGCTACAATGATTTTCTTTCAAAATACTTGGTTTATAACATTTTCTACAGCATACTAATCGATAGTGGTGCTATAATCGAGTCAACCAAACATTGATGACTTGTTAAACGGAATAACGATTTCCTTATATCATTACAGGCGCTGAAAATGAAAAAACACGAAGAACTCGAGACGCCGACGTTCACGACGTCAATTCCCATCGACGTCAGCGAGAATAGTAACGTCGAGTAAACACGCCGACCGCGCACATGCCTTGGTACAATAGTAGGCGGTAAACTTTTTCTAAATTATACCACCATCGCCTGACCGCAAGATGTACATCTTGCGTTAAAAATAATGTTGCCAAAATTAAACAGCGCATTTATAGTTGACCACACAGTAAACACATTCAAAACTTCCCTCCAAGTTATTTTTAAAATTGGTTCTATTAGTAGAACAAACGCCACTTTTAGTATTACCTCCTTGCTTGTGTGGACAACTATTCTTGTAGAAGTAATGCTAATGCGCGACGGAGTGCCGAGATTTTATTGTTCGGTGTGACACTGATCCCTTCTACCAAATCCCGACTCGCCTAACCCACGCCATTACGTTACAGCGACAAAGTGCCTCGTGACATTAGTCATCTTTACTTTTCTACCACACTTTTTAAGGGCGCTCTCGGAATTTTGTCTCTCTCGCTCGCACGGAACCATTTCTAAGAATGTGGAATGAAAAGATGCATTTTTGAAAAATGTTATCTGATAGTGAACTACAAAATAATATAGGTAAATAATTAAAACACATTTCTAATATTATAATATTAATATCATTTTGTAGTTTGCTATCAGAACACATTTTTCAAAAATGCATCTTTTTATTTAACATTCTTAAAATATATGGTTCTGTGCGAGCGAGAGAGGTGCCGAATGCGAGAGCCCTCTTAAGACAAAAAGAGATTAATGCCATGAAAGGTGCTGAGATAACAAAATTACATGAAGAAATTATGTTTTTGTATTAAATTCATTTTTTTGTGTTGCTCTATCAGCAGATTTAAAATCTAGATGAGATTGTATGTATGGTTTGGTGCAATCGGAATTAAGTTTTATGAATACATGTTGAGAAAAGTTTAGTATATTGTGGATAATTTATTATATATTTGGACATTGTTTCGACCAAGTTTACATTGTGACATCTTCGGCAAATCAGTATATTTTATTTTTATTGTTTGCAAATTGTAAGAAGTTAATAAGACCATTGGTATTTTGGAAAAAATAGCTTGGAGTGGTCTTAAAAACATTAATGTGCATTTTATTTTGATGTAAGTGTATTTGGCAGAGGAGATGAACAAATTGAAATGTGGATTTTAAACCATATGCATCAATCTTTACAAATTGCAGTGTACCTTTGTCTGTATATGAAAAAATAATAATTTTACAATTTTTAATATAGTTTTAGTATAGTTTCAGTGTTCAAACACAACGAAAAAATGCCCAGGATGTGTTGTTGTATTATATTCACAATAGTTGTAAGGTTGCTTCGCAGTATTCAATTTAGTTTGTTCATTTTGGACCCCTATAGATTAATTTTTAGATTTAATGAGACCAGTTTCACCGCCATTTTGATTTTAATGCCTCTGCCTTTACTGTTATTTTGAACATCTATTTCAACTGTTGATTACAGCGATTACAGCCAATCACTTTGTGAGCGCTCTTGCCTGCCTTGCGTACCTTGCGAAAAACGTATATTTTTATTATAAGAATGTACTTATTTTTTTTTGTTTCTTTTTCAGTTCCTTTGTTTCAATTTTGTTTTATTTATATTTATGAACCTACAATAGATTGTTAGAAGTGAGGCTTTAAGTTGGACCACCTATTTAAATAATAGACATTTGGCTTCTCAGATTTTATATTTTGCATAATTAAGAATTTGAAAACACTAAAAAGATTTTTAATAATTTAGCGGCGAATTCAATACATAACTTGAAATAGTACACACATAGAAACAAGGGCGAGAGACGACCAGCATGTCGATTGGACAATGTATAAAATAATAATTACTAGATTATAATGTAAATGTTAAGGAATAAACCTGGATAATAATATTTTTTTTGTTTTGTTTTATTTTATTTTATTTTTCTTCCATCTGAATTCCCTTTATATTTTTTTTCTTTATTTTCTGAATGTCTAGAATCTAGATAATATTTAAAAAATCTGCTCAAATGTTGCCAAAATAAAAATAATCATGCTTCTGTGCCTTGCTTTTAGTATAGTGTTGGTAAGAACTGGCTATAATAAGTGTACTATTAATGTGATAATAGTAGCTTTTAAACTTTTGAATAATAAAAAAATTAAATAAAAAAAAATGATTTATTTAAAAATACAGGTTTAATATTTATTACAACAGGAACTATTTAAATACAACCAATTAATAGTTACATCTGTGGTTACATCCTATTTCTCTATGACTATTTTCTTCTTCATCCATTCATTTCTATAAACATCCTTGGTTAATACTGAACTTAAAAACGAATGAGTTATGTATGCAGTAATACCCCAAATTTTATATTCTTCAATTACAAAGACTGGCAGAATAAAACCGTTACTGAATTGTGTATAATACTGATTTTTCGCTTCACATAACATTTCAATAGGAACAGTAAATACTTCCGAAACTTCGGTAACATTAATGTTTAAATCTTCTTGTACTAAAGCTGATATTGAGCCCACAACAGGAGTTATCATTATTTTGTTATTGCGACCTGGAAGCGGCGGTCCCTGGCCCCAGATATCTATCTTGTCGGGCTTCAGTCCGATTTCCTGATAAGCCTTCCTTAAGGCAGTCTGTATAGGGGACTCACCTTGCTCGATTGGCCCACCCGGAAATGATACTTCCCCATTATTAGTCCGGAGGTTTGTGCAACGAACTGTATACAACAACGAGGGCTTGTCCCCCACTTTACAAAGTGGCACTAACACGGATGCTGAATCTGATGGCATCTTGCCGTACCTTGGTGTTGTCAATCTCTTGAAATTAGTCATACATCGCTCGCGGGCAGCTAGAGAAAATATATTTTGTATACCAAATGATATTCTAGTAGTCATATTTATGCATCCAATAATTACTGTAATTTTGTAGGCCAAATTTCGAAAATATTTTTCGTATTTTTTGTTTTGTCACATCCCGTCACATCCTAATGAAGTTAATGAAATTGACAGTAATTTTCAGTTTTCGTGATTTATTGATAACTAGTGACCCGCCCCGGCTTCGCACGGGCGCAATGCTGAGATATAAACCTTCCTCTTGAACCACTATTAAAAAATACCGCATCAAAATCCGTTGCGTATAGTTTTAAAGATCTATGCATACATAGGGACAGACAGCGGGAAGCGACTTTGTTTTATTCCTACCTACTAGGTATGTAGTGATAATAGACTTCCACAAACGCCGCCACCAGCTAGTAGCTGAAGCGCGTGACAGCCGTATGTGTAATAAAATAAGTACCTATACAAGTTGTATTGTATTGGCGGTGGCGGCGTTTTGAGCCTGCTGCGAGAGGATGCCAGGCGGCCAGGCCTGTGGCCCTGTGTGTGGTTAAGACTAATATACACCGGTCTCCTCCGAGTCTGGTGATCTCTTTAAAGTTAATTCCAGGATTGGCCACAGGTAGCGCTGAGACCGGAACACGCAAGATTTTAATATTCTTGGGAACACGGTACACGGCCACGAAGTAGACGCTGCAAGCAGCAGCGAATTTCCCTACATTTGTTTTTGACGCTTGCAGCACAAGGCGAATTCGCTTGGAGCGTCGTTTTCGTGGCCCTCGGGTTAGAAATGTATAGGCGTTTGTGCACTTATAGTCCAGCACGTTTTTTTACGGCGTTTTTTTTCATACATTTCGATAGGTACCTGCTAGTTTTAAAAATGTATGACAAAAAACGGATCGTAAAAAAACGTGTTGGAAACGGATAAGTGCACAAACGCCCTATGAAAAAAATAACGGTCCGTGAAAAAACCTGAAAAAACGTGTTGGAAACGGATAAGTGCACAAACGCCCAAACAGCTGATTTAATTAATGTCATTATGTCAAATTGACATTACAAATGTCATTCAGTCAAGTGAATTCAGTAATTCGGTTCAAGGTTGATTTTAGTTTAAAAAAATCAAGAAAACAGAAAACGAGGTTCAAGGTTCCAACGTTTGTTGGACTTTACACTCTGGGAAAATTGTTAATGAAGCCCGTTCACAAACTATACAAAGTAGTCATGTGTCTCAACCCTGGAACTCTTCTATCTAGTGCAGCCAGAGAAAGGTGTATTGCAAACATAAGTGAATTACCATCTTTTTATCTAAAAGGTGGAAAAGCGAAAAGCAATGCATCTGTTTTAGTACCTCTATGCGTGGATAACGGTGAAGTATGTCTATTATATACCTTGAGGTCGACCAATTTGGCCAGTCACAGTGGCCAGGTGTCGTTTCCTGGTGGTAAAATGGACAAGAACGAGAGCGTTTACGATGCAGCCCTTCGCGAAACAGAAGAAGAGATAGGCATTCCGGCCAAAGACATAGAGATCTGGACCAAGATGAACCAAGTTCAAGGTAGAGATGCAAGTATAGTGATCACACCCGTTGTTGGCGAGATAAAGAACTTTAACATGGATAAATTGATACCAAATGAAGATGAAGTAGCCGAAATATTCACCGTTCCCATGAAAGTGTTTTGTGATACGAACAATCACGGCAGCTACAAGTACAACAGTATAGTTATACCGGTGTTCAGTGGTGGTAAACACAGGGTATGGGGCATCACGGGAATGATCACACATCTTTTCTTACAGTCCTTTCTACCTAGTGAGGTATATACCGCAGACTTTTTAAGAAAAGAATATCAATTAAATGAACTGATGCCTGCGAAACTGTAGGCATTTTCTAAATTGTAGGAAATGGTTTAATAGGGATTTTTTACTTAAGTATTACATGATTGCAACAGGAATTAAGCATGTTGGTTGGTCAAAGTGACCAGTATCTGTGAGATTAGGTACATATAAGTATACTAAGTACAAGAATTGTATAGATTTATGGATAAGTGGGTTGTGGTGATGTGTGGGTACTGGGTATTGCTTACATAACTTGAATAAAGTACAACAACACAACTGTATGTCTAAGCCTGTATTTAAAAGTTTAGTTTATTTACTTGAGCTATAATTAAGTAATATATATATATATATTAACTACTATAATAACTATACTAAGCTTGTCACCAAAAATTGAAGTTTAAGACAAATATTTTTTTTTGTTCAAACAAATATAAAATCATGTACATACATTATTTTTTACATAACTTATTTTAGAGGAGCTGTAGACTCAACAAAGATTATAGAATTTGCCGACTGCAGGCAGAAGGCTATGTCTTAGTTTTATATACCGGATGTCCTGTTTTGAGTGGTCCAAGGGAAAACCTCAGTAGATAATTATTATCTTTACTTATTAAAAATATTTTTATAAAATACATTACTTGATGACACCTACTTATGACAGACAAAAAAACCACAAGGGGTGCAGAATTAGCACTGACAGTGCAGAGTTGATTTCGTATAATTCCTATACATAAAACTAATATTCGGTATATTATTTAATCATATTTGATTATCATAATTATTATAATACTCTTCTAATGATGGCCAAGTGGTAAGATTCTGTTGTACCTATAAGTTATAATTATAACTTTAACATAAATTACCCATATCTGTGGTGATAGATTAATTTTATAAATATCTTGTCAATAAACAATAAGTACACTCAGTGTAATATGTCTGACATATTCTTAGTTATTATTAAAACATTTTAACAAACATACCAGTTCCTAATAGTTTGATTTCATTCATAAATTATAAATATTGTTTCTTTAAAGTCCATATGGAGAAAGGCATGGGCTATTAATGTTTACTAGCTGGCCCCAGTGGCGGTCAGAGGGGGTGCGTCGTAGGGGGTCATGACCCCCCAAAATCGTATATAAATGCTCGAGACACGGTATTTCACGGTATAGCACTTCGGCACTAACTAAACGCCTCTATGGCGGATCATAAAACACCTACTAGGGAAGTTTCATGCAAATTGATTAAACTCCGCCAATCAATCAACCCTGTGACCATAAGCTGCAAATACAAAGCCGTGACATGACAGGCGGACGGACAGACAGACAAACATGACGCAACTATAAAGTACGACCATGGACCAGGGCGCTTCGGAGCGGGTTCCTGTTGGAACCCTAATAAAAGAACGGAACCCTAAGGCTCGGCGCACACGGGCCACTTGTGGCCCCGTGTGCGGCGACGCTAATAGAAAGAAATCGTATTTGAAGTCTGAACACTATAGTGCCTGGGTTCCTAACCTGGGGGTAATTACCCCCTCGGGAGTAAAACAGCTAATCTGCGGGGGTAATAAGACTGGCAATAAATAATAACAAATGTTATAATCATTAATTAAAAACTAAACCTAATGCAAAACAAACAATACAAACCTTCACACTGAATATCATAAATTCATGAACTTTTTTTACAATTAAGTAATAATAATTGTGATCAATAAAGACTGACGGTCGGTTGCAGAAAGATAGGTAATTAAATTTTAATGGCATTTACCGTACAATTTCTATCGTTAAAGTCTCCTTTAAAACTTAATGACCTTTTCTGCAACTCAGCGTGAATCTTTTAAAGGCGAGGGGGCCGGGGGTAAAATGAGTTTTTCTAAGGTCATTTAGGGGTAACAAGATTAAAAAGGTTAGGAACCACTGCTATAGTGTGTGCGCAAAGCAGAGAGCAGGTTAGCGGCACGGTTGTCGCAGCGGCTGAGAGATTGGCTGCTGCGCGACGTGTCGACGTGTCGCGGGTTCGATTCCCGCACGGAGCATATATTTGTTTCGGGTCTGGAGTGTATGTGTTTGTGTTTGCAAACGCACCCACGACACAGATGACGGGTGAAAAAAAAAACCGGACAAGTGCGAGTATGCCTCGCGCCCTAAGGGTTCCGAAATATGATCATAGATGGCGCTACTGCATACTTCCAATAGCGCCATCTATGAGCAGATGGCTCCACTTATGGTCCGGTGACTGACGGCGGACAACAAAGTGATCCTATAGGTAAGGGTTCCGTTTTTCCTTTTGAGGTACGGAACCCTAAACAAACTTTTTTAATGGGTCACAGCCTCACAGGTCGGTCTAGATAGGTTGGGGACAGGGGTATCCCGGAGAGAACACAAACAAACTAATTAAGTACCTATGTATAAATCTACAACAGAAGGGAAATGAAGTGGTACCTACTCACGTGCTAGTATGTCCATCAGTGAACTCAGCACCATACTTGCTGTCGTGACTGTCTCAGGTTTTTTCAACCGCGTGCCACTACACCACAGAACCATATTACTCTAGCGAGCACTACACTTCGCTACGCTGACGGTGATGGCGCTGCCCCGCTCGGTAGTCAGAAATATTAAAAAATATGCGCGTAGCTTTAGTTTTACCATAACCGACCAATTATACCCACATTTTAATCTATTGTTCTAAGTAGCCGACATATGGCTTTTGAGTTATATCTGGCCTCAAAAGCCATCAGAAAAAATATCATCACAAAAATACAAACAAACTCTCGAAAAACATCACCCACTTTCTGAAGCAGTTGAGTAAAAATAAATAAAACCAAAACGAGTCATTTTAATTCCATTTATTATCATATTCATGACTGTGTTTTGACATCTGTCATGATCATGATCTACCAATCAACATCGTTACCCAGATAGCGTTGGTGGTAACAAGTCACAGGAGACCCTGTCCATTGTAGGAAGGCCGTTTTCCTTCAAATGTTTTCGTTTACACAAAAAATAACAACCATTATGGTATCTTATCTGGTCTGAACCGCAGACTGGGTTATACTGCGTAGTGCAGAAACAATCCAATTGGTTCCAGCGTGGCCGCTCAGCCTCATCCGCTGTGGCTATAGAAGCTGACAGCAGAACTAAAATAAGTGCTGAAACAATAATTCATGAAATTAATTTAATTTGTTATAACTGTATGCAACAGCGTCGGTAGGTCGTAGCTAGGTGCGCGGGGCGGCTACAAGGGCTGAATTATATCTATTTCTAAAAAAAGTCACGTAGTAGTCAACCCCCTGACGCGAAGGCTGGATCCGCCCAGAGGCCCTAGACAAGTTACTTTTCTGTTAGCGTAAGCGTCAAACGCTACGGATAAAATGTATGGAAATGACATTTGTGAGTCACGTGACTTTTCCGCAGGAAATGTCATTGCCATACATTTTGTGCTTATCGCAGCAAAAGCAACTTGTCTAGAGCCAAACGATAATCACAAAATGTATGGCAATGACATTACCTGCGGAAAAGTCACGTGACTGACAAATGTCATTTCCACACATTTTATCCGTAGCGTTTGACGCTAACGCTAACAGAAAAGTAACTTGTCTAGGGCCTCAGGTAAAGTTTTGAACTTATTTAAAAAAACAAACTTATACTTACGTCACGTGCGTTGTGCCTGTGCGTTTAGTGCTTTGCAGAAAATAGATACGTTGCTGTTGCTGGTGCATTTTCACATGACGGCCCAAAAAAGAGAGTGACACTTAATTACCCTTTTAGGCCTATAGATATCAGACGATGTTATTTTTGGGCGATTGAGAGTGAAGCGTCCGAACAATTTGTGAAACTTCACTGATTAATCGCTTCGTTCTCGATCGCGCAAAAAGAACGTCGTCTGTAAGAGGTCTTTTAGTCTTAGTAATAGGTAGGTATTATAGTCTTTTGAGTTCTGTGCTGTGTAAGGCTATAAATAGATTCAATTATAGCTAAGCTTAAGGATTGACAAAGGTACAATCATAATCGATGATATATCATGCGTGAGAATATTCCCTCAGTGACACCTAACGTCTGAATCCGGTGAGCTCGCGGTAAGATTCTGCCTACAGCTTTGCCAAACAAATAGCAGGGAGCTGTGACAGGCGCGCGCGTTGCAGCAGACAACCGAAGTGAGAATGTGTCAGTGAGATTCTCCCTGGAGCGTTCGCAAACAAATTGACAGTTCAGAATAGACTAGCTGACCCTATGTCACTCCCACAATGAAGATGAATCTGACGACACCTCATATGTTAAAATCCATCAAGCCGTTTAGCCTACAGAGCGTGCAACAGAAAAAGACATAAACTCCCGAAAAACATCCGCTTTCTGGAACAGTTGAGTAAAAATAAAACCAAAACGAGTCATTTTAATTCCATTTATTAACATGTGTTTTCGCATCTGTCATGATCGTGATCTACCAATCATTATCGAATCGTTACCCGAATTGCTTTGGTGGTAATTTGTCACACGACACACTGTCTATCATAGGAAGGCCGTTTTGCTTCAAATATCTTAGTCTGCACAAAAAATAACAAACATTATAGTATCTTATCATGTCTGAACCGCAGATGGGGTCATACTCCGTAGTGCAGAAACAGGCCAACCGGTTCCAGCGTGGCCGTTGAGTCTGGCCCGTTGTAGCTACAAAAGCTGACAGCAGAACTAAAATAAGTGCTGAAACAATAGTGTAAGAAATTTCAATCTGTTGTTATGTAACAGACTCGTAGCTGGCCACGGGGGCGGCTGCAAGGGCTGCAAACCTCAAGGGGCGCACACGCAGACCAGCAGCCAGCTGGCCTGTCTTGTCCACGGCCACATAAAAAACTTACCCAAAAACACGAGTGTATGCCAACATATTAGAATTAAGTATAGTTCGTAAAATATAGCTTGATCTCTGTGACAGATGTCAAATGCGAACAAATAATGTCAATATGCATTAAAAATGTACGGATTTGACATCTGTCACAGAGATCAAGCTATATTTTACGAACTATAGTGGTTAAGGCTGGAACCGCCCTAGACCCCACGCTCAGCAGTCACGCTTGCGACCGCTGGACCAAAGAAGCAGAGGCTCTAGCCATGTAGCTTTTCTGTTAGCGCTCACGCCAAACGATAAGCACAAAATGTATGGCAGTGACATTACCTGCGGAAAAGTCACGTGACCTCACTAATGTCTAATGTCACTGCTACACATTTTGTCCGTAGCGTTTGACCCCCATAGCCAAGTTGCTTTTCTGTTTGCGTTGCGTTGCGTTTACGCTAACAGAAAAGCAACTTGGCTACAGGGGCTGGTAAATAAAGTTATTGAAAAAAAAACAAACTTATACTTGCGTCATGTGCGTTATGCCAGTGCTTTTAGTGCTTTGCAGAAAATAGATACGTTGCAGTTGCTGGTGCATTTTCACACGATTGCCCAAAAAGGAGTGACACTTAATTACCCTTTTAGCCCTCTAACAGACGACGCTATTTTTGTGCGATTGAGAATGAAGCGCCCGAACAATTTGTGACTGTGTTTGATTCGGACGCTTCGTTCTCAATCGCGCAAAAAGAACGTTGTTTGTTAGTCTTAGAAATAGTGCTGTGCAAGGCTATAAATAAATCCAATTATGTCATATAGATTTTCCTCTTGGAAACGGCCATGTCTGCTAATTGGTACCTACCTACTCATTCAGGTAGATATTTATTAATTTATTGCTATCTTATCTAATACCTATTTCCTTAGATACAATACGCGCAATCTAAGTTGACTGGATTGAAATCATGCGAATAACGTCGCAATGTATTGTTTCTGTGTAGGTATTTTGAGCCTTATATGAATGAATATAATGTACGTCAGTATACGGTACGTACCTACTACTTAGCGAAAATAAGCTCTCAAAAATACAACTTCAGTTTGGCCAGGTTTTATTTATTTTCTGCACACATTTGAATACCTACGCGGGCACCATAATTGGAATAGTCTTCAATCGAGAAATAAAACATGTTTGTTGATCAAATGGAATAGTGAAAAAAAAGCCAGTGTTGTTACTATAAAAAATATATTTAATAAAAAAAGGTAAAGAGGTGTAAACTAAAGAGGTTTTATGTTCAGCCTAATGGCATCGTGATCCAGTGTAAAGTAACTCCATAGTTCTTCCATTGTGCATCTCGAAGTCGTTCTGGCAGTTATATTCACACATGCTATTGAAGGTGGTCTTTTGGTTGGACACCATGGCACACACGGGCATGTATATTTTTGGGCAGGGACACGGTGGGGCCCGTGGTATGCACATAACTGACGTTATCATCAATGCGACGAAAAAAACTGCGGATGAAAAGGATTCATTTTTGGACATAAATGTATTTTTTAGACTAATGTAGGTAAGAAGACTCGTTAGTAAAACTAAAAAGAGTTTCTTTTATAGGTGCTTGTCTGAACGAAGAGAGAGAAAAAATTATTTATGGGAGCTGCGGATTCTTCAGCTATAATAGCGTGGGAAAATACTTTAGCTATAAATCCACATTATTAATTTCTAGGTAGGTATTAGTAATTGTTAACAATTATTTGCTAAGAAAATAGGTACCTAGTACTTACAAGACTTGTTTAGTTTGACTGATTTTTTTATCTTAACAATTTTGTGTAAGTATATAATGTATAATGTATAAAATAATAATGTAATCATTAAATAAACTTTGTATACATAAATAAATAAATAAAAAATACATTTAAAATAACGTTTATAATTTAAAAATTCTAATTGCAAAAGACCCACACTATTTTGCAAATTAATTACACAATAAAATAAGCTACTGCAAAGTGTAACAAACCGGTGTATTAAAAAAACAAAACTGTGCTAAGGCTAATTAATCGTATCCTTACCAGCTTTATGATCCATTATTGATAGATTAACCGTACGTTTAACTGTTGCACTTGTAGCCGTCACACTATCACCGGCAGGGCACCGTTGTATTTTATATAGCGACGTACCTATTAAGTACTAATTGTTAACGAACCAGTATTATCGGTTCGTTTCCTTTTGATAATCCGTCAAGTGCAATAAACAGGTGACAAATTACTCGTAAAGTGCGGGATACAGCCGTCCTACGCTCGTAACGATACTTGTTTAAAACCGTTCCCATCGACACAAAGGCGCGTCTTTGTTATAACTATTCGTGATTTTTATTCTGCTCAGCTCAGCGTCATAATCGCGGTTCTGTTATGAATATCCTTGAGTAAAATTTTATTGTCATTGTCTGGCTTTTTTTCCCTTGCGAAGGAACTTTAATGAATAACACTCGGCGGCAAGGAGTCGTAATTTTTTTGTAGTAGGTATCTTGACTAAGATTTTTGATAAACTTGAAAATTTTCAAATGGTGGACAGAGCATCAACAACATATTATAGTGGACAGTACGACTAACGATTACCTTGGAACATCACTAGTGTTTAAGTTAACACAGCCATTGATGAGTAGGAACAATCGAGTCACTGCACTTAGATATTCATCAGTAGCTAAGTATCTAATATCTACCCAGCTCCAAAAAACACGGCTTCGCTTTTTTTTATTTAATAATAGGATTGCTTTTGACCGCCATCTCGGCGGTGATGCGGTCTACGATGGAGCACGCTTGCCTAGAAGAAACCGATTCACTCATGACTTGAAGACACTCAGATGTTACTGTCAGGGAACACCCAATCCGGCAGCGCATTCCACTGTTTGGCGGTTTTCACAATGAAAGTGGAATCAAAGCGCTTCGTTCGGCTGCATTTGTAAACCCACAAGCATTTACCATCGATGATGGGACTTCGGATTAACTCCTTGAGTGACAGGAACCATCATGGCTCGTTCAGTTTTCCTAGTACGTATATCTTTGACGTAACGATTGCGCACGCGATGCGGGCTGCCGATTACACCGCATAGTGCATACCACGCAGTCCACGCAGAGCAATGCTACTCTAACGTTGCGAAAATACTATCATTCACGTCTCTTGTTGTGGAGCGAACAAGCAGCTTCCCCGCCTGATGGTAAATGGTCTCCAAATATAAATAAATAAATAAAATAAAATAAAATTTATTTATAAACAGTTTTTTACAAAAAAATGTAAATACAACCAAGAAGCTATAATTGTAAGTCTTATAATTATAATAGTTTACTAGTCCCTAAATAAAATAGTGTATAACTAAAATATATTAACTATAAATACCTACAATTATTTATTTTTTTATTATAATTAGGATTTTATGTAGCGACCTGCATCATCTAGGTTTATTCAAACCTGTGTTTCAGGCCATCACTTTACAACCGAATTTAAATAGTACTGTAATTTATGTTTAAAGGTAAATCTATTAAAACATTAAATCTCCATCAATTATGAACAAAAGCGAACTCTAGGTATATAATAATTAAAAACTATACTACATTAAACAAAATAAATACTTACGAAGTAATATAAACATCATACTAAAATCTCTAGCAGTTTTTCTGTGTCTGCGTAATTTTGTTTCGATAAATATTCCGATAACACTATACTACATTTTTTATAACTTAAACTATGTATGTTTAGTAATTTGTTGAGCTTGTTATATAGATACGGTCCTAAAAACACATAAAATCTATTAGCGAAAGCATGTCTAGTTTGAGGCTTTACGCAAACCAAATCTTTCCTTCTCTTATCTGAGGGTACTGGGTCAAAAGGAAGTTCAGTGTGCTGATGTAGTACGATGTTCAGAATACCCAGTTGACGCACTGTTAGTACCTCACATGACGTGTAAAGCTGGTGAGTGGGAAATCTAAAAGGGCGAAAGGTGGCAACCTTTAGAATTGCTCTTTGAGCACGTTCTAGAGGGAGTAAAATTGTTTTAGCAGCACCTCCCCATGAAGTTATACAGTAGGTGAGAATGGATTGACACAAAGCTAAATAGACTTGTTTAATTAGTTTGTAATCGGCTATGCTACGTAAATTCTTAAAAATATATATTAATTTGCGCACTCTAGTGCATAGTAAGTTGATTATGTTTACGGAAATTTAGATTTGTGTCAATCGTGACACCTAGATATTTCATATGGTCGGTTTTAGCTAAAGTGGGGCAAGTACATGCAACGTCAGCGTATGTTCTACAATTATGTGCGAAAATGTTTAGGTTAGTAAGCGGTATGTTAGTGTGTCTCATTGTAAATAAAATGTACTTTGTTTTTTCTGCATTTAATGTTAGAAGATTGTTATGAAGCCAATTGGACACAATATTAAAGCCATTCTGTGCGTGTTCAAAGACCTCAATTCGTGATTTAGCTGAGAACAATAGAGCAGTGTCATCCGCATATGAAAATATGATACCATTTTGAAGTTCCAAGCTACATAGGTCATTTATATAAATTAAAAACAATGTAGGGCCCAGAATGCTGCCTTGTGGAATTCCATAACAACTATTTTTAAGCTCAGAACTTCTATATTGTCCAATTTTCACACATTGATGCCGATCGCTAAGATAATCAGAAAATAGTAAAAGTTGTGCTCCTCTTATCCCAAGCATTTCAAGCTTGTGCAATAGTGTAGCACAAGAAATAGTGTCGAAAGCCTTGGCAAGGTCTAAAAAGATTCCAATGGTGTGCATGCCATTATCCAGATTGGTACTTAAATAGTCTGTCAATTGATGTACTGCTTGGGTAGTTGATCTTTTGGGTCTGAAACCAAATTGACTCTCTGAGAGCAATTTGTTATCTTCGAGATATTTTATTAATCTGCTGTTGATGATTTTTTCTAAAATCTTTGAGAGACCTGTTAAGACAGAAATGGGTCTGTAGTTGTTGGCACAGTTTTTGTCTCCAGCTTTGTAAACAGGTGTGACCACCGCTTTTTTAAGCAATTTAGGGAATATTCCTTTAGATAAACATAACTGAAAAATGTGCGTTAACGGAGGGGCCAAGAGGTATTTAAATCTTTTATAATATGGACAATACCAGAGGCATCCAAGGGTGGATCCAGCCTTCGAGTCAGGGGGAGGTCACTAGGTACGTAGGTACGTGTATTTTAGTACAAAGTATTTATTTTTAGATTAGAAATATTATTAGTGGTCGAGCTAGGTCCAGCCCAGGAGGGGGGGGGGGGGGTCATAACCCCCATGACCCCCCCTCAGGATCCGTCCTCGGAGGCATCGTATATGCATTGTCTAACTAGAAAATGTGTCTCGTGAGAATCTCGTTTGCCTGTAATTAGGTACGCCGGCACCCATAACAATTGAACCACAATGCAGCAATGCTGCTCAGCGGCAGTATGGTGCAAGTATGGTGGTAGCCGTGGTAGTTGCTGCTTGGTTGCCGACAAAAAATTATACCTCCGTACCACTCTTCAGGCTATCTAACAAGCGGCTATGAGATAACGTCATTAGCCTGTCTGTTCTGTACCGACAATACCTACGTAGTGGACTACTATTAAAAAAGTACAAATAAATTATTTTATTCCAAAGAAGGAATAGGAGTAACAAAAAAGTAAAAAAAATAATATTAATTTATCACAAAATGGAAAACATAGACGCTATTAAAGTTTTTGGAGGGAGTATCGCTCCGTCTTTGTCGCGCGAAGCGGACATAGGTGATGTTACGTCACTTATCATGCATGCCGTCCGTGTCTAGCAAATCATTTTAAAACGCTTATAACTTTGCCAATTTTGTAGATGTTTCATCGGTTTTTTTGGTGTTAATTATCTTTTTTCAAATAGTTTACAGATTCACAATAAAAAAATGTATTCAACATCCCTATTTGTTTGCGAACATTCGAGGGAGAATCTCACCGTCACGTTCTCCCTCGAACGTTCGCAAACAAATTGGCAGTTCACGCGGTGATATCACGCGCTCGGTACAGAACAGACCGGCAGAATTAGCAGCACCCTCTTTTCCTGTAATTACAGTTTACTGTGATTACCAGTAGGAAAATGGTTATCTACTACAGTATGTTTCTAGGGCAGCCGGAAAAACGGACAATGACAGTACCTAAGTACCTACCTACTTCTTTTTTTTTTTTTTTTTTTGAGGATGGGAAATCATCAAATGACCCCTCCCGCTCTGGGCGGAGCGGAAGGGAGTGTCAGACTCTTACTGACTAAAACCCACCCGTGTTCCTTCCTTAGCCCTTTTGTCCGGGTCAGCGGTATCCCTTTCGGACAATCCCGCTTTCCCGGCAGGCTTGGGCCCTAGTGGGCCCCCTCTTCGATGCTGACATCTATTTGAGGCGCGCGTGGAACACGTACGCGCCGTTCGGCACGGGAAGTACCTACCTACTAAGGTAATAAATTATAGCGTCTCCAAAAGCGATAAGAATCGGTCCACATATTATACGTACTTCTTTATCGTTTCGTGGTGGGGTGAGGGACACGCAAAAAACGTAATATAATCTTCTGATAAGTACTTAACAAGATTCATAATATGACTTCTGTATCATACAGAATAGGTGGGTACCTATATCAAGCGGAACTATCTTTTAAAAAAGATTTATTCAAAACTGGGCTATATAAGTACCTATATACTCAAAGAAAGCAGCTATGAAGACAAGACACTGCTAAAACAGAAGCCTACTCTAGAAACTGCGATGAATAATCATAATCACAAAGCTAAGATTGCCAGTTGCGCGTTTCACATAAGAGTTCCCCACTCTGTCACTGTGTCTACTGTCTAGGTCCTATGAATTTCTTAGATTTAGGTGTTAAAAAAGTGATGAACGAGAATTGGTGCTGAAAAAATCTTCCAACGTAAAATATTGACATTCAGGGAAGCGAGCTACACAATCCCGATTTCTCAATACCTACACTGCGAAAGATAGGATTTTATTTCGCCGTTATCTGCTCTAGGCCTGTAATATGTTTGTTTTCTAGTTTACTTTCTCTGTCTGCAGATTTCATAAGACATACGACCTCAGATCATAGAACAAGGGAGATGTGCCAAGGCGCTACTAAAATTGACGCTTTGATACGGTCACATTGACCGTATATAAAATGTACACGCTGGCGACGAACCGAACACGATCGATGATATAAATACAGTGTTTTAGTTTAGTGCTAGTGTTGAGTGACGATAAACAGTGTTAGATTGAGGGTGTGTGGAATGTTCAATGCGTGGGAGATCTTTATATTCACGAGGGGCGCTTGTAATAGTGTTGAAAAATGTACTAAAAGTGGCGACAGTTGTTCCCGTAATAATTTGCTATATTATATTTTTTTGCTATATTATATTGCCCGTAATAATTGCATATCTCCTTGTTTCTATGATCTGAGATAAACACCTTATGAAATCTGCAGAGTATCGACCGATTATTGCATTACATTACAAATGTGTCAATAGACAATAACCGATAATAGTAAAACTAACGACATTTTTGTAAAACATACACGTATCCTCTGAGTGAATTTTTGCAGCACGCGGCGGGATGTGCCAGATTTTTGGAGCGGTATTCAATAAGTTGATTTCCTGACGAGTCAAACGTATAATCACGTCACTTTTATGACCCAGGGTCGTACGTACGTAGTCCCTTATGTTCGTTATAGGTACTATGGAGTTCTAATGTCCGTCCGTTTTCACCAATATTCCCGAAATTTTAAGGGTCTTTTTACCCCAAAATAGGTGGCCCCTAACACTATTTCGTTTTCATGCTTACGTAAGGTTCACTTCACGCTTCACGTAAGGGACACTTTAACGCTTACGTGTCACCTAAAATGTAGAGGCCCGAATATGCATCCCTTAGCTAGCCCTTAATAAAGTAACGCCAACGGATCGATGCCGATGTACGGATGTATGCCAAAATGTATCAACGTACGTATCAATTTTATTAGGTAATTGATAAAAAAATCTGGTATCGTCGATCAGTGGTACCGATTCTGTTGTTTACGAACTAAACTAATTTAGTCTTATTATGTCTCTTTCTAATAACAAACATTAGAGAGAGATAGCAGATATTTAATCCTGTCAAATTAGTCCACTTGAATAGTTTAAGTGTCAATTTAGTCGTAATCGCAAAAGGTCACGACTATTTTCCCGTAAATGACACGGGCGTAGACTAATTTGACAGTTCTAAATATTTTCCGTCCTTTTTCAATGATATTTGTAAGAAAGAGATGTAGTGTGATTAAAATTAGTTTGGTGCAATGTTCAACAGAATCAGCATTAGTATCGATGTTAGAAAACTCGCACCAGGCACTCAGATTGTTAGATGCTTAACTTACCTACATCCTATCTTCCACAGCTTTAGCTGTATTGCTATACAGGATAAAATTAAAACCAGTGCGGATATTTTAGGAGGTGAAAGTACTCATGAATATGATCAACTTTTATTATGAGACCGACACAGAAATATGAAAAAAAAAACAGCTGTTCCCTACAAACATGCACTACAACACGATCAAAATGGGACACCTAAAATATCCGCACTGGTTTTAATTTTACCCTGTATTGTCTGTAGATTACGTACTTACGTAGGCTGTCCATCAGCAGTGTTGGAGTGCTGCCTGTGCATACAGCGGTAGTTGAATGTTGGAAGCTGCCGCTTTCAATTTACGATATTCGCCCGGGGCTATTTAAAGATTTTTTAGCACAGTGTTTCTCAAACTTACGGCCCCACGTACCCCTGTTAAAGTTTCAAGACGACTGCGATTCCCTTTGAGTCCACAATTTTCACATTTTAAGTCGCGCGCGCGCCATCTTGCGTGTGGCATGCTCTTGCACAGCCAGTAGCCATAACGTACTTAAATCTTGTCGTGAACCCCCTACCATCAATTGGCGAACCTTTAAGGGTTCGCATAGGTACCCGACTTTGAGAAACCATGCTTTAGCGGAATTAGAGGCTATTACCTGCCGCCTGTTAGCTGCAACCTCATTCAATTCATTATTTTTATAATAACAGTTTAAATGTGCTCGCATCTTTACACGTCCATTGTAGCAAGTATAATATACATATAGTTATTAATAATAATTATTATCTGACATTTAATCGCCGGCTTGTAATTAAAGGGTATTTAGGTGCGCGGGAATTACAGCGTGGTGATGTAGTCGCATCGAGGCGCACAATCAAGATGCATTCTTAATTTATGATAATTCAAGTTCAAATTAAGTGAAGGTTTGCGATTGCTACAGATCAACTATAGAGCGTCTCACATAAGAAGTTTCCTATATACATATTATAAGTAGTCTATGATAATTAAGAAGTCCCTTCGACGCTTTGTTGGCTGCTCTGTCTGTAACTTTGTATAGGTCTTAAATGTTCTATGTTTTCTTAGGTACCTTTAAGTGTTAAAGTAATTCCCGGGACACATAAAAAGTGATGAAAGAGAATTATTCCTGATAAAAACTTCCAACACCGTTAAAAACGTTGTAACATATTGACATTCAGAGGAGCCAACCTCAGATCATAGTTCAGAAACAACGAGATATGCCATCATAGCAAATTAGTACGGGAACAACGGATGCCACTTTTAGTAAATTTTTCGACACAATTACGAGCATAATTAAGCGCTCCTTGTGAATAAAAAGATCTCCCACGCATTGAACATTTCGCACACCCTCAATCTAACACTGTTAATCGTCACTCAACACTAGCACTAAACTAAAACACTGTATTTATACCATCGATCGTGTTCGGTTCGTCGCCAGCGCGTACGTTTTTAATATGAGCAATTTGCTCAAGATCAGGCATCAAGCTCGATAGCGCCTTGGCACATCTCCTTGTTTCTATGATCTGAGGAGCCAACATAGCGTCGAGGGACTTCTTTTGTGAAAAATTTAGCGTCTTCGATTTGAATTTGTCGGTTTGTTACGCATTGACAATCCCCTTAATTTGCATCCGGTTCAGAGATGAAATCATCATGGATTAATCTAAAACTATACGACAATCGCTAGCTGGTTTGGTTTCCGTGTAGGTATGTTTTTGAGATGGACTCAAGAATCTTGTTGACATCATAAACACGGGGCCCTAGCCAAGTAGGTTTTCTGAGGCTTTTCTGTTAGTGGCATGGCAGTGACATTAGTGAGTACCTACACGTGACTGTTCTGTTCTGCATTGCCATACATTTTGTACCTATCGTTTAGCGTAAACGGTAATAGAAAAGCTACTTGGTTAGGGCCCCAGTCTGTAAAGTAAGTTTTTCAATCGCTGTAGACTTGATCGCACTAAAAGCACCTAAAAGTCTGTAGTCTGCGGTACAGTGGCGGCCGCCCCTTTCTCAGCTCTCGTCATTTAGCTCATAGAATTCATAGGGTCAAAATAAGGAAACCACATACCTATGTTTTATTTAATTTAGTACAGGTTTTATCTCATACAAAGTATAAAACATGTTATGTTACAAAACGCATCTACACGTAGCGCAGCAAAATCATTAATTAAATCTTTGCAATCCAATTTCCTTAAACAATCCGCTTCTATGTTTAGTAAAGCTAGATCAAGCTCGACTAAACTTATTTTATTTTTTTGCCATGATTGGCCGCCCCTAATATCAGGCCCCCTAGGCCCGGGCCTACTGGGCCTTAGGGCATTTTCGCCACTGCTGCGGTAGGTCTAAGAAACGCAATTAGGAAAATAGTTCGACACGCAATTTTCATTTGAGCACTGAGGGAAACCATTTGTGGTCGACACAATAGACCCATATTTAGTTGGTGATTAATGAATGATGAGCAATTAATAGTCTTAGAAGCTCGTATGTTGTTGTGGTTACTAGACAAAGCTAAACAGAAATTGTAATGAGTAAAAGTCGGGCGGGAAAAAAACAAGTTTTTTTTTCGTGAATTCGATGACGAAAGATCTCATTTTTAGCGCTTCATCGCGGGGATCGAGGGAGGGTCAAGCATATTTAATTTTGTGTTGCTGTTAGATAGATCTTTGCAGCGATATAACTATCATTTTTCTATCTTTTAAACTTTAGGAGTATGAAGCTTTCAAAAGTACAGATTTTTCGTTACACAATTTTTCTGAAATGCCCGCTGTGATGACGAGGATTGTTCATCGATTCACGTCAATAAGTAATCAATGGGGAAAGCTACACGAGAGAACCGGCTGACATCATGACATCATGTGATCATGAATTACTGGGTCAGGGAACTTAAATAAACAATAACGTAACTCCACAAATAAATGCGTGTATTAACAGTATCTTTGCATTCTTGGAATAATCCAGAGCAAATAAATATTGCGGGTTTTCAATAAATATTTACGTGTTTAAATATTTGCAGAATTGTATCAACATGGAGTATTACTGGTTTCCACTTAAGTTGGCAACGTATTGTTTTCCTTATCAATTTCGAAGTAGGTACCTACTTGACAGTATACTCTTATCTTTAGATTATAAAACTGAACTTATGAAATTGTTATTGTACTTACGCCTCTATCTACATATTATAATACGGTACGTAGTGTCCTACTATTAAAAAAGTACAAATAAATTATTTTATTTCAAAGAAGGAATAGGCACAACAAAAAAGTAAAAGCAAAAATAATAATTTATCACAAAATGGAAAACATAGACGCTTTTAAAGTTTTTGGAGGGAGTATCGCTCCGTCTTTGTCGCGCAAGCGGACGTAGGTGGTGTTACGTCACTAGTAGGTAGTGCCGTCCGTGTCTAGCAAATCATTTTAAAACGCTTATAACTTTGCCAATTTTGTAGATGTTTCATCGGTTTTTTTGGTGTTAATTGTCTTTTTTCAAATAGTGTACAGATTCACAATAAAAAAAAGTAGTTAACATCCTATTATCATCATCATAAACTGTTAATATAATTTTCACATCACGGGAGCGTTGCGCTCGTGCCTTTTTACTGTTCCATAGTCAACAATAACAAATAAATAATACAATATTTGCGGTCGGAAACTGAAATACTCCTTGCTACGGAACCCTACGGTGTGCGTGGTCCGACACGTACTTGGCTGGTATTTTTTTTTAACCGACTTCAAAAAAGGATGTATGTATGTATGTATGTAAGTATGTATGTAAGTATGTATGTATGTATATATGTATGTATGTATGTATGTATGTATGTTTGTATGTGCGCGATTTTCTCAAAAACTACTGATTCGATTTGGATGGGGTTTTCACTAACGTAATCTACATACTTTCAGGAAGGTTTTAGTATATAATACATTATGTAATCATTCCTATGTACAAAGTTATATGCATAAATGTACACACTCCGTAGAAGATTTACTGTTGAACGAATTCGTGAAAGTAATCTAACACGGGATAAAGAACTAAAAAGGGAAAAATAAAAAACTTTTTTATCAAAAAATAACCGACTTCAAAAATCCACTACAAAGAAAATAATAATTTTGGTTTCGGAAGTCGGTGGCAAAAAAAAACAAACAAAAACCAAAGCCACCGACTTCCGAAACCAAAATTATTATTTTCTTTGTAGTGGATTTTTTTGTGGTATGTGGTCAGTAGTACCACAGATAACAGAAAGGAGATAGCTACCCTGCTACGGTGGAGATGGGAAAAAAATCTTAGAGACGAAGTGACAAGTTAGATTATTCCAGTTTTTGAACTGAGTCTTTAGAAAGCCCACTCCGAACCGAACCACTATTGGTCAAACAAACCACAATTCGTTCATTACCTATTTTAACAGTCCTTATTTGCGTATTTGCGTAATTAGGTTGGTCGTTGGAGCGTCATTAATTAGTTAGGCGGATCTAGCCTATTTTTATTACATTAGAAATATTATCAATAGTCGACCTAGGCCCAGCCCTAGTGGGGGTTATGACCCTCATGACCTGGAGCTTACTTGGCCGGGCAGAAGTTAGTCAAAAGTGGTTTGTGAAACAATAAAGTTTTTTGCCCATTTTTAACTGTTTTGTTAACGACTGTACATGCACGAATGTCTCGGTGAGCTAACTTCAGCCCGGCCAAATTAGATCGTGCGAATTGTAGGTGTGGTTGACGTACACACATCAAAAAAAGTTTGCCATCACTTTGAAAAATCTAAATCGTTTTTGTTACGGCACGAAATCTTTTTTGTACGGTTTTGGTACGGTAGATTTCAAACTGGGTATTTCTATTTATATAAACAACAAAGATTTTTTCTTGATAAAGTTCAATTTAATTTGATGTGTGTACCTGTACACACATCAAATCTGTACCCTACGTATAAGTACATTACATATGTATGTAATGTAGGTACTTATACGTAGGGCCCCTGGGACCCTAGCGTTACGCCAAACGCTACAAGGCTAATACGGTAGTGGACTACTATTAAAAAAGTACAAATAAATTATTTTATACCATTCCCCCTCTAAAAAGCTTATTTTATTCACTGAAAACAGTGAATAAAAAGCACTTTTACTCACTGTTTTGATGTTTGAAAATGGAACACACCAATGTATTCGACCACAGATTTAAAGAACCTATGCTAGATGCGGCACGTTATTAGATTGTATGAAAACCGAACGTGTCATCTTTTTTATACCTACGATAACTTCACCCCAGCCATTTAGTGATGTGCTCAGAGTAAACAGAATTGTTTCAATCACTAAGCGTCACTGAGCTAACAGACTTTTTTTTTTTTTTTTTTTTTTTTAATGTATGTACACCGATTACTCCGAGATTTCTGAGCCGATTTACGTGATTCTGTTTTCATATGGTAGATAAACCTTGCGCGGTGGTCCCATATAAATTTTATTAACTTTGGTTGAGTAGATTTTTAACCAGGTGTAATAAACGGTATTTTTGGTGTATCTCGATGACATCATGACGATGATGAAAAAGTGATATTGTGTAGGTACATGAATTCCTGAACGCAATCGATCTCGATATTATGCATACATAACATCACGCCGATATTTCCCGCAAGGTTAGACAGAGGTGTATAGTACACACAATTTTTTTATGCTTAAGTCGCATTTGATAGAAGGCTAGGGAGCGAGCCTATTGCTATTACTACTATCTACAGTTCATAACCACTTTATATGAAACTTCGTAGGTAGATGTCTTTTACAAGCCGCCATTAAGGCCTATAGTGAAATTACGAAAAATAAAATTATTAGGGGGGGCTCCCATACGTGAAACTGAGGGATGAAAAATAATATTTTCGCGCACCCCACCATGTGGGATATCGTTGGATAGGTCTTTGAAAATAACATGAAGGTTTCTAAATACCTTTTTAATTTAAGTGCATATTGAGTGAACTAGGAGCTCCCAAAGTCGTTAACAATGTGTGTCCCCCCCTGTAATTTTCCAACCGCGCTATCAAAAACTCTGGAAAAAATCAAGCTTATAGCATTTAATAAATATTTTCGATTGAAATTGGTTTGAACAAGATACGTCACAAATTTTTTGAAATATTCACTATTTTCCATTTTGAGTTTGACAACCGTAAAAATAATAATATTTCATAATAATATTATGAAATACAAACTTGTATTTGCGGTCGGAACACTCAAAATACTTCTTGCTATGGAATCCTACACTGCGTTGTCCGACACGCTCTTGCCCGGTTTTTGTTTACTGAAATGCTCTCATCCACCAACATCTATAAATATAAGTACATACCTATTTAAATTCGTGGAAGTAATCGATCTCGGTAAAAGTACATAAATGATCAAAGTCGCTCTGTCCATGATTTAATGGTACTTTATTGTAATAAATTAACAACAACAAAAATGGTTACACTACACTAAAAAGATAAAAATAAAAACAGGTTTAAAAAAAACCGACTTCCAAAAACTACACTAAAAACTATGAAATAAAAATGTTAAACTTCCATAAATAAAAATCTAAATGTATATTGAAGTCGGCGGGGCCTAGCATAAATATAAGCAACATTATAGATTAAGGAGGAATGAAAGAAAATTTTAATTTGTCGAGGCGCAAAGCAAGCTGCACGTTCGCTGCACACACTGCGCACGTTCTTCCTGTTCAAAGGCTGAGAGGTAGAAACCTGAAGAAGAGGCCCCGCCGACTTCAATATACATTTAGATTTTTATTTATGGAAGTTTAACATTTTTATTTCATAGTTTTTAGTGTAGTTTTTGGAAGTCGGTTTTTTTTAAACCTGTTTTTATTTTTTTTAGTACGAACAGTCGAACATGCAGGGCACGCTTGGTCGTGGCTTGCCGTATCTAGTGTAAGTGTAATCTGTGTATTCGACCTATATTGATGTGTTCTAAATTCAATTTGATTGGTCGACATTTTCGACAAGGAGTTTAGCATTAGAATAAAAACTGTTTTGTGTTCTTTGCTGTCCTTAGTAAATTGGCGCTATTTTGAATACTGTAAGTTGTACGAACACAAAGTTTAGTGTTACTTTAATCTTTAATTTTGTGTTTGTTTAGTGTTGTTCTAATCGATTAAAAATGCATTCTAGTGATGAAGATGTGTTAACACCTGAGTTTGTGAAAGAGAGGGCGGCCGATATAGTGGAAAGGTGGAAAGCATGCTACCCAAAAAATCACGGCTGGTTTACATCAAAGCCAATTTAACTTTACTTTTTCTTCATTAAATGTATATTTTCACTTAAATCTTTCTTTTTCTCGTAGTCATGGTATAAAGTATAGTATGCAACTCTTGAATAAAACGGATTTATATCGACGGCCATGAATCGCTCGCGTCGCTCAGGATTCTAACACTTGAATCACTCGCTACGCTCGTGATTCAATCATCATGAATCACTCCCTACGGTCGTGATTCAATCGTTAGAATCCTTCACTAGCTCGTGATTCATCTATGGCCCTCGCTTTAAATCCGTCCTTTATTCACTAATTGCATAATATACTATTATACCATTCCCCCTCTAAAAAGCTTATTTTATTCACTAAAAACAGTGAATAAAAAGCACTTTTACTCACTGTTTTGATGTTTGAAAATGGAACACACCAATGTATTCGACCACAGATTTAAAGAACCTATGCTAGATGCGGCACGTTATTAGATTGTATGAAAACCGAACGTGTCATCTTTTTTATACCTACGATAACTTCACCCCAGCCATTTAGTGATGTGCTCAGAGTAAACAGAATTGTTTCAATCACTAAGCGTCACTGAGCTAACAGACTTTTTTTAGTACGAACAGTCGAACATGCAGGGCACGCTTGGTCGTGGCTTGCCGTATCTAGTGTAAGTGTAATCTGTGTATTCGACCTATATTGATGTGTTCTAAATTCAATTTGATTGGTCGACATTTTCGACAAGGAGTTTAGCATTAGAATAAAAACTGTTTTGTGTTCTTTGCTGTCCTTAGTAAATTGGCGCTATTTTGAATACTGTAAGTTGTACGAACACAAAGTTTAGTGTTACTTTAATCTTTAATTTTGTGTTTGTTTAGTGTTGTTCTAATCGATTAAAAATGCATTCTAGTGATGAAGATGTGTTAACACCTGAGTTTGTGAAAGAGAGGGCGGCCGATATAGTGGAAAGGTGGAAAGCATGCTACCCAAAAAATCACGGCTGGTTTACATCAAAGCCAATTTAACTTTACTTTTTCTTCATTAAATGTATATTTTCACTTAAATCTTTCTTTTTCTCGTAGTCATGGTATAAAGTATAGTATGCAACTCTTGAATAAAACGGATTTATATCGACGGCCATGAATCGCTCGCGTCGCTCAGGATTCTAACACTTGAATCACTCGCTACGCTCGTGATTCAATCATCATGAATCACTCCCTACGGTCGTGATTCAATCGTTAGAATCCTTCACTAGCTCGTGATTCATCTATGGCCCTCGCTTTAAATCCGTCCTTTATTCACTAATTGCATAATATACTATTATTCCAAAGAAGGAATAGGAATAGCAAAAAAGTAAAAAAAAAAAATATCACAAAATGGAAAACATAGACGCTTTTAAAGTTTTTGGAGGGAGTATCGCTCCGTCTTTGTCGCGCGAGGCGGACATAGGTGGTGTTACGTCACTTATCATGCATGCCGTCCGTGTCTAGCAAATCATTTTAAAACGCTTATAACTTTGCCAATTTTGTAGATGTTTCATCGGTTTTTTTGGTGTTAATTGTCTTTTTCAAATAGTTGACAGATTCACAATAAAAAAAATATATTCAACATGAATTAAATTACTAAATTCGAAAAAAAAAAATATGCTAACAATTACAAAAAATATTATTAGGTATGTAGGTACCTAATGTTTTCCTACTCTAGTTTCATTCAAGTTAAAATATTAGTTAATTATGAATGCTGGTTATTTTTAAAATAATTAAATAGGTAAGTATCTCAAAATGCCGTTAAAATATCGGCCACACCCACATAAACAGCGGTTTATGTGGGTGTTTATCTCTTCCCTATACCTACGAGTACTTACATTGTATTTAGCTACAGAGCTGTGACCCAGCACACAAAACATGCTTAATTGCTTATTAGCGCAGCAATATCAGCAGATTTATACTATTACAAGTCTGAGTGTATGAGGTAATCTCCGAAACTACTGATCCGATTCTGAAATCATTCACTAATAGGAGGAGGGGGCTCATCAGCAAAAACTCCCTTGTTCAGGCTAAGCTCCAAAGCTTGAACGTCGGTGCGAAGTTGCTAGTCTATCGGTTTTCTACCGGATACATTTCGGAGAGTCTGCTTCACATCTGCAGGATTTAATTCCCTCCTGCCCTTTTTTCTATCGGACCGTCAGAAGCACAAAAAAGCGCGGTTCATGGTTGATAATATACCAAAAACTCGAACGAAGCGCTTTATGATTCCACTTTCATTGTGAAAACCGCCAAACAGGGAATGCGTTGCCGGAGTGGGTGTTCCCCGATAATTACAATCTGGGTGTCTTCAAGTTGCGAGACTTGCTAGTGAATCGGTTTCTTTTAGGCAAGCGTGATCGCATATTATCAGGCGAGATGAGATGGCGTTGAAACGCAAGCCTAGGTAGGTATATTTATAAAAAAAAATAGGAAGCTACATTACCCCTGACTCCTGAGTGCTAATATTGCTAGGTACCTATATGCTACATTTTGTTAAGAAAAAAAAATGGTAGCCTACGCGATACCCCTCCCTGAATCACGTACCGACAAGATAACAGTTCGATATATTGAAAAATATAGTGTAAGTTCATTTTCTTTGAATGTTTAATGCTCAATCTAACACTCTTCGTCACTCGTCAGATTCTCTCGAGCGTTGCGTTGGAGGAAGCCGTGACACGCACGCGCGTTGCCGACAACCGAAGTGAGAATGTCACGGGTGAGATTCTCCCTTGAGCATTCGCAAACAAGTTGGCAGTTCCCGCAGTGATATCACGCTGCGTGTCGTTACAGATTATAGATCATAGAAACAAGGGAGGTGTACCAAGGCGCTATTGGACTTGACGCTTTGACGTGATCAATATGATCAACTGATCATGTTGGTAACGGACCGAACGCGATTGATGATTTATTAATAAACGGTGTGTTAGTTTAGTGTAGGTAAGTGACGAGTGACAAATAACAGTGTTAGGCATTGAACATTCAAAGAAAATACACTAATTGGGAATTTGCTAAACAATAATAGATCATGACGTCAACAAAATATTATTATGACTTGACGGCAAAAGTCTAGGAACTAAAGACAAACAAATAGTGGAATTACGTTGAAAATTATTACCGAAAAACAAATAAATCGGTCTTCCTCAAAATGTTCACACGATGTTGTTAGCGACGCGGACGCGCCGTCTATGTCAACATGAGACATTATAGTACTTTACTGACGCACTCCGCCTGTGGGGATTTACGATACGAAAAGAACCTTGTTTCTTCACGACTCGGGAAATACTATATTAATATAAAAACGCTTGTCTCCAGCACCGACCATCATTACATTCTACGCTCACATCGAGCTAAGTTATCCCGGCAACGATTTGTTATTCATTTCCGATAACCTTTGGTTGCATTTATTTTTAAAATATTTAAAACAGACTGAAAAATATGGATTTCAAATTCGGTAAGCATAATTTTATTACATTTGCATTTACATAATTTATTTCTGCTTTATTTATTTTGGCGCCGAAAACTGGGACAAAGGTGAACGCACTAATTTTCAATCAGTGTAATTCTAAGTGTTATGTTACATTAAATCATCACCTGCCTGGTCTATTCTGTACCAACTCGTCGCGTCTACCAATTTGTTTGCGAACGTTTGAGTGAGAATGTCACGAAATTGAAATTGAAATTGAAATCATTTATTCTGCAAATAGGTTACTAATAACACTTTTACAAGTCAAATGAGTTTTTCTTTTAAAACTAGATGAGGTCGGTGTTTCCTATCTGACTACCTTTGAGAAGAAACACCGAAACAAACTCACGGTGAGATTCTCCTGCGAACGTTCGCAAACAAATTGGCAGATCTCGCGGTGACATCACGCTGCGTGTGGGTACACAAGACAGGCTGTAGTGCTATTCTGTGAAGTTCACTTCGAACTTGTCTTTCATCAATGACCACACAGGATTTAAGAGCGAATTTATTGTTTTTACTTGACTGCCCTAAAGGAGGTTATGTTTCTCGAGTGTAAGTATGTAGGTGTGTTTACGCTGAGATTTCAACTTATTGAGGTGTCGTTTATCGTCTAAAATGTTAGGAGTGACATAGAGTATAATTTTGACTTCATTATTATGAAGTCAGATTTTTGTTTATTAAAAAAAAAATGTTTATCATCATCGCGGATTTCACTCCTTGGTGCCGTTCGAATTTTGAAGTGATAGATTTTAGAAAATATACATCAGACTGCATTAGACAGATACTGAATCAACGTAGGTACCTAGGTACATACTGTCTCCTCTTTGGGACTTTCCTTATTTACCTCCCATATAAGAACGGGGTCGTTGCGGCCGACATATGAGCATAAACCTACATACAAAATTAAACTTTCCCCTCGCGCGATGACGAACAGCGCTTAATTTTCACCAACTTCAAAAAGGAGGTTTACAATTTTTGACTGTATATTTTTTTGTACATTATCTTGTTTTCGCTGATTTTATTTTAAATATAGAATATTAAAATAATTATAATAAATAATAGAGAAAGCTCGTCCAGTGGTCATATATGAATTTTATTAACTGTGGATACCTAAGTGGTTTTTTATGTAGCTTTATTAAACGGTATTTACTTCACTTTGTCTATGTTGACGATGTAATTACATAATATTTGTCATACATAGTATTTATAATTCACAGCAAAAATGGTATGTAGGTTTTGTTTATTGGTACCGATTCTGTTGTTTACGAACTAAACCAATTTAGTCTCATTATGTCTCTTTCTATTAAAGAACATGAGAAAGGGATACATGATATTTAATCCTGTCAAATTAGTCCACTTGAATAGTTTTATTGCCAATTTAGTCGTAATCGTAACAGATCACGACTATTTTCCCGTAAATGGCAAGGGCATAGACTAATTTGACAGTTCTAAATATTTTCTGTCCTTTTTCAATGATATTTGTAAGAGAGAGATATAGTGTGATTAAAATTAGTTTAGTGCGATGTTCAACAGAGTCAGCACCATTGTTTCACATAACATTATTGCGATTTTTACGTATTTTGTGTTTTTTCTTAACTCTGGTGTCACTACCAGAGTTCAATATATTTTAACTAAGAAGTTAAAATATATTGAATGATAGGAAACACGAAAAATCAATTATCTATGTAGATGATACCATAGCTAATTTAACTGTGGTAATCGTTTGTTCCCTCACTATTGTTTAGTTAGTTTAGAGGCCAGTCTTCAGACATACCTACCTAGCAGACAAGGAAGTCTTGCCTATTGGGTATTGAATATTGATGCTTCATGTCATAATAAGCTAATGGTGATGATTCTACTGTACATCGTAGGTACAAACTAATTTAAATCACGCCACATAATTACAAATATAATTGAAAAAGTACAGAAAATATTAAAAACTGTCAAATTAGTTCTACGCTCTTATCATTTACGGGAAAATAGTCGACACCTATTGTGATTATGACTAAAGGCGCGATTCCATTATGCAAGTTACTTGCATACAATCATACAACTTACAACTTGTATGCAAGTAACTTGCATAATGTAATCGCGCCTTTAGTCATAATCGCAATAGGTCACGACTATTTTCCCGTAAATGACAAGGGCGTAGAGTGATTTGACAGTTCTTAATATTGTCTGTCCTTTTTCAATGATATTTGTAAGTAAAATATATAAGTAGCGTGATTAAAATTAATTTGTAGTTGTTCCTACGATGTACTGCAGAATCATCACCATTAGCTTTCATTTAGATAATATTAAATTAAACTAGATTAAATTCACATTGAAAACATGCAAGTGGACTAATTCGACAGGATCTTCTATCCCTTTCGCATGTGTATCGTTAGAAAAAGAGTAAGACACAGACGCGGTCGCAGCCGACGATTTTGGGGGGGGTCATACCCGTGGTCATACCGCAGCTGAAGGCTTTAGGGGGGTCATACCGATTAATGCCGATGTGCTATACCGTGAATTACCGTGTTTGGCGCATTTTTGTACGATTTTGGGGGGGTCATGTCCCCCGTGACCCCCCCTGGGACCGCGCCTGGTAAGACATGATGTGACTTAATGAGTTTAGTTTGTAATCAACAGAATCGGTAGGTAGGTACCACTAGGTATGTTCATTTACTGCCTTATTCTGAGCGTGAGCGCGCAAAACTACGAATCGGCGCGATGCGAATTCGCATCGAATCGAATGGGAATTGGGTTCGATTCCCATTCGATTCGATGCGAATTCGCATCGCGCCGATTCGTAGTTTTGTGTACAAGCTCATAACTGGCGAAATAGTTATGATACTATAGGTATTATTATGTTTTTATTTCCATCTATCTATTATTCTTATAGAACTTTTATTGCATACAGCTTGTAATTTTCCAATAATTTTTAGTAGGTAAGTATCCGGGTCATGATGACTCTGACCTAAACTTTAATAAAATAAGAAAACAAAAAACAACGATATCTAATAATACCTAATTGCTTATTGTTTTGATATTTTTTCGAGTTTATCGATAGGTATCTTAATGTCAAGGTAAAATATTGGTAGTCACAAATATATCAATAGACGTGCATGCTTATCTTGTTGTTGAGAGATGTCACAATATTATTATGTGGAATAATTCGATTTCATTATCTTATAGGTACATACCTAATGCACAAAAAAGTTTTTATTAATATAAGCTTTTAATTAACTTGCCCTGTTAGGGCGGGTTGTCAGTCAGTACGTAATCGTTAAGTCAGTATGAAATTGTCGTACAAGCCGCCACATTTGACAGTTACAGATACGTAACTGTAAGTTGAAACAACATGGCCTTAGTGGGCGATCAAATCTTATATGTAACACACGCGATTACATAAAATAGCGTCTCTATCATTTCATTAATTAGGCTTTTAGACGTTTGGCCTTTGGCTTAGATTATTTGGAAGGTATGCTTAGATGATTTGGTCATTTTGTACTGTATCGTCTGTCGTGAACGCTAATAGGAAAACTAGTTGACTAGCTGGTAGGGCCCCAGATTATGGAGGGTAAAGATCAGGACGAACATATCTGTGTGTAAAAAGTGTCCGTCAAAATGCGTTAAATTAGGGTGGCGGTAATGTAGCAAGACGGTAGGTCAACAAATAGGCACCAAAAGTTCCATCCAATCAAAAAGAAAAATGAAACATCCGTCAAAATGCGTTGAATTAGGGTGGCGCTGCTGTGCTACATTCATAAGTTAAGAATGTAGTAAGTGGCGCTAGAATAGGCAAAGGATATTAAGTTTATGAATCTTATATCATAACATACCCTTTGCCTATGCTAGCGCCACTTTAGAAGGTTTTTGAACTATTATTTACTGATTAGAGCTAGACACTTTTTCAACTTGTCTCCTTGAGATAGTACATACCTACTCCTTATACCTACATATTTACCCTCCATACCCCAGATGTAGGGACGTGGACGACGCAAAAGGAGTAGGTTATGTAGGGATCGTAGTACGTGGCGTTCTATAGTTTCTGCCTACCCACATAGGAAATAGGCATGAGTATATGTATATATTCATTAATTATGTATTTTTGTCTCAGGAGTATTGCTGGTCATCAGTGCCTACATCTGCACGTCTCAGGCGCTACCACCTTGCACGTGCACGAGGAACTACCTGCCGCTGTGTGGCTCCGACGGTGAGACCTACGCCAACCAATGTCTGCTCGAATGCGCCCAGTTCACGTCCAAGAAAGAGATCACCGCCGTCAGGGAGGGCAGGTGTGAAGACCCACCAATTGAAGCCAATAGCTGCATATGCACCTTCAACTATCTCCCGGTATGCGGCACCGATGGGACTACCTACCCTAACCAATGCAATCTAGACTGCCAAAAACAACGTATTGCTGGTTTAGAGCTGAGCCATGCAGGCGCGTGCGAGGAAAAGCAGGCGGAGGAGCCCCTCTGTTCCTGCACGAGGAACATGAGGCCCGTCTGCGGAAGCGATGGACGCACCTACAACAATGACTGCCTGCTCAACTGCGCCACTATGACCAACAACATGTTGAGCATCGCGCACGCCGGGCCTTGTGAGGATAAAGTGAAAGTGGTCGACAATATTCCTGTCTAGAAGTAGGTACTTTGAATACCTACTTTAGTCGTTATTTCGAGTTAGAAGTATCTACTGCCATATGCATTTGAGTTAATAAATATGTTGTTGTTGTTTAGTTATTTATATCGCGGGGATGTGGCAAAAAATCAAAAATGTTTAGTCTTGCCTTGTCACCTCCCGAAACACTGTTCACAATAACGATTCGATTGTAATAAATATAACGCTTTTATATCTACATATTTTATGAACTGTTATGATCTGATACTTTTTTATTACTTTTGAATTAATTGTAGGGTAAGTACCTATATAAATGTTTGTTGTCGTCAATAATAAATATGTTTCTGCTATTTATTAAATTGACTTTTTAGTTATAGAAAATGTATTTTATTCATTCGTCAAATAATTGTCATTACCTACCACCAGAAATGGAGCGAAAAAATATGCGGTAGAAGTAAGAACAGAAAACAATCAATATCTTAATTTCATTATTAAACGCTAACATTGAACAAACATATTCTTAGATTATTGCAATAGAATTTTAGATTATTGCAATAGAATCATTGATAAGCATCATGGCGTATAAATTTAGCTATATTATATTCAGTTTGGCCTTTCATTGTAACACAATCCGTTGAAAGAGATGCGGTATACTTTCGGTAAGAATATATTATACTTAATACCTATTCTTGAATATACCTAATATGAAGAATATAAAATGGTCCCATATTAGATACGGGACCACCAAAGAAATTGGTAAAGTTTGAGTGACCGAGTTCAGTGCTGAATCAATGAATGCCTATCTAAAAATGCAGATAATAAATTAAGTATTATCTACTGTTAAGTTATAATTATAGAGACGTTAATGTATTAATAAATAATAAACATAATTCAAGTGCGTGTGGGTAACAAAATCCTACTGCTTGTGCATTTGATTTCTATAAAGTGTCTCGCTAGCTACTGGGTGTAATTAATTAGACATCAATAGAAACGTCTATTCACCTAGAATATTAATTTTCACTCATATCCAAAGTTACTGCCACGTGAACGAACATACTTCAACTAAATATGAAGGGACCCACTAACGACCCTTGCGGCACACCCTTACATGGTACCCTGTAAGACATCATTCATTAATATTTCCTGACAATGATTTGCTGCTAATATATTATGCAATAGTTCTAAATGCAAAAAAAACGTTACCGCAAATAAATATCACTATACATAGGTACACGAACAAACACTACGAAATCAAATGCTTTGCTGCAATTGTCAATCTTAACTAAAACTAGGAATTTTAACTAAGTACCTATAATCATTATTGGCTGTGCCTGATGAAATAATATGCGAGCCTTTTGATAGAATTTTATAAACAATTTATTTTAAAATAATATGTAGATGAGATATTATGGACATAATATTATGGTCCATAATGTCTCATCTCTTCGTCACTCTCTGTTCGTGTCCAAGCTCATTGTTCGACACGAACAGAGAGTCACATAATGTAAAAATCACATACACGTTTCGTTGTGATATTGCTATAGTGAATATGGTAGGCGCTACGTAGGAAACAGCATTTTACGTCCTCATTTTCCAACAGTGTTGTTTCAGTGTGTATCTGTTACCTATAGGATTCTTAAAACTGTCGAGTGTCGTATTAAGATTTAATTAAATTGTTTATATTGTAACAGGCGTATTATTGCTCGTGGGCGCGCACGTATACTCAATATTTACGGAGACTGAAGAACAAATGTTTATCAGAAGCGAAGAAGAGGATGAAGAGTCAGAAAATGAAGAAGATGACGAAGAAGACCTGCCCACCAGTCCGCCGTCCAATTTGTGGCACTGACGGCGTCACATATGACAACACATGTGAACTGAAATGTGCAGTAGATAAAAATGTTGGATTAAAGATGAAGCACGTGGGTTCTTGTGAAGATAACATGCAGTGGTTGTTTATTAGCCAACACAACCATCGCAAGGCACCAAAATACTTATAATACTTACAATGTTGAAACTTTAGTAGTTCAAAGAGAAGGAAGGTTTTTTGGGCTCATTCCACTTTTCCCCGTTGGATGATCCCCATTGATGGGGATCAGTGGATCATCCAACGGGGAAAAGTGGAATGAGCCGTTTTTTGAAAAGTGGATCTTATGAAATAAGTACGTTTTCCAAAAACAAAATGAAAATTATCTTTACCTATATTACCTACGACGACATCGATGGTAAAAGTTAAAAAACCGGCCAAGTGCGAGTCGTACTCGCGCACCGAGGGTTCCGTATCATTTTTGGACGTATAAAGTGAAAAAATCCGGACCGCATAACTAAGTTTGTTTGTGAAGGAATTTTGATGATTTTGAAAAAACTGTACTAGTTAGGAACATCGTTTTATTTTTGGTGCCATATTTGGGTCAATTCCTATCAACTCTAATTATTTCAGATTTTTCGCCCCGCAAACTTCGGAGATAAGGGGGGGGGAATGGTATTTTTTTGGACATTTTTCATCATATGTCGAAAACTGTGAAACATAAAATAAAATAAAAATATATTTTGAAATGTGCAAATCAAGCCCTTTCATATGATATGTCACTTGACCTAGTAACCACACTTTGAAATTTTGGTCCCCCACTCCAGCCCCTTTTGCAATGAAAATAAAAATATTTTTGGACTTTTTTCATTTGCAATAAAGTTGAACAAGCATTCTTTATAACTGTTCCAAATTTCAAGTCGATAGCATAAGTAGTTGCTGAAATAATCAGGTGTGACAGACAGACAGACAGACAGACAGACAGACAGACAGACAGACAGACAGACAGACGAAGTCGCTCCATAAGGGTTCCTTTTTTACCATTTTGGTACGGAACCCTAAAAACCGGCAAAGTGCGTGTCGGGCCACTCACAGTGTAGGGTTCCGTAGTAGCAACAAGCTACAAGCAACAAGCAAGATGAAGTAGTTCTTCATCTTAGTCACTTTAAATGATTAATGCTAAGGATTTTGTATTTGGTACAAAATTATTCAACACACAAGTTCAACGACTATTACTGCTAAACTAATAATGTTATCTTAACCACTATAGTTTTCCTTTTAAGTTCATGAAATGCACTATCATCGTGAATTTTTCCAGATTTTTCAAGCTAGCAGTTTAGCTTTTAGAGGGTGGGGGACTTAAAAGTGAAAGTAAAAATTTTTGTTCAAGTAGGGCACTTGAACAAAAAGGACTTCAACCAAAATGGGCTAACCGGTGAACCGGTGTATTGGGAAAAAAGAAATTCATAAATAATTTAGTAATAATATTTAGTAAACATTGGTTTCTTTTGGGAGTGTCAAACTAAATGATATTGAAAACGAATAAAAAAGATTTTTAATTGATTATTGGTTGTGTATGGTGACAGTTGCTTTGCTGTGCAACATGCGGGATGCATTGAGTTAGGGTTGCCAAAATAAAAACTAAAAAAAAATAACATCGATATTCGATGTTTCAATTCGAGAGCTTCAAAACATTAAAATGTTTGATGGAAGACCGAGCTTTATCTAGCCGTTGTGGAATATTCATCATTAGCATCATCATCATCTTAACCTCACACAAATAAAAAAATATAGTTTATAATGTAGAACAACATTTTTTTTTTTGAAGTGTTAAAAATCATCAGCTTGCCTACGCAACTTAGAACAAACGAAGAAAGTTTTTATCGAGAAAAAAAATGTAATAAACGTAACAATTTATTGTAATAATCGTTCGTAATTGGTATTTCGTCTTCGTTCATTTGAGTTTTGTCCGTCATGGTAGCGAGTATTATTAACGCGTGCTTTTCTTGAAGATTCTAATTAGAATGCAACATGGGCCATAACCAAAATAATTACGCAAAGCAAAACAGCTCAGCATAATATACAAAAATAAAACGCAAAGCAAAACAGCTGAGCATAATATAATATACGATTTGAAATCGATTCCATAGGAATCGATTTCAAATCGACTCATTCCTAGTGCAGAGAACTGGCAACCCCGATCCAGAATCGATTGGTGATCGATTGTCAATGTCAATGTCATTCGCTCTGTGTTCGTGCTCTTGTTCGTATACTATTGTGAATATTATTTCGACTTTGGATATTTTTGACGACTTACGCTTTTCAAAATGGATTCAGATGATTTTTTACCTAACGACCCCGGCTCACTCTTGGACTCAGAACCCGCTTTAAACGTTTACCCTGGCATTTCTTCGGAAAATGAACCCGTTTTACATGACCCGCGCATGAATATGGACTTCCCGATTTTGCCTAGTGAATCTATGCATTGTATAAATTGTGGTCTTGAAATCACTCACAGGAGAAGACACATTATTAATCTTGTGGAAGTGCAGCGAGTTATACTGCAATGGATCGCACCACAAGTGGTAAGTTCCAACTTCTGAGATGATTAAGTACATAATTGCAATTGAATAGTTGGGTTGGCTCGCACTAGTGAAAGGTTTTGGACGATCATTATTTTAAAGTCTTTAATGCACTTAAAAAAAAAAACATTTTTACAAGGATGATTGCTATACGAATAGCCTAAATCATAAGAGATGAGGTATGATGTTTTATTGTCTGTCTGCAACAGCAAGATTTTTTAAGACAGGCCCAGTTTTTAGATCACGTTTTATTAACGTACGAAAATGAATAATTTTACAAATAAATTGATTTATTTTAAAGTTTTGAAGTTTTATTTTTTATTATTATATTAAACAATTTGATACAAAACTTCTTACATATATGTTTTCTATGTACTGTAAGCCACTCAATAAAATCAAAAATAGTGCAATATTTTTATGTTCATGTTCAAGCCCAAACGCCATACAAAGTGGTTGATGTCCTTTGCACTTTAAAGTTTAATATTTCGTAAATGGAGCATTAAATCGAAAAATAATTTTAGCAACCCCCAAGTCATTTTGGAAGACCTTTTCAACGATACCACACACGATGGGGTAGACGACGAAAAAAAAATCATCCTCCCATCACATGTAGGGGATGTAGCCCATTTTTTTTTTCAAAAATTTAATTTACCACTTCGTCGGCGTAGATATGAACAATTGAACATCCACAAATTGCAAAGCATACGATGAGCGCCGTGCGCGGCGCATCCCTCGCAATGTTTGTAATAGGTTCTTCCTCAAACCGATTTTTTTAAAGAAAAGTCAAACTCTTCACCTTGTCAGACGTTTTTTTTCGTGGCTACTACTTTATTTAGCTATAATATCAGCTATATAGCTATATCATCAGGCATATCAATCGTTAGTATATAACGCCGTGAGCTATATTACAGCTAAATACATAAATGTAATATTTTGTTTATATGTTAACACGTTCCGGGACAGTAAGTCGAGAGGCGGGCCCCAAATTCCTATGCAAATTGACACATGAACTCCCCATACAATTTCGCCCCCCGCCTGACGACGTTGTGATATACCTTGATAGTTTTTACATTGTGTGATACGACAGTTCGTTCCTCGACGTGACCGCCTACGTTTTGCGATCGTGTTCCGTGGCGTTGACTCGAGCGACGCGAGGCTCCCGCGCGGTGACACAGTTCCGACCATAGACTAATATGTATATTGAAGTAGGGGGATGCGTATACGCGCACCCGGCCCAGGCCGTTGTGTCAGGAGACATGTTTGCATGTGTGCATGTAGTTTACTTGTGTGCTCATAAAACTTCACGATGTGACACTAAATAGTTCTAAGTTCTTGTAATACGACACTAATACGTCAGCCTACTATATATTCTATGGTTGACGCCCGTTGTTCGACGGGTTGTCATATTTCGAAGCTCAAAATCAGCCGCGGCCCGCCTCTCGACGTACTGTCCCGGAACGTGTTAAGAAGCGTGAGTGACTGTTAGTTTTCCCAAATTAAATAAATAGAGAAACGCATACCAAAAATGGCGATCTAGACAATTAACACTTGAATAAAGTCTGCATAATAACGACGCGGCGTCATTATTGATATAGTTTCAAGAGCATCGTATAATATCCGGCAGTAAATAATAGGTACCTACACTATTTATTAGACATCGAATTTGAGAAAGATAAATTCGGCGAGATTTTTTAGTTCTTTGATCGGCTAGCTTCAACCTTGTAGACTCCTGAGTCCTGACTCCTGCGTGTTACACCCTCTTTTTCTCTCCCGCGCGCGACGCATGACCAATTCCATCTCTATTCCACCAAGAGTAGACAAAGTTCTTTGTATCCAACTCGTTATGTCTTCTGCCCGAGCATGCGGTGACCTGTGCTTAGCGTAGCAAACTTTTGTCTACTGAAGCATAGAAACATTTCTTCTCTTCATTTTTAACATCACCATGCTTAGATCGATAAATATCTTTCTACGATCTGTCATTTTGTCTATTCTTTCTATTTATATTATGTGGTCATGCTACACAGCCCCGGATTTAGGGGGGGGGGGGGGCGGCAAGCCAGGGCATGTGCCTCGGGCGGAAAATTCACACTGAGTAATAGCTAGTGTAGGTATTCGTCTACCAAGCGTAATAATCGCAAAGAGCAGCGCTAGACCGATCGTTGTGGCGTTCTTTGAGGGAGGCCATAGAAATCCTGTGATCTGAGGGGGAGGCCTATGCCCATCAACATCAGTGGCTATTTTAATGGCTGATATGATGATGATAATAAAGGTAAAAATATTGTCGGGCGGGGGAGGCATTTTTCAGTTTTTGCCCCGCTTAAAAATAATTCAAGATCCGGGGCTGATGCTCACGTGCTGCTGTCAAAATATAACACGCTTTAGGCACAGTAAACATATTTTTACTGTGCTTTAGGTAATTATTGGAAAACTTGACACTGTGATAAAGATTTAATGGTAGGTATGAAGTTTTAAGTTTTTAAGATTTTGAAATTGTTATACTTGTAATTACGAAATTCTGGTAGGTACCTACATGATATCGCACCTTTAGAATTGAAGTGGCCTAATCCAAAATTCTTGTTTTTTGGTAAACGCCAAACAATACATCTTGATAAGTCTTTAAGTCATTTTCTTAAAATTTTTAGTTATGCCACTTCAATTCTAAAGGTGCGATATGGCATGGAATTGACAAAAGCGACGTCCCCCGCGAATAATCCGGTAATTACCTACCTACGGGGTTTTTCATGTTATTTATGCGTTTTTCGGCATCTAGGAGTTAAAAATACACCATGTAATTTTTTTTCAGAATTTTTCTATCTTTATTTACGAAGATATGAAAAACTACGCGTATATTCCATAAAAATTCATTAAAATGTATTTTAAAGGAATAATATGGTTTTAGATCTTTACGAAAAAAAATATCAATATGATTTGACAGTAAACATTGTTACGATATTATTCGGGTAAATAGTTTTTTACCTTATTTAAGTAAGTGATAGTACAGGCGTATTCGGGGTTTTATTAAGAAAACGATTTCCAGCTACATTCATTCTCGAGTGGCTCCTAACACAACCCTTTTCTATATTGATATTAGGATATTATTCGTGTAAGTTATAATATAGGTATATCTAAACATAAAGACTATTACCAATACACCGCGCTCGTTTTCCATGCTACCGTGTTCGGTTATTTTCGAATAAACAGTACCTAATAGTCATAACAATAAAATGTACGTTACTGTTAAACAATTGAATAACCTAATAATTGCTTTTTACAAATGTTCAGTATACAAAACAAATTACACGAATAATAGCGCAATACGATTTTACTGTTGCCGTCGAAAATATAAATTTACACGAACAATATCGTAAGTGACATTACTGACCACAGCTTGACCTACATTATTATAGTAAAATGCATCCAGCAAAATTATAACGAAGCCCTTGGGACTACTAAAATTTTGTTGAAATAACCAGATAGTTGAAAAAAATAGCTTCCATATGCGATATAACAAGTCTCTGATACTTGTTGTTTAATGGAGTTATTAAGGAAAATTGTTTTTTTATTTTTCCTGAACATTTACACTTTTGCGATTACCGGATTATTCGCGGGGGGCGTCTAAAGGAACTTTATTGTCGGTTAGGTAGGTACGGTACTATAGGGTAAAATGTAGAAAATTGCTTGTTTTCAATCAGAATAACTTTGGTTCTTTTTACCCGACTGCGCCAGAAGGAGATACATATAGAAAAGTTTGTTTTTTTTTACATTTACCTACTAATCTATTTTTACTTTTTAGCTTTGTACCTATGATGGCTAAATAACTAGGTACATACATAGTTTAATAATTATCATAAAAATGAAGTAATTTACCTTGTCCTTGTGACCATCTTGCGGCTTCATCATCACGACGCTGGACATCATGTAGGGTATCTAGCAAACTAGTATCTAAAACTATTATATTGCCATTTCTCTGACCTTGTAGATTAAATTGCAGTTTAGTTCTTCGTGAACCGTAAAATAATTTTACTAGTTGATACTCTTGAGCAATTAAGTAACTAGTCCGCGCCCTCGTTAGACTTCTAGTCTTGAAGTACCTACTGGTATAAGTCCCGGCACCAGTCTTGATCACAAACATCACCTGCGCATTAGCTGATTTTTCAATCTCTTTGGCGGAATGAAGAAGACGGGGGACGCCGAGGCTGCACGCGATTGGTTCGTCAGTCGATGCTCGTCGTCTAATTGGACCATTCTCTAGTTACGTATATTGTCAACTGTCTATTGTCTATTGGGCCGAAAATGTACATGCGCGATCTGTGATCATCTTTAGTGCCGGTACCTATACTATACTAAGTATTTGCAGCAGCTGAGCTGGAATTTTAGCAGTTAAATGTGACCCGAAAACTAGTAAACTATTACCTATATTGCCATTTCTGTCTAACCTGACCTAGCCACTAGTTAGCTCTGAATGGGTTTGCGTCCTTAGAAACGATGCTTCGGTGATAATAAAAAAATATGCGGCAGCTGCTACACGTAGGTACTCCCTTTAATTTTAGGTACTTACCTACTACTTTAAAAATATAATTAAGTATGACGAAAATTTTTTACGTGTATAGGTACAGCTGCTGTCGCATTTTTTATCCGACTAAAATATTGTAGCTACCTACCTACTATATTTGTTTGAAAAATATAATAGTTGGACTTGGGTAGGATACCTACTCAATTACCTACTCATATTTATAGTGAGTTGGCAACACTACGCTCATGTTGCGTGCCTCGCATGAAAGCTCAGCTCTGCCGTAGTGCCGTGTCACGTAAAATACGCAAATGTCTGTGAAATAGGCGTAACAGGTGCAAATCATATCATAATAGGGTGGGTTCATTACCAAACACAAAAACAACTGGTATGGACCTATCCAAAACTCTTGTTACCTACTATGAATTGAAATAATTTTAAATACTTTAAACGTTGATATCTCGAAACTATGTTTTTTGAGATACAGCAAATAGGCGCGTGAGCTTTGCTGCTTACGCAGTTCCAGAAATTAGACAACTCTCTCTGCCGTGTCATGCCTATTTACTGTATCTCAAAAAACATAGTTTATAGATACCGTTATTAAAATCATTTTAATTCATAGTTTACAAGGGTTTTGGATAGGCCCATAGGTACGACGAATCGGTTAAAGTTGGATGAAAAAATGTTTTGTGGTTGTTATAGGACCCTAATAAAATACGATTTGCACCTGTTATACGTACCTATCTCATTTACCTATTATAAGATAACAGACATGCGCGCGGCACGGCAGAAGTCCAGAACTGACTGATGCGGAGTCCTTATCAGTCAGTTCTGGACTTCTGCCATTGTGTGCCAAGCGAAGTGTCCACTAGCAATAAAATTTGTTGAAGTTGACTTGCGCAAGCGACTTCCAACGTGTAAACGCTCGCGCAAGTTGACTTGTTGTTCGAGAACTCGCAAGCGCAAGTCAACTTCCGCAAATTTTATTGCTAGTGGACATTATTAGGTACCTATAATACGAAAGTAAGTTTGTTTGTTATCTTTTCGCTCTGAGCTTGCAGATTTTGCGATGCGATGCGCAACGCGACGTCGCGTCGCGGTCGCATCGCAGTTTTGTGTACAAGCCCTAATTGCCCCTAAACCCCTAAGCCCCTAAACTGTACAACAAAATTTCCACACCAAATGCTGGTAGAATATGTGCGACGAATTATGTATTTTTAAGATCTATTGTACCTACCATGTTCTTGGAAATAAATAAATTGAAATTGAAATTAATATGTAGTAGGTACCTACTTTACTGATGCACTCCGTCTGTCGGGTTTTACGATCGAAATAACCTTGTACTTATCTTCACGCCTCGGAGAATAGGTACCTAATATATTAATATAAAAACGCTTATCTCCAGTACAGACCATCATTACATTCTTCGCTTACCTAACTACATCAAGCCAATTGGCCCGGCACCGTAATTATTAAGTTTCGATAACCTTTGCAAATAGTTGCATATATTGTTGAAATTTTTACTTGAAACTTATTTATACGCAACTAAAAAATATGGATTTTAAATTCGGTAAGCATAATTTGATTACACTTTTTACATAGGCATTTATTTCTGGTTTACTTCAGTGCAATTTGGCGCCGAAAACTGGGACAAAGTTGAACACACCTAATTTTAAGTCCCCCCACCCTGTAATTTTTCAACCGTGCTATCAAAAAACTGAAAAAAATCAAGCTAATAAATAATTACGATTAAAATTGGTTTGAACAAGAATAGAATAATTAGGAGGAGGGGCCCCTTACATGAAACTAAGGGGTGAAAAAAAATATTGTCGCGTACCCCTTCTTGTGGTGTGGTATCGTTAAATAGGTTTTTGAAAATAACATAAAGCTTTCTAAATGACTTTTTTATTTAAGTGCATACTTAGTGAACTAGAAGCTCCGAAAGTCGTGAAGAATGTGTGTCCCCCTGTAATTTTCCAACCGCGGTATCAAAAAATCTGAAAAAATTCAAGCTTGTAGCATCTAATAAATACTTTCGATTAAAATTGGTTTGAATACGTCAATAATTTTTGAAATATTCACTATTTTCAGTTTCGAGTTTTGACAACCGCAAAAATACCTTTGTATTTCATAATAGTATCTATTATGAAATACAAACTTATATTTGCGGTCGGAAGACTGAAATACTTCTTACTATGAAACCCTAGACTGTGCGTGGTCCGACACGCTCTTGCCCGGTTTTTTTCTTTATGTGTTAATCTGAGTAATAAGGCGCCGCTCAATGACCTACCCCAAACTGCAAATAAATAAGATAATTCTTTGAAGGCCTACTTCTCCTAAACCAGTGGTTCCCAACCTTTTTTGACCAGGGACCACTATGATTTTTTCATTCGGTGTGGGGGCCCCACTATTAATTTTTGACCATTGGGGCCCCATAGTGGGGTCCCAATGGTCAAAAATTAATAATTATGAAATATAACTTTGTTTTACGGACGTTAATTTTGCGGTTTTTAGTTCAGTTTGCCTGTGTTGTGCATAATTAAATCGAATTATTCCACATATTGTGACAGTAGGTACCTATCGTGATACAAATGCACGCTTATTGGCAGTTAGGACTACAAATATTAATTTCACCTTGAGCAGCGGAGACCAGTCATTAATCTATGCCTTGACGTTTTGATAACGATAAGCTCGAAAAAAAATCAAAAGACAGATATTAGGTACCTAGGTACTTATATTTGATATAATGTAGGTAGTTGTTTTACTTATGTTTTCATAATCGGTCATTCATCATGAATTCATGACCCGGTCCCCGGATACTAAAAAAAAAACCGGCCAAGTGCGAGTCGTACTCGCGCACCGAGGGTTCCGTATCAGTTTTGGACGTATAAATTGAAAAAAACCGGTACGCAAAACTGAGTTTGTTTGTGAAAGAATTTTGATGATTTTGAAAAAACTGTACTAGTTAGGAACATCGTTTTATTTTTGGTGCCATATTTGGGTCAATTCCTATCAACTCTAATTATTTCAGATTTTTCACTCCACAAACTTCGGAGATAAGGGGGGGGGAATGGTATTTTTTCAGACATTTTTCATCATAATATGTCGAAAACTGTGAGACATAAAATTAAATAAAAATATATTTTGAAATGTGCAAATCAAGCCCTTTCATGTGATATGTCATTTGACCTAGTAACCCCACTTTAAAATATTGGACCCCACTCCGGCCCCTTTTGCAATGAAAATAAAAATATTTTTTTATTTTTTTCATTTGGAATAAAGTTGGACAAGCATTTTTTATAACTGTTCCAAATTTCAAGTCGATAGCATTAGTAGTTGCTGAAATAAGCAGGTGTGACAGACAGACAGACAGACAGACAGACAGACGAAGTCCCACCATAAGGGTTCCTTTTTTACCATTTTGGTACGGAACCCTAATTATTGAAAAAAAATTGTTAAATAAAAATTTAAAAAACCCGACTGCTAAAAAATAATAAAAAACAAGACGACATTGCAGTCGGAATATGGCGGGATATATACGGTCATAATAGGACTATTATCCGGAAAGAGCGGGTCTCGACTTCTCGACAGCAATGTCGTCTTGTTTTTTATTATTTTTTAGCGGTCGGGTTTTTTAAATTTTTAATTAACAATTTTTATTTTACAGTTTTTAGTTGTTAATGTAAATGATATATTTATACATGTTTATGTAATCGTCTTTTCGAGCCCTTCATTTTGATACCCCACTCGATAGGTTTTGAGGAAAAAACCTTCTGTCGCAGTCGGGTAAAAATACGAGTTGTGTGAAACCAAAGGTTCTATTACACTAAGGGCTCTTTCAATTTAGACGACTGGTGTGGGACTGCTGCAGTGCGGTAGTCGTGCGGCAGCAGTGCGGGTGTCGCACTGCGCACCGCCAATTGTTTTTTTCCATAGGTACATTTAACACGACGAGAGAGCCGTCCGGTACTCCGGTTGTCGTGTGACGCCCGCACTACAGCCGGAGTACGGCTCTCGGAAAAAAAACAATTTGCGGTGCGCAGTGCGACACCCGCACGGCTGCCGCAGGACTACCGCACGGCAGCAGTCCGACATCAATCGACTAAATCAGAGGTTCCCAAACTTTTTTTCTCGTAGACTAATTTCAAAATTTTGCTGGTTTCAGCGGACCCCTGCTGCTACATTTCTTTCTACCATCGATATTATTTTTCCGCACTATCAGTTAGGATTGCATGAGAACCGCAGCTCCTAAAAAAATTTACCAAAAAAAAACTGAAAATTAGAATAGTAACGTACCTACTAATGAAAATGCTTTTTTTTAAAGTCTCAATACGACCACTTTTCACCGAAATACAGCTTGTCAAAAATCATTGAAAAATTTGGTATTTTTTTTGACTCCCTTAATTCTTTTGAGTAGTTTATTATCTGCCTACATTGATAGTTAAACCTAAGCCAACATTTTTATTCTTTACTATCGAAACCAGATAAATTTTCGTGGACCCCCACTTACAGCTTGTGAACCCCTGGATCACAAGCTGATTGGGAATCACTGGTCTAAATTGAAAGAGTCCTAATACTTACATAGACGAAACAAAAAAAATATAAAACCAGGAAGGTATTCTTCGAAGGGTTACGCAGGGGTGGTAAACACTTTTCACCAGTTATGTTTAGTCCCATAGAAGGAGGCACAAATCCTAACTGCGGGCTATTACTGAAAATTTCCTCATGGAAAATCCAATCACACTTTCCACGACCCGGAGATCGAACCCAGGACCTCACGCTCAGCAATCGCGCTTGCGACCTCAACACGAATGAGGCAGTAAATGAATACAGTAGAGTAGATTATTATGAAGCGCGGCAAGACATCTGTCCGTGTCTCCTAGGTGTGTCTGAAAACTGGCCTTTAAGGCGCGATTCCACTAGGCAAGTCTTGCATGCAAGTATGACATTACACTTGCGTGCAAGTGATTTGAATCGAACATTTTAGGTGCAACTTGTTTGCAAGCTGTGGTTTCCACTATATAAATTGCAAATGTGACGTCGTACTTGCATGCAAGACGTGCCTAATGGAATCGCGCCTTTATACACAAGCGGCACGCTCGCTATGATGGCCAATTTGACGTTTAAGTCCGCTAAAAAGGTTTCGTAAAAAATTTAATGACCAGCGTATAAAATGAAATACAGATTAGGAAACCTTGCCATTTTAGTTTCTTTATAAGGTAAGTTAGTTATTCGTATTATTTTGTATTAATAAAAATTTTATACGTATTAATATTGGTATCAACAATAATTGTAAAATCTAAGATTTTATGTTTTTTTTATAAATGTAAAGAGTTTAAGGTGGTATTTGAAATAAATAATTAAATTTTGCTATAGCTATAGTAATGTTAATATTAACTTTATCATTGTAAATGCGACATCCAAACAACCCTTTTTATGCGGTTTGTTTACATTTTATTTTTTGGTAAAACGGATAGGGATAGGTACTTTTGGGCACAATTGCTCTACTTTATTGCTAATAGTGACGCGTCTATTGGGAATAAAGTACAGCAATTGTTCATTCAAAAGTGGTTTTTTACGAAACTTTATGAGCGGACAAACTTCAAATCGGCCTTACTAGCGTGCCCTTGGTTTTCTACGATCTATACTCTGTACATTGAAGATATTCCAGAAAAAACAGTTGGGATAAGGTACTGGGACGTAACGTAACCATACCCAAGAAAAAGATTTGTTTTTTATTTAAATTTTTGTCTGTTTATCTGTTTCTGTTTGTGCGCGCATCACGCAAAAAGCTCTAAGTACCTCTTACGGAGGTTACTTAAACTGGTCATTCATTGTAGTTCACGCGGACGGAGTCGCGGGCAAAAGTCTAGTTTAAATACAACGGTAGAATATCGAAAGTGAGAAAATGAACTGTGTATTTTTGTGTCAGGAGTATTGCTGGTCATCAGTGTCTACATGTGTACGTGTCAGGCGCAGATCCAGTTCCAGTGCAAGTGTACCAGGCAGTACAAGCCCGTCTGCGGCTCTGATGGTATAACCCATAGCAACGAATGCTGGTTGAAATGCCGAACCACGGACTTCGACATCATCATCGTAAAGGAGGGAGAGTGCGGTGGTATTTATATACCTGACCCAAGTAGCTGCTTATGCAACTTTAACAGAATCCTCCAGGTATGCGGCACCGATGGATTAACCTACATTAGCCAGTGCACCCTAGACTGCGCGAAACGATATAACGTAGATTTAGAATTGGACCATGTAGGCAGATGCGAGTAAAGGCTGTCGGAGGAGCCTGTCTGTCCCTGCCTCAGCCGGCCTAGCATGACCACGATAGAAACGGGTTTTGTCTACATAGAAATAGACAAAGTGACGGATTGTAGAAACATTTCTACCGTTTCATTCATTAAACGTAGAAATGTTTCTACAATCTGTCACTTTGTCTATTTCTATGTAGACAAAACCCGTTTCTATCGTGGTCATGCTAGGCCGGCAGATCATAGAAACAAGGGAGATGTGCTTGGTACTTACTAACATTTTGGTGAATTTTAATAAATGAATTTAAATGTGACTTTGGCGTTCCTTTTCTTCCATTCCGTTACCACTACATTTGAAGATAAAAGCAAATAAGAATTCAAAAAGATCCGATTTAAAAGTCGGAGCCAAACTCGGAGCAGAGGTGAGTACCTCTATAGACTAGAGCATTTTCTCGAGAATTACTTTGTAATGTAACGTTCTTACGAATGGTAGGTACAATACAGGTAAAAGATCAGTTTCCAAAGCATTTCCATGTAATGTAACGTTTCTGCGAATGGTCGGCGTAATGCTCACAGCGAGTGTGCATTTACCCGTAACATTTCGTTGTACCTTGTGGTGAGTATAGACTAGAGCATTTACTTGTAACAGTAGCCGCTCTATTACCTTGTACCATAAGAACGTTACATTACACAAAAATGCTCGAGAAAATTATCTAGTCTTTACTCACTTCCTTGAAATGTCGGACCCGCGCATCGCCCGCGCTCGTGCAAAGTCTACGAAATGGTACACCAATAGACTCGTTGGTTTGTACCATAGATAATACATAATATGTTTGTACAATTATTGTTGTAACAAAACGAGCGTGCTCGATGTCTGGTTCGTGAAAGTGATAGAAAGAAAGAAGAAGAAAGAAAAAAATGTTTATTCGGTGCATTTGAAACACGTATCTACAGAAAAGGAACAATTATTATCTCCCGGATTTTCATTACAATAAAATATTGCTAACCTCTACGTACATAATTTCAATTAAATATTATGAATTAAAAAAATATATAGACTAGGGATGTTACGAATATTCGCATTCGCATTCGCTTATGCGAATGATTCGCATCATTTTAAACATTCGCATCGACATTCGCATTCGCATCAAGCGATGCGAATGTTTTGCGAATGCGAATGTGTACAAGTCGTGTTGTGTCTCGCCCTGCGGTCGCACGATTGGTCGATCCTCGCACGCGCATAAGGCGCAGGCAGGCATCACGTGTTTCATTCGACCAGAAAGCGTTTCTTTCTCGCTGCTAACAAGGCAAACTAACTAAGCAAGTTAGTTTGCCTTGTTAGTTTTGTCAGTCAGTTTAAGTAAATAAACAAGTACCTAGGTAGTTTGTGAATTTAGAATTTTGTTGAGCTGTTTTGACAGCTTTTCCCATGGCACCGGGAAAGAAAAGTGAAATATGGCGATTTTTACGATCGAGACCACGCGAAATGCAATGTTTGTGAGAAAAATTACTTTAAAAAAAAACTTTTATGTTTTATTTTATGTTTTTCCCAAACATTAATGGATACGTTGGTAACTATCAGTGCTTGTTTTTTCTGTGTCAGTTAAAAACTGCCGCGGTCGTCTTCTGATCACACCTAGCGTGTTTACGTTCCTAATCGGCGGGGGAATATTATTCCAGCATTTTGATGCCGCGTAACGAAAGCTGCCCCTGAATGCTGCCGGAAAAACGGAACCCATATAGGATCACTTTGTTGTCCGTCTGTCATCATGACCATGAGTGGAGCCATCTACCTACAAATAGATGGCGCTACTAGAAGTCTACAACAGCGCCATCTATGATCAAGATATGATAGGTACCTATATTTAGACTATGACGTAATAGCGGCATAGATGGCGCTATTGCGTATTTCGGAACCCTCTCAGGGGGGTGATTCTCGCGGGTACGATATTGATATCGAATTCGATATACGGGGTGGCAGGGTGGTGATTCTCGCGGGTGATATATTGATATCGAATTCTATATATATTGCAACAAATGTCAAAATGGTAGGGATTTTGACAGTTGTTGCAATATATATCGAACGTGAGACAGTGGAAATATTTTAAGGGGTACGTCATTGTACTTACTCACCATAATGAACAACTTTTACTATGAGACCAACCCTGAAATCGCGAAATAAAAATCAGCTGTTCCATACATTTTGTTGAGGATAACTCAACAAAATGTATGGAACAACTGATTTTGTATCCTATCCTACTAATATTATAAACGTGAAAGTTTGTGAGGATGTATGGATAGATGTATGGATGAATGGATGTATGGATGTTTGTTACTCTTTCACGCAAAAACTACTGAACGGATTTTGATGAAACTTTACAGTAATATAGCTTTTATACATTAGAATAACACAGGCTACTTTTTATCCCAAAAACGCGGGCGAATAAGCTAGTGTGAACATAAATGTATGGAATAGCTGATTTTTTCTTCGCGATTTCAGGGTTGGTCCCATAGTAAAAGTTGTTCATAATTATGAGTACAATGACTCCTTAAAATATTTACACTGTCTAACCTGCCACCCTGTATAAGGTCTTATACCCTTCATACTCGAAATATTTTAAGAGGTAGGTACATCTGTAGGTGGTAAAGATGCCATACAAACGAAAAAAAAATTGATCGGAGTATTTTTTTGTTTTTAATAAATAAAATTATTTGAAATAAATGATATATAGATGTGCCCCCTAAAATACTTCGAGTATGAAGGGTAGGACCCTATATATCGAATTCGATATCAATATAGGTAGGTATCACCCGCGAGAATCACCCCCCCAAGGAGCGAGTCGTACTCGCACTTGTCCGGTTTTTTTTTAATTATTTTATGTACCTACTTAGGTCAGCATAAGATTTTTTTTTAAATGAAACCCGTGTAAATAATGAATACACGGAATAATAATCATCTTTTATTCTCAGGCTTCAAGGCCCATAGGTTAGTAGGTATTACAGATTACTTAAATAATTATGTTGTAAAACATTTCAAACAAGGATTATTCAGTCAATTTCTGGTTTCGCACCGGTCTTCGCAGGTACTTGTAGTAAGTACTATTTAATTGCACGCGCCCTCCCTGACAATGGTTGGCCTGATGCCAGGTAATAGATCCACGGAGCATCTGAAGAGGCATTCGTTGATATGGGTTATACCATTGGAGTCGCAGACGGGCTTGTACAGCCTGCTACATGGGCACCGCACTCCCACTTGCGCCTGACACGTACAGATGTAGGCACTGATGATCAGCAATACTCCTGAGACCAAAATACAAATTTATAGATTTTTTCACTTTCTTGGATATTCTACTGTTGATTGAAGATTAAAGAGGTAGGCACTTTTAAGGCCAATTTCACCATCGGCAGTGGGCCGATCATGAGTTATTTCGACGTATGGTATCGTAAATGTAAGCATAATTTGAATCTAAAATACGGCAGTCTCAAAACAGTTTGACATTTTATTTTTATACAATTTGTACATTTTAAAAAATACAGAGAAATGAATTATGTATTTAATTTATATCAATATTGTGTAGCAAACGTAATTTGCTTTTTTTTTTAATTTTAAAATTTTATATTTTGAATTCACAATATGCTTACATTTACGATAGGTATCATAGGTCAAAATAACCCGTGATCGCAGATCACTGCTGCGCCCGTGTGCGCCGCACACCCTGCACCATTAGGTAAAGCCGGCACTGTATGTGACCCTATGTCACCCCCACAACGACAGTGAATCTAACAACACCTCATAATAATTATCATGTTGAAATCCATCAAGCCGTTTAAAGGCTACAAAACGTGCCAAAGAAATAGGTAAACATAAACAACTCTCGATTTTAATGATTCACTTGGATCTGTCAAAAAAAAAAACTCGCACTAGAATGTAATGAATTGTGTTTTAAGGAGGTAGGTACGCACGGCTACAGATCAAGCTATACATTTCCAGTATAAGCTGATCTCGCATTGTATAGGATTTCCTTACTGTGAGAGGTCAGTGTAAACTGGGAATGTATAGCTTGATGTGTAGCCGTGTGTACCTATGTAGAATTTATTTAGAGCATTTTATGTAGCATAGGTACCTACACAAAATTAAAAAAATACTGTAGGTAACTAATATAAGATGCACTCATTATGCTAATATTTTAACATTGACAGGAGCACAGTAAGAAAAATCGGGCTACATACACATACATTCGAAAAACATTACGCTCCTTCTGGGGCAGTCGGGTAAAAACAGTAAGTTCGCTGTCGGACCATGTGTGATCATTGAGTGAAGTTCCAAGTTAACTTTACAGAATCTACAGGTAATGAAAAAATAAAATAAACTTAAAATTATTTTCATAATATTAGATGTCACAACTAGGTACGTACCTACGTACAACCTACCTAACAAGTTTTTTTAAAGCCTTTTATTCATTCGTTCAGAAGAAGTAGGCCTTCGAAGATTCTTATTTGCAGTTTGGGGTATACCTACCTATAACACTGGTTGGAAAATTATGTGCGTTCAACTTTGTCCCAGTTTTCGGCGCCAAATTGCACTAAAGTAAAGCAGAAACAAATATTATGTAAATGCAAAGGAAGTGACTCCGCGACCGCCGCCATGACCTGAATTTGCACCACCATTTCTTTGTTTGTAACTATGAACCAACACACCAATTTTTATGACCCTTACTTAAAAACTAACGGTACACTTATACACATTTTCAACCCCAATTATTTTCACCCCTTTAGGGGATGCATTTTCACAAAACATGAAATACCTATTTCTATATTTGAAAAGAAGAGCCCAAATACCAATTCCTATGACTCTAACTTCAAAAGTAACGGTACTTCCATACAAACTTTTATCCCCTTTTCACCCGTTCAGGGGTTGAAATTTCATGAACCCTTAAATAAATGTTTCATTAATTGAATCGAAGATCTCAAATACTAATTTTCATGACTCTAACTTCAAAACTAACGGAACCCTTATTCAAACGTTCACCCCCCATTTCTACCCTTTAGGGGCTGAATTTTCAAAAACCCTGAAATACGTATTTGTTTATTTAAAAAGAGAAGCCTAAATACCAATTTTAGAAATTATTATTTTATTAGTCTTAGTAATTAGTCCGTCATTTTTAAAAATGACGGACTTGCATACAAACTTTCATCCCCTATTTCCCCCCTTTAGGGGTGGAATTTCCAAAAATCCTGTCTTATCGGATGCCTACATCATATAAGGAATACGTCCTCCAAGTTTCATGTTTCTTCGACCAGCGGTTTAGGCTGTGCGTTGATCCATCAGTCAGTCAGTCAGTCAGTCAGGACAAAGCATTTTATTAATATAGATAGATGAAATGTAATTTAACTAATCTTATCTATCTATACTTATAATAAATCTGTAGAGAGGTCAATTCTGTACATGAAATATATTTTCAAAATAACTATCAGGGGGTGATTAGTGATTCATGATAACAGACAACTTTCCCAAAGAAACTATTTTTTTAAGGTAAAATACCTACCTATATGTTGAACTAACACGCCAAATACTTACCTACCTAATCTAAGAAAATAAAATAGAAATGTAAGCATTATTCAAGCAATAATCGCAATAAAATGCTTTAAATGTTTAGTTACTAAAAAAAAACTCCCAGTGTAAATTATTGTAAATTAAGCCAATAAAACAGCGAAATAATACGAAAACTTTATAATTATCATAAATATCACAATTACATAACTTCATAGATCTAGGTTAGCAAGCAGTTCGTCATCTTCATCGTCATCTAAGAACGACTTGTCGACGTCATCACCGCTGGTACTCGATGACTGCTTGCTTGTATCCGTTTGGTCAGCAGAGGCGTCCTTGATCGAATCTTTCCTGATATTAGTCCCCGGGATGTAATCGTTCTTATTTTTCGGTATTATACATGGCGTTAAATACTGGGATATGCTGTTCTTACTTTCCTAGAAAAAATATACATAGTATGTTCAGAAAATTGAATAAATAAAAAGTAGGTACCGGCCCATGCCATGTCATGAGCACAGATCGCGCATGTACCTACATTTTCCGCCCAATAGACAGTTGACAATTCGCAATAGAGAATAGTCCAATAGACGAGCATCGACTGACGAACCAATGGCGCCAGCTAGAGATGGGTAGTTCGCGAACGAAAGATAAAAATGAACTAGTTCACTAGCTATCTATCTCTCTATCACTCGTTCACCCGTTTCCGAACTGTATCTTCGTATCCGAACTGTATCTTCGTATCTGAACTGTATCTTCGTATCCGAACATATCACTGGCTCAGTGAGCTGAACGAATTAAATAGGTACGTAACATACAAAAATTAGGGCAATGTAAAATGATCATTGGAACTTCAGAAATAAGGCTTAATTTGCAACAAACAATAATACAGATATATACGTGAACAGTTGAACACTGACACACTGAGTGAGAGAAAGATACAGATAGATGAACTACTGATGAGAATGAGTGATAGACACCAAGCTGAACTACTGAACTAGATGAACTACTGAGACAAATGAGTGATACGTATCTTTTGATCTAAAAGATATGTATCTCTCTTTTCAGTTCAGTGACACGTTTTTCCCATCGCCAGCCGCCAGCCTCGGCGCCCCCCGTCTTCTTCATTCCGCCAGAGAACCAAAAATCAACTAAAATGCGCAGGTGACGTTTGTGCTCAAGACTGGTGCCGGTACCTATACCTATTGTATAGATGTTGACTTTTTATCTGATAAAGTTTATTGTTAAGTGATTTTGGCTTTACTGTTGACAAAACTTTGTAGAAATGTAATTCATATAATTAATAGTTACCTGATGTTTCATTGTCGTGTCTTCAAATGTATCCCTACTTAATCCTACGTTGTTGAGAACCTGAAACGAAAAAATACTTTTTTTTTTAATTTAATTTTTGTTTCTGACCAACCAACAGGGCCTCAAGTCTGCTAATGCAATTATTGTCATAATCGTCTCAGAATGGTCGCTCAATGACATCGTTTTGACCAATGACGAGAGATAGTTTTACTCTAAGCCAATGACCGCTTAGGTTTTAACAGTTCTGGTGTCATTATGACACCATTCTTATACAATTGCAATAACAGAATTGGGGTCCAATAGCGGTAACAATTAATTAGCTAAGTATTAAAACTCAAATACTTCTAACATACGGTTGGTATTAGAATGAGGTTCACCCCATAACAGATGATGCGAGATGCGAGTATAGATACTAATATAACAAAGCTGTAGAGTTTTTTAGTTTGTTTGTTTGAACGCGCTAATCTCTAGAACTACCAGTCGGATTCGAAAAAATATCTTTGTTTAAGAGGGCTCTCGCATTCGGCACCTCTCGCTCGCACAGAACCATATATTTTAAGAATGTTAAATGAAAAGATGCATTTTTAAAAAAAGTAATCTGATAGCGAACTACAACATTATATTAATTACTAGCTTTTGCCCGCGACTTCGTCCGCGTTTCCGTCGTTTTTCGTAAAAAAGTAGCGTATGTCCTTCCTCACGGTTCAATGGTTTTGATGTCACAGACAGATTAACTTTAGTATTTTAGTAGGGAAATGTAATATGTCAATCCACAATACTGTTGAAAAATATCACAATAAGGAACCGCAGAATATTATTATTAATAGCCACGACTCCATCAGCGTGTAACTCCTTGAGTGTAATACAATCAGAAAGCTCCGACCTGCTAAGCTATCAGAAGTTACACGTGTTATTGTGAGTCAACCATAAAAGATAGACATATGCTGTTGTGGGATATTTTTTAGATAATTTTATGTAGAACATTTCCGTCATACATAATTTCTATGTAGCTTTAATAACCATTAAGGCTGCACACGCGACGGAAGCTTAAAAAATGGAGTAACTTCTCCCGTTTTGCCAACATTTCCCTTCACTGCTCTGCTCCTATTGATTGTAGCGTGATGAAAAGTATACTATAACCTGCCCAGGAGTATGAAGAATAATTGTACCAAGTTTCGTTAAAATTCATCGAGTAGTTTTTGTTTCTATAAGGAACATACAGACAGACAGACAGACAGACAAAAATTTTACGGATTGCATTTTTGGCATCAGTATCGATCACTAATCACCCCCTGATAGTTATTTTGAAAATATATTTCATGTACAGAATTGACCTCTCTACAGATTTATTATAAGTATAGATGATATTATAAACTCAAATTTAATTATTAAAAACACATGAGTTAAACAAACCTCAGAAACAGATCATAATTGTTTTTTTAAGTTTGTTTATTCATATCACTGTAGAAATGTGTTTTAATTATTTACCTGTAAAATTAATATTATTTTGTAGTTCACTATCAGATTACATTTTACAAAAATGCATATTTTCATTCAACATTCTTAAAAATGGTTCTGTGCGAGCCAGAGAGGAGACAAAATTCCGAGAGCGCCCTTAAGACAGCCAGATTCATGAGGAATAATATAGGCTATTTAACATCACGCTATGATGCTTAGGAGCCGAGCAACGGGGGTGGAACCACGGAGCAGCTAGTAGAAGTATCTCCGATCATAGAAACAAGGGAGATGTGCCGAGGCACTATTGAGCTTGATGCTTTAGTTTGACCACATTGGTCGTAATAAAAACGTACACGTTGGCGACGAACCGAACACGATCGATAATGTAAATAGTGTTTTAGTTTAGATCTAGTGTTGAGTGACGATTAACAGTGTTAGATTGAGGGTGTGCGGAATTTAAAATGTGTGGGACATTTTTTATTCAAAAGGAGCGCTTGTAATAGTGTCGAAAAATTTTATAAAAGTAGCGAGTTGTTCCCGTACTAATTTGCTATGATATCTCCTTGTTTCTATGATCCGTGTTGACCGGTCTATTCTTATCGCGATCGCATATAATATTATTAGTATAGATAGCAGTGGCGACGGGTCTCTACAAGACGATTCCTACCGGCTTCCTTTTGAAAAATAGTACTTTTATTAATTAGCTTATCGTGGCCAGGTAAGCATTTGTAGCTTATAAACGCTTACAAAAACTGACCCTTCACCACTGATAGATAGGTATCAGTGGCGAAGGGTGAAGGGAAGCCGTTACAGTAAATATTATAAATAATTCTGTTTTAGCTATGTCATACCTATCGTTTATTCATTTTCTTTACATATTTTGAATAGTCAAATATGTATGATTTATGTGAAATGGATTATTTATAATTTTGTTACTAGTTTATTGTACCGGCTTTCCCTCGCCCTTCGCCACTGATAGATAGGTATCAAACATGACGTACGTTAAGTTTGTTCTGCAGCATGGGCCACATGAGGTCGTCGGCGGTGCGCTGCGCCAGCAGGTAGCGCACGCGCACGCCGCCGCGCTGGCCCAGGCGGTGCGCGCGCGACTCCGCCTGCGTCAGGATCTACACAGTTCATATATTAGTTAATGTACCATATAACATAAGGAACGCAATGCAAATAACTAGCGGCAGGGACCGAAACCGGTATGACCAATACCTTTATTATTTCGGTTATAACCTTTATTATTTTTACAGGTATTTTTAAAGGTAACCATAATTTTTAAATTGAATACCTAGTACCAGTAAAAATACTGGTTACCGAAGTAAAAATTACCTTTATCTTACACGTGCCGTCGGCATAAATCAAAGGGCGGGTAGCGCTTGTGTGTGTAAAAGCGGTATTAAAATGGTAACCTAAACAGAGGTACCCCATATAATGTTAACCTTAATCTTAAAAGTTACCGAAATTGTTCGATACTGGTACCGTAATTTTTAGCGGTTTTCGGTCCCTGATTAGCGACACCAGTTATGATCACAAACGTCACCTGCGCATTAGCTGGTTTTTGGACTTTTTGGCGAAATTAAGAAGACGGGGGGCGCCGAGGCTGCACGCGATTGGTTCGCTAATCGATGCTCGTCAAGACCCAGTATCGACAAGAAAAGTACTCGATACTTTTTCTGTGTCCCTAGATAAACGTGTCTTGTACCGTTTAATAGTGACGCGTGCGAAATGCGTGCGAACTTTTAAGATTAAGGTTACCATTATATGGGGTACCCATATAATGGTAACCTTAATCTTAAAAGTTACCGAAATTGTTCGATACTGGTACCGTAATTTATAGCGGTTTTCGGTCCCTGACTAGCGACACCAGTTATGATCCGTGTCCCTAGATAGACGTGTCTTGTACCGTTTAATAGTGACGCGTGCGAAATGCGTACGATTGTATGGCCTAGGGGCTAGGCGTCTATTACACGGTAGTTTTTGCTGTCAGTTTAACCACAGTAAAGGTGTGACTAACGGATAACCTACCGTGTAATGTGATGATTGACGTTTGCGTGACGAAAATCTGGATACTTTGATAAGTTGATCATGCAACCATCAATCATGATTGATGGTTTTGATTGAGCGTCTAATGGACGTCTTACGAGCCACGCTGGCCGCTGACCGTCAGCCCGACTGAAATCACCCTTAAATATACTGTCGAAATGTAAATGACATATTTAAATCCTGACCCCGGGATTCCAGTGCAGCTCCGCGAACAGCACTAGGCTGGCGGCCGTGAGCGTGATGCCGGCGCCGGCCGCCGTGATGGACAGCACTGCGCACGCGCACGACGCGCTGTGCTGGAACTTGTCCACCAGCTCCTGTGGGTTACACAGGGTGAATTTTTCAACTCGGCTTGGATGGCTAAATCCGGATATAAGAAATAGCGAAAAATATACTCAAAGGAGTCTCGGGGCCTATTTTGATACAAACTAAAACTGCAACATTAGATTTTTGAAAAAATATTTTTTCCTCTCCTTTGAAAAAGAACACACCCTGTATTATTATGCCATTTGATAATGTCGCTAATAAGGATCATTTTCTAGGAAGTAATGATATACGGCAAAGTAAAGGAAATTGTTGATTTATCGAGTCACCCATTATTTGCTAGAGATGTGAATGACGCTGGTCGTCATTGACGGTCAAAGGGTTATCTATGGGAACTACCTGCCCTAGTGTTAGCAGGCGTGGAGCCGACGATGCAGATGTAGTGAAGGCCCGCCTCGTCCAGGGTCAGACACACGGCGTCCACGACGACGACGCGATGGTGCGCGAACACTAGGAACTTGCCTCCCCCTCCCACCCCTTCGCCCCCCCCCCCCAACCCTTCCCCCTTGGACAAGATCCTGGCTACACCCTTGTGTATGGGAACTTACCGCCCTAGTGTTAGAAGGCGTGGAGCCGACGATGCAGATGTAGTGAAGCCCCGCCTCGTCCAGGGTCAGACACACGGCGTCGATGACGCAGCGGTGGTGCGCGAACACCAGGAACTTGCCTGCCTGCCCCTCCTCAATCAGCTGCCGGATGTACTGGCTGCGACACGTATTGTGATGGGAATAAGGTTGAAAATTGACTGGCAGAGATCGGCCTGCAGTCTCGACATAGCGTCGGTTTACGACCGAAATCGGTTCTTCCGCCGTATTTTCCCATAGATTTTTTCATAGTTACAGACCGATTTCGGTCGTAACGCGATCGCTATCTATGTCGAGACTGCAGGCCTAGGTAGAAAATAAATATTAATGCATGATTTTAATTGAATTTGGTACATATTTGAAAAAAAGAAAATTGTTTATTGCATGCAAATGGAAGGGATACATGCAGATCAAAAATAAAGAAAAAGTAGCATAATAACTAAAAGTAGAAGTTAAAAGGATAGGCACGAAAAACATAACCCTTTCCTTGCAGTCTGGTAAAAAACCAAATTCAATTAATGCAAAATGTTTAAAAAATGATGACCACACATTTTTGCTCTGCGGTATAGATCATTGTGAACGAGTAAACAAAGAAATAATACTATGATACTCTTCTAACCATATAGAGGAGTTCGTGGCTAAATAACAGTCGCGCTGATCGATCGATCTGCGAGGTTAAGCTTCGCTTGCCGCGGTCAGTCCTTGGATGGGTGACCGTTCTTCACACATCAAGACCTCTCCGTGCCGAAGCACGTTAAACAGTCGGTCCCGGTTGTCATAGGAATATCTTTGACAATCGTTACGGGTAGTCAGAAGCCCTAAAAAGTCTGACAGCTGGTCTAACATTCGAATACCGGTATTACCCATTAATTGGGTTGTGGAGGTCAGATGGCAGTCGCTCCACGTAAAATATTGACATTCAGCCGAAACTAGTTAGACTGGAAGCCAACCCCAATGTAATTTGGGAAAAGGCTAGGCAGATGAAACTCTTCTAACCATATAGCCGGTATCTTGACCCTGGCGGACTCGCTGAAGTACTTGATGAGTGCGGAGTGTTTGTCTGAGGACTTGCTGGACTGGTACTTCTCGGCCATCTCCGACAGCCCCTTGTCCTCCTGAATGTGCTGCAGTAACGACTGGTCTAGCAACACCGTCTCCCTGTCAATGATTGGTTGATTTTAGGGTTCCGTACCACAAAAGGAAAACCGGAACCTTTATGGGATTTTATTTTAGAGTGTATTTATGTTAAATTTTCATGAATTTAAGTGAGTTAATGTCGTTATTAAAGCAATATGTACATTAAAAATCACCGGGCGTGAATCCTAGAAGAAAGTCTTACCTGGTCTTCTCTTCCAGCTTCGTGAGGACCTGTTCCTTAGTTCTTCTGATGAGGAACCGCTTTTGAAGTATGATTTGCAACTCAGGCAGGTTGGACTGGCCTGTCATGTCCCACCCGAAGTTGGTCTGTTTGCCGTCACAATATCTTTTGCCTGAAGATGATATTCATTGAATTATTTAGACGTTTTTAACAGATAAGCCTCTGAATCAAAACCTCATGTTATCTTATTTGACGTTGCGTTTTAACTCTATCAGCGTCAGGTATGTGTGTCACACTGCACAGTTCTGCTGGCCTGGCCTACTCAGTGGCAGCGTGTCACTCAGTAGGATCGCGCACTGACACTGACGCATGATATTCAAGAGTATTATTATACTATACTATATTCAACTGGCTTTGAGACAAAACGTAAACAATAGAAGTGTAACCCTACTAAATCAAAATCACACGATGCACCGTTATTTGTTAATATTTTGGTTCATTTTGACTTGTCAGTATAATAGCAACCTAAGCTGCCATTATTATACTGAAAAGTTAAGATGACCCATGAAAATCAATAGTTTACAGTGCAAGGCGCGATTTTGTATTCGGTCGGGTTAGATCTTCATTGTTTATGTTTTGTCTCAAGGGAAGCTGAATACAGTATAACCATACTCAGTATAAGATGAGAAGAGGCCTGGCTCTATCAACGTCAGCTGTGTGTACAACTCTGCTGACTTACTCAGTGCCGGGGTGCCACTCAGTAGGATCGTGCACTCAGGCGCGTGCAGTGCCTATAGGCAAGTAGGCAGTAACTACCTCTTAAAGTTCAATAAAACCATTTTAACTATTACTACATCAATATACATAATTATATATCAATAATTAGTCATGATTGATATATTTTATTTATGTAGTAACAGTTAAAATACTTTTATTGAATCTTATGAGGTAGGCACTGCCTACTTGCCTATATGCACTGCACGCCACTGCGTGCACTAGCACTGTCCGGTGATATTCTAGAGTCTAGAGTATTATACTAAATTACTAACGATACTCAATATAAGATGAGAAGAGGCCTGGCTCTATCAACGTCAGCTGTGTGTACAACTCTGCTGACTTACTCAGTGCCGGGGTGCCACTCAGTAGGATCGTGCACTAGCACTGTCCGGTGATATTCTAGAGTCTAGAGTATTATACTAAATTACTAACGATACTCAATATAAGATGAGAAGAGGCCTGGCTCTATCAACGTCAGCTGTGTGTACAACTCTGCTGACTTACTCAGTGCCGGGGTGCCACTCAGTAGGATCGTGCACTAGCACTGTCCGGTGATATTCTAGAGTCTAGAGTATTATACTAAATTACTAACGATACTCAATATAAGATGAGAAGAGGCCTGGCTCTATCAACGTCAGCTGTGTGTACAACTCTGCTGACTTACTCAGTGCCGGGGTGCCACTCAGTAGGATCGTGCACTAGCACTGTCCGGTGATATTCTAGAGTCTAGAGTATTATACTAAATTACTAACGATACTCAATATAAGATGAGAAGAGGCCTGGCTCTATCAACGTCAGCTGTGTGTACAACTCTGCTGACTTACTCAGTGCCGGCGTGCCACTCAGTAGGATCGCGCATTAGGATATTCAAGAGTATTATTATACTAACCATACTCCGTATAAGATGAGAAGAGGCCTGGCTCTATCAACGTCAGCTGTGTGTACAACTCTGCTGGCCTGCTCAGTGCCGGCGTGCCACTCAGTAGGATCGCGCATTAGGATATTCAAGAATATTATTATACTAACCATACTCCGTATAAGATGAGAAGAGGCCTGGCTCTATCAACGTCAGCTGTGTGTACAACTCTGCTGGCCTGCTCAGTGCCGGCGTGCCACTCAGTAGGATCGCGCGCTGGCACTGTCGCGTGATGCTGCCCAAAGCTACTGTGCACTGGGCTTTGTGAGACTTGAGGTAGTGTGATTCGTCCTAAAATAAAGTATTATGCATTTCATAATATGACAGCCTCATGAGATATACTTAATGAAATTACAATATGCGAATATTACTTGTTACTTCGGTTTTATAGACCGTCATCTCTGTTGCACGAAGCACTAATAGTCTAGGTACAGGAATAAATACATAGATACATACTCAATACTCATATATCTATCTATGCATATAATGTTCATATTACAATATCAGAAAACAGTTATATTTTGGTTATACTTACAATAATAACGACTCCGAACTTCTTACTCTTCAAAAGATCAGTGTACATGCTGGTGATCTTGTAGCTAACTATGACGATTTCTGTCTGAAAATATACGTCATATCCGTTATAGACGAAGGCTCAACTGCCAGGATGTCATTACTTGCCAGAATTTGATCCTTATTAGCGACACTATCGCATGGTGCAGTGTGTTTTCTTTTTCAAAATCAACGGGTTCGATTCCTCACTAGGAAAATAGATTTATCAGAAATCTAGTTTATAGTTTCGGATTTGTCCACTTGACAAATTCACCCTGTATATGTATAGAGCAAAGGTGTACAAAGATGATCCCCATCTTTTTCACATTTTCATTTTCACTTTACATCTAATTTATAACGCTTATAATTTGGCCATTTGTTAAGGCGTATAGCATAATAGCATAGCATAATCGGCCTATAATGTTCCCACTGCTGGGACACAGGCCTCCTCTCTCTGAGAGGGAGTGGGCCGTAGTCCACCACGCGGGCCCAGTGCGGGTTGGTGGACGTCACATGTCTTCGAATTTTTGGTTCTAGGACATGCCGGTTTCCTCACGATGTTTTCCTTCACCGTTAAAGCAAGTGATAATTAATTTCTAATACGCACATGACTTCGAAAAGTCAGCGGTGCGTGCCTCGGAATCGAACTCGAACCATTCGCCGTGGGAGGCACATGGTTAAGCCACTAGGCTATCACTGCCACTTTTAAGGCGTATGGTACCCTCAAAAAGATAAATTCCGTCGCCGTTGTGGTCCTACTACTCTTAAACTAACATAAAAATCTAGAAAAAATATATAATAAACATTGATATGTTACCTTTATTCCGAACTAATAAAAATATTGTAGTTTAAAAATTACTGTATGAAAATAATTATTGAAATGAGGTCGTTTTTAGAACTAAATTCGCTACTGCTTCTAAACTAAAGGTGATAATTTTTCGGTTTTTTCTGGAGAATATAGGCAATCCATTGATCTTGAATCGGAACTTGTCTCATTTCAAAATACGTTTTGTAGTATAAGCAGGAAATAATCTTGCTAATTGTCGCGTGCGTCTTTGCGTCTCAGCCGATCAGCCACTATAGAAAATGTCTTTACCGTTACCACGCGCCTTAAGATATTTCGTTTATTTTTACAGTTAGGTACTCCTGTTTTTGCTAAGTGTTTATGGATTTCTAATAAAGAAGTATTTTTTATTAGCCCAATATATTCTGCTTACCTGTTTATCAGCAACAAATTGTGTGTCTTTCCCGCTAGTGAGCGTGGCTATGTTCACCATCGGAACTGACGGTAACAGCTCCTGTATTTTGTTCTGCCACGTGTCTCTGCAAATTATTGTACTTTCTTTAGTAATTAGAGAGCAGAGATCCAAAGATAATATACTTGGTCTGCGGTTAAGGGACACATTTAATTAACTAGTTTGGAAAAATACATGTATAAGAAAAAACTAGATTGTATAAACAATCTAGTTTTTTTTTAAGAACCACGTTTTTAATCGTATTGTATACTGGTATTTTAAAAAAAAATCTAATAATCTATACTAATATTATAAAGAGGTAAAATTTTTAAGTTTGTAAGTTTGTATACAGGGGGTAATCTCCGGAACTAATGATCTGATTTTAAAAATTCTTTCACTAATAGAAAACTACATTATCCCTGAGTGCTATAGGCTACATTTTATCCCGAAAATGCACGGTTCTTGTGGGTCACGCGGACGAAGTCGCGGGCAGGGTGCTAGTTATACAGGCTGTCCCACGGCTATGCCACATGGAGGGAAAGTACTTTAAATATTTGAGATAGGAAGTTTTGCTTCATGGAAACTTCACTTTATTTTTTAAATTAAGTAATAAAGCATTAAAAAAGAAAAAGTTGTATGCTTTAGCTGGGAATCGAACCGACGAAATGTGAAAGAATTTACATTCTGGATTTTTATAATGCCGATTGAACGAGTTAATTATAAGCATTAATTCCTTCTTAAACCTCATAGAAGACGTGGTCACTATGAGCAGCGGCCAGTTGTGGCGGTAGTAGCTGGCGATGACGAGCGCCTGGAACGTTACGTCACTCAGTAGTGCTCACCTCATAGAAGACGTGGTCACTATGAGCAGCGGCCAGTTGTGGCGGTAGTAGCTGGCGATGGCGAGCGCCTGGAACGTCTTGCCCAGCCCCATGTCGTCGGCTATCATGCAGCGACCGCGCCGGGATATACCGAATCTGACGGTAAATGTTTACTATAACTTTTGTTATATACAATACTTCATATAACATACTGCATAGTGCATATTGTTGCTGCACCTGCCATAATTGCTGTTTTTTTTCGATTAAGTATAGGTTTTTGATGCATCATATGACTAGGCCACCATTGCTCTTATTAATTATGTAAGAAAAAATAATAATACGGTAACTGTACTTCGCGCGTTTAAAAATGTGACGTAAATGAACGGAATTAAGTTTAATTTATATTGCATTGGATGTAAAATAGCGGTCCTGGCAATAACAAAGGAACAAATAAACCATTTGGAGTACCATAGAGGCGGGTTACTTTGACTCTAGGGCATAACTTTGGACCAAAGTTTGAACTGCCCGCCGTATGGCGACCACACAACCGATCGTAGTAGTTCCTTCGGTAACTAATAGAACTAATAGATGGCGAAGGATCTGCGACGATCGGTTGTGTGTGTGTGTCCAAAGTTATGCCCTAGGATCAAAGTATTCCACCTCTACAATATCTGTTTTATTACCTGACTCCGTCTTCCTGGAATGGCATGAGTTTATGTCTTAAGGTGGCTTCGACTGGTGACAAGTCGACACAGTTGGGGTCCATGACATTCTCCCTCAGCACCTGATTGGAAATATATTGTAAAAAAAATGCTGTCTTCAGAAGTCAGTTTTAGGACAAGCTACCGGTCAAGCACTGCATGGTTTGACCACACTGTTGTCGCAGTGGCTGAGAGATTGGCTGCTGCGCGACGTGTCGCGGGTTCGATTCCCGCATTGCAACATTAGTCTGGCTGTTTGTGTATGTGAAAATTTGTGTTTGTAAAAGCACTTATGACACAGGAGAAATCCTAGTGTGAGGCAACGTTTAAAAAAAAAAAAAGCATTTACCTATACCAAATAAAAAAAAGCATACCAAATTAATTACCAATCAAAATAAGGTTCATTAGAACAAGGCAATTATCATAACAACCATATTGTATGGACAATCCATCTTATCATTAAATTACACTGTGTGAGAGCGAATGCAATGGACTGAATGATTTTTCACTGTAGCTGCTGTCAGCTGCGATTGCGCACATTCACCACACACATACAATCCATTGTTTGATGTTAAAATCGCATGATGGATTATTGAAATAACTACCTTTACAATATATTAATTTATATCACCAACTTTAAACATAGAATATTAAAAAATGGTGCTTGTTTACCCTCAAAACATATGGTGGGATTGGACCTAACACTATGTGCGGTGCCAATGGTGCCACTTTAGACATCAGCTGTTGGTAATCACTAATTGAAAAGTTCCATAGCTTTGATTTTGAATCTGAAATGCATTAACAAAACAAGATTATTATCTAGAAATTTTCATATTGAAGCTGAAGATCAAAGCACGGCATACCGTTCTTCTAAAGAACATAATTAATAGCAAAATACACATGAAACGATTCTATACTAAGTACTAATATTATAAATGCGAAAGTTTGTGTGTATATTTGTTACTTCTTCACTCTGAAACGGCTGGATGGATTTTGATGAAATTTGGCAAATAGGTAGCCTAGGACCTGGAGAAACACATAGGCTACTTTTCATCCATTTTCATGCAGACCAAGTCACAGGCAACAGCAATTGAATCTTAAAAATAAATCATGTTGAAGTATTTGAAAAGTAACTCACCATAACTTTTAGAAGGCAAACTCTTAAATATATTGATGAGGGGTGAACAAAACTCCGAGGGGTTCACTTCAAATCTGTCTTCAGATATCAGGTATACTGTCCCACTGACTACTTTACTGGCAGGGACATTACTCACTTCAGTGCTTCTCAGTGCTGTAGGCTTAGCATACGGGTGACTTCTATTTGAATTACTAAAAGACGATTTAAGCCAACCATTTGATGACGAAGGTACTGGGCTTCCGATTTGAGCAGGATTCGATTTCGTAGGAGTATTTTGGTTAGAGTTAGAAAGTACGTTTTGTCGCTTCTGTAGCGCAGCCAGGCGCTTTCTTTCAATTTCTTCTTTCGAACACGACATTATTATAGATTAATTCCAGCATCTGGAACTTTAAAAAAGTAATCTGTGAACTGGAAGTAGTTGATTTGGTATTTTTACGGTGGGTATTTACTATTTACGATAATATTATTATGACTGTTATTTTTTAAATCTATACACTTTTTAATGTAAAGTTTGAACCAGCTGTTCATGCAATTTGTAATATACAAAATTGTTTACTCCTACTTGTAATTACTGAGTATTTTGCTGAAAATTACTGACTTTAAATGTTTAGAAAACAAAGCAAACACAAAAGCAAAGCAGAACGGGAACAGGAAAACCTTTTTTTTATGGGCCTAGAACTGTCAGCTGTCACTGTCACACTGACAACAATGACAGCTGTCAGTGCAAAATAGTGCAATACCATAGACACGACTCAGTCAGATTCATGGAGAATAGATTTAGGAAGTAAGAACTTAAGAAAGAAGGATCCGTCAAGGTTGCACCCGAAATTCAAAATCTCTTAGGTTTCTTGCAAATTGCAGCGCTGTTTTACATTGTATAATGATCCATATTCAATTCGCGACAGTACATAATGATAATAATCATTAAAATCATCCCTCGAAATTATATTTGAGAAAAATACGATTACTTTTTGATATTGTTCCTCCGTGTGAACTCCTGTAGAATGGACTTTGACTTTTGACATTTTATAAAAGACTGAACTAAAGACAGCTGTTGATTACAAAATTACTCTAAAGTAGTTCGACCGATGTTTGACTTGTGAACGATAACGATAACGAGATAAACGAGGTCGCCTTTCCTTTCACCAACGCTGAAACTACCGATACAAAAATGTCGGAAAACAGTAGCCCAATTAAATATTTTCTAAGTGGTGGTTTTGGTGGTGTTTGCACTGTTTTAGCGGGGCATCCTATGGACACAATTAAAGTGAGACTACAAACCATGCCCCTGCCTCAAGCGGGGCAGGTTGCCTTGTACGCTGGCACCTATGACTGCTTGAAGAAGACAATACAGAAAGAAGGCTTCAGAGGCCTGTACAAGGGTATGTCTGCACCGCTCACTGGAGTTGCCCCTATTTTTGCTATAAGTTTCTTTGGCTTCGGACTCGGCAAGAAACTGATAAAATCAGATGACAGCCAAGTTCTATCAAAACCAGAGTTGTTTGCCGCGGGTGCATTCTCTGGTATCTTCACCACATCCATAATGGCGCCAGGAGAGCGCATCAAATGTTTACTTCAGATCCAACAAGGTGGTAATATGCCACAAAAATATGCAGGCATGGTTGACTGTGCCAGGCAGTTGTATGCAGAAGGTGGTATGAGGAGCATATACAAGGGCAGTGTGGCCACTATTTTGAGAGATGTGCCTGCCAGTGGTATGTACTTCATGACTTACGAATGGGTCAAAGAAGTACTGGTCCCTCAGGATGCTAGTGCTAAATTAAAGATGATGGCAACTATAGTGGCTGGTGGTTGTGCTGGAATAGCTAACTGGCTGGTAGGCATGCCGGCTGATGTGCTGAAGAGTAGGCTGCAAACAGCTCCAGAGGGAACATACCCTAACGGTATGAGGGATGTATTCAGACAGCTGATGGAGAAAGAAGGTCCTACTGCCTTATACAAGGGTGTAACACCCGTCATGATTAGGGCCTTCCCAGCCAATGCAGCCTGTTTCGTAGGGTTTGAATTTGCTATCAAATTTCTGAATTGGTTGGCACCTAACATTTGATAGCCATCATGGGAACAAAGTGATTACACAGGGTGTTTTTGAACAAGGAGCACAATGGCAGTAAAGCCAACTGTTTGAGATAGGAAGATTGCAAAAACTGATTGAATACCACAATTTGTATTTTGTTTAAAGAACATAGCCAAGTATGAATGATACTTAAAAAGTATTGAGGAAGGTCTAAAAGTTTAAGATGATGTCATTTTACAAGCTAATATATAAAACTAATTCAAGGGTAAAGCTCCTCTCACATTTTAAAAATGAAATCACACATTGATGATAAAAATTTAGAAAATCAACTTTACAAAATGTGCTCATACAACTTTTTGATTGTTACATACAGGAGCCTTATTTTGTATTGTTTTTAGCCTTAAAAACATTTTTTCAAAAAACTCTTGAATGTATTTTTATTATGCTTTAACTCTAGATGGTCTTCTAACAAATCACCTATGTCAAATGGTTGATAGAGCCGCCATATTGATCACTGTTCAAAAAATCACCCTGTTTAGAAGAATATGTATATTGTATCATAGTTAGATGTAAGGAAAAGTTGTTGAAGTTGAGAAACAAATATGTATTATGAAATCACAAAAGTCCTCAAATTAGTACTCAAAACGAATTAAATTCATGACATAATTATGTAGATTTCATACTTTACTGTGCACAAATCCAATGCCAATATGCCTCAATAAGTAAAATGTATTCAGAATAAGTATTACTGACTGTTAAACAGAATTGAACATCTGTGAAAATGTTTGGTGCAGTGCTTTTCAAAGTAAATGAATTAAATATATTTTTTCTATTAAATTATTTTTATTATATGTCCATATTTTCTTACTTTAGATCATGTTTTACTGGTTAAATCGTCATTACAAGTGTGTTTGATGTTAAGGTTTGTAATATTAGATATATGATTGATCCTATCATGTATTATTATGTCAAAGCAGACATTATCTAAATCTACATCATAATCTTTTATCTAACAAGAGCTCTTAAACTTACTTTATTATATGTATACCTCATTATGATGAAGTTCATAGATATTATGTAATGTTATATAATATATATTTTTACAGAAAAAACTGCTGTGTGAATGACCTGTAATGATAGTTTAGAGTTTAAATAAATAAATATCAAAATAAAAACATAACTATTGTTGTAGGTATCATAGTTAGGAGGAAATAAAACAGCATGTTTCAGTAAAATTCGCGCCTAAACTTTATTTCAAATGATTTGTCACTGTGGTGATCTCTTGCCAACTTGATTCTATTTTTATGTTTTATGTTGTCTTGTGATTTGTCTATATTATGTTGTTGTTTTGCATGTCCAAGGCCTTTTCTGTCTTTTTTCTGTATAGTTTTTATAGGGTATAGTTTACCAGACCCATCTCTGCCTAGGCCAGATTGTTTATCCCACCCACCCTTTAGCATCAACTGGTACCCTCTGTTTGATGGTGGCAACACATAATTTGCTGGTATTTTCTTGCCCCTGCTTGCACTGATATTGTGTAATGTTGATGATAAATGTTCTTCTCTATCAGGGAATGTCTTTTTACACGTCTCACACATAAATTCTTCTCTAGATTTAACTGTAATTTTTGATTGATGCAGTTTTTTTGGAGTTTCTTTTTGTATATATCTAAGTAAAATATCAGCTAAAATGTAATTTTTGTTCTTGATCACTAAGCTTCGGGCCGAATTACCACCTTTATCTCTAACAGATATATCTATGCCTCTTTTCAGTAATAGTTTCACAGCTTGGGTCGAGTTTGCCTGGCAAGCAATCATTAGTAAACTCCACCCATAGTCGTCAACAACATGAATCTTTTCAGGATAACTATCTAAAATACATTTCAGTTTGTCAACATCATTGTTCTGCACTGTAATAAACAAATCCTTGTTTGTCAGTGGTGTTTCTAGTTCTTGTCTTAAAACTTTGTTTTTATTTTGAAACACACAAGGGCCCTTTGTACTTCTTGATGCTTTAGCGTGTTTTACTTCCTCAAGGTATATTTTTCGTGCTTCTTCGCCACTTAATACTGGTCCACTGTTTTGTTTACCTTGTATGTCTTGCACGGGAGAACTAGCTTTCACGAAATTACTGTATATCTTGTTAGACATCCTAATTACATTACAAAATTATACTTAAAAATTAAATATAAATCTTTGATCTATCATAATAGTCATCAAAAGTTTCTCTGAACACAAATTAGGTATGTAAAATATTGATAATTAACTCTGAACTGATTAGTGAGTCTGAGTAGGTTATGTTTACGTTTTGACAATGACAGTGACACTGACATAATTAATTTGAGGACAGTGGAGGAAGCATAGAATGGCTGTTTATGCACTACACGTTTACAGCACGTTTTTTCACGGACCATTTTTTTTTCATACGTTTTTAAAAGTGGTGGGGATCGTTTTGCAGGCCTATTGGCTAAAAATCCGATTAAAACCGAATATGAATTGAAAACGTATGTAGTGCACAAACACCCTAAAGCTGGACCTTATCAACTTCTCTTATAAGCTGATCTCGCATTGTATAGGATTTCCTTACAGTGAGAGGTCAGTGTAAACTGGGAATTTATAGCTTGATGTGTAGCCGTGTGTACATAGTAATATTTTTACACTTCATATAGTGTGAATGTCGCATATGGCCAGTTATGTTCATAGCAGCGAGTGAGGGCACCGGCTTTTAGTAAACCCTGTGGGTGCTCATGCTCATTCGGTGGCCACGTTTAAAAGAACTAGCGAAATCCGCATCTAAATCCGTCCAATACAACTCAAGTCTCAAGTAATAAGGGAACAGACAGGCAGTAGGACTCACTGAAAGATATTGCATTTTTTAGATAAAGCGATACAGAAAAGAGGATAATTATGAGTACCTACCTAATTACGTAGGTAGGTACTTGTACCAGAGTTATCGCTCAAAGCCGTGTGCAGAGAAAAAAAATCAGCTGTTCCATACATTTTGTTGAGTTATGTAAACATAAATGTATGGAAGTGCTGATTTTTTTTTCGCGATTTCAGGGTTGGTCCAATAGTAAAAGTTGTTCATAATGATGAGTACAATGACCCCTTAAAACATTTCCACTGTCTAACCTGCCACCCTGTATAGTTACCTAAGCATAGTAAGTAGCAACCAGGGGGGTGATTCTCGCGGGTTCGATATTGATATTGCCTTCGATATATATTGCAACAACTGTCAAAATCCCTACCATTTTGACATTTGTTGCAATATATATCGAATTCGATATCAATATATCACCCGCGAGAATCACCCCCCAGACGTGAGTGTGACTAGCTTCTGCCCGGCCAAGTATGGTAAGATCATGCGGACGTACTCCAAGATGCGGCTTAGTACTCCAAGATGCGGACTACTGATGTCTATGGTCATGGGTACCAGAGGCGCTCGCAGCCAAAGGTTTTGGGTCATACCAATACCAATATTATAGCTAACGTCCTAAGTATACCATGAATCAACATGTTTCGCGCAGTTTTGTACGATTTGGTGGGGGTCATGACCCCTACGACTCCCCCTCGGACCGCCACTGATGGGTGTGCTCCGCACCCACTATTTGCCTCTCTTGGATGCTGGAGCCGAGTACCCTCGGAGTCGGCGATCCTGGAAGTGATCCAATTGCCATTAACCAGGTACAAATCCCGACTCTCCAGCATGCTTAGCATGACCACGATAGAAACAGGTTTTGTCTACAGAAGAATAGACAAAGTGACAATTTGTAGAAAGATTTCTATCGTTTTATGCACAGGTTATAGACATACAATGAAGAGAAGAAATGTTTCTATTAGGGTTCCGTACCAAAATGGTAAAAAAGGAACAAGGAGCACTTAGGCGTTACCGACATCAAATATGCAGCACTTATAGAACTTAGAGTTCTTTTGGAGACGTACAAGGGTGTCAAGAAAAAATTATATATTTATAAGGTTGATTTACCAGTTATTATACAGCTCAAGCTGTACTAAATCTTTATAAAAGAATCCGTGTAAACTAAAGGTGTTAAAACGGAATATTAAAACTCTACTTTAAAACTTTAAGAATTTTTGACACTTTAAGCTAATGTTTATTATTCAAGCTGCACAGAGGCAGTATTTTGCATGTGATCACTTACTTACTACAGCTTTATGTGTTAATATGGTATCACTCTATACTTGATTCTGTATACTGGTATATGCAAACTCCATTATAAAACTTATTATTATTGCGTAATTATACACCCTTGTAAGTGTTAGAGTTTTATGACTTCTGACAATGGAATCTAAAAACTGCTTAGTAAAGCTACAGGACCTATAATACCCTCCAGATATACTTTAGGCTGTTTAATATTTATCGCCATTTTTGAATAAACAAAATCAAAACATAATACAAATCAAACGATATTTGACAATAGCTACAGCTGCTATCGTAATTTTACAGCTAAAATAATGAGTGTATTCTAATATTATGCAGTATTTTCAAGCATATTATATTATTCTAACCTCAAAACCATAAACTTACTTATCCGTTTTAGTTATATTTTTTACTTAATCTTGATTATATTGCGGGCGCGTGAATATTTTGACACAAAACTATACACAATTTCACAACAAAATTAAATCGGCACGTCGAATCTACAAATTATTACACAGAAAGTCCAAGATCATTACTTGATTTATAATTTTGCATGAAATATTAAACGATCACCATTTATGTATCTAAAATAGAAATATTTGACATGTTTCACAAATTTTCCCTTTGTGATTCTCTTAAAAAACCGATTAAGAACCGTTATCTTTTAAAGACATTTATAAAAAGATAACTATATTCCTGTGGTTTCCTTTTACACCATACTACAGCTCCACTGCAGCTATATTACAGCCTATTTTTTACTTCTACAGCTACTGTACAGTCATAATAACGCATTAGGCTGTATAAGAATGGGCCCAATTTTTACTTATAAGGGCTGTATAAGCGCTGATACAGCCCTTGTACAGCCTCACTATACAGCTTGTGGTATACAAATAAACAAAAATACAGCTTTTATACAGCTTGTGGTGCTCCTTGGCCTTATGGTGCGACTTCGTCTGTCTGTCGGTCACACCTGGTTATTTCAGCAACTACTAATGCTATCGACTTGAAATTTGGAACAGTTATAAAGAATGCTTGCCTTACTTTATTGCAAATGAAAGAAGTCAAAAATATTTTTATTTTCATTGCAAAAGGGGCCGGGGTGGGGGTCCGAAATTTTAAAGTGGGGTTACTAGGTCAAGTGGCATATTATATGAAAGGGCTTGATCTGCACATTTCAAAATATATTTTTATTTAATTTTATGTCTCACAGTTTTCGACATATGATGAAAAATGTCTGAAAAAATACCATTCCCCCCCCCTTATCTCCGAAGTTTGTGGATTCCTCTCAATTCCTATCAACTCTAATTATTTCAGATTTTTCGCCCCGCAAACTTCGGAGATAAGGGGGGGGAATGGTATTTTTTTGGACATTTTTCATCATATGTCGAAAACTGTGAGACATAAAATAAAAATATATTTTGAAATGTGCAAATCAAGCCCTTTTATATGATATGTCACTTGACCCTAGTAACCCCACTTTAAAATTTCGGACCCCACTCCGGCCCCTTTTGCAATGAAAATAAAAATATTTTTAGAATTTTTTCATTTGCAATAAAGTTGAACAAGCATTCTTTATAACTGTTCTAAATTTCAAGTCGATAGCATAAGTAGTTGCTGAAATAAGCAGGTGTGACAGACAGACAGACAGACAGACGAAGTCGCACCATAAGGGTCCTTTTTTACCATTTTGGTACGGAACCCTAAAAATAACAGACATACAAACTTATTTTCGCATTTTTAATATTAGTTAGGATTAACAAGTAATTTACTAATGGAACTCCTCCAGGATTACCTACCTACTTTATTGTCCGTCTGTCTCTATGTCCAGACCCTTAACAGGGATGGAGGAACCTGCTAATAGATGGCGCCACTAGAAGTATGTAATAGCGGCATCTTGCTCATAGATGGTGCTATTGCAAATTTCGGAACCCTCAGAACGCGAGTCGTACTCGCACCTGTCCAGTTTTCTTATAGTTCTTCCTGTCTGGTTTATTAACCCCTCCCAGAAATTAATCCTGGATATCCGCCCTCGGTTATCATCACAACAGTTTGTAAACCCCATATAGACCTTATGACCACCAGGCTTGGCAAATGAGTTGGTGATCCCGGCCCTTCCTTATGATTAGTGTTGCCCAAATGCAAGACCGAGACGAGTCTAACCCCGTCTTTGGTCTCGGTTCTGCGTCAATACCCAGATAGTCGTGGTCTTCGTTTTAGTATTGTACCTACATTCATTCTTGGTCTTAGTCTTGCTGTAATTGGGTGGTCTTGATCTTGCGAAAATGATTGTTGCAAGACCGATTTTGGGCAACACTACTTATGATTTATCACCACAATCAACATAAGTATAATGCCGGCGCGGCGCCGAATTATGCAAAGACACTCACTCATTCGGCTGTAGGTTGTAGCCAGTGGAGGATCCAGAAAATATGTTTGGTGGGGCTTAGAGGTCCCAGATATTATTTTGGGCCATCCCAAAATAATATCTAGGACTTCTAAGTTCCCAAAAATATTTTAAGGGTATTAATATTCTAAGGGTTGGAAATCAAACATAGGAATGAAACGAACCTAAAATCCACCAAGACTTAAAGTTGGGGGTGAGGCTTCAGCCTCCTAGCCTCCCCCTGAATCCACCACTGGTTGTGACAGCCAGAACGTGAGGTTTTCTTCCCACATCTAAATGATATGGACCTCCCCAGAGTAACTAGGAGAACTTGATACTCATTAGTCATCGGTGCAGTTATAATTACTCGTTGATTGGTAGTGGATATAGAGTCAGTTTAATTTAGATGCGCTGTAATGCATCCCGCGACCTTGCACCGATGGGCGATGAGGCCACTGTGCCGTGAGCTGGGCCCGCAGCGTCCCTGCCAAACGGAGAGCAGGTTGACCACGTTGCGTAGATATTTAGGGTGTCGGTGTGACGTGGTCGTCTTGTAATATTGTTTTATTTCGTTGGTTTATTCGGAGCGGAGAGGCGCGGGCGGCGGCCGTCAGTAGAGTCGCGACCGCCGCCGCGCTACGCTTGCTATAAACCCCGGACACGACACTCAAACTTCTAAACAACAGTTCATCAATCAAAATGGCGTACTCCTGGGATAACAGAGTTGCGTTTGTTGTGCGATATCTCTACGGTGAGTTTTTGTTTTATTTTACACCGTGGTTCCTGATTCCGTTTTAGATTTTCCGGTCATGGCAGGAAATTGCGGTTTACTGTGTACCTACATAATATATTTTTGTTGTTATAAATATTGTGCGATTACAAGCCTGATTAGGGAACATAGTGGAGGTCTTTTGGGCCCAACCGGTTGTCTTTGTCCAGCATTGGACAGGCAGAGTTTGGTTGATTTTGACATCTCGCGGTAAAATCCTTAATTCACACTTAAATATTTATAAGGTATTTCTGTGTATCTAACCGTTTTAGTAGAACGATTAATTCAACGTATAAATATTATTTCTCCGAAATCATAAAACCATTATAAACAGAATTTATAGCACTTTCAACGTTTTACGACTATGTTACAAAGTAGTATCAAACAATCGGTCAATTGTTTTGTATCGTTGGACTTGACCCAGCTCGATATTTTATTTTTAAAATCCATTTATTCTCTGCCCGACGCTATGATATTACACGATAGACACAAGTTTACGTTGTAGATAGGTACCTACACTAGATACTTACTAAATAACAGATTTTGGACACTGATCCATTCATAGCAGACCGAATACTGTGATGAATCAACAAGACTTAACTAACAATTTACAGAACCATTACTTTTTTTATGATGCTTGCATTACGTTTGCTGTGAAAAGATAAACACAAATTAATGAATGTTCCCGTACCCTTTTATTTATATGTAAATTTAGTTCTAGTTATCTATCTGTTCAGCCCACCGTCTACGGTCCACATCTTTAAAGGCATGCTACTGATGAGCACGGGCTCGCACGAGGCAACTCGTACGCGCATCGGCTTATGGGAATCAACTCGTACACCTTTCCTCTATGTATGTTTTCCTTGCCTGTCCACACCCCCGGCCCCTCCTGAACAAAATCCTGGCTACGCCGTTGCTAATGAGCATGTGTCTCACTTGTACCTCTCTGCCTCTCTTCTCATTACAGAGCTACCTACTCTTCAAGTTGCGATCTTGTGCGATATCCTCTCAGTGGCGGAGTTACCAGTAGGCCGAGGGTTTGAGCCTAAGGTGGCAGACTTTAGGGGCGGCAAATGGGGCCGTATCTTTTTCAGCAATATAATATAATAAAAATATTAGAAGTTCAAGAAAAACACCAATGTTTTGTATGAAACAGTTTCGGAGGTTGATGCCTTTGATTTGGTACTGACTTCCGAAACAGTTTCACAACAATCACAACTCATTATACAATACTCCAACGTTCAATTGCTAAGGTGAAAGAAGCTTCTCTTTTCTAAATAATAAATAAATAATGTCGGTCCTGTTTATAAACTGTCCCACTGCTGGGCACGGGCCTCCTCTCCGAATGAGACAGGGGACAGGCCATAGTCCACCACGCTGGCCAAGTGCGGGTTGGCAGACTTCATAACACCTTCAAGAACTTTATGGAGAACTCTTAGGCATGCAGGTTTCTTCACGATATTTTCCTTCACGTTATAGCAAACGATAATTTCTAATACGCACGTGACTTCGAAAAGTCAGCAGTGCGTGCCTTGGGATCGAACACGAACCAATCTCCGTAGGAAGCTAGGCTATCACTGTGTGTTCTTTTCTAAAAAGGGCCAAAAATTATCTCATATCGTTCGAGGTAAAGAAAAAAAATTCAACGCTTTAAGCTTTTGTATACCTATGCACAGAGCAGCTGTTTTTTTTTCGCGATTTCAGTTTGGTTCCATAGTAAAAGTCGTTCATAATTATGAGTACAATGACCCCTTTTCGTATCAAGACGGACTAAAATTCCACCCCGTTTCAAGAGTTAAGTACCGTAGGTACCTAGGTGACTTAGGTAAATACCTACCTAAATATATTGTGACTTGGTAATATTATGGCCTTCCTACATTTACAAAAGTATAAGATTAGGTACCTAACAGGAACTTTTTTATGATCTTTTCTGTTCTAGGTACCTACCTAACTAACCCTCCCTAACTACAGTCATTCTGATGTAATTTTAGAAAAAAACTAAATCGCTTCTAATAAAAAATAGATTGCGATCATAACACGATCATAATACGGTTATTAATCTTTATTTCTCATAAGAATTACATGGGTATTTCACTTACATGAGAAACTTAAATAATTATAATAAGTAGACTTACTAATGAGCGTAGGTACAGAACATCGGAGTATTATTAGGTATACTTATGATTTATAACATAATAAAACTGGTAAGTAGTTAGTCTACATTGGTAGTATTTTACAAAATGTATCTAAATAGTTATAAAAGTAAGACAAAACTTTGCAGAACAACATTAAAATTATAAAAACATGTAGGTAGTTGTTAATAAGTACAACAGAATTAGTGGAAACATGACAAGAAGCGCCATACTCATGCTGATACCGAGCGTAGTTGATTATTTAATTAATTAAATAGTTTATTTTATTTAAATTATGTGTTGTTTTAGTAGTTTTTTAAATATTTGGAGTGATTTACATTCTTTGATATGTTTTGGTAGTTTATTAAATATTTTTGCACCTTCGTACGTTAAATTCTTTTTTCCATAATTAGTTCGTATGAAAGGTAAGTGGATGTCTTGAGCATTTCTGAGGCTACGTTTGTGTATGCTAAAGTTTTTAGTAAATTTGATTTGCGAGTGAATAGTATTGTTAAGGATTTTAAATATTAATATACAAGTGTTATATTTATAGTTTTGTACAATGTTTAGTAGTTTTGTTTCTTTATATATATTACAAGTTGGTGTTAGGAAATCGTAATTGAATAATGTTTTTACTATTTTGTTCTGTGTTGTTTGAATATATTGTAGGTTAGTTTTTGCGGCAGAGCCCCATACTTCGATCAAATAATCCAAATGGGGTTTGACGAGTGAGTTATAAATAACATAACGTACTTTTCGCGGAAGACAGCCAGTAATACGTCGTAATAAACCTGAAAGCGATGAAATTTTAGAGCGTATAATTACAACACAAGGCCAAATATGTCAATGTAAGCGATTTGTTAAAAAAGTTTTTCATATTTTCCGGGAATCAATCATAAATCACCATCATAGATAAAAAGGTACCAACATATAAATAGAGTCGTGTTTAGGCTGAAGTTTATCTTAGCTAGGTATAGACGAGTTTTATGTTGAAAAACGTTTTTCAAACCAAGATTATAGAATGACCACTTCACAGCTCCATCATGAGACACTGGACATCTAGGTCCATAGTACCTCCTTGTCGAGACAAATCCAACGAGCCCAATCACGACGGAGTTATGTCAAGAAGTTGAGGAGTTCCTATAGCCACCTCCCGGTTTCACCATGAGACCACCTCCATGGTACTAGATATATTATTGCATTGTCATCGAAGTGACATATTTTGTGCGTTCTTTTCAGCTCAATCGGTTGGAGGGAACTGGTCTTAAATTCAGTTGTAAGACTTCGCCTCATACACACAAGGCAATTAAGTTAAATAAAAAGTTAAAAACTTTGAAAAACGCTGTAACATAGCGAACGAACACTGTAAAAATTTAACGTGAAGTGAAATTAAAATTTCAGGTTGATAACATCATTTAATTTTGGGTTCCGAATTAGTTAATGTGTTTTATGAAAAAACAGTAAATATATTTGTTTTTTCAAAATGGTTGTTAACACATTATTGCTTATCACCTTCGACTTATCACACCGCCTGTGAATGACTTTTTAGCATGCTATGAAATATCGGCGGGATCGATCAGGCCAAACAATGACAGTGACCTGTGCAGAATTCGTGGAGCAATACTAACCGGTCATCAATCTATTAGCAACGAACGTGCCCACGAGATCTTGTTTCGGGCCTGCCAAGATTTCACAATTACTTACTACTTTACTACACCCCAAAACACATAAACTAGTCTTTGTAGGACACCTATAGTACTACTCAATGAGCAATCTTTTACGCGCGCCCACTCATTAAATACCGATTGTTGAGACATCAATTTAAACTAGTATTCAAACAGTCATTAATAATAATTAATTGGGAATCTCGGAAAGTGCTATCAACGAGCTTTAATTAGTGTCCGCTTTTAATAACGCCCTAGTTATTTCGCTAGCTTTCGATAAAAATAAAAATAAATTAGTATTGTCTATGATCTGGCAATGATTTTTATTTACGAGTACTTGACAAACAAGCCTTTGATAATGTCAGCCGGTAGTACGGATTAATTTTCAGTTCGATTCTAATTTCGAATGCTGAAGGCGATGGCGCACACGTCACATTTTCAATTCGTTCCCAGATACTTTGTTACGTCCGCTGCCCAGTTGCCCATGTCATTTACCAGCTGGTTCAAACGTTTGACAGCCACATATCGGTCCACATGTGCTTCCCTAGTTCTCAGATGTCTTCATCATCTATTTTAACATTGAATCTATTCTTATGATTGGCTAATCCCGTTATTGATGAACATAAACCACTGTCTGTTGAACACCCGCGCACTCAATCTTCGACATCAATTATAATACGTCTGAGATTTGAAAAATCACTAATGATTACGAAATGAAGGATCCCTGGGTTTTGGCATGAGTAGCACTATTAAATTAATAGTTGCCTATTGTTTACACGCAGTGGCAGCCAACTGGGCAGCCGCGGCTCATTATAGCTAACTCGTTGCGACACTGATTGGAGATCGACATCATTTTATTACAATGTAAGGGCGCGTACACATAGAACGTCCGATTTTACAGGATCCTTTTTCACTGATCCGTCGCTACTGGAGGTAATATTCACACAGCATTTACAGGACCGATTTTAACGGATCCGTCGCTACTGGAGGTAATATTCACACAGCACACCGCACCCCGCGCACGCCTGTGCTAAGCCTTGCGCGGTTTTGATCCGATAAAACGGATCAGTATTTCCGTTGTGTGCGGGATTTTTTACTGGATCCATAATACTGTCATGTGCGTAAACTGGCTCATACAACTACATGCGCTAACAACATATACGTTTAAACGGACCTGTAAAACGGATTGCTGCTTATTTTGTCGGATCAGTATTTTTTACTGGATCCGGAATACTGTATTCTGTATGAACTCGCTCATACAACTACATACGCTAATAACATATACGTTTAAACGGACCTGTAAAACGGATGTTCTATGTGTACGCGCCCTAAGGGAACCTTGCACTTGTCCTCGGCAGGTGTCGCGTGTTGAACGATATCTAAATCATCACATAAGTGTTATTAAATTGCTATTCTATTCACGATTATAGTTGGGAGCAAAACAGATAGCGGCAGTCTTATAAAACCCATAGATTATACAGTATAGACATAAAACCGTTGAGGGACATAAGGTTTTGAAAATATAACAATGCACAGAACAAAATCGTCTTCCAAAGCAAAACTAAACAAATTAGACCAGCCCTTTGTAGTTCCTGGATACCTATTCTTGTTCACTAACCACGCTGCACCCCTTAGAAGTAAGTACGAATACTTATTTGTAGAACGACTAACAACCAAGAACCAAACTCTTTACAATAGTGCGTCGTCAGCTTTCCCCATTGAGTCAACCTACTTCGGCCAGGGAGAAAATTTTGAGGTAGGTATCTACATAAACCTAAATAAACAATGATTATAACAACTATTGGCCATGTCCATGTCCTCCGAAAAGTTCAAGTGTAGTAGATACGTACTCAGACGGTATTTTTATGAAATGGTGATGCATAATTGCAGAAACAACGGCTTTGTCGTAGTCGGGTAAAAAGGATGAGCGCACGTAGCATCCTCTCTTGAGAAAGAATGCACCTTACTAAGTTGTTAAATCTCCTGTCTCCAGATATCGACAACAACGGTTACCTGGACGCGCACGACTTCCACTGCCTGGCGCTGCGCACGTGCGTGCTGGAGGGGAAGGGGGACTGCAGCGCTGCACGCCTGCAGAAGTACCAGCACGTCATGCTGAGCCTGTGGGAGGAGATCGCGCAGCTCGCGGACTTCGACAAGGTGCCGGACTATGTCGGTTACCCACACATTACACTACGCGATGTCGGCAACGCTTCGGTGGACGCAATAATGCTAATTTCTTTGTAGAGTAGACGCTAGAAAAACTTCTTCTGCATTAGCTTCTGTGTAGTCGTGAATGCCGCTTGCAAGGCCGCAGCACACTCTTGACACCCGAGGCTAAACGTCACGGATACTCGTGTTCATTGGCCTAATCACCAAACGTGGCGTCTCGAGATGAAATGTGGCTAATGAGCACGCTACACTGATGTCACGTGGCATCGCGTGCTAAAAGTCTGTTCCTGCCTTTTAAATAGTTTTAGAGTAGGTACCTTAGAAACGCCTATCTTGATGTCCACGAATTAGTGTCCAAGTAAAAGTTTAACCTAAGTTAACACGTGAAAATTGTATCAATTTTCCAATTTTCAGATAAGCGAGTTGCCATCATGAAAAAGTTTCAAACTTTTTCTTACCGCCCTCGGTGGTTTATGAAAAATCCAGTTTCCGAACTGGTGTTCGACATCGACACCACACTCACACAGTTAAAACTTTTACACACTTATGAAGATTTGGGATTCTTTAGTATAGTTACGTATCAATTAAAAAAAAATATATAAGTATTTTCCATACCTTGCTATATTTAGTCTAAGTAGATGTTGTTTCATTAGTTAGTCTAATTTTATTAATACAATCTAAACCAATAATTACACCCTTAATAAGTAGTAAATTAACAAAAAAAAAACATTAATAAATCTAATTTTTACTTGACACACACGCACAGCCACGCACACGCTTCAGCTTCTAATTAGTTTTTAACTCCGAACAGCATGTTTTCAATTACAAGTTTTTTCAGGACGGCACAATAACGGTGGATGAGTTCAAACAAGCTGTAAAGAACAGCTGTGTTGGTCGTAAATATGAGGATTTTCCTCAGGCCATGAAAGCATTCATAGAGACAAACTTCAGGATGATAGACATAAATTCTGACGGAGTAATTGGGATAGAAGAGTACAGATACGACTGCGTACAACGGATGGTGTTGGAGGACATCAAAGTGATAGACGACGCTTTTAATTCCCTACTCAATGTAAGTAAATATGAAGGTCATCAGCATCACTCATTATAACCGCACCGCCTCAAGACAGCAAATAACTTTTTAATTAACTTTTATAAATGTCCAAAGACGGCACGGAGTCCTCGCGTGCGCGAGTACGACTCGCACTTGACCGGTTTTTAATTTTACTAAGTGGAGAGATTGTTTTATTTATTAATAAAATAGATATGTACTTAATTACTTATGTAGGTATACTTACCTGATATTAGTCTAAGTCAGGGGTCGGCAACCTTGTGAGACGGAAGATTTGATATTCGATTTTTGAGTGTGTTCGATTAGTGAGACGCGAGTGGAAGTGGCTGAGAGATAGATAGATTTTTAAGGGTTTTGATTATTCTGCATCAAGAATCAAGAAGATTAACACACGTAGTATGTAAATCCGCACTGCTGTAACGCCCGGCCGGGCGGCCCTTACACGCCGCCCGGGCGGCGTGTAAGGGCCGCTGTTCACAGTACGCAGCGCGGCGGGCGCGCCCGCCGCGCCGCGTACTGTGAACAGCCGTATCGTGGCCTAGTGTAAGCGAATGTTACTCAGCAGTCAAGTGGTTAACTGTAACCGCTGATTAAATATAACTAGGTATAGGTATCCTTGTCATTTGTATTGATTTGTATGACAATGAATAGAGATGACAATTGACTTAAGAGCTGTTTAATTTAATCATCGTCAATAAGAAAGGAGTTACTGTGGTAACCTATTCGGCAGTGGGTATAGTATGTAACTATGTAAGTAGGTAAGTTAAGTAGATAAATATAGGTAGTCGTAGGTAGGTAGGTAGGTAGTATAGGTGTTAGTATAGGTATTATGTCGTAGGTAATAATAAGACGTATATGCCAATCACGTTCAGAATATAGATCATGCACTAATACACGCCGTTCTAGAAATACCTATTACCTAGCCATGTGGCGTTGGCAACAGATTCCAATGTAGATTGATGGACATTGACAATTGTAAATACCTACATCAGAACTAAGTAATTAGCTTTTAAACGATCCGCATATCTTCATTATAAGTTTATTGCAGCTATCCTATGCGTTACTGGATTAGGCACGAAGCCAAGGAATAAGATATTGGGATTTTTCACAGGGTTTGGCTCTAAAACTTACCTACATACGCACAATCTAAGTAGATTGAGATGCAGGATCAAATCAATAAATCAGGGTAATTCTCATAATTAAAATGTTCAAAATATAGTTCCGAAGTCTATACCTACCTGATACCAATTTTAGTCAGTCAATGTCAAAGTCAAATACCATTTTTTGTCATTTTCAACGATTATTGCGACGGTAAAAACGTATTTATGTGAAAAAATTGTATGGGACTAAACAATGTTTAAAGACTATTTCTAGAGATGAATGTTAGCTTTAATTTGATACTATGACATCCCCACATTGTGATTCCCGATTCATTAAATGGTTCCTGAAAAACGTTGATATTTGTAGAAAACTGTGACACCATCCTTAAAATCTAATCTCAGGTCAGTCAACTGTCAGTGTCAGTCATTGTGCTAAATTAATTAGTGAACGAGAATTGGCCTTCGGATATCTTTTGAAGTTTAAATTCATCGCTTGCATAAAACATAATTTATCCACATAATTAATAGCCACCGTAACTCGCAGTAATTTTAAATTAGAAAATTATAATTATGGGTCATTAAATTATACGAGTGTACATAACATCAAACCCGTATTCTGGGAATAATTAACATAAAACATAGATAATTATAATACCTATTAATACACCCTTTCGCCGGTTATGTTAGGTCCCGAGTCTATCCCCATTATACCTAACTGGGCACAAATGCAGACTCACATTTTAGACACAGACTCATGTAAGTACGTAGTGGTAATAGACACGATCACAGGTTATAAAACCAAAATCTTATGCAGATTTTGGTGAAACGAGTTTTTAAACCTGTAGCGTAAATAGGCGTTTGAATTCACTAAAATAAATAGATTATAGATATTATTTATAAAAAGAAATAAACTCCGGGCTGCTGTTGAGTAGGTATTTTCTTATAGAAAACCCTATTAAATTTGCTGAGCATGGCATTGAACCAAAGACCCGAGTACCCGACCGACACTCAGTAGCCACTAGACCAACGAGGTAGTACTCGTAGCCTCGTATTACAGAACGATACTCAAGCACAGATTTCACCTTGAGCATAGATTTAAAGCCATTTGATTTGTTGAAACTAATTTTAAGTCGTCTCGAGTTCTTGAGTTCGGTTCTGTACGATCGTACAAGTTGTCAATATTTTTGTTATTTTTGCTTTAGGCAGGTACCTACATTTTAGGTAATATTATTTATTACGATAATGTTATTTTCTTACTCCAAGCGTCTAAAACTGCCGGGAAAGCGGGATTGTCCGGAAGGGATACCGCTGACCCGGACAAAAGGGCTAACGAAGGAACATGGGTGGGTTTTAGTCAGTAAGAGTCTGACACTCCCTTCCGCTCCGCCCAGAGCGGGAGGGGTCATTTGATGATTTCCCATCCTCAAAAAAAAAAAAAAAAAAAAAAAAAAAAAAAAAAAAAAAAAAAAAAAAAAAAAAAAAAAAAAAAAAAAAAAAAAAAATAAGTCTAAAACTGCACTATAAAAAAAAAAAATTTACATCGTAAAACGTATTTTAGTGGCATAACCATGACAACGAAACGTCTATGAACGTTATCTTTGGAGAACTAAATATAGCGCGTACGATACAGAAATAACGGCCGCAGTAATATGCGATATAAAAAGAGTTAACCAGAAATAAAATTATGCAACAACAACAAGATGTATGGAACAATAAAAGAGAGCTTTCTACCTGGCGGGAAGCCAACTATTGCGTACGATACAGTTAGGCATATCTCCGAGTTCACACTTCTTCCACGCTTCTAGTCCAATTAGCTTCACCACACGCCACTCGCGACAGCCACAAAACGCCGCCACCTAGCTGTGAACTATAGTTTTCAATTCGTTCTATATGAATTCGCCCAACGTTGTCGCCGCCGGCGCCGGGTCACTACACGCCACAAATCGCTGGCACCCGCTTCGCCGCACACGGGCCACTCGCGACAGCCATAACGATGCCATCGAGCTGCGGACAGCGGCGGTCCGAGGGGGTAAAATACAACAGTCCTAGAACATTTTGACATACAATTATTATCACATTTTAAAAAATACAGACAAATAGGTAGGTAAATAGTCTTTATTTTAAATAAATATTTTGTAGCAAATGTATTATTTTCAATTCAAAATATGCATACATTTACGTTACCATACGTCAAAATTAATCGCAGTAGGCCCACTGTTTTCATATCTACATTATTCTACATTTTATACGAACTCGCCACACACGATTGTGGCGAAGTTTTGTGGCTGTCACGCTGAGTTGCAGAAAAGGTCATTAAGTTTTAAAGGAGACTTTAACAATAGAAATTGCCTCTATTAAAATTTAATTATCTTTCTGCAACCAACCGTCAGTGGCATATAAATTGGCAGGCGCGTAAGTTTATGCTCCCGCGCCTTTAGACGTCTCATGAGGAAGATTTAGTGGCTTGTGATGTGACGTTAGGTCAACGAAAATTAGAGTCTCGATTTGATTGGAACCGAGTAAACAGTTCATATTTATAGGAAGCTGTAACAAAAAATATATAATTACCTATGTCTGAAATCATAAACTCCCATACTACAAAACGTAGATACTATGGTTTAACCATAACGGTTGAACTAAGACTTTCGTTAAACCGCGTTTTATATTAAGAGGGAAATAGAGCGGTAAAGTCCTCGGCAAATAACTTGAACATTTTCAGCGTAGTGGGAGAAAGTCTGCGCACGTACGCTTACATGCATTATTATGGGTCAAAATGCACAAAATTAGTTCCATTATTTTCAAATTCTTTTAAAATAGAACTAGTGATTACCAAAAACAGCAGTAGTTCCATCATGGAACTGTTAATGGTACTAGTGACAATGAACCAAATCGACTATGCGCAGTCAAGGTAAATGTTACTTACTTGTACTTGTGCAGAATCGGCACAAAATTACTGCGGACGCGACTGTTTGATGGACTAAGCACACAGAGAGCCCTGTAACTAGGTACCATAATGCAGGAAGAGAGCATATGATCACTGCTACTGTTATTCCGAACACTCCATTTGTCTTTCTTCTGTGTTAGCTTAATATCCTATATTTTCTTTCAGGACGATGACAGAAGGAAAGGTGGGCTCACACTATCGAGATATCAAGAGCTCTTCGCTCAGTTCCTGGGTGACGGCAGCGACAACTGTCAAGCAATACACCTATTTGGGCCTTTAGAACTATAATCAAAGCCTCACTTAGTCTAGTTAGGACCAAGTTCACCGGCAAGATAACAGTCCGATAAATTGAAAACGGCTGTTTAATATATCTTTTTCTATAAGTATAAAAAGTCATGTTAAACGGCCGTTTTCAATTTATCGGACTGTTAACTTGTCCGTGATCTTGGCCCTTAGGCTCACAGGTATGACTGATACACCTACCAAATACCACCTCAATGTTAAAGAAATTCTTCCAACTGTATATTTCAAGCATCATTTTAGAATTAAAATAATCTTACTTTTTACAAATAGCAAGATAAATTCTTACCAAGTAAAGTTTTATCTAGTAACATTGTTTTTCAATATCATGTTTAAACTATCGTAAACGCATTTCAAACGAATGCTTGTTTACAAAATTACATTTATATTTTTAACGCACCGCGGAAAATACGCCAAAAATACACAACACTGCGTCGATACGGTTTAAAAATAAACCATAATAATGCTAGTCTAAAAACTGTGATGCGTTCTGAATTACGTAAAGTCCCAAATATACATCACTTCGGTGATTTTAAAACGTTTGTTTGTTTTTTTGACGTGATTTAGGTATAGTCTTTACAATGCTAGACATTTGTTTAGATACTTTTATAATCCCGTCATAATATATGTTGTAAGTACCCAAATATCAAAATATCTATATTTAATTGTTGTATTTTGTTTTATGTTAATCTTATAATTAAGGTGTTTATTGTGAGACATTTTTTTAAGATTTTTGGAATGTTTATTTCCCCTTGTCGTTTTTTATAATACTGTATGGTATCATTATAATTATATTAAGTAAACGAACGAAAAACCAATGGGTTTTCATACGAATCTAATTTATTACTATTAATATGAAATGGCAGTTAGTTTAATATACTTTGTGGGGAATGTGCGGGAAATGTTATGCTCATACATACAAAATGAATCTAGTCACTACGGTGTTAAAATATATCCTTATTTAATTGTAAATATTTTCTGTTAAAAATGGAAATATACCGAAATTGTTATACCATCGAAGTTATTGTGTATTTATTTCTATAAACCCTTTTGAATTCAAGTGTTTAAATTATTAGCTAATTTAGGGTTGATTTTTCATCGTCAGATATTTTATAATCAAGGAATAAAATTGACGTTTGACAGATTTTGTATAGAAAAACTGAGAAAAATTTTAAAATTAATCGATCGAAGACGATTGAGTAATCGGCCCTTGATTAATTTTCAGCCAGTCTGGTCCAAAAATATTTCAAGATTTCCCCATTCTGTCTCAGTTAAATTAATATTAAACCTATCTACCAAAATGGGCAGAAAGTTCATGATAAAATGTAAATTCATTCACTTATTTGATTTTCTCCTTTATTAAAAATTCTATTACACAGATTTTACATACATTGAATGTTTGGTGAAACATACGTTAGAATATACGTACAAATTACACTAATAAAATCTTTAATAGACATCAAATATGGTCACCTCTACACCGTGACATTTTCATCGCTTTCATCCGGCGATGTAGCCACTATACTCATCATTATGAACAACTTTTACTATGGGACCAACCCGGAAATTGCAAAAAAAAAAATCAACTGTTCCATACATTTATGATCACATACCTCAACAAAATGTATGGCTGTTTTTTTTTTTCGCGATTTCGGGTTTGGTCCCATAGTAAAAGTTGTTCGTAATGATGAGTATAGTGGCTACATCGCCGGATGAAAGCGATGAAAATGTCACGGTGTATATACATTTACATTTTTATACCTACACAAGTAAGTACAATTTACATTAGCTCGAAACGAAAATAAAAACAACAAGATATGGAGTCAATTGGAAACTTCTTAAAAACATGCTCTTTCTTTTACAAAACCTAGCGACAAGATCAGAAATTAACGTTTAGTTCTGGCGATTAATTGGATAGTATATGTAAAAAAAACAGAAGAGCGTGTATAGCATGAATATAATAGATCAAAATAATAAAGTTATGTACAAATATGTTCGAAAAATAGATTCCACAGAGGTATACATACTTTTAATATAGCCAGGTATACTTATTACTAAGTATTATGAATAATAAGTTATGTACACAAATAGTATAGAATGTAAACTGTGTATGAGTTATTATTAGGCTGTTTACAGCAGTGGCTAGAGTAAGGAATATTTATACGAGTGATATATTATACTTGCTACCTCTAACTGATATCTTCATGATAATCTAGTACAAAACACTATTTTTAAATTACGCTTCCGATCCGCCTTTGTGTTTAACGAAACTGTAATATTTTTTAAATCAAGTTATTAATTCAATCTGTGATTGTTTTCAAGTGGACATTTCAAGCAAATATTTTTACAAGTTGCAATGTTAACTTTTTAAACCATTGAAAAAAAATCGCATTAGGCAACACCGACGCTTACTATGCCTGCGCAATTCTATAATTTTAAAAGCAGAGCTTGCCTTATCAATGTTAGATTTTACCTTATTTTCATTTTAACATCATTAAAATTACAAATATGGCAACACATTACTGTACACTCATACACTGTACAAACTCCACCTCGGTATTGTCAAGAATATCCTCAAATTTATATTCGCATGGCAGTACTTCATTTGCGTTGTTAAGCATGATTTTGTATCGATTCAAAGATCGATATTCACAATGCACCCTATGCTTTAACGTCAAATTGACTCTCGAAGGCACAGGCAGAAGAAAGCTTCGCTCACCTTACACTAGCAGTCAACACGTGGTTAAATATCATCATTCAACATCTACATTTACAAGCTTTTATTCATGCAAGTCTCAAATAGATATTTCAATAACAAATTGACATTTCGCTTATATTTTTAATTACCCGATTCTCCCAAATTTCAAACCACCATAAATAAACTAGGTATAGCTATAGTTGCCAACCAATATAATATACATTAATTTCTAAACACTGAAAGCCTTTATAAATATTTTATCTAACCTTTGGATAGGTACTTGAGTTTTATATAAACTAAATATAACTAAAGTCCGACCCATTTTTGTTCGCAGTAACTTGACAATTTAAATAATGATACCACATTCCATACCTTATTTGTAGTGAATGAGGCACCAAGAAGAAGTAATGATAAAATTACATAACACTAGCATTTCCCCCGCGACTTCGTCCGCGTGTCCCACAGGAACTGTGCATTTTTTCGGGAAAAAAGTAGCCTATGAAAAGAAAGCTACATTATCACTGAGTACAGTGATAATGTAGCTTTCTATTAGTGAAAGAATTTTTAAAATCGGTCCAGTAGTTTCGGAGCCTATTCGGTAGAAACAAACAAAAAAATCTTTCCTATTTATAATATTAGTATAGATTAAATAAATCTTAAGAAATGCATTTGGAATATCGGGAATAAACGAGGAACGGCATTTCATGTAAAAAAATAGTTTTTTACCTCATTTCTATAATTATGTGTATGGCAATTGTTTAGTTTTTTTAGATCATCAATTAAAAACGAAAACAATTCAGTCAACACACTTGTTGTTTAGGTTATTTTTATAGTGAAACAACGAATTGACTGACAAACGAACTGACGAAATAATTAAATTCAATGAAAAATCGGTATATAAGTGGTACATTATTAAGTTACAACACTAACTTTTTTTGATAAAAAGTGGTAACCCACCAACTGTCAAGTTACTGCAAACAATTCTATTAAGGGTTGAACTTTAAGACACTAACTTCTACATTAAAGAACTATGTAGATTGATTATAAACATCTGGCTTTGTCCCAATATCCTAGCGCGCAACCACGCACACCAAGGACACATTTGTAGCGTGTGCAGTTTTTGTCCTTGGTGTGCGTGCTTGCGCGCAGATATACGAGAGCGTTAAATATGCCAAAATGATCGTAGGCAATACAAATGTATGTCTGGTGTGCGGCCCGACTTACGTAACATCAGACGCCTATTGATTTCAAATATTTTGTATGAAGGTGTGCATACTATTCTGACTTGATGCGTCAAACTGGTGTGCACACCTTTATATGCAGTATAGGTAACACACAGATGTTATTTCTAGCTTTATTTTATAAATCGCTTGCACTGCACAGAGTAAACAGATTTTTATGAGAAGTGTACATAATTATGGTGCATAATTTTATTAAAGACTAGCAAACCCGGCGAACTCCGTTTCGCCACCAGATTTTCCCGCTTTTCTGTTGAAATTTTCTGAATAAACCTCACGAAGCCCGAGACCTTTCCAACGAATGCAAAACCGTGGAAATCGGTTCGTGCGTTCTGGAGTTATAGCGTCAGGAAGGAAAACCCGACTTATTTTTATATAGTAGATTACTAATCAGAATAATAATCCCCATAATTATGTTATTTACTACAACTTAATCTACTATAATATCTGTAACTATGAGAAACATAAATATAATATCAGACACTTCGAAAAGCGTAGGTAGAGTGCGTTTTACATAAGAATTCACTTCGACGCTACGTTGACTCCCTGTCTGTCAATCTGTCTAGGTTAAACGTTATGTTTGTTTTAGATTTAAGTGTTAAAGTAATGCCTAAGGCACTAAGGGGCAAGTTCACCGACAAGATAACAGTCCGATAAATTGAAAACGGCCGTTTAATATATCTTTTTCTATAAAAAAGTCACGTTAACCGGCTGTTTTCAATATAACGGACTGTTATCTTGTCGGTGAACTCAGCCCTAAAAAGTGGTGAACGACAATAGGGATGTTAACTACTTTTTTTTATTGTGAATCTGTAAACTATTTGAAAAAAGACAATTAAAACAAAAAAACCGATGAAACATCTACAAAATTGGCAAAGTTATAAGCGTTTTAAAATGATTTGCTAGACACGGACGGCACTACCTACTAGTGACGTAACACCACCTACGTCCGCTTCGCGCGACAAAGACGGAGCGATACTCCCTCCAAAAACTTTAAAAGCGTCTATGTTTTCCATTTTGTGATAAATTATAATTTTTGCTTTTACTTTTTTGTTGTGCCTATTCCTTCTTTGAAATAAAATAATTTATTTGTACTTTTTTAATAGTAGGACACTACCGTATTGGTGCTGAAAGAAAACTTCCAACACCGTTAAAAACGTTGTAACATATTGACATTCAGGAGAGCCAACATAGCGTCGAAGGGGACCCTTACGTGAAACGCATTATAATGTAGGTACTCAAATTGTCAAGCTGACATTTAAAAGTACCTACCCTTTTTGAATTCTCTATGGACTATCGATATTTATGTACAACTCGCGTAAATTATAGTAATACTTTAACATCACTGCTCCTGTTTCGAACGCAAGCAAAGCAATGTTCTGTAAAAGTTAATTTTGCCATGTTTTGCATACAATATGTAGGGGCCGTGTAAATTCATTTTATAAAAGGGATGATGACAGATTGAAAAAAAAAAAGATTTAAGACGGGACGACTCAGATGATAAGTTTAAGTCACACTGAAACAATTATGGCTCTTAAGGCGGGTCTCCAGCGCCATGTTCGATGTTAAATTGAACATCGAACATGTTTTCCGTCACGTGGTCGGGTGTTTTTGCTAAACAAAACGCGTAGGCCACGCCCCTTTTTTGTTCATTAAATATGTTCGATGTTTATTAAACACGAAAACACGTCGCTGGAGACCCGCCTTTAGGGGGATATTACATTATCATATTATATAAATGTTCTACGACTCAAAGAACTTTGATAGATCATAATTATTATATTTGATAGTGTAATACCTCCCTTGCCTTACACGTCATGATATATACATTGAAGGCGAAACAAAATTATCTTTTACAACAATTCTATTGCTTTTGTGCAGGTACAGATTTCGAGATAGGTAGATGAAAAATAAAAGTATTTAGTCTTTAATAACAAGGCTGTAAATAGCATAAATAGTTATTAATTTATTATGATTTTAAAAACTTTATATTTTATCATTTTACAAATTATTCTCTTTACTAATTATAATAATAAGTACACAAGGGTACAGTAATTAAAATCAACAAAATAAAATACAGGGTGGCAGGTTAGACAGTGGAAATATTTTAAGGGGTCATTGTACTCATCATTATGAACAACTTTTACTATGGGACCAACCCTGAAATCGCGAAAAAAAAATCAGCTGTTCCATACATTTTGTTGAGTTATGTGAACTGAAATGTATGGAACAGTTGATTTTTTTCGCGATTTCAGGGTTGGTTCCATAGTAAAAGTTGTTCATAATGATGAGTACAATGACCCCTTAAAATATTTCCACTGTCTAACCTGCCACCCTGTATATACTTTAGTAAGTTTACTATAGTTTTATTTTTCAATTTATACAGGGTAAAATTAAAACCAATGCGGATATTTTAGGAGGTGAAAGTACTCATGAATATGATCAACTTTTATTATGGGGCCGACACTGAAATATGAAAAAAAAAATCAGCTGTTCCCTACAAAAATGCACTACAACACGATCAAAATGTATGGAACAGCTGATTTTTTTTTTTCATTTTTCAGTGTCGGTCCCATAATAAAAGTTGATCAACTTTTCATATTCATGAGTACTTTCACCTCCTAAAATATCCGCACTGGTTTTAATTTTACCCTGTATATGGGTGAATTTGTGATTTCTTTGAAATATAATTTATAAAAATTACAAAGTTCCCAATATTTTTTATAGATGTATAATAGGTAATTTGGTACAAACTAAATACTTAGATTCAAGATTCTTATTTCTAATGTACATATCACAAGCAAATAGCTATCTCGACGGGCACATTTCTTTAAAATGCGCAAGATTTTGTCCACATTATAATAAAAATCATTAACAACCTTAAGCTTTCATCATAAGATTGCAAATGTTTCTCCGTAATCTCCGTCAAAACATCCAGTCATTTTACTTTCCTAACTTATTCTATAATTTCGCTAATTAGTTCACTTTTCGAGTCCATTGCCCAACTTCACTAAAACAACCCTAACATTTATACAATAAGGTTTATATTTTTACAACGCCATCTACATGAATGATGATGAAACAAATCGATATAGCTAATGGTCTATGACTCACCGTATTGTATTAATCTTAGTTTTGGCATGAGGTTCACATTTCATCGGTGAGGCCATTGACGGTGCCGCTCCCGGACGCGCGCGGTTCGCTCAGCGTGTCGTCTAGACTGCCGTAGGTGTGACCGCGCCGCGACTGCACTCGCCAACGTCCCCGACGCCTTGTTATGCCTGACGGAACATCAAACTTGTCATGACATCCGAGTGGACTAAACAGTCCCCTATTTAGACAGCTTTGAAACAACGTACAAAGTCCTAAATCTCAATGTAAAAGTATCTTCAACCGCTCGACTGAAATATATTCATGCCAAAGTTTTGAAAACACCAACATCTAGAAATGTGACATGAAACATTGCCAATTTATTATGCGGTACATTGAATTACATTAGACGAGGAAAACAAGCATGGACGAATGTGTGGAGTGATTTTAGAGATTAGATATACAATAATCTGTAGTGATGGTAACGTGTGTAAATGTCTGTACAGTCATGCATGCTTGCTTCACACATTTAGATAGAAAATTGATGGATAAGGTCACGGGCGTAGCCAGGTTTTAGTATCGGGGGGGGGTTCAAGAAAATAAAACCGACTAAAAGTGCATGAAATAAACCGTATTATATAAATTAATCTCTTTATTTGAATAATATTAATGTTAATATTTTAACTTTTCGGGGGGGTTTGAACCCCCCAAACCCCCCCCCCCCCTGGCTACGCCCGTGGATAAGGTTAGCTGTCTCAAGAGTACACCGATTGAGTCATGGTCTCAAGTACCTCTCATAAATGAAATAGCAACTTGAGATATGCTGAATGAATTTTGACTTGTGAATTTGTTTGTAATTAATTAATTATAAATAAATGTGTAACCAACGAACTTGATTGTTCATTATAAAACTAAAAAATCATATTACTTTGCATTACTGTGTAAAATTAATTTAAATCATCATAATACCAGATTTCATGATAAATGATAACAATATCAATTAAGTGATACTGAGTATTAATAATACGATGATTAGGTTAGGTAGGTACCGATGGTAGTTATCAGATTATAAGAAATCGGTATGCAAGTGACTTCCTACTGATAGAAAAACAGTCGACAGGGCAACACGCACCTGTGTTCTGAATTCCGTGATTTTATTAATTTAATGTGCACAAGTAATTATTTTGATATTCTTAAAAGTTTACTATAACAATGATTGAACAAATTGAACATTCTAAAGAATATGTGATCGTTTTGTGCACTTCATTCAGTTTCGAACTTGAACAAACTAAGTGATAGTGCTTTTTGTAATAAAAATGCATTTCTTACGTTGTTTTGGGTCGGGCTGAGAAGCTCCTTTGGCATAAGGGAAAAGTTTACAATTAAATTTTGTTACAGTTGTACATTGGACCTTTAGTTCCTAGATCAGCCTAATGATTTGCCTACATACTGCTTCTATGCTTTATGTGATGAACGTAGATACTGAATGATGATTGGTTAGGTCATGCCTTAAGTGCAAAAGGTATTTCATACATATTATTTTAGCAATTAAAGTGCAATAGCGTTGTATGTCTAGGTACTACTTGTATCAGAAAATTTTACTTGCCAATTTGCACTTAAAATGAGCAACATGTTTCATGAATCAACCTATACATGCATAAATTGAATGCATACCTGGCAACATTGAGCTGTGCACTCATACCATGCATAGGTGCTTTACAACTAAAAAATAAAACAAAAATAAATAATTAAAAAAGCATAATTTATTTTTATTATCACAAAATCTGCCTGACAATATGGTGCCTTTAGATACAGAACTATTTCCCTCTAAATTAAGTAAGTACTAACATTAAGTAGGAGATTCCCATAGTTTGTGATAATTTCATTAACAATTTCATTCAGCATTTGGCATTCACTAAGGAATATATTTGTTTAAATTATAACATTTTATCTTTAGTAGGAACTTAGAGGGGAGCTTAAAATAATCGAAATCTCTGAAGGATCACAAATTAATAATACAGATTGTACAAAAACAAAGTCATTGAACTAAAATAAATATAATTTGTTCTTAATTTCCTTGTTTTACAGTGGTACCTGTAAAGACAGACGGCTCCTGCATTTAAAGCTTCATTATTGAAGGAGCGAGACCAACACCAAGCGTCAGCTTTATACCAGTAGTACTTTATGAATACCCCTTTGTTAGTCAGAATTTAGGAGAAAAAATAAATAATTATAAAAACAATACAATGGTGCTGATTCTGTTGAACATCGCACTAAACTAATTTTAATCACACTATATCTCGTTCTTACAAATATCATTGAAAAAGGACAGAAAATATTTAGAACTGTCAAATTAGTCTACGCCCTTGTCATTTACGGGAAAATAGTCATGACCTTTTGCGATTACGACTAAATTGACATTAAAACTGTTCAAGTGGACTAATTTGACAGGATTAAATATCTGCTATCCCTCTCTCATGTTTTTTATTAGAAAGAGACGTAATAAGACTAAATTAATTTAGTTCGTTAACAAGAGAATCGGCACCAATGTGCTTTACACAAAGCCTAAGCTGTAATGTGGAGAAATTGAACATAATAATAAATTAAACGGTTCCTATTAATGACACTGCCATAGAGTTGCACTGATTTTTAGTCTCTTTTATTCGAACAAGTCTCCTAATAGAATAAATATGAATCAATCTACTTAAATATTTAGTGCCAATGTTAAAAATAATTTAATAGCAAGAATTCAGAACATGTATGTTATTATAGCACTGGTTTTATTCCATACACATTAATACTGACAATGACTACACAATACAAAATAATGTAGTATATTGGCGAATTCTATTCACCGCGAAATCTATAGTTTTCAGCAGGCGGTATAATAATATTGACTCTTATAAGTCTTCAGTAGTACTGAACTGACTATGAGTCTAGAAAGCTTTGCATACAATTAATTCTCATCGTTCCCAAAACTTTCTTAGGAAAACGTCAATTTCTCGCACAGAAAGGTAAACTAAGATACAGGCTGGTTGTCCCTAACGTACTATACTATATAAAACGTGCAAAAATATTTATGGAATTCTTTGGCGCCCATTTTATTTCAGCATTTATTTTGCGCCAATCACAATTGGGTACTAATTAAGGCGTAACGAGTGTTCGAGAGTGGTCCTAGCAGTGGCGAAGGGTCCCTACAATACGATTCCTACCGGCTTCCCTTTGAAAAATAGCACTGGCGGTATTGCCTACTTTTATTAATTAGCTTTTCGTGGCCAGGTAAGCATTTGTAGCTCCGGCTTACCTCTTACAAAAACTGACTCTTCGCCACTGGGTCCTAGTGATTACATAAAATTATGCAATCTTTAAATAGCTATCAATTTTATTTTATAAGACCTCCGATACCTGTTTAGTTACGCCATGTCACTAATTAAATAAATAAATATTACTTCTATTTATAGTTTAGATATTTGCTACACCACTGCCTTGTTGAAAACTTTAAGTACTGTAGAATAAGTACCGTCCATGAGTCACATGATTATGTTACATACTCGTAACGACGGAATAATAAATTATTATAAGAAACTCTTTTTATTATTTATTTACTAACTACATCAGGGGTTCCCAAACTCTTGGTTCACGGCCCACTTACAGATATACAATGTCACGGGGCCGGCGCTCTTGTCAAAATATTGTATGTAAACACTAATAAGGCGCAATTTTTAGTTTGTTTGGGGAGTAAGTGCGCACACTTTTAGAACCCCTGAACTACATGTTTACTCGTTTCCATGTGAATAATAAGTACTTTAGCAGCGTGCAAACAAAACAGAGGCAGTGACACTAAATCATAGATATACATCAATAAATAAAAAGATATAAAAATAAAATTTTAAATTCGAACTCAATAGGAATGATCGCTACCAATACACAGCTAGGAATACAACGATCGATACATGCAGATTACAAATAAAAAATATTATATTCGTGAATTTTTTACATATAAAGGGTGTCCCAAAAAACCATTTTGGTTAGAAACCGACCCCTTGCCACGGTATATGCGATTTGAACATTTCTAAGTGTTGATGAGTATATCACATTAAATAGTACAGCGGCTAGTACATTTTTTTTATATTTCTGTTAAAAAAAAATCTGAATCGCAAAGATTAGACTATCTCCGCCGGTCTTTAACCTACTAGGATTCGTCAGGTGATATCTCTATGCATCTTACTGTATATTACTTCCAAACAGTTGGTGGTCCCTGGCAAGGCATAATGGTGTCAAATGGTCCCTCATCACTAAAAGATTAAGAACCACTGATCTACATGATATTAAATATTGAAATGAAAAAAAATATCATGCGACTAAAATACCTCTTCAATGTTACGCCGGCTCCACACGTTGGCCCCAACGCCACTCGCCCAACGTGTGGATCTATAAAATAGCATTGGCCCCAACGTTGGCCAATACTATTTTCTAGATCCACACGAGCGAGTGGCGTTGGGGCCAACGTGTGGAGCCGGTGTTACTGTTTTAATAATGCTATGTAGTAACCGTGGTATCATTTAATGTGATAGCATAATTAGCACTGAATACGACTAGCTTACTACTTTTTATATTATTTTAGAGTTTTGCTTAATTTAATAGGTAGGCAGAAAGCAGTGCTCGTAAATAGCTTAAAAGGTTTCAAATCACAAACACCGCCATATACAATAAATGCTTTCAACAATATTAATGGGAAGAGAACCATATTCCCGCGCCGATATTTTTGTGACTGTGACTGACCAAACTTTACTCTTACCAAATATAGCTGTGATCGGAATATTTGGCGTAAGTTATGTACAAGGCGACTTTTTAATAACCATCCATTTTTTTTCTAGGCATTAGGTATTAATCAAAGGCAAAAAAAAATAGATACCGTACCTACCTAGTTACCTAGGTAAAATGTTCATAAGAAATTCTTTTTCTAGAAATTTCCCTCATTCTGCATGGTCATTAAGTCAAATGTGGATGGTGATTAAAGTCACCTTGTATACTTGTATATTTTAATCTAGAAACTAATAACTTTTTTGTAGTACCCACTAATTTAATTATAATCTCTTATAAATACTTAGTAATGTTTTAGTCGGTCAGAGTCACAAAAACATCCCATTGTGGTAAGAGTATCAGCAGCACAGTAATACTATAGGACCTTATCGTGTGCTACTTGAATGTTGATGAGTCTACTGGACGCATCCGAGTCGCAGAACCTTCCCACTTTACAATACACCGATGCGTTAGTACGGGAACTTGTAACGAGAATGAACGAAACAAATCAATGGTAATCGTTTAATAATTTTATGCGAAGGCATGGCGAGCGATGGTGGATTACAAGGAATTGCATGGTATGCTTTTAGAATAATCATTAGGCATTTAAACTGAAATAAAAAGTTACTTGAAATACTTGTTCGTTTTGTCGTGGAGACAATGGTGCTGATTCTGTTGAATATCGCACTAAACTAATTTTAGTCACACTATATCTCTTTCTTACAAATACCATTGAAAAAGGACAGAAAATATTTAGAACTGTCATATTAGTCTACGCCCTTGTCATTTACGGGAAAATAGTCGTGACCTTTTGCGATTACGACTAAATTGACATCAAAACTGTTCAAGTGGACTAATTTGACAGGATTAAATTTAATCTATCCCTTTCTCATGTTTCTTATTAGAAAGAGAGATAATGAGACTAAATTAGTTAAGTTCGTAAACAACAGAATCGGCACCAATATTAAATATTTTTAGTTATTCATGAACGGGTATTTCAATTGACTATTAAAATCGCTACAATGAGTTCTAATAAAATACGACTGAGGTCTCAACTATAAACTATAAGTACATGGTCCATCACTATCGCTACGCCACTATTCTAAAACAAAGACACGTGAGTTAAGTCACTCGGACAGTACGTACGTGTTCATTCTCGCTATATACAAGTTCACGCGGGAAGCGTGTCAAAGTTATACTGGGTGTATGCGTGTCCCTGCGCGTCTCTTACTCGAGTGAGCGACGTCTCCGCGACCGCCACGTCCTTGCCGCGCAGCAGTTGGTTGGCAAGCTTCTGCTTGTTGACTGGCGAACCTGCAACGAGGAGTCGGGTCACCTGCCTGACGGTACTGGCACGCTACATGCGTGTTAACACACTATATGTATAGCGATTATATAGAATATGCGTTTTTGTGCGATGAAGTGTGGTGGTGCAATATTTGTGAAATGAAATACAAAAGCAAATTATCCCCCTTACATAGACGCCTCTTAACTTTAACCACTGATTAAATATACAACTATCCTAGTCATTTGTATGACAATGAATAGAGATGGCAGTTGACATAAGAGCTGTTTATTTTAATTATCGTCTATAAGTAAGGAGATCAGTGTTTAATTATAAGGATAATTATGTTCCCATGTGAGATTCCTCTTATTTTATGTCATCACTTTTAAAAAATACACAATTATTTGACAGCAAAAAAAACATAGCATTTTATATTCAGATGAAAAAGTATAAGCATGCTCTGAATATTAGCATTTAACTATTTCTGAGTGTTCATAATATGACACAAATACAACACCTGTGACTTGTTGCAATGGAAACGTTTCAAGGATAATCTATCATTCAAGTAGAGCGAATAGTTGGTGTACACCTTCGTCGCACAATCGTCTAATGATTTAACACCTCCACTGGTTAGTAAGGCACTACCAACGTTAATGAGTTAGAAAAGGCGAAAAAAAAAACAAAAAATATATAACAAATAATCACGTATGTCGCTTTTCAAAGCTATAGAGTAATAAGTAAAAACATCTATCGGTTGAAAAGGTCCAATATACAAGCGAAAGTTGAAATAAAAATGTGCATAGACAATAATGTATAAAAAACGAAGACACTGCATGCAAGACCGTATCGGAATAATTATAACTTCTAAATAATAAATAAAATAAATGTAAACAATTCGTGTGCGGGTGCGGGACACATTTATGTCGTGACGGGGCCTCAAACGTGACACTTTGGCTCATTAATCAGCAGCCTAATTTCATTTTGACAGTTCAACAACATCCATTGCGGCGTTGAGCTAGATAACGGGAGCACAGACTAAGAAACACACGGCGTAATGAATGTCAAAATCAATGCCATGGTGATAGCAATTGAGTTACGCAATTAAGGTGCAGATGTCAAGTAATTATCAATGAAATAGACTCAACAACCAATCGTCAACTTTCGTATCCGAATCCGAATGATTCTAAAGCCGCGTCTCCTGCGCCCTGTTTTCGTGTTCGACGAACATCGAACAGTGAACAGTGAACGATAAAGGGGCGTGGTCTACGTGTTTTGACGAATAAAAACACTCAAAACACGTAGACCACGCCCCTTTATCGTTCACTGTTCACTGTTCGATGTTCGTCGAACACGAAAACACGTCGCAGGAGACGCGGCTTAAAGCTTGCAAGCAATGAAGCTTGAAAATACGAAAAATTATGAACGATAGTGAACCTGCTAAAGAATCCCTTTACGCGTTCATCTGAAGAAGCGAATCTAACATGGCGTAAATTGTTAGTAGGTACTTGTCTGCAGAACGTAAGTCACTTGTTGGATCCTAGTGCCATTGGGCAGTTCCATTTGTACTGCTTTTAAATAGAAATCTTCCAAGATTTTTATAATCTTTTCCTTTGTTTACTGTGGTTATTTGCGTTTATCGGCTTGATTGTCAAAAAGACCAAGTTTCAGGCAAGTTGTTCAAGTCTCGCTAGTTCACTAGAAGTGGGAAGGATTAATGAGCATGTTTCTACACGTGTCAGGCCTCGTCATGACTACAATGGTACATAACACTCACCGATATAGCTGAGCATGACTGGCAGGAAGATGAGCCCGTGAGCCGCGCCCAGCACTACGATGCCCAGGTACATGCGGAAGTAGAACACCTGTAACAATGTAACAGCTGTAATACATGTTGAAATTAAATTGATGCTGTGTAGTATAGGCCGACCGTTTAACTCCTTTATCGCCTGCGGTAAGAAGGGAGCGGGGGCGGGTAACGCTACACACGGAGTCAATAAGCTCTCTGCTCCGCGCACCCCTTTCACCCATCCGCTAACATCTCCCCTCGCTCCCTTCTACCCCCGCAGGCGATACGCGAGTTAAGCGGTCGGCCTATAGTCGTCGTTTAGGCCGAAATAAATAAACACATACATACTTAGCACGTTCTTTGGCTAAGCTATGTTTCCGTCTTTGTCTAGCTTGCAAGTTGCGCGAAAGTGACAACGATACGGCTTAGCCAAAGCACGTGCTAGTAACGTCTATTTATCTCGGCCTTAAACTTTATGAATATAATTTGTATAGTGGTTCATATGGGTATAACAATAAGGTTATTATTCGTATGAAACGCCTACTTAGAAAAGTTGTTACTTTTAAGTAAGTGTAAGTAAGGACGAGAGTCACAGAGCGCAATTTGACTTGGCAACCGTGAGCTCGACGTGAACAAGCACAAGTGTAGGGCACTCTTGCGATGTAATGAGAAACCAAAATAATATCAATACATAGTACATATATGTAGTAATTATAATATGCAGTATATATTTTTGTAAATAAGTGTGTAATGGAATGTGCAGTATATTTTTCTGTAAATAAGTATGAAATTAGGCAACGCCGAGACCGCCGAGTCTTTAAAATTTTGCCAAAAAGGGGAACAATATAGTGTTTCTTCTTTTAGCATGAGTTTTGGTGTATTTATACTGTTGAAAAAAAGACGGGGGGTATAAAGTGTGTGTGTGTGTGCGTACGTACCTGGAAGATCTGGCTCTTGGCGGTGCCAAGCACGATGATCCCGCCGAACTTGGTGAGCGTGATGCCCGACAGCACGGAGGAGCCCATGCGCGTGAGCGCCTCGGCCGCGCGCACCACGCGCGACCCGCCGCCCGACACGCTGAATGCGTGGACTACGTGCGAGCAGAACTCCACCGCTATGCCCACTGCCATCACCTAAGGGAGGACCGTGTTACTATGCAGGCCTTTTCATTGTCATGCGTGTTTGCGCCCGCGTGCAGGCCAGCCACGCATGCGTGCTGCCCGCAACCTATCGTATCATACATGTTTTTATTGTCATGCGCGCCACACGTACGCGGGCACATACATAATAATCTGCTCAGCGTGCGGCGCGCAACACGGGCGCAAACACGCATGACAATGAAAAGGCCCTACAAGGTGAATTTTTCAAGTAAGGCAAATCACACACCGCTCCGCGCTACGCTGCGGGGTGCGTAGCGACGGACCAAAAACCACGCACGTGAATGCGTTTTCAGTGTGTTGTACCATGCGTGATTTCTATACAAATATAGGTACTTGCAAACAACGGAAGATCACGCACTCCCGCATCCCGCTGCGTGATGCGGGGCAGTGTGCGAATCGCCTTAGCGTGGATGACCAAATCCGAAACTATAAGGAATAGCGAAAAACGCTCAAAGAAATCTCGGAATCGATTTTGGTAAAAAATATAACTGCATCATTAGATATTTGAAAAATCAATTTTCCTAGCCAGAAATCGAACCCGTTGATTTTGTAAAAAATACACACACTGTATTATTGCACCATCCGATAGTGTCGCTAATAAGGATCAAATTCTGGGAAATAATGACACATGACAAACCAAACTAAAGTATTGATTCACCCTGTAGAGCGTTTCACGTAAGAAGTCCGTTCAACGCTATGTTAGTTGCAACTAACATAGCGTTGAACGGACATTCCTAGGACACTACAAAGTGTCCCCTCCCAACGTTCTCCAATTAAATGAGAATAAATTCAAAGATTGTATAAAACGCACACTTTGTAGGCAAGCATATTATAAACTAGAAGATTATATTGCTGATAAAGATGCTTGCTGCAGGCTTAATGCTGGTCCTGCTCCACAACCACTTAGACTCATATAATCGGAGTTAACAACTGCTCTTGAAGTTCCCCTTTATGACTTTGTAAATTTTATTATTCTTCTGACATTTATAGGTAATCAGTCCAGAGATTGTCATGAATTAATTGTTCGTTTCTAATAAGTAAGCTGGTTTCTCTTGTATAGTTATAAATAACATTATTTTTGTATATTTAAGTAAATTTCTTTGAGATTTGTGAATGTGAGTACCATGTAGATATTTACAATGTTTTAAGCTCATTGTAGTATGACAGTTGAGAGCATGTCATGCTCGCTTAAATGTACCGCTGATGGTGGCGTGTGTATTGGATCGTTCGATTCCCTCCAAAATGGTTGAGTTAAACGGTGCTGATGCACGCGTCATGTCCGTGAACGGGCGCTGTCAGTCGGTACTGGTCATCTCTTGACTGCTCAAGCAATATTTTGACATTTTACAGGTTTAAATGATTTTTATTTTATTTTAGTACCTGCCTTTGATTTTATTTTTTATCCTAAGGGATTTTTAAAATATCTCACATTGTTCTCACATATTAGGGCATAAATGTAAACAAAGAAATTGTATAGTTGAATTAGTTGAAAAAGAGTAACCATGGAGTTTCTTGTCCGTTCTTCTCCATAGGAATATACGTTTTGGAACGGACAACTAGCTTCAACTAACGGACAAACTGACTGACAACTATTGCTTGACTATTCAAAAGTGCCTGTAAATGGTCTAATTGAAATAAATGTTTTGACTTTGACTTTGACTTTGAGTGGTGAACGAGAATTGGTACTGAAAGAAAACTTCCAACCCCGTAAAAATTTTGCAACATATTGATATTCGAGGCAGCCAACATAGCGTCGAAGGGGACTTACTTATGTGAAACGCTCTCTGCATCCGCACACTGCGTGCTCACTAGTGATCAAACGATTACAATTAGTCGTAATCGACGATTATTGACATTTAGCGATTAATCGTAATCGTCGATTATTTCCGCGTAATCGCGACGATTATTCAAGACGTGCATTTTTTCTTAATTAATCATGTATTTTTAACTCAATCAAAACTCATAAAGATATCACACGTGTTGGTTTCTAGATACATTTTTCAGTGGCTATTGACTTCATTCTGACTATTTGTATCACAAAAATGTATTTTGATGCGCATTGAGAAGTTCAGTATTAGTTCACCGCGCGCGCTTCTTTGCGCTATCAGCCAGCCTAGCATGACCACGATAGAAACGGGTTTTGTCTACATAGAAATAGACAAAGTGACAGAATTCATTCATAAAACGTAGAAATGTTTCTACAATCTGTCACTTTGTCTATTTCTATGTAGACAAAACCCGTTTCTATCGTGGTCATGCTAGGCCGGCAGCTGTTAGTCACTTGACCCCGATTGACCCCGCTCTGTCTATGTAAAATGTACCATTACCATTTTATTTTTCTTTGGGAAAATTGTTTGTTATCATGAGTACAACCTTGTGTTTAACTATCGGTCACTAATTACGAGCCACCCTTTATACAACCTGCTCAAAAATCCCTTTCTTTAACTGTATGTACAAGCAAATATAAATGTGTATTGTAATACGTACCAGGTTAACGAGGGAGACTGCATTGAGACTGATTCCCCACCAGTACATTACACCGCCGAGGTTCACCACGATCATCGTGATTGTGATCACCACCACCTACAAACAACATTATTTAACAATTTTACGTTTACATTCTAAAGGAGTTAAAAGAGACCCCACGAGTGCCATTACTTAAATGTACACTTAAACAGTGCCTATTAAGTTATCATATTCATTGATACGCAGTGCAGTGATAGCCTAGTGGATTAACCATGTGCCTCCCACGGCGAATGGTTCGAGTTCGATCCCGAGGCATGCACAGCTGACTTTTCGAAGTCATGTGCGTATTAGAAATTAATTATCACTTGCTTTAACGGTGAAGGAAAACATCGTGAGGAAACCGGCATCTCCTAGAACCAAAAATTCGAAGACATGTGACGTCCACCAACCCGCACTGGGCCCGCGTGGTGGACTACGGCCCACTCCCTCTCACAGAGGAGGCCTGTGTCCCAGCAGTGGGAACATTATAGGCTGATTATGCTATTCATTGATACCACGGCTATTTAACATCACGCTACAACCATTAGGAGCCGAGCAACGGGGATGAAACCGCGAAGCACAGCTAGTGTTTTCAACACTTTTCGAAATCTAACCTAATAAGGTCCGTAGAATCAGTGGGGTGTTCTATCAGGGCTCATTACCGCTGTAATGTAAGTCATATTTAGTTACAAATAAAAAAACAACTCACCAAAGCCGAGAACAGATCGAATCCCATCAACAAGAAGGTCACAATGAATATGGACAGCACTGATATGCCCATAGACTTCAGCGTATCGGGCCACATCGTCAAGTACTGCTCGTAGAAGACATAGAACACCGAGTACGGGAACACATTCACCGTCGCATTCTTCCCTTGTTCCTTCAAGTTCCTGTTTAAAGTCTCTGTGAGGTTAGCGGCTACTCCGCGAGCGCCTTTAAGGGCTGAATAATAGTCGTGGCTTGTTTTTAGCACAGTGTGGTATCCTTGGTAGTATGTAGCGCCGACTTCTGCTTGTGTCTTGTTAATAATGTGGTAATTGACGGCCTGTCCGTAGGCCGCGTGGCCGCCCTTTACACAGCCGTCTGGGTCGGGGATGTCTTGTAGGAAGAACGGTACGTAACGTTTGAAGTCTGATACGTCCGGTCTTTGCTCGTTGCCTTGCAGCTCGATGCCGCACGCCTTGCATGGTGACCCAACTGCGGGAGACGTTACCGTTAAACTTCTATACATGGTCACTTATAAATGAGGCGGTGAGAGCCAGACTGTCCTATGATTTCCAGACACAATTCATTTTCAATTGTTTCTGGAAATGATAGGCCACTCTGGCTCTCACCGCCTCAAATATGGTGCGGATTATTATCGTCTTAACATTAGCAAATCAGCACCTCGTATGACGCTATTCGATTCATCATCCTCTAAGACTGGTTCCCAACCTATTGGTGATCAGGGACCACTGGGACTTTTTTGTTTGGTGCAAGGACCTAAGGTCCAAAATAAAATTAATTTATTATGTGTACCCAAACTAGATATTAATTTATTAAGGGTTTATAACATTGCGGACCTTTATTCAGTTTTCGCGGACCACCGGTTGAGAACCACTACACTGATTTGACTCCTGAATTTACTGATTTTAATTTCATAGAAAATTATATGTTACGTGTCACGATATGATCGCAAAAAGGCGTATATTATTTACTTTTCTTGAAGTTAAGTACAAAAACAATACTCACGACTGCTCGGACAGAAGCTGGAGTTGGACGGGAAGTATTTGCAGCAGTCAGGTAATGACGCCCAGTCGAAGAAGTCGTCGAGCCACGAGTTCGGCGGCTGCGCTATGTACGTCTCGTTCGGAGTGCGGTAAGCTGTAATAGAGAATACATAGGTATAGATAATACATTTATAGAGATATAAACTGTGGTTTTTGTAATTGGTTGAATTCGGTATATGAATTTAAAATAACACTACGATGCACGTGTTAGGCTAGGTACACACATCTCTACGTGGCAACGCACCCTTATTGGCACTTCATATTCGGCTAATATAAAATATCCCCTAATTCTATAAGAATAAAGTTCATTTTGTATTAGTAACGCGAATATTTGGTGAAATACGCAAAGTGAAGTGCCGTCTTTACACGTAATGATAATAATAGTGTGATTCTGATCATTATCACTAGTTAGTGGTAGAGTAGCTAATCTTTTTACATTATACTTTTTACTTCATAATAATAATATACTGAAGGTGGAAAACGGATCTAAGAATAGAACGGGGTAGATGACAAAATTCCTATGATACACTCAAAGGTTATCTGTTTTATCGCCTGCCGCAGAAACAGACTATAGAATAAAAACACAAAACACCAACTCACCAGCATACAACTGCATAGAAACACTGTCTGATCTACAGAACCTTGTACCACATATCATATTCTGTGTTTCCAAGTCCGAATAGTTGAGTCCTTCAGTGACTACGAAGTAAACAGGCGGTCCTATGTTTAGATAGCGGTTCAGGTATTGGAAGTATTTCAGTTGGAAACTGTCTTGAGGCATCGAGAGTTCTTGGTCGAGGCCGATTTCTATGTGAGGTGCCACCTGGAAAGATAGTACAAGTTTAGTTAAATGCAAGAGTTGGAGTTGTATTGTGTTTTCAGAGTTGAAAACAGGTTTGTTTTGGATGGAATTTGGAAGGGAGATAGCTTATACCCTGAATTAACACATAGGCTACCTTTTATTCTGAAAAACAGGCGAAGTCGCGGGCAAAAGCTAGTTATAAATACAGTCAAAATCTGTTATATCGATATCGAAGGGACTATTCATAGTCGTAACAACCGGCGATATTTTTGAGGTACAATCAGCCGGGACCTATGATTTTGGTTAATTTAACGGGTATGTTGTTCTAACGGTCAGTTTCAGAAAAAGTCATTAAGTTTTAAAGGAGATATTAACTATAGAAATTGTATGGTTAAAGTCTCCTTTAAAACTTGACCTTTCTGCAACCAACTGTAAATGATGTCGTCTTCCTTTTCTTTTGGTCGTTTTAACTGTAAATAAACTTACGGCGACCGATGAGCAGAGCCATGCGAAGAACACGATCATGACGGAAGCGCGAACCTCGCGCTTCATGAGGAAGGGCACGTAAATCTGTTTGAACACGTTGTACAAAGCTCCTTCGCCGCCTTCCGTGGCTTCCGCCTTCGTGCCCTGCACGCAGCATAGTATGTCGAATCTGCACCATAATAACATTAATTAGTTAGTGTTATTCTCGTTTGTTGGATACAGTGAAGAAATAAAGCGTCACACAAGTCAATTTTATGAATGTAAAATTTTATAAAATATACAATAATTACTGCTTGACTACCGAACTAACAGACATATTATAAAATAGGATCTGAATTTTAGCAGTCGACGGATTAGACGTAGCATAATATAGTATTTTTTAGATAAGTCTTACCTTTCCCTTCTTCAAGTAGGTATAGGGAACAGGCGTTTTATACTATTAGTATCAAATAAATATACAGCATGTAACAAAAACCCTGTTGTCCCTAAAAGGGATCATTATACTCATCATTATGAACAACTTTTACTACGGGACCAACCCTGAAGTCGCGATAAAAAAATCAACTGTTCCATACATTTTGTTATCTATACTTATAATAAGAATGTAAATTCCGCGTGTCTGTACATTGCATATATTTGCAAAAAAATAATAGGGGAGACTAAGAATGAGTAATGAAGTAAATTTCTATCATTTTTAGAATTAATGTCTGTCTGTTTGTCTGTCGGTTTGTCTGTCTGTTTGTCTGTGTGTTTGAACACGCATCAAATCAATACTACTGAATTGATTTTGAGGAATTAGAAAGAAATGTATAGGCAGTACCTTGAGGTAACATTTAGTCTTTGTTTCATTGAAATCGGTCCACTATATCAAAAGTTATCAACAAAAAATCTATCAGTCAGGAGTAACTTTGCTAACATGTGTATTAAACCGGGTCCACACATGTATTTGTTCAATTCAATCACCGTACATCCGTATCGCCGACGCGTATCATATGTTAGGTAATTATTATTACTTTTAAATCATAAAACCACTGAATTATATCATTAAAATATGATCATAAAACACAATCGTTTTGCAAATGACGTAAGATTGTCAAAAATTGTTGTTGTCATTGTTGCAGCAGAGACCGATCATTAATCTATGCATTGTTGTAAACAAGAAGTTTATAATAAAATATATAAGTTTTTGGTGTAAATTAATGTAACCTCCTTGATTCCAAATTAAGAAAATAGTAACATCTCAGAGCATATAGCCCTGGAAACGGTACCTATAGCGGTGAATCACCGGATAACATTTTCTATCACTTTTTGCAGGGGGCGAATTGAACACGTATACACTACGAAAATTTGACAATTACGCACAGATACAGGCTTACAGATTGTACTTAAATAAAGCCATGTTGGTGCATAATTTATACTTACACTAGCTGTTCCTCGCGGTTTCAACCCTGTTGCTTGGCTCCTAAGGGTTGTAGCGTGATATGGAATAGCCTATACTATCCTTACTAATATTATAAATGTGAAAGTAACTCTGTCTGTCTGTCTGTCTGTGTGTTACGCAATCACGCCTAAAATACTGAACCGATTCAAATGCAATTCGGTACAGAAATAGTCTGGAGCCTGAGAAAGGACATAGGCTACATTTAATGCGAAAAAAGGGCTGTAAAGGGTTGAAATAGGGCATGAAAGTTTGTGTGGAAATTACGTAATTTTTAAAGCTAGAAGCTTGAAACTTATTTTTGAGATTTGGGGTGTAGGGTAGGTGTAGGGTAGGTGTAGGGTAGGCGTTGGGTAGGCGTACGGTAGGTGTAGGGTAGGCGTAGGGTAGGCGTAGGGTAGGTGTAGGGTAGGCGTAGGGTAGGCGTAGGGTAGGCGTAGGGTAGGTGTAGGGTAGATGTAAGGTAGGTGTAGGGTAGGTGTAGGGTAGGCTTAGGGTAGGCGTAGGGTAGCTTAGCAGCTGGCGTAGGGTAACTTTACCCGTGCGAAGCCCGGGCGGGTCAGCTAGTGTGAACATAAATGTATAGAACAGCAGACTTTTTTTTGCGATTTCAGTGTTGGTCCCGTAGTAAAAGCTGTTCATAATGATGAGTAAGACACGGGACACCTCACCACCAATAAGTGTAAAAGGTATTAAAATCCGTGTAAAGTATGCATCAGTACCCCGACCATGAGTTTTTTTGACGTATAGTATCGTTAACGTAAGCATATTTTGAATTTAAAATACAGCAGTCCTGGAACATTTTGATAAAATTTTATACAATTTGCACATTTAAAAAAATACAGATAAATTAATTAAGTATTTAATTTATATAAATATTGGGTAACAAACGTGTATTTTCAATTCAAATTATGCTTACGTTAACGATACTACACGTCAAAAAAACTCATGATCGGGGTACAGTTCCGTACCTGTTGGCGTTCTGCCGGTGCGTGTCGATGGCCAGCAGCGCCACGAAGCAGGTGACCTGCAGCAGGAAGTCCACGGCCAGCGCGGCGCCGGCGTACAGCGCGAAGGCGCGCACGGCCGGCATGTCGGACAGCGCGCCCAGGAAGAAGCACACCGACTCCGACGCCGACGTCAGGAACATGGACGGGCCCACCTGGCCCAGCCTGGGGGGGGGGGCATTAACAGTTACATTTAAACATAGACGGCCGTACCACAAAAAAGATAAACACATCTTCAACACGAATGCTACCAAAAATAATACGCACTTGTTTTAGCACTAACTTGTCAAAAAACAAGTGTGTATTATTTTTGGTAGCATTCGCGTTTAACATGTGTTTATCTTTTTTGTTGCAAGGGTGAGAGTGCGCGCAAGATAACTCTGCGCGCGACTGAGAGCGGTGCTTGCTAAAAAGCGTTCGAAGTATGCTCGTTCCCAAAGCGGACCCCAATTAGTTCCGATTTTGGCCACGCGCAGACTTATCTTGCGCTTATAACAAAATCATTAAGGGCCAAGCTCACCGACAAGATAACAGTCCGAAGATAAATTTAAAGCAACCGTTTAACATACCTTTTTCTTTACAAAAAGTCATGTTAAACGGCCGTTTTCAATTTATCGAACTGTTATCTTGTCGGTGAACATGGCCAAATCAATGCTGTTTAACATAAATGTTTCGATTCTCCCGATATTCGAAATAACCGGCGATATGATATGTATGAGAAGAGCCATTCCGATTGACTAGTGGAAATAATGTCATAATTCTAAATTAGAAGAGTTGTCCATTCCTTAAAATATATCCTAAGACTGGAGCCCAGAATAATAATAAAAGTATTGCACTCACGTCCTGCCAATATGCTCCGCCACAGACTCATTGGGTCGGCGTCCCTCGCGCTGATTGGTCTGCACGAGGATGAAGATGTTGTCGACGCCCACGGCCAGCACCAGGAAGGGGATGACCTCGATGATGATGAGCGTGGCCGGCACGCCCGCGAACCCGAACATGCCCACCGAGCACACCACCGACGCCAGCACGATGAACACGCCTGAGGGGGACGGATCGGATCACATCTTAGAGCGCTGGAGACGGTATAGCGGTCAATCACCGAATAACATTTTCTAGCACTTTTTGCGGGGGGCGAGGTAAACCCGTATGAAAATTTGACAAACACACACAGATACAGGCTTACAGATTGTACTTAATTAACACCATATTATTGCATAATTTATACTTAGATGTGATTGGAAATTCCATAGTTTCGCAAATCTAAAGCAGCAGATCGCCTTTTACATGAGGAAACTACACAATCAACCATTTTCAAAATGACAATACAAAATAACAGCTGTCGCGCACGACTTAGTTTTCTAATGGCCAAATCGGTTAGATGGCCAGTGTTTTTTGGTAGAGGGGTTCGCCCGGGATTCTAAGGATCACCGTGTAAGGATGTATAGGTGAACCAGAATCTCATGGCATAAAAAAATAAAAATATATAATCATTTTGACATGCCAATGCATACTCATCATTTTTCAAAAGAAGTACGAGTTGTGTAAAATTCTGAAAATAGCTAGGTAGCTACCAAGCCATCATTATCTCGGATTGGCTGCCTAATGCGCGTTAAGCCTGCTTTATGACGATTACAGACACGTAAGACAATACAACTGGCTGGTTCAGTAGTAATATAAAATAGCACAATCGTTACCTCCAAGTCCCAAAGTGACTTTACTATCGATCAACAGTCTTGAAAAGCCGGTGAACCTTCCGAGCGATATCGCGATGTACGCGAACATGATGAAGTAGGAGACCAGTATGGTCGATATGTCGGACTGGGACTCCCTGTCCAACTCGTCTTCGATGGAACGTTCCGAAGTGTACGCGATGTCCATGTACGAAGGCATTTGCGTAGTAGTGTAGTTCTCCATGAACGCTATGAACTCTTTCTCCCATTCTAAGGCTGGTTTTAACTGGAAATGGAAAGGAAATTATGATAATAATGGTGTTATTGTGTTTGGTAATAATAAGTCAGTTAAATACTTTATAAAAATAAATCAATATTTGTATAAAGTATAATTTAAAGAAATGGGTGAGACTTTGAGATGGAACTGCAGGGCCAAAACCGGAATAATTATGATAAAGAAAATTCAATGGAGAGATGATCTTGATGTCATAGAAAACTAAAACTGAATGTTTTAAAGTAAAAGCAAATGGAACCCGATGTTGTTTTTTTTTTTACAAAAGAATACCATCTTGTATTATTACACCAATCGATCTAGTCGCTGACTAGGGGCCCCGGGTCCTGTAAAATTGTTAGGTGGTTAATCAAAGGATATGGCAATTTGTCGCAATTTTCCTTATGACTATGTAAATAATGGTACACAGGACGACTTTTTAATCACAATGCATTATAATATTAAGATGTTTGCTGAAAATAATAAAAATACGTACCGTATTTTTTGTTTTAGTATCACTCAGTGCTAAAATATTGAAATATCATATCACAAAGTTGTCTAAAAAGTACGCGCATGCACCGCCGGGATACTTACCCTTCCCCCTAGACTTTTTCTAACTCAATGCATGCGCGATTAGCGTAGAATTTTACGATTGACTTCAGCAACCATGCAGAATTCGGGAAACCTCGGGTTGTTTATTTTTCCAAAAATGTTACCTAACATTTTCTTGCAAAATTGATGTCTTTGATTTACCTAAAGGTACGAGTTCCTAGCCGACTACAGAAGCAGCAGCAGTGTCGCCGTGACACTATTGGTTTCTATACGTATTTCTTAATCTCTCTTACTCTATGTATTTCTAAGAAATACCTTCCGTAGCTAGCGACACGTCGTCTTCATAGAAATACATAGAAACTCGTAGTGTCGCGGCGATACGTCGCCTGCTGCTGTTGTCTGTAGTCGGCTACGAAGTCGTATAACTAGCGGCACCATTTATGATCACAAACGTCACCTGCGCACTAGCAGATTTTTCGTTCTTTGGCGGAATGAAGAAGACAGGGGGCGCCGAGGCTGCACGCGATTGTTTCGTCAGTCGATGCTCGTCGTCTATTGGACCATTCTCTATTAATGTCAACCGTCTATTGTCTATTAGGCCAAAAATGTACATGCGCGATCTGTGATCAAGATCCCTGCCGGTACTTATACCTTAATGGATGGTGATTAAAAAGTAAGTAATGTTTGTATGTGCAGGTACCTGTTCCTTGTCGTGCTTGTTGTTGACGAGCAGCGTGACGATGAGCGCGGTGGCGTCGTGGAAGCGCGAGCGCTTGCCCAGCACCTCGCCGGGCGCCAGGAAGCCGCCCAGCGCCACGGCCGGCAGCACGGGCCCGCGGTACGAGCCCAGGCACGACGGCAGGAACGGGTTGCTGGGATAATATCACGCTATCACTACTACGGATTGCAATCCAGCAAAGCGGGATCCCGCAATCCAGCGGGATCACGCGCAATTTTAGGCCCTGCGGGATCCCGCAAGTAAGAAAATTACACTAAACAGACAGAAACTACACAAGAGAAATACTTCCCTTACTTACCTACTTACATTTGAAAGTGATGGAGTTAGTTATTTGACTTTGTTACATGACTATTTAGTAAGATCAAACCATCAAGTGTGGAGGCAGAATAGTATATTATGCAATTAGAGAATAAAGGACGGATTTAAAGCGAGGGCCATAGATGAATCACGAGCTAGTGAAGGATTCTAACGATTGAATCACGACCGAAGGGAGTGATCCATGATGATTGAATCACGAGCGTAGCGAGTGATTCAAGTGTTAGAATCCTGAGCGACGCGAGCGATTCATGGCCCTCGATATAAATCCGTTTTATTCAAGAGTTGCATACTATACTTTATACCATGACTACGAGAAAAAGAAAGATTTAAGTGAAAATATACATATAATTAAGAAAAAGTAAAGTTAAATTGGCTTTGATGTAAACCAGCCGTGATTTTTTGGGTAGCAAGCTTTCCACCTTTCCACTATATCGGCCGCCCTCTCTTTCACAAACTCAGGTGTTAACACATCTTCATCACTAGAATGCATTTTTAATCGATTAGAACAACACTAAACAAACACAAAATTAAAGATTAAAGTAACACTAAACTTTGTGTTCGTACAACTTACAGTATTCAAAATAGCGCCAATTTACTAAGGACAGCAAAGAACACAAAACAGTTTTTATTCTAATGCTAAACTTCTTGTCGAAAATGTCGACCAATCAAATTGAATTTAGAACACATCAATATATGTCGAATACACAGATTACACTTACACTAGATACGGCAAGCCACGACCAAGCGTGCCCTGCATGTTCGACTGTTCGTACTAAAAAAAGTCTGTTAGCTCAGTGACGCTTAGTGATTGAAACAATTCTGTTTACTCTGAGCACATCACTAAATGGCTGGGGTGAAGTTATCGTAGGTATAAAAAAGATGACACGTTCGGTTTTCATACAATCTAATAACGTGCCGCATCTAGCATAGGTTCTTTAAATCTGTGGTCGAATACATTGGTGTGTTCCATTTTCAAACATCAAAACAGTGAGTAAAAGTGCTTTTTATTCACTGTTTTCAGTGAATAAAATAAGCTTTTTAGAGGGGGAATGGTATAAAGAACCTTTTCGGCCGCTGGCTACATTATGCAGTTCCATAAGAAATAGGTTGAGTTGGGAGGTTGATGGGTTTTTAGGATCATTTATTCAAGAAGAGAGGTGACTTTTTATTTTATATTTCTGAATTCGTTACATTACCTACTTAATTGATTAATTAGTAAGAAAAATTAAAAAACTATTAGCAAACTTCACTTCACATTTCTTTGTGAATAAAGAAGTCTAATTATAACTGCCTTAAATAAAGATGAGAATTAATATTTTTGGATAACTAGATTTCAAAAACTAAACCAAAGTACTACCAAGTATTCACAATTATTTTTTTTTAGACTCTTTTATTAATAAATAAGTAGATTAGTAGCCGAACTGTAAAAAAAAAAACCGTATCATTTTTGGATGTATAAAGTGAAGAAACTGGACCGCATAACTAAGTTTGTTTGTGAACCAATTTTGATGATTTTAAAAAAACTATACTAGTTAGGAACATCGTTTTATTTTTGGTGCAATATTTGGGTCCATTCCTATCAATTCTAATTATTTCAGATTTTTCGCTCCGCAAACTTCGGAGATAAGGGGGGGGGGAATGGTATTTATTCAGACATTTTTCATCATATGTCAAAAACTGTGAGACATGAAATAAAATGAAAATATATTTTGAAATGTGCAGATCAAGTCCTTTCATATGATATATCACTTGACCTAGTAACCCCACTTTAGAATTTCGGACGCCCTTGCAATCAAAATAAAAATATTTTTGGACTTTTTTCATTTGCAATAAAGTTGGGTAAGCATTTCTTAAAATTGTTCTAAATTTCAAGTCGATAGCATTAGTAGTTGCTGAAATAAGCAGGTGTGACAGACAGACAGACAGACGAAGTCGCTCCATAAGGGTTCCTTTTTACCATTTTGGTACGGAACCCTGATAGTCCATTGAGGAACTGTAAAATAATTAGTCCATTAAGTAAAGTGTTGGTGGGTTTCGCAATTTTTTAAATTTGATTATTAGCATAGAAAATAGTTTTTTTTTAATTCCATAAAAAATACTAACCTATGCGGGATCCCGCTGGATTGAAGTCAATCCCGCAAAAATCCCGCGGGATTGAAAACAGTGCGGGATTGCAATCCCTAATCACTACACTCTTATTTGTTCGTCTGTCGCACTTGACAGACACAAAATAGAATTCGACCTGAATGAGGCGGATTTTTCAAATGCGACAGATGGAGGATCTTATTTTTTCTCGCAGTTGGCTTTTAAAAACCATCACTGCTTAACCGGTCATCAGGTGAAGACTTACAAATGCCTCCAGTCAGGTTTAAACTGGAAATACTTACAAACTAAGCGACCATACGCTAAGGGCACCCTGAACTACCTATTTTCACGTACGGTACGGGCCTCGGCGTAGGGCGTCGCTGGGGTGAGGGCAACTTGAGGGAGGGATTACACGCTGGATCGATTCAAAATTATTTTAGGACGAACGAATTTAAATCGACGGAGTCTTCGCGACGTCGGAAACTCTTATCTTACACCATACTGCCTATTTATAATATAGGCGCGGTCGCAGCCAAAGACTTTAGAGTTTTTCTATGGAGCCGCAGTGACGACGTACGGCTCGCTGCGAGCGACACTCGCGGCAGTCTCGCGTACCAAGTATACAATATGATTTTTGGTTACAGTAACGTGTTCTGTTACAGTTACAGTTCGCTAGTGAGTATACTATACACTGCGGTTCCACACTATGGTACTTTAGTACTAAAAGTACATTTACATGAACACAAAAGGCGACCCCACGGTTTCACCTCCTTTACTCGGCTGCTAAGGGTCGTAGCGTGATGTCAATTATCTTACACTATTTCTCATAAATCTGGATATCATATACAAAAAGATTTTTTCGCATCCGACTGGTGGTTCCAGAGATTAGCGAGTTTACAAACTTGATAAGTAACAATCGCCTCACCTAGAGCACTGTAGGATAGTATCGAGATACTCGTTGTTCGGCTCCACGGCTTCGAAGTTGTCGATGTCGTTCTGCCACCAGCCCCACACGGACTGCACCACGCAGTCGTACGGGCCGATGGGCCCGCTGAACGACGACGTCAGGGGCGCGAAGCATATGTCCTGGATACCCGTCTTGTTGCCCAGAGCTGAGGGTGATGTTAGTTTAAGTAAGTTTTTATGTCAAAGTCAAAAACATTTATTTCAATTAGACCATTTACAGGCACTTTTGAAATGTCAAACAATATTACAATAGTTGTCCGTCGGTTTGTCCGTTAGTTGAAGCTAGTTGTCCGTTCCAAAACGTAGATTCGTATGGAGAAGAACGGACAAGAAACTCCATGGTTACTCTTTTTCAATACATTCTGTTACAATTTCTTTGATTACAGTGATGCCCTAATATGTGAGAACTATGTTTAGTAAGGTACAAAATAATAATAATATCAACTAGACAAGTGAAAAAACATTGTTTAGGCAGTCAAGAGATGACCAGCACCAACTGACAGCGCCCTTTACTTATAAACGGTGGTTAGTAAAACTTTGAGCGGATTAAAATATAAATGCTAATATCACTGATTTTTCCTGACGTTTCCAAAACTTGCAGCATTCTTGGTCGCAGGACGACCGAGTTGTTTCTATTGTGTAATGATCGCGGACAAACACTCGGACCCGAAACAGTTATTGTTATTCCGTGCGGCATCGAACCCGCAACTCGTCGCGCAACAGCCACTACGACAACCGTGCCGTCAAAGAAACGCAACCGAAGTTGCGTGTAAAAGCTAGTACATTATCCCCCGTATTCACAAACAATACAATGGGGTCTCGAACGCAGCGTGCAGCAAACTCATACGAATATGAACATTATGATAATAAACATAAGGTTCATATTCATAAGTGAATATAAATAAGTGCTTAATACGAATATGAACCTTAATATAATACATACAATGTTCATATTTGAATGAGTTTTTTTGTACACTTTGCTATATTATAATATAATAATTTATCTCGAATTTACATCCATATCTTATTGTGTTAGTTATTTTTACTTATGTCAGTGTTTGGACGTTTATAACAACAATTAAATTAATAAAACAAAATCATAAAAACAAAATCATAAAATCATATAGCTATGAGTCTAGTATTGTTCGTGAATACGAGGGTATAAGTTGGATATTTCTATAGTGTCCCGTTATCTAACCCATGATTCTGTTCTGCAAGTCCAGCACATCCTTGAGGAAGTTGGCGTGGAAGACAGGTCCGAAGGTGATGTCGCCGTCCGGAGTGGTGTGCTCGATCTTGGGCAGCCCTTTAGAGGTGATGATCAACATCTCGGTTCTACGGAACAAATATGAATATTATAAACTCACCAATATTGGCAACCTGCGCTTAAACGCTGACAGACCTTGAAACTAACAAATTTTAACTATAATAGAAATCCGTTTGCTCATATTCATACATGTGTTTTCACGATTTATTTCCATTTGGTTGCAAGGAAGGAATCGCTTTGAACAATAAGGTCGTCCATTGTATATTATTCACTTATACAGGGTAAAATTAAAACCAGTGCGGATATTTTAGGAGGTGAAAGTACTCATGAATATGATCAACTTTTATTATGGGACCGACATCAGTGTCGGTCCCATAATAAAAGAGATATGAAAAAAAAAATCAGCTGTTCCCTACAAAAATGCACTACAACACGATCAAAATGTATGGAACAGCAGATTTTTTTTTTCATATTTCAGTGTCGGTCCCATAATAAAAGTTGATCATATTCATGAGTACTTTCACCTTCTAAAATATCCGCACTGGTTTTAATTTTACCCTGTATGACACTACACTACACATAATATTATAAATGCGAAAGTATATGTGTTTGTTACTCCTTCACGCTGAACCGGCTGGACGGATTTGGATGATATTTGACAAAGAGATGCACATAAGCTACTTTTCATCCATTTTCACGCAGACGAAGTCGCGGACAACAGCTAATAATAAATGTTCAGAAGTGCACAATAAGTGGATTTACATTAAGGACCAATTTCACCAAGCTCCGTCAAAATGCTAAATGTGACATTTTGCAACTAACAGAGCATGTTGAAATAGGCCCTAAATCTATCACAAAAGTGAAACTAACCTGTAGAACGGTTCAAAGTGCGAGTCGAAGTATTCGCGCTCGATGCGCGAACGCGAGTTGGGAGCCGCCCACAGCTCCACGGGATTGGTCGTCACGCGCATGTAGCTGATGCCGTGACCCAGACCCACAACCACACAAAGACCTGCGAAACCACAAAATATAACATTAGCATTTCATAGACACACCACTAGATTCGGTTATGTCCTTACTGTTTGTTAATCCAGTCGTTCGTGGAAAGGCAAAGAAAAATATAAGATAAAATATGTGCGATGTTAAGTTGAATGAAGAGGTGCTGATTATGTGATTGGTAGTTCGCACAGAGTCTAATCAGTAAACGGTAGATCTTGGGTCGAATCAAGTTGGCCACCCCTGTTATAACATTTCGTAAGTTCTCTTTAGTCTGCCCGCGTAAAAAATGAATCTATATTAGCCAAACCACTGGCGATTATAGGTAAATACCCCCTAAATCTGCCTCCTGCTAAAGTAAGATAACATTGCACCGCTAAAATAGAAGTTTGGACTTAAAGGCTATCTCGATGCTGGTAATAATGCAGAAACTGAGACACTTTAAGAATGCTAATTGAGTCGTGAGAAGATCCTTAAGCAAGATATATCAACTACCAACAACTTAATAAAATAATTACTCTTCACAAATGGCTAAAATATCTAAAAAAATCCTTATATCTAGTAGCACATACCGACAAAGAGCACGATCCACGGACGGGACGCCATGATAGTCCCCCACCACTGGAAGAAGTCTTCCATCCTAGTTTCAGTCTCAGCGCCGAGCTTCTCAAAGAAGGACGCGTCGCCCGCGCCGCCCTCTGGCTGGTCCGCCCAAGCCGCCGACGAAGGGTTCGTAGCCATTTCCTGGTTGTTTTCCGACGCTACACCTGTATTTATAAATGATATTACTGTTCTGTTATTTAATTTCGGGTTGCGGTAAGATATTGCTCACGATAAATACCTTTTTTTTATAAAAAATTGTTGTATTATGCAGTACTAATTAATCTGGATTGTCAGATGCAATATTCGGCAAGCGACGTAACTCAATGGGTCAGACCGAGTTAAAAGGATTCAATTAAGCCGCGTATTCATTAGGCAACATTTGTTGATATACACTGCTGCGAAACAGTGTATATCAACAAATGTTGCCTAATTAATACGAAGTTTCATCACATTTGTTTATCGACTGTTTATGCAACGTTGCGAAACACTGTCAATAAACTGTTTCGCAACAGTGTATATCAACAAATGTTGCCTAAGGAATACGCGGCTTAAGAGACTTCTTTGGAGAGCTTTATCTTACCGCAGTATAATGTCAACGAAAAAGTCCATGCATAGAATACTAGCAAATGACAATTAATACCAATTTTAAACGTGCCTTCATTTGCATCACATGCAGAAAACACTCATTGACAATGACTAATTTCAGAATTAATCAAGATTAACGATTGTCAAAGTATTTATTCAAAAACACATGCATAGACTTTTTTATACAAAACGAGACATCACAAATATCTAAACATTTACAAATACGCATACCTATAGACAAATATATTTAAGTAATAGACAAATACAAACGAGTATAAAAGGACATTACATACATACATAGATGATTAACATAGAAGTGTGTGTGGTTGGGTAGAGACAGAAAAACAAATAAAGCATGCGACGTAAACTAAGTTATTATAATTATGTAACTTTTTAAAATTAAGTCGCAAAAGTAATGCAAAAACTAAATACTTAATAATTATGAAAAAGAAAAAAAGTTTTATTATTGTACTGACTTAATAAAAATTAAAGAGGTTTTAATCAGACGCATTACTAATCTCCTGAATTTATGAAGCTTTTTGTTAATAGTCGTATTGAGAACCTCAAATAAGGTTAAAAAGATAAGAATTTAGACTTGTACTACGTTTATTCTGATGCTGTTTCATAATAGGTACCCACATGTTGGTATGACCAGTTCAAAGCAATTTTGGTATGTTTATGTAGCAGACTAAGTTTCTCAAAGCCTACTGATTAGTAAATCTGCAGTCACATCTTATGTCAGCTGCTGTTATTGGTTTACCGAAATAACATTGGCCAATCATATCACTTGACATGAGATTTGACTACAGATTAACTTGAACAGGCTTTTAGAAACTCGAAGCAACTCAGTTTAATGCGCACACACCTTGCTAATTATTCCTTCGACGGTTTTGATAAATTGAGAACAGTTACTCACTATTCAATTAACAAGGATCGATAAGTTGAGTCCCTGGGTACTTTATTATGATCTTGTGGAGGAAAAGCAACGTGACAGCCACCTCAATTTATGTGCAAGTCAAACATATTTAATAAAAATAGCGTAACATTTAAGGCACAATATGGACACCGGCGACAGCGATCGACCGCAGCGGCAGCGGCACAGAACAAATGTAGGTACTGGATGCGACAGGCGACAGTGTGGCCATGCTCGGAATGTATCTTCATAGTTCATACAATCATAGAAAATGTATAGGAACCACGAGTGTCGCAATCTGTGACAGCAGAAGCTGCCGATGTGGTCGGTTGCTGTCGCCGGTGTCCAAAATTGTACTTTTAGGATGCGTTTCCACTGACGAGGAGCTGCGCGGAATGGAGAGGAGCGGACCGCGAATTGGCCAATCACAGTGCTCGAAATCTCCACTCCGCAACAGTGGAAACACTGTGATCGGCCAATTCGCGTTCCGCTCCTCTACATTCCGCCCAGCTCCTAACTTAGACTAACATGAAATATCAACATGGAGTCAAAGTAACAATACTTTTGTTTAGAATTTAGACAGTGTAATAGAGTGTATGCATGCATTTTTTTATATTTTTATTCGATTGTCTAGGTTCGTGTATTACCGAAAAAGTGACACTTACAAAATATTGATAATAAGCAATAAAATATTTAATTGAAAACTGCGGTCAGTTTCTGGCGGTTTAAACGCGGCCATTGTGGCGCGTCGCCTCAGTGACGTCAGAGTCCACACCAACAACACTTAACACTTACACTTTGGCGTAAAAGTCTATACATATAATCATAAACAATTCATTGTCTTTTTTCGTTTCAATCAATAAATTTTTAATTCCGGAAAGACATTTCGGATGTATGTGGCCGGTCTTATTACCTGTTATTGTGGACACTGACGTCAGTCACGCAACGCTATTGGTTGAAACGAGTCAACCAATAGCGTTGCGTTTTGATATTTAGAATTTCCCTCGCATTTTTTCCACTTTTAGTTATTTAAATTAAAATATTAAAACGCTTATAATTAAAAAAATAAAGATATAGGTGTAATTCTATAGTAATAAAGATAACAAATAAAAATACTAGACGTATATTTGAATCACATGCATGCACCCTATTGGTGAAAATATGCAAAGTCCCGAAGCCTTTGGGCTACTTCCATGCAATACCCATGGGGCACGAGACGCTTGCAACACGTATGATATTCAGAGGGCCTAGCACGAACGATTTTGACGTTGCGTATCGTAAACGTACAGTACGATTCACGAAAGATGACCACAAATGGCGGCCGTCTGCGCACGTACACTGGCGCGGACCAATGGCGTCGCTCCGGTCTTGACGCATTCCGCCCGCGCCTCACCTCGCACCTCCAAAGGGACCTAAAATATGCCTTCTGCGCAGTGGTCATCTTTCGTGAATCTTATTGTAAGCATATTTTGAATTGAAAATACACGTTTGCTACACAATATTTGTATAAATTAAATACTTTATTTAAATCTCTGTATTTATTAAAATGCGCAAATTGTATAAATTTTTATCTAAATGGTCTATGACTGTTGTATTTTAGATTCGAAGTTCGCTTACGTTTACGATACGTCAAAATTGTTCGTGCTAGGCCCACAGATCGACTAAAGCTTGATTCACACCACTTACGTGTCGTGTCGTGATCGTGATGCATCAATAGGTATATCAAAAGCGTATCAGTTTCATATATTTTGTATGGAGTCGTGCATACTACTCTGACGTGATGCGTCACTAAGTATATCGTATACTAACGGTATACGCGTTTAGATTTAAAGTTAAGATGCCTATGAATGACCCAATTAGACACCCATCTTCACGTGACAATCTGTTGACTCACCCGGATTGGCTGCAGATCGGGCGTTAAATTGAGTCGTTCGTAGGTACCTTTATCCTTCAGAATCGATAGGTACACGTCGCCCCGTGACGATTCTCACTACAAAACATGCAATGGTGGTACATGCATATGCAGGAGCGTTGTAAAATCGAGCAGTGTTTCCAAAGCATGAGGTTTAGGTACTACAGAAGTGGTAAGAGCTGCAGCGCCATAAACGCATCGGTGAAGCAATCAAGACGCCACGGTGTTTTTACCAAAAACCTTAAAAAAGTCGCAGAATTGCAACCCGCATTGAAAGTCGCATTACATTTTATTATCAACATATTGTCATGCCTTCCTGATGCGTTGTCATAAATGACAATCGACTGTACAAACATATAAATATATGTTACATATCATACGACTTACATGAGATGCGTGCCGAAAAAATTTGTTCATAAAAATCTCATATCACTATAATTAAATGTGCGTACAATCGCCTGCCAAGAGTGCTCTTCTGAGCGGGTGCAACGTGTACTGAGACCGGCAAACATCTCGAAAAAAGACCTGGAGTTATGCTTGTCATAATGTTATCAAGAGATTTCTAATACAACCGACGCGACGCCGACGCGGGCGGAATTTGAACTCGCGACCTCCGACGCAAGTTACTTCTGCAGGTAAGACGCGGTAGCTCAGTTGGATAGAGCAATGCCACTATGTTGTTATCATGGTATAACGAGGAGATTTTTGCATTTTGAATGAAAGCGTTGTTGCACAAACTGATTACTACCACTACGCTGATTTTGGCCAAGTTGTTTGCCGGTGTCTGTTTTGTGTGTGTGCGGTAGTGTGTGGTACGTACTGGAGCGGTGCGAGTGCAGCGGGCTGGTCTCGGGGCCGCCGCGCCTCCGCGCCTCAGCTCCGCGCGCCCACCCGTCTGTCCCAACACCAACGTTACGTGGTACCCGGCACTACCTTACTGACTAACATCTACTGTCTAACGCTACCGGCACCGACGTGCGACCAAATATATGGGCCTTGTATCAGTAGCGATTTGCGAGCGAGTTAAAGGCGAGGCGAGAGCGCAGCAGGATCGCCGCGAGTTCGCAGCGACCGCGCACCGAACACGCAGGGCCGGTCCTAGGGCGGGATGGAATGTCTATCGTACGAGTTTACAACATGGCGTCCTCGGTGCTATTCACGGCGTCTTCGTTCTCGCTGCGAAGCCAGCTACGCTCTCGGCCCGCTTTGAACTCGCTCGCAAATTGCCGATATGTGATAGCGGCCTTAGGGAAATCAGTATCTCGGCGTAGAGTCAGTGTGTCGCGATTCTTTGCGGCTTAACACACTAAACATGATATTAACTAGTGCTTGTAAATGATTTATACTTGTATTATGTTCGCTTTCACCCTTCGCCTATGTTGTTTTTTTACCGCCTATGTATGGTTTTTAGACACAAATTAGAGGAGAAAAATTAAAAAAAAAACTTGTTCCTGCTGATGATGATGATGCCTATTAGAATATTTTTTTTATCGTCTCGTCAGTAAGGTAGTTTAGGGCGGATACAAACTAATTTCATTCAAAGAGCATATAGTAAACAAGTTTCCACGACCTTTTTATATTAGTCATGCATGATACTATAAAATAATTTAAGGTTATGTCACAATAGAATATTAACTCGAAATAAAATAATTATCTTTTAGGCAAACACGGTCAATGTGCGCCTGGATCAAATCATAAACATTAGAGTAGAAACTGAATGTTTCCAATTAATCAAAATTAGTTTTTTTTTATACCTTAACACCTTAGCTTAAAGTCTATATTAGCGGTGTTAACAACAACCGTCTCCGTTAGCATTTAAAAATAAAGTTTATGGTAAGAAAAAGAGCATTTCAGAAGAATTTATACATAATATGATTGTAATCATTGCATCATTATCTATGCTCCAACACCGTTACTATCATTATTATAATGATATCAAATATAAATGATAATAAATATGAAACACAAATAAATAACATTAATAAGTGTTTAATGTAGTGTAACATATTAATGACATACAGTCGTCATTTGGAATAGAGAGTGAATATATCATGTATGATTAATAGAGTCGTTTGTATAAAAATAGGTGTATAATTTATAGTGTATTGTAGTGTTTAGGGTAAACAATACCTAACTTATTCATCTGTTTAGAAATTCCCTACTCATTAATTATGATTTAATACTGATAAAATATAATATTCAAATGTTTGGAGCCTGATATGACAGAAAAAAAAAACATTATTATATTTTAACTACTATTTACGATAAGGTTTTATTTATATCTAGGTACTATTCGCGATAAAATATATAACGGTTGCAACGGCAGTTACAACAAAAAGGTGTATTTAAACTGTTAACTATAACACTGACTGTATTCCATACCAAGTAATTCCAAACATTTGAACATCGAACATATCATCACTGCAGATCAACTACGATAACATGGCATTCTCCACTTGACACTGCAAGTAAAAATCACACTTTTACTTGCAGTGTCAAGTGGAGAAGCGTGCCATATTATCGTATGTATAGAGCGTTTCCCGTAAGAAGTCCCTTCGACGCTATGTTGGCTGCCCTGAATGTCACTCTTATTTAGGTTTTAACGTTTTATATTTTTTGTAGATCTATGTGTTAAAGTAATGCCTAGGATACTATAAAGTGGTGAACGAGAATTGGTACTGAAAGAAAACATTCAACACCGTTAAAAACGTTGTAACAAATTGACATTCAGGGCAGCCAACATAGCGCCGAAGGGAATTCGTATATTGAACGCACAATACGATAACATGGCACGCTCCACTTGACACTGCAAGTAAAAATGACACTTTTACTTGCAGTGTCATTTGTCAACCGCGTGCTATGTTATCGTAGTCTATGCTATCGTAGTATCTCTACACACAAGATCAACAGTTTCATACTGACCGACAATATTCTCCTGCGGTGTACAGCAGAACACTCCGCTAAGGAACAGCGTGGTGAAGATGATGAAAACGATCGCCATAATGACGGCGTACCCGTCCGCGCCCAGTATCGTGAAGGGCGCCAACTGCGGTGGTGGCGGCGGCGGCGCCGGGCAGGAGTCGCTGCAGTCCAGGCACGAGCAGCCCGGCTGGCCCTGAGCACACGGATACTTAGCATAGCATAAAGAACGGTTCCTAAACTTTTAAGATGACGGAACACTCACCAAATACCTTTTGTTTTATGGAACCCTTTAAAAAATGACTACAAATCCAAGACACTGTAAATTTATGAACAAAAACTTTTGTTTTTACTTTAACTTTTAATGTGAAGAATGAAATTGTATAACAGCCAAAAATTTATGATTTCGCGGTACCCTGGTAACTTTTATACGGCACGCCTAGATTCCGCAGAACCCACTTTAGGAATCGCTGGTCCAAAGAAGGGATGGCCAACCGGTCGATCGCAGCTGTTAAGGCTGAGCAAGCCGCTTATCAATACTATAAAGCTGAGGAGTTTGTTTGTTTGAACGCGCTAATCTCTGAAACTACCAGTCGGAATTGAAAAAATCTTTTAGTATATGATAGCTAGGTTCATGAGAAATAGTATAGGCTATTTAACATCACGCTACGACCCTTAGGAGTCGAGCAACGGTGGTGAAACCGCGGGGAACAACTAGTTTACTTAATATAACAGCTAGAACTAGATAATAGAACTACTTCATAGAACAGAACTTACGGGTGGTCCTTGATTACAGGGTCTCGTAGGGGGATCGTACGGCATCAGACCATGCGCGGGGTCCGGATCACTGACGTAGTTGATCTGGAAGGGCGCGAAGTTGTTCACGTCACCCATGAATTTGAACCAGCGCTCCGGAGTGCAGTACTCGGCTCCATAGCTGCCGCACATCAGATCTAGAGCTAGCCGGTTCGTCGATGGCGCTTGCACCTATGTTAAAACGCAGAATGAGCCGATAAGTTGGTGGAAGATATCTTAGGCGGAGATAAATAAACATTACTTAGCACGTGCTTTGGCTAAGCTATGTTCCCGTCTCTGTCTTGCTTGCTAGTTGCGCGACAGTGACAACGATACTGCTTAGCCAAAGTATGTGCTAAGTAACGTCTATTTATCTCGGCCTTAGAGATTATGTAAATAAATACTGGGACGGCCCATGAGCATTTTAGAGGCTGTCTTTTGTAACTGGGAAGGCCCATGAGCATTTTAGAAGCCGTCTTTTGTAACTTCCAATGTAAAATCAGACAAGTCTGATCATTTTGAAAACAAAATCCCATGACGAAAATCACATGATGCCCACAGCTGATTACCGCCCATTTTGCATTGACAATAGTCATGCAAGCAAGAAAAATAGCCCTTACGGTGGTCAGATACAGATTTGTGTAATACATAGTACAAAAAGTGCTGATCGTCACCCTAATTACCTGACTGCCCCAGAAAGAGTCGTCAGCCTAATTACCCGACTGCCCCAGAAAGAGGGTAATGTTTTTCGAGTATATATAATTATATGTATATCTATTTTTTTTGCACACTACATATAATGCGAATTGCCTCGATTTATTTTAATTGTGTAAAAATTGAATTGACAGTTAAGAATTTTAGATATGACAGTTGACGAGATAAAGACACGTTTGTATCAGTTGTTTTCGCACGTGAGGCTTTGTATCCGCCATTTCGTAGATAAAAACTTGAATCATTCAAACATAGATAAAACTGGGATGTATACGAAAATAGAAGTCCAAACAATAATTATTATAATAATTATGAAGAATTAAAACAAGTTCAAATTAAAACTGGTTCTTCCACTTAGGTTGTATACTAATGTAAAATTATACTACTTAGGTAGGTATATTTTTTAACAAAGTGTAATTAAAAACTCGTTGACTTTTTGGTGGTGCACAAAAAGCAAAAAGGACATGCTTGTGGGCAAGCAGTGCTATCGAAATGCAAGGTCATTAAAATATTCACAGTATTTTATTTAACTTTAGATTATGCCCACAGGTTGTCTGATTTAGTTACCTACATCAATCAACTTTTCATACATGTTGTCTGTCTAATTTTGTTTAAGTTATGCTTAATCTATCGCTATCTTAGGGAAAGTTGTACAGTATGACGGGTAGAATCACCCCATCAACGGATTCATGTGCCTAAAGACTACACACATTCTTGTTAGTGGCACAAAAGCATGCTACTATTGAGCACGTTTGTGAGAACATTGCTAGTAGGTAAAACCATGCTCATTTTATATTAAACAATATTGTTGATTTGAGCATTTTCGAAATTCGCAGCCGTTATTTTCAGTGTTCAGTTCCTAACATCCCTTTCACACACACTAACGGCCGTTCCCAAAAACCGATCCATTAGCTATTTCCTCTTTCAAAGATCGATTTTTGGCTCTATGTATACATACAGCTTATGTCAAAAATCTATCTCTAGATAGAGAAAGAGCCGATAGATCGGTTATTTGGGAACGGCCATAAATCAACAGCTTGTATAGAATAAAATAGATTTGAATAGTCATTTCTTACCTGTCTGCAGGAGTTGAATGTGGCATCCATATAAGTGGAGCTGAGATCGTAGGTCACCACCGTGATCTTCTCGTGTGTAGCTGAAAAGAAACAAACGACAGGATAAAATCACAGATCATAGAAACAAGGGAGATGTGCCAAGGCGCTGTTGAGCTTGACGCTTTCATACGGTCACATTGACCGTATATAAAAAGTACACGCTAGCGACGAACCGAACACGATCGATAATATAAATACAGTGTTTTAGTTTAGTGTTAGTGTTGAGTAACGATTAACAGTGTTAGATTGAGGGTGTGCGGATTTTTTAATGTGTGGGAGATATTTTTATTCACAAGGAGCGCTTGTTGCCGGGTAAAACCCGGACACTATCGTGTCAGGGGAATTGTTGAAATATTTTTTTCGGGGGCGTCCGGGAAAATCCGGCGTCAGCAATTTAGGTGATGGCAGCCCTATCCACAGTCCACACTCACAGTCAATGCCCCAGACATCGGGCTATTCGGTTAAATGGTTATTTAAAGTGAGAAGTAATTAAACTGGGTAGACGAAACTTAGTTGGCACCTACTGTAAAGTTAACACACAAAACGAGGCGTTAGTTGTTTTTCTCTAATGCGTGTGGAAAAGGATATTTCAATAAATTTTCCTAAAGCGTTACGCAAGCAGGCAGCCTAATTAATGCTTTAGGAAAATTTATATTATCCTACTGTTTGTTTACAATAATAATTTAAAATAGAAGAAGTCGAAAAATGTACTAAAAGTGGCGACAGTTGTTCCCGTACTAATTTGCTATGATGGCATATCTCCTTGTTTCTATGATCTGAGGGATAAATCAATACTCTAATATTAATAAAAGATATTCCTATGACAACCGGGACCGACTGTGTAACGTGCTTTCAGAGATACGGAGGAGTCTCGATGTGTAAAGGACAGTCATCCATCCAAGGACTAACCGCGGCAAGCGCAGCTTAACCTCGCTGATCGATCGATCAGCACGGCTGTCATATAGCCACGCTCTCTCGCGCCTTTTCAGCCTATTTAATTAATAGATGAAACTTACTATTGAACGGAACAATCTCAGTAGGATACACGAACTCGCTCTGGTTCGGCGAGCAAGTCATCCCGCATATATGCTGGAGGAAGTTCTCGAAGCAGGAGGGACATCTCTGCAGGAAGTTCTCCGCGGGGACGATCTTCTCTGCTAGGTCGGCCAGCTGCTCGTCGCTGCAGCACGACACGCCGCCGGCCGCGATAGACGGGCAGTACTTGTCGATGATTTTCTAGAAACAAATGTAAAACATAAGTAAACCCTAAAAAAAGATCACGCAAATAAAGTTCCCACTCGCGAAGTTAACCGAAGTTGACCGAGGACGAGAGTGCAGACTTTACACTCTCGTCCTCGGTCAACTTCGGCTAATTACACTGTATAGACTTGTAGAGGATCACTTCGTGTTACTTCGGCTCGCCTCTCAGAACTTCCACTCGGTGCCTCGCGAAGTTGCAACTTCGCTTTCAACTTCGCCGAGTACTTCCGCTACGAACTTCGCGAGTAGTGTAGTGGGTGTCATGTGTAGGCAATTAGGCATGTCATTCAGCATGACCAATTGACCATAAAGGGAGCACTTCAATCGACAGCACGTAGTTTGCGTGTCAATCGCATCAATCAATATACACACATCAAAAGTGTCTAGGGATCAAGCATTTTTATGCGGATTTCTTGAGATTGAGATGTGGCTTTGTAATAAATTTATGATTTTATAAATTTATATGGATCCTTTTTGGTGCATTTCATAATTTGAATCAGGAACTCTCAATCAAATTCGAGTAAAAGATGAAAATAAGCTGTCAATATTTTCCCTATAAAAACATACAACGCATTGAAGACATTATTAGTGCTACTGTTTCCCTACTACTGATTAAAACCAACGTTATTATGGAGCGGCGACGTCATTTAAGCAGGGAAGAAATGCTCAGAGCCGTGGGAATGATAGAAGCTGGTTCCCGGCAACGTACTGTAGCTTTAGCTCTGAATACAAGTCAGAGTGTTATCAGTCGACTTTGGACACGTTACCGAAGCACTGGTACCGTGGCTGAGCGCCATGGAGGACGGTATCGCTGCACCACACGGAGACAAGACCGATACATTCAAATCTTAACTCGAAGAGCTCCAACAATAACCGCCATGATGTTAGCCGTGAGGCTTCATCACTCTTCAGGGAACTTAATTAGCGACCAAACAGTCAGAAACCGCTTGCATGAAGTGAACCTTCATTCCCGAAGACCGCTACGGGTACCACCTATAGCAATGCACAATCGTAGGATTCGATATCAATGGGCTCTTGAACACAGAAATTGGGCAGAAGAACAATGGCGTTTCGTGTGCTTTTCTGATGAGTCTCGTTTTGGTATGAGACCGGATACAAGACGTATACGACACTGGAGAACCCCTGGACGCCAACAGCGATTAAAATCCTGCCAGGAAGTCCATCCTTATAGTGGTGGAACCATCATGGTATGGGCGGGTATTTGGATCGGCGGAAGAACTGAGTTGATTTGGATCAGAGGCAACCTCAACGCTCAAATTTATGCTGAGACGATTGTATCAGACGTCATCGTTCCTCTACAAGTGCAAATCGGTCCCTTATTTCAGTTAATGCATGATAATGCACGACCGCACACCGCAAGAGTTGTAAGACAGACTCTCGCCGCAGCTAACATCAATGTCCTGCCCTGGCCTGCTCAGTCGCCAGACTTGAACCCGATTGAGCATGCATGGGATATGCTACAGAGAAGAGCTCTGCCGAATATGGAGGGTATCCAGTCGCAAGAAGACCTTTTTTTTGTTGTTGCAACGAACATGGGCGGCCATTCCACAGCGTGATTTGGATGAACTCATTTTGAGTATGCCAAACCGATGTTCTTGTGTTGTTAGTGTTCGCGGTAGAAACACGGATTATTAATTGTTTAAGTTACCCAATAAAATTTTAAAGAAAACTGTTATTTCAGTCTTTTTTTCGAACTTTAATGTTAGTGGTTCAAATGTCAAAAATCCCTTTATTAGGAAAATGGCAAATTTCTTTATTAATGCAAAGGTGACTTGGTTTATCGTTACTGTGACAAACGAAAACACTTTATTTGATGAATCCTTAAAGAAAATTTTAATTAATATCAATCAGGAGAAAAGTTATTGCAAAAATATATGTTGATCCCTAGATACTTTTGATGTGTGTAGTTAGACGACCATGCACCATGAGTCCATGACATACCTTACATGTATGATCGTCTCTATTGAATAGCTGCATGTGAAGTGAAAAGTAAGTTTTTATCAAATCATCAGTCTAACTTTTCCTAGCTTCGCTGGCGTTGGATTTCAGCCTTGACATTTAAGTAACTACGCAATAGATGATAGGTATGCTATTTAATTCTCGACTAGTTCCCCGATTGGACTCGTTAAAGTTTAAAAGGTAAGGTTTTGAATTCAAAATATTCGATCCACAGTTAGGGCTGCCATCCGTCCCACGGAATAAAGAAATAAGGGGAAGTGCCACGCAGCATACGCGCGTGATTCACAATTATGGGAAGACATACTGCACTGGCTCAGTCGTGATTACGTACTGGCTGTGTTACGACGTTTCGATCTCATGCGTAATATATTAAAATCATGCCGTCTTGCACAATTTTAACGTGTAATCACCATAGCAAAACAAAAAATGTACCTTTATGTTATTTTTAAATTAAAGACCTATCCAACGATACCCCACATGAAGGGGTGCGATAAAATATTTTTTATCATCCCTCAGTTTCATGTATGGGGCCCCTCCCCCTAATTATTTTATTTTTGTTCAAACCAATTTTCATCCTAATTATTTATTAAATGCTATACCTAAGCTTGATTTTTTCCAGATTTTTCGATAACGCGGTTGGAAAATTACAGGGGGGGGGGACAAATTGTTAACGATTTTGGAAGCTTGTAGTTCACAAAATATGCACCTAAATAAAAAAGTCATTGAGGAACCTTTATGTTATTTTTAAAGACCTACTTAACGATACCCCACATGAAGGGGTGCGCGAAAAATTTTTTTTTACCTTCAGTTTATGTATGCCCCGCCCCCCCAATTATTTTATTTTTTATATTTTTTCTGCAGGCCTTAATGGCGGCTTACAAAACACACCTACTTGCGAAGTTTCATACAAATTGGTTAGACTGTAGATTTTACGAGGGTGTGACAGACGGACAGACAGACACACAGACGGACATGGACATGACGAAACTGTAAGGGTTCCTAGTTTAACTACGGAACCCTAAAAACTAAATTATACGCTATAAATTATAAAGTCACGAGCTAAGTTCTGAGAAGATAAGGTTCACAGAAGAAAAGCAACTCTCGTCATACATAAATACATCAGCGAATCGATTCTCTATTCGTTATCAAGCAATACGTGATCAAAGAGCATCGATTGTTGAGTGCCAGTAAATCTAAACATACTACTCCAGCTACACTAATTAACCGTGACTTTAAGGTTATCGGCAGGTCTGAAAGCTTTCAACATAGGATGAATCACTTGATTGTTCACAATAAAGCTATTTGTTTTCTTGGCAGAAATTCGCGCCACATGTGCTAAGATAAGATGGCAACGGCACATTAATAATTGTCATTATAAAAGTAATAATTACGAGTAATGAGATTTATTTTTTATCGTTCCAGAATTAAACACAGCTTTTAATAAAAATAATCCATATCTTTTTACCTGATTGCGGCAAAGACCAAAAGGAGGGTATTTTGGCTGTTGGAAAAAGAAACTAACTCGATGCACCTATAAATTTTGAAGCCATATAATTTTATAATCGATAAGCCGTTATAATTTTATAATCGATGCATTCATTACAGTATTAAATGACAGCCCTATAAAACAGATATTTCACCTTTTGACAGTCACAAAATATTGTCATATTATATTTCAATAAACAAACGCAGAAATCATACCACAGAGGAATTACAGAGAAATGATCCATGAATCATAACTATGTTGAATAAAATCGATTGAATAAACATTGAGTAACTGTGAACAACAGTCACATCATCAGTTCTCTTCAGGATATTTCGATAAACGTGAACAGTGACGCTGTCGACGACCAAAAATAAATCAGAAACATTGTAAACTAGTGTACATTTTGCATATAGACACGTTTCACAGTCACGAGGCGATCGTGACGTAACTATTCGGAAGCCTATTCACAAGTTTGTTTCCGTTAATTAAAATGCTGTTTCCATGGCTTTTGTCCGTTGGCAACACATAATCCTCTTTATTTCGTCGATAGAGTCCGCTGGGAAATATAAACGAGATTGTAGAGTCCATAAATGATACATGAAAATAACGAACTGCCATTTACCGTTTATCTCACGTGTATGCTGCGGGTGAGCTCATATGAATAGGGGTTCGAGTTGACTGCGAGATAAGTTGGGCTAACCCGCTACATGCATTCGAATAAACAGTAAACAACAATTGTAAACAAGAATGTGTATTACGATAATCAGAAATATCGTAATTAATTTAGCACTATGACTGACAGTTGATGAGTTGACTGAACTGAGATTAGATTTTGAATCGACTAAAAATGGTATTCGTCTACCAATCATTTTTGTTGTACCTATATCAGAATGTAAGCAGAATGTGCGATTGGGTTTTGATCAACTTTTGGTCATTTTTAGTTTATTAGATGGATACCATTTATGATAATGATGAAACTGAGACTAAATCTAGATGGAAACTATATTTTGAACATTTTCACTAGGAGAATTTTACTGCCCTTCAGATTATGCACTTAACTTATTATGCACACTCGTCTAGAAGGTAACCTATTCACTCGTGACTTGAAGATTCCTATCCTATCGGAATACACCCCAGTGCCAAGTTCACTCCTTAGCGGTAGACACAGTAATTATCATACCTATTACTAAAACGTTTTGTGCCTTTGGGTGAAAATCTTAGATCATAGAAACAATTCTATGATCAGAGGTGGAAATACACCTGCGAAAGCGTTAAGCTGCTTCAGATTTCCAAATATTGCATTTTCTAACGTATTCTTTCTTATCCAAAACAAATTATTAGTATTACGGCATGTGTCTGTATTTGTAAGCACGAATTCTTCAGAAAACATAGCAAAAGATTTGGTAACTAATGTACATTTTACAAAGAAGTCTTGTATCGCTCGGTAATCAGTACTTAGTAAATAGTATGTGAGTCACTGTTTCCATTTGATTATTCGGAGAAGTATTAATGAATAGGCCGATAACTCTTATCTTATGCTACATTCAAAACTTAACAGACAATGCGATTGAGTTTAGAATGAGATTAGGTCAATGGTCAGACTAATTATAATAATAATGACAGATCATCACACTGGTTGTTTTAGCACTTTATGAAAAGATAGAAATTATGATTTAAACTCAGGAACTCAATACTCTAGCTCACAAGAGCCTAAATTATTGCGTCATCCTGATTGATCAACCTGTCAATGCAGTAAGTAAACTGAGACAATTAAAATTCTATTGTTTGCGGCCGCAGGAGACCGCTTCACGCTCGTACGAAAAAAAATCCTAATTTAATCTCGGCCTTAGTATATATTTTGAGTAATAGGAAACAGAGTGATAGAGTGCTATGAAATGCGTTCATATGAAGCGTATTTAAAGAGATTTCAAATTTCAACTGAAGCAGGCGGGACGCGGTATTTCAGTGGTTAGAGCGACGCCACGGTTCGGCGGAGGACGCGGATTCAAATACCACCCGTGTCAATTGGTTTTTAAATCTCTTATAATATATTTAATAACATGCTATGAAATTATTTAAACTAAGTTCGGTCAATAGCCGATAGGTCAACCACTCCCGCCCACGGCTATCATAATAACCTATTTCTTACATTTGGCCAAGTCTGGGTTTACACTTAAAATGCAAATAACGTAAACCTGTTCGTAAAATATTGTTTAACAATACAATGGATCGGATCATTGGATAAATATTGATTAGTAAAAGTACCTATTATTATTTTGCAAGAAAAATAAGATTTTCAAGTTTTCATTATTGGTGACCTATATTTTTTTAATATTTTGGATCACTATCCCCCAGTCCTATATGATGCTGTCCTTATAGCCTACTCCAAGAGGGGTCACTATTTATTCGTATAAAATTTAATGTCATAATTTAGCATGGCATACTGTTACTTATCATAATGATCGTTACGCATAATATAATTTTGCATGAAATGTTTAGGCATAAGTTTTTATCCGTAATTACTATTAGCATAACGTTTAGAAGCATAATTTATTCTAAAGCATAATATAACAAACGCATAACGATACTTAGGCATAATGTTCATCGGCATACAAATAATACCTACGCTCGAATAATTAACTCCTTACGTGTTAACACATAAGACAACTAAGGCATATTGTTAAATTGTTATTTTTTTGACACAATGATTTGAGACCAAATAATTAAATTGCTAAAGCAGCAAATAATGAACATATAAAGAGCTTTCCGGTGATATACAATTTGAATCCTCCTTTAGTGTAAGCGCTGAGTGAAATAACTTTCATATGTAAAATAAATAATTCGCGGCTTAAGGGTGGCCCAAGGGCCACCCCCGCCGCACCTTAACCTACTGACAGTGTAGTACCCAAATTATATTGGGCAGAATAGGTACCTATTTCTTAATTTTACAGATTCAAAGTCTTCAACAAATTAAAAAAAAAACGACTAAGTGCGAGTCGGACCACTTACCCTGTAGGGTTCCGTAGCAAGGAATAGGTATTTCAATTTGCAACCGCAAATATAAATTTGTATTTCATAATATTATTTCTTAATATTATTATTGCATAAAATTATTATGAAATACAAAGTTATGTAGTCGGTATTTCAGTTTCTGAATTACGAAACCCTAAAAATTACACTAACTTTCAAGATAAAATAGTGACTACATCCAATTATGCCTATTTATATCTAATAACTATTAGATGAATAAATATTATGCCTCATAACTTTATGCGACTCAAAATTAGACCGAATTAATATAGCCCAAATGATAGTTATGCCTATATAAACATTATGCCAAAAAATATTATGCTAAAGAATTATTATGGCATTCAATGTTATGCCTAACTTGTTATGCCAGAGTATATTAGGAATCAAAAAATTATGCGAATAAATGGTATCCCCTCCAAGAGTGCTAAGAACTTGGGTGTTTTCATAGACTGTCTATACTGCACGTATAGCATGACCAATTCTATCTCTATTCTACCAAAGAATAGACAAAGTTATTTCTATCCAACTCGTTATCTCTTCTGCCCGAGCACCCGACAACCCGTGCTTGGCTTATCAGAATTTTCTCTACTGAAGAATAGAACCATCACTTCTCTTCATTGTAATTTAAATTTTATAAAACGGTCTAAATCTTTCTACAATCTATCACTTTGTCTATTTTTCTGTAGACTAAACCAGTTTCTATCGTGGTCATGATAGACCGGCTGGAATGTCCACATTGCAGAAGTAAGCAGGAGGGTGTATTGCGGAAAGGCGGGCTCAGATTGTAGTCTATAACATTTTGAAATGTCATGTAATATAGAATAGTATCAGAGAATCATATTTGGTCGAGACATAACTTATGACGTTGTGTAATCAAATCACGCATTGGATAAACGGATAAACCATGCCAGATAACAATTATAAGTACCTATACAGCAATCACAAATCACAATATCATGTCGTACCTACTTCGGACACACTTCCGGTGTTTAATAGGTACCGTACTTATCTATCTAAATGGAAGTCATCGGAATTACCTATTTTTAAATTATACGTTTGAAATAATTTGATGTTTAGATCGCCTAATGAACAGCGACTTTATGTTTGTGTTGGAAAAATATGCACAATACTGTAACACTGCTTGACCCGGGGATCGAATCCAGAACCCAATGCTCTGCAGTCGTGCATCATGCAACCACAAGATTAACGAAGCAGTAAGAAAAGAAAAAACTTTGATAAAATATCTCAATACACCTACCTAGTAGGTATTTTAATTAGTAGAGCACAAGAACTACTTGTTTTTTTTTTAATTCAATAATACCAATGTCTGGCTAGGTTTTAGTATTATTATAGGTAGGTATTAGACGAACAGAGCCGCACAGCTAACAAGTATCTAAATTAGCCTATTATGTAAACATCCAGAGGTTTCTATCTTGTTTGACATTCATTCGGCTACCAAACTAACACAACCCTTGTACAACGTAAGTCAATATTACGCCATCCCTCTTAATATAGCTCTTTACATAACGAGGCAAGCTACGATGGCAACACTAAACGGCAACAGCATAATGACATCGTTTTAATCAATGACCAAAGAGATACCTACCTACTTACTCTAAGGTCTAAGCCAATGACCAAAGATTTTGACTTAGGTTTTGACAGTTATGATGTCATTATGACACCATTGTTACACAATGTTAACTACTTTTTTTTTATTGTAAATCTGTAAACTATTTGAAAAAAGACAATTAACACCAAAAAAACCGATGAAACATCTACAAAATTGGCAAAGTTATAAGTGTTTTAAATTGATTTGCTAGATACGGACGGCACTACCTACTAGTGACGTAACACCACTTACGTCCGCTTCGCGCGACAAAGACGGAGCGATACTCCCTGCAAAAACTTTAAAAGCGCATGTTTTCCATTTTGTGATAAATTATTATTTTTGCTTTTACTTTTTTGTTGTGCCTATTCGTTCTTTGAAATAAAATAATTTATTTGTACTTTTTTAATAGTAGGCCACTACCGTATTGCAATAGCAGACTTGGGGCCATGGTCGAAGATTGGGTTATTTCATCACTGCATAGACAGCCTGCAAAAATGACATGCAAACTCGTCGTTAAAAACAATAGTAAAAGACAGGTAATCATTAATTCGTTACCCACGTGTAAACATAAGCTGTGTTACTTTTACTTTATTATTTTTATAGACAATTTTGCGACTAGAAAATGATATGGTTGTCATTCCATTTGGCTCAATATTAGCAGAAAATATTCTTAACAAAAAAGGTTTTTAAACTTCCACCTCGTTGTTATACTCCTAATTGCTCGTATAAATACATACGTTTTCGTCAAACCAGTTTTTAATTAAGTTTAATTAAATTATAATATTTGTGTATACTCTCATTAAGTTCTCCGGAAAATATTTCGTTTGAACTGTGTTTTTGTGATTTACGTATGAAAATATTAGTGAGCTCGTTAATTTGGCCCTTGGTGTAGCCTTCACCCACAAGCGTCAAGTAAAATGAAATAGAAAATGGGTTTTCCGTGATCTTGAGCTACATAACTGACCTAATCCACTCTAATTACGAGATTATACTGTTTTTCCGATAAACACTAAAATATCATATAGGTACCTATCACACTTCGCTCTTATCAAAACGATTATTATTTGCGAAGGTTACAGAATCACAAAAACTTGGCAAGTAGGTAAGGTTGGTAAAACCATTCAATATTCTTTAAACTATGACGCATATTTTGAAACTATGGTAACATTGTGTCGATTGCAAGAATTAGTTATCTAAGCTACACAAAGAAATGGCAAATATGATTTCATGATAGGTACACCTGCGTTCATATCTTATCAACATTACAACTGTTAGGAATTACTAATAAATGTTTTTATTATTATTTTAATGACCACGCCAAGCTAAGCTAATATTTATCGCCATTTGAAGGATTTCTGCATTAATTTACCATTGACCGGTATCAGATCACGTCAAATCACGTGTTTATTTGATTGTGGATGATTTTGCAAATATCACAATTATGTTCTGGAAATGTAATCCAAAAACACACCCCATACTAATTAAATACCAAATTTTTGGTACAGCACAATAAAGTAAAACTTGTCTGTAAAATCAATATTAATTAGACCGTGCTATATAAATCTGACATGTTGAAGTGAGAAAACAGGAAGTTGTTAATTGAATGCAGTTGTGGTCATTTATTTGCTTTTAATTTAAAATTGTAACACCTAGGTACCTATATGTTAGGAAACACAATTAACTTCTATCTGCCTAGCCTTTAAATAAAATAAACATAATACTATATACATATACCTATTATATTTTTCTCCAATAAAACAGTGGTATATGATAAAATCCGAACTTTACGCGTAATACTCTGACCACAAACGCCATCCATAATATCTTTTTATTTAAAAGAATGATTCACAAGCATCACAATGTGCGTCAGCGCATTGCTGGGTACTCATTGGCCGTCGCGGACTGATGTCATAAGTTAGCGTCCACTGCTCCACTTGTGTACAAGAGGCTCTTCACAGCAGTAAATAATAAGGTGATGGATATGGTTACTATGTTGTTAGAGCTGGTAGGCTGCGGTGAGCTTGCGCACAGGCTTGGGTTATGCACAGGAATGACAGCGCATGCGATTACACTTTTATGTATTTAACTTAAGGCTGACTAGCTGTTTACTAAATGTCGTATGTGTAAAGCATTTACGAGGAAAAGACGTTAATAATTAGGTATACAATACTCTAGCTAGGAAGTTCCTACCAAGTTTGAAATTGACTATGTCAACACACGATAGTGCAATCGCGTTTATTAATAAATTAAGCTCAAAAAGACAAAACTACCCCGAGGTCATCTTATTTACCTAATAAATAAATTATTGAAAGTTTGAAACCCGGATGCATATTTCTTTTTCCGTGTTCAGTAGGCGACAGCGCTGTTCCGAAATGTGCTCGGGTATGCACTATAACTGCATTGACGGAGGTTATGGCTTCCGTATCGTATTGGCGTTCAAATGGACAATTTTACCAGCATTTTGGGTTCTACATACCTACCCGGGCGGGGCCGTGCGCGTTTCGGGACGGCCTACTGAACATGCAAAGGCAAAATACGCATTACGCAACCCGCGTCGATTTCCAAATCCTAAAGCTCAACCACTAAGAATCTTCAATTCAAAGGATACCTTGTGGTTTGCTCATAAAATGCATTCGTAAAATTCGTACCGCAGGTGTTTCTATGACAACCTCAAGGCCGTATCGACCAAGGCCCGACGGTGTTTAAAGTTAACCTAGACACCACTACAATCAGGGTCGCAAGTCCGGGGTACAAATTCTAATTTTTAAACTATTGCTAAACGTGGTAATAGCACGCGATAAGAGTACACCCTCAAATCCTTGTTATCTTGCTTTGTTGTCAGGTGATTCAACTTTGCACGATAAGCAATATTCAATATTGCCAAAACATCTCATAGTAACAAGGCATAGGTAGACCTGTAATTTGTCTTTTCAGCCCACGTAACCCATTTCTCAGTGAAGGCCATTTGTCCCTCACACTTCCTACATCGATCGGTCCTGGTACTGGGGCTCTCATTCTGGACCTAATCAAACTATTTAACAAACCAGGACTAGCTTTGTTTTATGTTGCTGTGTAATGACGTCATCGATCATATTGTAACCACTTAGCCCAGTCCCATAGGACTGGAGCCTATCGTCGTTCACAAAGCCAGTGATTGCGGTATTGATTTCGCCGTAGACGGCGTTCATGCATAATAAACTAATACCGCTTTGTAATATAAGTTTAAGTGTAAGTATATAAATGTCATCTACTTGATTAACTTTCACCGTTCCCTTACGAAGTAGGTATTAGAGGTAAAAGTTTTCCTTTCTTGATCAAAGTGAACGATAGTCAAAGCGTCGCGTGTTTTACGTATAAAATATTTATACGTACAACATTATTTATCTAATCTACATATTAGATGTCAAGTACATTCCTAATATGCTTAATTTCTTTGTTTTTGGAGGTAGATGACCTAGCAAGGTTAATATTTAAAAGCTTGATTATCTTCATATTCTTCTAATTTAAATCATACATAAAATGGTTAAATTAAAACAAAGTCGCGTGTTTCTGATTTCCTGCTGTTATTTCATCACCTTATTGGAAGTCATCTAGTAAACAGTTTTTTTTTGCTAGTTCCGGAAGAAGCAAGTTTATTTTAGGTGTTAATATTTGTAGGAAATGGAAGGAACATTTATAAAACAATCAATTCAAAAAAATACAAATTTACTTATAATCTATGGGCACTTAAAATTAAATAGCAGAGAATACAGTTTGAAAAGCTCATTACGTGTACATAATCAAACATAAACGCTATCAACTGAATCACGAATATTTTACGATATCACAAAAAGTGATCGCATCATCAATCACTTCCTGAAAATCTATCAGTTATTTGTGTACCTACAACGGAACCATGAACATATTGAACGTAGCAATAAAGATACGTAACATAATTATCATAATTGTAATAACATGGGAATGATTACATTCTGAATGGCAATTTGATAATATTTATGTATCTCATCTATAAAGGCATCAGATAATTTTGCAAGGCATTTTAATTGGGGTTATGAGGACCTTGGCATGCCAAAGGAACCATAAAAAACCGCGAACAAGAATTCCTTGAACACACAGGAAAAGTTTTTCAGTGTTAATAAGCTGCCTTGGTGAATAGCCGTCTATTTACGCACCGACACCAAACATGGCTCGTACGGATGTACACACTACACTTACCAAACTATATTAGCGCTAAGTGTTGAATGGGTAGCAAAAAAAAAGCAGTCACTTAAAAGCACGACCTGCAGTAGCTCTTGATTCAAGTTAAAACCTGAATCACCATGAGCATCGATTCGCATTTTATCTATTGAAAATAGCTATTTTCTATAAAGATGCATATGCATCAATAATGAGAATTGATGCAATTGGATGTGATTCAAACTTATAAAGCATTGCCGTCCACGGAAACCTTTAGCGAAAAATGAACTTAAAAGAATTGGGCACACTGCTCCAGTTACGTTTTGACTTGTAACATTGCAACCCTCCACGAATACAAATTGTTAGTGAAGAACGATCGATACGAACAAACGGGATGAGGCTGTCTGAAGGTCGAATATCAGTTTTAGCTCAAAGCGACCAGAGTAGGTACTCTAAAAGGTTTTAAAAGCATTCGAACACTTTCTGACCAAATGGCAAGAGTTAGCGAAATGGACATTGAGCCCGATAAAATATTTGATTTAAGAGAAAATTTTCAAATGTAGCAAACCATATTTCGTTCTGGTATAGTGAATGACGATGAACAATTGACATTATTGACATACAATCGTGTGAAATGGCGCGAAGCAAAAATATAAATTGGCTTTGTAAAACGTTAATAGGCAACGGTTTATTTAATGTTTTAGAACGTAATATTTAGCTTTATTTTCCTGCGCTATACCTTTTTCAGTTGAGTGACTTGGTACAACCTAATGTTCCTTTGAAGATTTGTTTAGAAACTATTTAAGAGACACGCGTTTCGATTATCTATTTCAATCAAGTATAGCTCTGTCTGATCATTTGCCGCCAATTCACTCTCATCAGTGTCTTGTTACCAAGAAAGATACATTAGAGTCAGACATGTGTAATCCAAGATGATTTTACCAACGGTGCAATGTCATTAATTCGACGATGGAGAAAGTGCAAACTTTCCCTCAAGGTTGACTCCTATTTTTTTATTTCGACGAAGCGGTACGCACGGCTACATATCAAGCTGCATATGCCCAGTATAATCTGGTTTAGCATTGTGTAATGTGTAGGCTTTTCGTACAATGCGAGGCCAACTTATACTGCTAGGGCCAACTTATACGTAGCCATGCGTACAGTTTGTCATCATATTAATAATTTATGGCCATAAAGAACATTATCCTAATATTTTAATAATCTATTATGATGACACGTCAGGAAGCAAGTTATTAATTCCGTGCAAATATTTCGTATTTAAAATAGATTATGATATTCGGAAGTCATTCATGTTTGTTGTTATTTGAATCGTGTTCAACATTAGGATGCTGACGTCATATAAATCTACTGATGATCAGATTATAATGATCATTTAAGTAATTACTACCTAATTAGGTACATACAAATTCATTAAATTTTGTAGAGCCTGGCATCCAGCCCGGACTTCTGGGAGCAAATTCAAGACGTGACTAAAAACATCGGGCATATTTTCTATCACATTGTATTTGTAATGCTAGTAGGTATTAGGTATGATGAGATCGAGCGAACCAATCATACAACGGTGTTTGTCTATGTGAACCACATGCGATTTCTAAGAAAAAACATCAATAAGTTCGTAGGCGTGTTTTGATGCAATAGTGAAGTCATTCACCAATTTGGCATAATTTCGAAATTAACGCAGACTGTGACAAACTTCAGGTTTTACAACAGGTTTTAGCTCATTTCCGTGTTTTTGTTAACAACGTCAATTTGCCATTCTAGTGCTCTATCTTATTTGGAATAATAATATCTACTTGGATGGACATTATCAGCTGTTACGAACTGACCAATGTATTCAAGGATTTTCCTGCGGGTAAACCAATGACCTGGGCACAAACAGCTTTGGAAACGGTTTCCTATTTTTACCTCATAGCTTCTACGAAGAAGCACATTCATTACCGGTGGTGGCAAATGTATTTATAATACATATCATACTACTTACATTTAATATATCAGCAGGTCATTATATCATATGCATTTCCAATTTCGACTGCAAATACCTAACTTGTTCGGCCAAAAATCGGTATCTGTAGTAACTACAGGAAAAAGTATTTGCGCGAACAGACACATGTGCAAAATGACACTTTCGCGAAAAGATACATGCGCAAAATGACACTTACGCGAAATAAATTTCCGTAGTCTCAGGCAGAAAATACGATCTCGGTTAAGGAGGTAGCGGGATCGCAGCCCTCGCTAGGAGAGTTGGGGGCGAAGTAGCAAAGAGAAAAAAACTTATCGTTACAAAACCGGTGGCCACACAACCCCAGAAACGATCAGCCGATCACTTGACCTTATTATCTTACTTATAATCCCTTACTTTTATCATGGCTCTCGCCGAGAATATTTAGTATAAGTAATAACTCTAATAACAAAATATGAACTTCTAAATATACCTGATTATGACACTCGGGTATATTTAGTAGTTTGGATATCGTGAGAGCGCTATTCAACTATACCTGACCAAAAGCAGATGGGGAGTTTCCCACAGTGTAAGTATAGGTACCTATATCATTTAAGAAATACGCGGCTCAGCTTAGCTATAAATCGCATCGTGCATGCGATGTCGAACTTATAGCCATCGTTTACAATTTTTGCCAAGTTAAAGATGACGTTGCAAAAAGATTTAAAATGCAAATACAAAATAATAAATCACTGTCTTGTCCTTAGATCCAACCTTACAATCAATAATCTATGAATCCAACCTTCAATTAAAAAATTGACACATACGTCACACCTCCACACATAATTTACAAAAATGTCAAAACGATTTCCTGAGATTAGTCTCCTGATATATCTTTGGCACTAATTGACAAGTACATCCCGCTTAAGATTAATATCTATGCAAAAATTAAACTGCTCAGTCGTAACTAATTAGAATTACCAGTTCCTTTGTAAGACAACATTCCCACAGAAATTAAACACCTTCATTATGTTTTTTTGGAGTTTTTGTCATTGAATCAAAATATTATGCTGTGACGTTGATATCTTCTGTTCCATCCAAGTACAATACGCTATTGATAAGCATCCGATATTAATTGAATGACGTCAAGTCACCTGAATTAGAGTCAGGACTTTATAATACTCCTATCAGATTTATATTCTTGTATCGTAGAGCATAAAATATATTTTTAAACAATGTGTATAAGTCTGGAAAGGCCCATCTGATCAACGAAATGTTTATATGACATTTCGTAGAATTTCCTTGAGCTACCCGAGGCAATAAACACATACGTGGGAAAGTTATGTGGAACTTTCAAGTTTTGTAGTTTTTCAATGCAAACCCAAAAGCAATTAGGTACCTTGAGTAGATTTTTTACGATACCATTAGGATTTAAACACTATTTGAGTAGGTGCGTTTCTGCATCTCTTTCAACAATTTTGAAATATCCGGATAATATAATTATTCCGAGCTGCCCATGACTGACACTAAGGAAGGAAGGATGACTAAAACTGTTAGATGATACAATGATGTCATTAACTATATTAAGTTAATTAACAAAGTTCGGAATAGGTACCTAGTGCTAATTTACCTAAACTTTGAGGAACAGAGGCCAAAAATGGACACTTTCTACCGACAACATTTTTTGTGACGAAAATTATTGTCCTAGGTTTTGGGACATCACCAATCTAAGTACATGTAATTGGTGGTGAGGTTGTTAATTATTGAGCTTGATTTCGGACATAGAGTCGTAAGGGCTCTATGAAATACATTGAAAAAGAAATATGGGTGGCATAGATACATCTTTAGGAAAAAATTTCACTCTGAGAAGTATAACGCTTCCTTTCAGCTTTGCCGTAGTCGGGTAAAAAAAAAATTGCTGGGATACTGCTTGCATAGAGGAGGGTTTTATAATGGGTAGTAAAATTTTGGTTTTTTTTTGCCAAGGACGCACCGTTTTCGAAATCGTAGTTTTGGAGTCGTAAGGAAGTCTCCATTTTATGTCTCTGTTCCTAGAAGTTCAGCTAAATTAACACTAGCTATTCAACACAACTTCTCACATTAAATTCAAATTATTAGTTATTAAAAAATTCGAGTTATTATTATTATTAATGATTAATTTGTGAGTTAAAAGAAAATCCTGTTCTAGTTGATTTTATGCGCAAAACAAAAAAAAAATATGCATTTTATTAATTATTATATGAGTTCAGAAAACTTCCTCATTTAAATGTGAATGTTAAGGTCGAATTATATGAGATGCGTTAAATCTGTGCACGTGTTTTTTGAGGAAGCACGTCATCAATTGCAGACCAGAGACTTTCACCAGTCCTAAGTAGGTTTAGGTGGTTTAGGTCGATAAGTAAAGCCTAGTTTGCACTGAAAATCTACAGTTTTATTTCAATATAAAGGAGTATTTATTACTTCGTATTTTTTTAATGCAATATAATTATAATCTCTTAGGTATATTGTCTCAATATGCAATTAAAATGGTTAATCTTTTTATTCCATGGTTTTTATTGCCAGAAAAGCCAGTCAAAAACTTGTCTAGTCATGATGACTAGACAAGTTTGACTGCGTGGAATAAACTAAATAAATCAAATTAATACAAATATGAAAACCTAAATTTGTGTTAAAGGGAGATGATTATATTCAGGGCCTCGCTTTGAACATGAATACCACTATCAAAACTTTTGCAGGCCTCAGACGTGACATTTTATTATCATGTCAAACAAATCCCATGTTCCCCAAACTCACAAACCTCAATTTCTTCTAAACCCAAATACTGTAGAATTTATATTGTGAGAACGGTTACTTTTCAGAATCCACAGAAACAAAATGGAGCTATGAATGTAAACGAATCTAGATCTCCGCTCGTGGCAAATGACGGGCGAAAATTGATAGCAACAATGTAGCGCCAATTGTTTCCATACATATTACTAGATATTAACCAGAGGGTCTAAGGTGAACTTTAGCTTTGATAAATGCATAGCAACTTGTCTGTGCAATACTAATTTATATTTGGATACAAAAACAATTGCTAAACCTACGTCATAACAACCGCAAAGTATAGACGCAGGACAGGAACCTACAGCTCGCATGCTTATAGCATACAATTGCTCTGATTCACACTGTTAGCTACATCTAATTGGTATTTACAACTCACAAGGATAATGTTATCACACACAGTGCCACAATTGTGTTTATGAATCAATGTTGAAAATATGCCACTTACAAGTTGTAAGTAATCGAACATTTATTAGTCCCAACGCCTTATATTGTACGAGGACATAAAAATCTTTTGTTTCCTCCTAAATAAAAATAAGAAAAAATTGCAAATACGGAACGCTCAATACAAACGGCTAGCTGCACACAATTGCAACGTTTCCTGCTAACGTCATGCAATCGATGCAGCTTTCATGTAGCCTGAACGTTGCTATTGTTAGACACGGGTCAAGTTCCGCGTGAAAACTAGGACTCGTGTGACGTCATTATTGCATGCACATGCTAAATATAGCACCGAAAACACTAAGTAACCTCACCCGGTGACCCAGATAAGTGTCGCTCACAACGCCCTTGGGGGTGCAAAAAGTGTTTGATGACCGGAAAATGTAACTGCAATATCCACATCCTGAGCAAAGCGTTTAAACGGGAATATGTTAATAACTCCATACATCAAATTTAATTAATTTTAAGGAAAAAGTTGCCAAGTAGACCGAGGAAATTGAAATGGCTCGGAGTTCTAAAACTCAGTTCTGGCCAAAAAGGAAAGGGTAAATCACTGGCCTTTAAAAAACTGAGCATTATGTCTGCTGCAGAATCCATAATGTTTGAGTTAAACTGTATAGAGACCAGTGTAGGGCGTAGTTAACTACAATGTTGTAATCTGATTACTAACTACGATTAAAAGTAGTTAACTACATGTAGTTAACTACTTGTAGTTATGATTACATGTAACTTAACTACATGTAATCAAACTACATTAAGTAGTTGTTAGTTTGATTGCTGCAATCTAGTAGTTATGATTACTGATTATTTAAGTTTTATGAACTTATATTTTTCAATTAAATAAACATGTAATGTGTAGTAATCAGTGGCGAAGGGTGAATTTTTGTAAGAGGGAAGCCGAGCTACAAATGCTTACTAAACCTGGCCACGAAACCGAATTCTTGTTTACCTAATAAAATGTCTATAGACCGTTTCATTCATCATCATCATCATCGAAATAATTATCATCGAAATCATCATCATTGAAATCATCATCATAGAAATCTACATCATCGAAATCATCATCATCATCGAAATCATCATCGTCGAAATCATCATCATTGAAATCATCATCATCATCGAAATCATCATCATCATCATCATCATCGAAATCATCATCATCATCATCATCATCGAAATCATCATCATCATCATTGAAATCATCATCATAGAAATCATCATCATCTAAATCATCATCATCGAAATCATCATCATCATCATCGAAATCATCATCATCGAAATCATCATCATTGAAATCATCATCATCATCGAAATCATCATGATTGAAATCAGCATCATAGAAATCATCATCGAAATCATCATCATCATCGAAATCATCATCATCGAAATCATCATCATTGAAATCATCATCATCATCGAAATAATCATCATCATCATCGAAATCATCATCATCATCATCGAAATCATCATCATCATCATCGAAATCATCATCATTAAATTCATCATCATCGAAATCATCATCATCATCGAAATCATCATCATCATCGAAATCATCATCATCATCATCGAAATCATCATCGAAATTATGATTTCAATTTCGATGATGATTTCGATGATGATGATGATTTCAATGATGATGATTTCGATGATGATGATTTCGATGATGATCATCGATCATCATCATCATCGAAATCATCATCATCGAAATCATCATCATAGAAATCATCATCATCGAAATCATCATCATCGAAATCATCATCATCGAAATCATCATCATCATCGAAATCATCATCATCATCGAAATCATCATCATCATCGAAATCATCATCATCATCGAAATCATCATCATCATCGAAATCATCATCATCATCGAAATCATCATCATCATCGAAATCATCATCATCATCGAAATCATCGAAACGATATCGCGATTTAGAAAGTAACAATGCCATCCAGTTTATTAATAAGTACCGTACATGAACTTTTATAATGACGCAACATTATTTTAAATCTGTAGTTATAAAAAGTAATCAAGTAATCGTGATTGCAACTACAATTTGTAGTTAGTAATCAAAATTTTTAACTACATTTTTCGATTTTTTTATGTAGTTAGTAGTTATGATTACTAACTACTTTATGTAGTCGTAGTTAGTAATCAGTAGTTAGATTACATTTTGCCCAATACTGATAGAGACAACGACAAACATGGAGGTAGATATAATAATTATATGATTTGATGATCCTGGTCAAAAAAGAAAGAGAAACACAAATTCTTGGTCATCATCATCATAGCTTTCAATTTATAATCAGTCTTACTTTTTGATGCGCAGAACGTTTCTGAATAACGATTGAAGAAGAACAGCCATGCTGCATTGTTCATTGAGGCAGGCTTTACGAGTGCTCTACTTCACGTCTATCAATTGTTTCTGGACGTAATTTTCCTGATACCCTTTATTATAGAGGTACCCTTTATTAACCGTGGCTTCAAATTTTTAACTGTCCAAAGGATCCCTTACTGCCAGTTAGTATCTATCTACTCGTATTTAGTATCTAAAATGAACGCACACTAGATCCCTCTATCAATGTGTCCGTGAATTCTGAGGACGCTAATGATTTGACAAGTGGGATTAGTCCTTCGGCTAGCTTCTATCAATTAGTACTCAGTTACTCACCCTCCCAGTGTCCTTGATGGGTAGTGCTGTTCCATTGTATGCGCAGTTTGTTCGCTTTACTGGGTCGTTGGAACACACGCCATACCAAATGCAGTGGCCTTCTGCGGATGTTGAAGGTACCTGCGACAAAAAAAAAAAGGTCAAATGCTTGCAATTAAATGTGTTAGAACTGCGTGATTTTGTTACTCTCCACGACCACGGATCGTGATCATGGAACTGGTTTTAATTATCAGAATTTAATTGTATTACAAGATCAAGTGTTGCAAACCTTTATAGGCAACATTTGCTATATTGCTGTCACTTTTATGCCCAATTGTGTATTCAAATCTATCCGTTTTTATTCTTAAGCAAAAAAAGTTTAAATATTTCTTAATGACAGCAACGCATTCTCGGACTTTCTCTCTAGACGGAGAACGCATGGCTGATGTGGAAACCTGAAATGTAGCATTGGCATCGAAATATGAAAGAAAACGTTCTAAGGAAACCCTTGCGTACTCGCGTAGCGCCAATTAATATGTCATCCAGCATTCACCTCAATGACTATAATGCTGAACACAGGTGACACTCGAATGACGCACGGTTGCGATTTCTCAGTAAAACGTGTATGTATAATTGTGTTATGGAATGGTGTATCAAACGGCTGTTGGACATAGCTTGATAGCATTTTAATTTTTAATATAATTACGGAAAAGTAATGAAAGATTAAACAAATAACGAAGAATTTCGACACAAAAGGCAGGTCTAATGGTGGTGAGAATAGTTACGAAATATTGCTGGCATGATCTGGGTCTGCATATTATGTATGTAGCGATCTAGCGAAAGACAAGCTATGTATGTATGTCAGCGAAAATCGCGTGCTTCGCAAACTGAATGAACGGAAACATATCGAACCAATCAATTATTTACAGAAACGCTGGAAAACACGCGAACTTTGCTTACATTGCAAAACATGCGCACAATTATACGAAACTATTACAAAGATACAAATTTTTATTGTATATTTTTCTGCTAACCTAATAAAATAAAAACATTGTGAGTCATCTGTTGGTCATCCGATGTTTATTATTATAATTATTTTAGATAGCTTATAGGATGGACAAAGATCATCAACATTACAAACTGGTTATGCATGTTTTAGTAGCGGCGGCGATAAGATCGATAATGCTAACACAGCAAACTACAACTAACATAATTTTCATTTTTATATTTTTACCCAAAAATATATTGCCTTGTCACTAAGCATTTCCTACTATACCTACATTCATACACATTTCCTCATCTGGACATTACCTAGAATGGGTAAAGTTTGCAATCCACCAAATACGGCGTATTTCGTTGCTTTGTGTACACAACACACACATAGCCTTTATTGTTTAGGTTGTCATTCATGCATGATTGATGAATAAGTTGTTATGATTACACACGGTCGAAGGGACTACGACCCCATGAACGAGATCTAAATAACAATAATCATCTGGATGCACATACTTATAAGTAAGATAGTCAGCAAGACATAAGTTTACCATAACATGGTGGACATGGTGATGTTGCCAAGCGTAAACTCGCACAGGAATGTAGCTATGAAACACGTCGCTATAAATAAACTTGTAAATAACGTTCTGGAACCGCGTCATGCATGCACGATAAACAAACATAAGTACTAATGTTCATGATATAAAACCTTATACACTTTGTAGTGAGTGACTACTGCCCGATTATGCTTCTTTCTCCATTGAAATTTCGAGGTACCCTAACCCTAACTGTAAAGATGCACATTTTCAGGCAACACCCAACTACGGACTAGGGGCGGCCAACATATTTTTCTTAAGAATTTTGAGGCAATTCCTTCCGAGACAGTTAGTTTAAACGTAGACCGTTAAAAAAATCTTACGTATACTAATTAGCATCGAAATGTACATAATAAGGACCTCTTCTTAGTTAGCAAATAAGCAAACGAATTCGAAAGAACTCTTAAACAAGTCCAGTGGCTTAGAGGGAGAATAATAATATGACGTCTGTAGACCCGCAAATGCGCAAACGACGATAAATTGAACATCAATATATTTGTAATTCAATTGAATAGAACGGATGTGGATGACGTTAGAATATCATTGACAGGACAGCCATGTGGGACATGGGAATAGCGAAGAGTGGGCCCGTTACAAATTACAATATTGACAATATTAATGTTGTTGAATGAGAGCCGAGCTGCAGACAGAATCGAGAACAACCTTTAAAATAAAACAAAATAAGTAGCAGTAGTTAAGACCACAAATTAAGCAAATTTAAAAACAAGACAAATCACTTGATACGAAATTTGATAAAAGGTTGAATTAAATGGGACAGGTTTTTTAAAACTCGAACCTATAATTTATGTAGCTTAAACAGCTAAGTAATTAAATAGTTCTAGAAAATCTTGATTATTTTTGGCATAAATAGTAGCAAAATTACGAGTTAACACAAAAGGAGGAGAAACATACTCGTTTTGACTCGCTCAGCAAAAAAAATACAGTTTCTCATAACTTAAACATACAGAACTAAAAGTGGCAGGCCAGCGATATCAACTTTAACATTTTGGGTCGCCACCGCATGCATATAACATTGACTTCAGAATTCAAAATCCAGTACCTATTAATATTTAAAACATACATAGATGACTTTATAATAGGTAGGTATTGAAAAACAAATTTTGACCCGATATCTTGTTTTTTCCTTTACCAGCTGAATATAACGGTAGAATAAAAAAACTATAAAAAAACATTGAATAATTCACGTGCGTATCGAGGCATTTTTCAACAACAACATCGGAATAGACGAAATCTTTAATGAACATCTACATATCTTTACGGATCTTCGATCAAATCAAATCTGGGGACAACTGCAAAAGCTTAAATAGTATAATAACAACGTAAGACAGAAGATTTTTGATCGAATCAATCCTAATTGAATAAAATTCAACGAACAGGAGACAGTGTAGGTAGGAATCCCAAGAATTTCATTTTACAAAATCTTCGCCTCGACAATAAAAGGAATTTGCTCCATAATTGGAATAGAAAAAGGACGATCATGATCATGTAAACGTCGGCTGCGCGCGTCTCGCCAAGTTTTGCCTTCCTCAGCATAACCAAGCTGCTATTCATTTAGGAACAATACAAACAACCCTTGGTTCTTTGACCCTTGAGAACTGCCCTCGATACAGTTCATTGTTAAATTCAGTTCTTGAATCGTTTATTGAAAGCCATTTACAGCGAAAGGTTCAAAGGCCTCAGCTTTTTCATTTTTATTGAAAGGTTACGCCTACAATCATGTTTAGAATGTGTTTAAACAATCATAATATACAAAGTACACAAAGGAGGTTTAAGGAGTAATATCTTCGCCTCGTTAATCATTTATATTGAAATGTCTAGCTCAGAAGCATTCATTATTTTTTTTTTCACCTGATGAAAAGAATCACGCAAAATTAAGAAACCTGTACGTTTCCAAAAGGCGTTCTCTTGATACTTTGAAACTTCGCATTGCTGATATGACCTGAACTTGTAAATTGGGAGCTAGATACTAAAAGAGAACATAACATGGTTAAAATTTAATGTAGTTAACATCTGCGCTAAATGTATTCAAGGTAACGCAAGGGAACAAAGCAATAAAGAATACGTAACATAGCAAAAAACTAGTCAACAAATTATACGGTTAATTAGTAAGACTACTACTATCTATTCTTACTTCAAAGAAAATAATAAATCGGTATTAGATGGAATGATATTAACTTCCATGCGAGCCCCATAAGCAGCCTTTTGGTGAATTTTACATGCGAATCGATGCTGATCTGTTTCCAGCCTTAGTGAAGCCTGTGAAATGTATAGGACATATCTCTCGGAGACCTTTCGATCCTCACCGACTGCGGCTTGAGTCATTGACTCATTAAACTCCCTCCTTTATGATGGCTTCTGTGCGGTCAATACTTATTACATAAGAACATAACATACAATTCGTTTCAGTAATCACTTTTTAATAGTTTACAAACGCAAGACTAGATCAATAAACGCACAAAAATCATACTTGTTCTTCACATTCCAGAGGTTAACGACCATTATAATATTGATTTTGGATAATTTATCTATTCAATTCGATCTTACTCGTACTAGAGAATGGTTATCTTGCTTGCTTAAAACCTCTGGACCGATACAAACAGAATTCCCTAATAAATCAGTGTGAACTTTGATGTGATCGCACGCCTACTGTGAGTCAGCATCCGTGACAACAAGCTGTAGGATTATCTGTGTCAATATATACTAATAGGCAGGCTTTCGACTTCCTGCCGAAACTGATATAACTTGTTGTAAGCCTACAGACTACTACCAATTAATCACCACAAACGTTTCCGTTCGAGGGTCACATTTGTGGGTTTATTTTTGTGGTTGACCGTAACGTTTAATCGCTTCTGATCAATATGTTTCGCCATATTCCCGAAAATGGTACCAACCTAATGTGTGTCTACACCTACCGGGACCCACGCCCTAACCGAGCGCGGGTGGTTCAGGGAATTAGTTCTATGTTTGTTCTATTAGTACCAATCTGAAATTTAATTTGTTCTGCGTTATTTCTTGTAATAAATGCCTTTGATGTCCACCTCCGGCTAGCGGACTACTTTTTTAATAGGCGCCTGACAGTCTTCAGATTAGTCTCAAACTTTAGTTCTACTAATATGCTTTTCATTTTACTATAAATCTATCTATTATTAGGCTTAGTTTCTTAAATATTAGAGTAAAACATAACCTCTGGCTAATGGAGTACTTTTTTAATAGGCGCCTTATACTCATCAGATTAATCTCAAACTTTACTTCTACTTGTATGCTTTTCATTTCACTATAAATCTTTTTATTATTACGCTAAGTTTCTTAAATATTGGAGCAAAACATAACCTCCAGCCAGCGAACTCATTTTATTACCGTTTAACCGTTAGAAATGTTAATTAAAACTCAATTTTCAGGTGAAAGTAGGCAAAATATGATAGATGCTACAATATGATTGTATTAAACTGAACGTATATACTAAATATATACCTACATTGCACGACCCTAAGCGCTCTAAAATAAAATGAGTTCGCAGGCTGGAGGTTATGTTTTGCTCCAATATTTTAGAAACTAAGCGTAATAATATATAATATAATGAAAAGCATACAAGTAGAAGTAAAGTTTGAGACTAATCTGAGGAGTATCAGGCGCCTATTAAAAAAGTAGTCCGCTAGCCGGAGGTCGACATCAAAGGCATTTATTACAAGAAATAACGCGGAACAAATTACATTTCAGGTTGGTACTAATAGAACAAACATAGAACTAATTCCCTGAACCACCCGCGCTCGGTTAGGGCGTGGGTCCCGCTAGGTGTAGACACACCAACCTAATAACAACCTTTTTCAGTTAGGTAGAGCCTTAATTTTAGGAATAACCATTAACACAATTCTGTAATTAGTACTGCTCCCATTTGTCATTGATAAATAAATCAAGCTACATAAATAAAACTCAAGGCATTTCGTAATATGGGTTGTTTTCTAAAATGTTGTCAAGTCAAAGCATTTTACAGGTGCCTTTGAATTCTCAAGGAGTCAGTTAGTCAGCAAGATGAAAGCTCCAAAGCGTAGATTCCTATGGAGAAGTACGGGCAAGAAACTCCATGATTACCTACTCCAGTTACGTATCGTGTTTGACTCCTGTACATAGTTGTTATAATTGAATCAGGACTTTCCGGTTTTGCAAGTGAGTCACTGCTAAATCTCGACCGACGTATATTTGTGGCTTACAATATTTTATTATTGTGTATTAATGGTGTTTCATTCTCATCACTATACTTATAAATACTTCCCCCGGTACAGAATAGTGGGGTTACTTAGGCGAAATATCAATTAATATTCAGTCCAATTCAAGCAACTAAGGAAATCTTTGATGTCCATATTAAGAAATCTACATTTATAAATAACGGAAATCCACAAATTCTGTTTTCCGAAAAATAAATTAACATAATTTTATTGGCCTTTGATAATTTACTGGTTTTTTCGAATTCGATATCAATCAATATACATAATACCTCGAGACTTGGGGGTAAAAACCGGCTGCTAGAAATTTAGCCTATGAGTAAAAAAATACTGTCGATGCAATTTTTTTACACATTTAATTCGCAGTGAGGTCGAATTGCGATTGCGACCTTCTGTCAGATATTGTCATCAATGTTTGGAACCAGTGTCCGTTACGAACTTACGATGCGTCTATTATAAATACAGGGTGGCAGGTTAAACAGTGGAAATATTTTAAGGGGTTATTGTACTCATCATTATGAACAACTTTTGCTATGGGACCAACCCTGAAATCGCGAAAAAAAAAATCAGCTGTTCCATACATTTATGTTCACATAACTCAACAAAATGTATGGAACAGCAGATTTTTTTTTCGCGATTTCAGTGTTGGTCCCATAGTAAAAGTTGTTCATAATGATAAGTACAATAACCCCTTAAAATATTTCCACTGTTTAACCTGCCACCCTGTATAAACCTGCATTTTCACAACTTTATTTCATTTGCTTCAATCTCATATTCTTGTTGTTTAAGGCGCCTACATGAGTTAAACGCAAATTTTATAATGTATTAAAGTATATGATCCACTGCAGTAAAAAATATCAGAAAAATATATGTTATTCTTCAAGATATATGCTAGTTAAGTACTGTGCTGAAAACACGATTCAATTATTTTCGGTCGATAGTTTTAATCAATTTTACCCTGTTTTTGAACACGTTTTAACAGATTTCCGTTCACACTATTATGACCCGAGCGTATCAGCTTTTACGGGCGGGAATTGCGTAAATCGATAAAATTGGGTCTTGTAAGCCTCTTAATTAGTACTAGCTTCCGCCCGCGGCTTTGCCCGCGTTTTTTGGAATAAAAAATAGCCTGTGTGCATCTATCTCTGTGCCATAGGACATTGGCAGTTTTGGGCTTGATATGGTACAGTAATAAAAGCTTAACCAAAAATAACAATATATTTTAATTGTTCTTTGCCTAATTTATCTTAAAGATTAAGAATTGAAATCAAAAATCGAAATAAATAAGAAATAAAATGATTAAGCCGTTTTTGAAAAAACCAATAAAACAAAAACGGGTGCATGCTGGCTGGCGCGTGCCTCCACAGAATATCATGTCGACAGCAACTAAAACCTTTGAATTGAAAACTCATTAGTCGCGCTGTAATTCATTAGATCATTCACACCATACTTAACCTCACTGTCACAAATACGATAATTTCTCTTTAATCCAATTACGTACAAAAACAAATAAAAAATGAATTTAAATAGTCTTGAAATACTCGATCACACCAAACTAATTTCATATCTGTACCGATATACACAATCTGAAGCCCAGCGTTCTATGGGCGTCTGCCGTGTCCTTTCATGCAGTTCAGCTGTTCTGGAGTGATTGAGTAATAAATATCCATCCTAACGTTCGCATAATATTAGTATAGATTTAGAATTATAAATGATTTTAGTAAGTTTAATTAGTAACGCGTTACGATAGCATCTGGAAAAAAACGTTCTTCTTACTACGTCCCCGTCACAAATTGTAAATAGGCACTAAAAACAATAGCCATGAAAATCGGAGAAAAAACCTCATATACGAACCGTATAAATAATCGATATCACATTCGCTATGACCTCCAAAGCGAGCCAAGGTTTTTCCAGAGTATCCAGAATTATGTATGGTCTGACCGAATTAAAACAAACTTGGTCGGCCGCTGGCGTCGGAGCCCATGTATGCAACACAACAGTAAGTCACCAAGACATTGCCTCTTAATGACAATGAGTGATGACCTCAGTGCCTGGAGGATGTTTATTTGCCCAACCAGCAGGTACAATTTTTAGTGCAAAGTTTTAACGAATCGCTAATCATTTATAGTTTTCTTGCAAATGGAAAATTACATGCTGCGTACAAGGTGATATTGTATGTGTTACTTTATACTCCCAGGACACTGGACAGTAATGTTGAAAACACGCACTAAATTACAAAATGTTGACCCAATTTTTTGAACGTTTCAAACCCTAAAGCGCAATTTCCTTTACCACATTTTCGATTTTCCTACTTGAAAGGATTCAGCAATTAAGAGCATTATTTTCTCGCGGACGGTCGCCTTGAATGACTGGTAATAAGGAAAACGAAGTTAGTTATTATGTGCCTCACGCACGCGTGACGAAGTAGGTACGCCAATGAACCTTGGCGCGTTTGCAGTCGCAACCATGTCCGTTCCTGCATCGGGCACGCATGGAAACGACACCATCGCTTATGGGAAGACCTTCTAGAAGGGCTACGTTGAATTTAATTAAATTCGCGATTTATGGCTTATTTAATGCTGTCTCGACTTGCATTTTACTAAGACTGGACGTTATGACGTTGGTCTCAATCTCAACTGATTCCAAGAAACCCTGCCTTGAAGCTTCCAGATTCATAGTATTCTTTGGTCATTTGGTGATTACCATAATTCTGTCACAAATATTTTCGTATAGTATAGATCAAACATATTTTGATAGGCATAAAAGATTCCATTGGTTTTTAATAATAGCAGATTCATTGGTAACCTTGTCAAAACTAGTTTTGTTATGGTTTTCTCCAAGAATGTAGGGTTAGTAATGATTTTTATGAGTGGTCATGACATTACATTTGTGTTACATACGGAACGTGGGCATGAATGCAGATGTTGGGAAGAGCCTCGTAAAGTGTCTAACTACTTCAGCCTTGGTCTAGATAATACCATGGATTTGTCCTTAACATTGATGGTAGGCATTGGAGAGCAGTGATGGCTAGTAGCGGCTTCGACGTACAAGTCGTAGGTCGTGGATTCGAACCCTAAGGTGGACAATTTGTGCAATTTGTTTCATCACCACTGCTCTAAAAACGGAGAAAACATCGTCAGGAAACCGGCATGTCTTAGAACCAAAAATTCTAAGAAATGTGACGCCCAACCCGCATTTGGCCTGCGTGGTGTACTAGGACACTAGCACCCACTTCCTCTCACAGAGAGAAAGCCTATTGTCCCAGCAGTGGCAATGGCAACATAATCCTACTAATATTATAAATGCAAAAGTTTGTGCGTGTGTGTGTGTGTGGGTGTGTATGTATGTTTGTGTGTATGTTTGTTACTTCTTCACGCTGAAACGGCTGGACGGATTTGGATGAAATTTGGCACAGAGATAGATTATAGTCTGGAATAACACATAGGCTACCTTTTATCCCGGAAAACGCGGGCGAAGCCGCGGGCGGAAGCTAGTTATTATCTAGGCTATTAAAGGCTGATTATGCTATTGATGGTAGGAAGTTTTAAGTAAATTGGATTTTGACAAAGCTTATTAGTTATTGCCATATTATCTCCGACGCCCTTCAGTAAGTTTAGTTAAGGCCAAGGTTACGCGTGCCGTGTTATTCAAATCTGTTTATTTGCTAGTATTTCGTGTGGTCGTTAATCATCGCCTGTGGACTGCAAAACACCCGGTACAAAATAGCGAGTTAGCGAATAGCGACTAATAAAAACAAAGAATGTAGGTAAAAAATGGATGTAAGATGTGAATTATAATGAGTCTTATTTTAGATGGTCTACGTCAATACATTTAATATTTTAATAATAACATTTATATTAAATCCATTTTCCCTTTCAAGTTTCGGTCGTATTTACGTCATTATGGTAGGTACTCCCTATTACAGTTAGTATGACTGAATCTTACTAGATGCGGGACTTTAGGAGCAGCGGGTCATGCCGATTAGTGCTGAATGCTGACGTGGTATATCATGAATTCGCGCATTTTCCAAAATTATTTTGCCTCCCTCCCCCTCGGACCGCCACTGAGTGGGACCGGAAATATGTTATGTATTTACAAACACACCCGTACCACCGTACACCTCGCGTCATGTAGGTAGGTACCTAAGTTTGCCGCTCTGAAACCAGACTTGCGCGTGCGCTGCTGTTTTACTTGTAATACTGCTAACTGCGCCATCGACATATATGTTACCACTAGACACGCAATTCCGAACATTATCCATGTTACACTCAAGTGTGGTGCATGCACAACACAAGCCTCACATTCACTTTGGCGTTTGGTTTACTGCATTACGCACATAAAACCGTAATTCTCGAACTCATGACTGATTTTACATCTTTGTCTAATATTTTTATGGTAAGTAATAACAGAAAAATATTAAATTTTACGTAAATTACAATTAATTCACATAACTAATACGCAAAATTAAAACGTCGCAAAAGTAAAATCGGGACGTCACGCGCAAATCGAGACACCTGGCAGCGCTATAGTTGGGACTCAGGACTCCTCTCTAATACCTAGCAAAATTATCAAGTAAATAACTAATTGTTATTATTAAATATAGAGATTTGAAAGAGAGCAGGGGTCGCGGGTTCAAATCCCACCCGTGTCAGTTGTTTTTAAATCACTTATAAATAATTATATTTAATAACAATAAGATAAGCCTAACATGGCTTGGACATGCTTAAAATTGAAAAAACAAATACCTACATACAAGATTTTTCGGAATAAACTATAATATCGATTTCATTTCATTTCATATAAAACAACAGATTGATGTTAGAGTGAAACCAATGTAGGTAGTTTATTCATAGGAGTAAATTTTATCTGGCGATGGAAATCTGGCCCTTAAGCCTGTATAATTATTACCTCCTTACTTATAGATGATAATTAAATTAAACAGCTAAGTCAATAGGGTAGTTGACTACTATTAAAAAGTACAATAAATTATTTTATTTCAAAGAAGAATAGGAACAAAAAATGGAAAACATAGACGCTTTTAAAGTTTTTGGAGGGAGTATTCTCCGTCTTTGTCGCGCGAAACGGACATAGTATGCGGTGGTGTGGAGTAAGTACGACGTTCGCGTGGTGTTACGTCACCGCGTGATAGTGCCGTTCCTGTCTAGCAAATCTTTTAAAACGCTTATAACTTTGCCAATTTTGTAGATGTTTCATCAGTTTTATTGGTGTTAATTGTCTTTTTCAAATAATTTACAGATTCACAATAAAAAAAATAGTCAACATCCCTATTGTCATCTCTATTCATTGTCATAGACAAGGATAGTGGTATATTTAATCAGTAGTTAAAGTTAAGAGGCGTCTACATATATAAGTAAGGGGGTGAGAGTAATAATGGCAATTAACTCTTAATATGTAACACAATGAAAAGTCATAATAGGGACATTGTTCTAAAAGTACCGGCTCAATTGGTTTAACATATCAAATAGCTCCATAGATGATCAATAATAGTCAATAAAATTACTCCCATAGTTATGAACAAAGCAGTCCCCTTTAGTAAGCTTAATTCCATATCAATTGAAGTGTACAAACGGTTATTGGTATAAATTAATCTTAATTGGACCATTTGAGTTCCTGATTGACATATATCAGCTTGTGTCATGTCAAATTGTGACCACTCAACATGTTCAATAGCCAGTGTAGATACAGAAATTATTTTTGGGTGGGTTAAGAGTTGAAAATTAAACACTAAAACACTAATCTAATCTGAAATCTGTCAGAACTTCTCACCATGTTGGATATTCAATCATTTTTACTCACTGAATTAAAGATCTATGAAAGGCAGTTCGTTATCATTTTGCCCTAGACCATATTACTGCATTGAATCAATCATTCTTAACTGGATTAATAATGTAACCAAACCAGGGCCCCTACAGGTTAAGATAATAGGTAGTTAGCAGTAGCGAAGGGTTAATATTTGTAAGAGGTAAGCCGGAATACAAATGTTTAGCTGGCTACGAAAAGCTAATTATAAATATTTGACAATAGTAGGCAATACTGGCTGTGCTATTTTTCAAAGGGAAGCCTGTAGGAATCGTATTGTACCCTTTGCCACTGGTAGTTTGTGGTTTTCCATGTAAATAGGTTGCTTAAAGGGAAAACCCTAAGCTATGTAAGTACTCTTTAAATAAGTAAATATGACATAATGTCACTGTAGTAATATGACATTTATCATATTACCTACTAGGTCTCTTACTATGCTCTGGCATAAACTTAGCTTCATTGAACTGAAAGGATGCTGGCATACAAATATTTTTTATTGTGCTTATCTTAGATTGCTTGATAAGTTAATAGGTTCTACTAAGAACTAGAATAAATCAGTTCAGTATTAAAATTTAGATCATAAGTTATTTATTTAAATACCATTTTGGAATTAACAAAATTATGTAAACTTTGAAATTTATTATGAAATTATTTCTGTAATCAATCTATAATATTTTGATTGTGACTGTACATTCATTGTTAGCTAATGTAGCTCTTAGTACTTGTTGAAGTATTGATAAGAAAAATATGATTAAAACTAAGCAACAGGATGGCAGTTGAAACCAGTGCCATTGCTGTTTATTCTGATTTATAAGCTATACTATTGATGTAAAGTATTCACCAATATCCATCCCATAGTTTTAGTGTGAAAGAGTAACAAACATCTATACATCCATCCATCCTCACAAACTTTCACATTTATAATTTGTTGTTTGTACTTCATAGGTAAGTACCTAAATAATTAAGAAAAATAATAGGCGCTTAGCCAAATTAATTATATGCATAACAGGGCATGGAATTTTTACAGTTCTAAATTATAAAATCAGAAGATGATTTAGGGCCGAGTTCACCAACAAGATAACAGTCTGATAAACTGAAAACAGCTGTTTAAGATTTTTTTTTCTAGAAAACGTCATGTTAAACACCCGTTTTCAACATTACGGACTGTTATCTTGTTGGTGAACTTAGCCCTTAGACTATTATTGAAATATCAATTAAAGTGTATTATTGATTAGGTACACTACATGTTTGAATTTCTGTTGGTTGATTGTGATCACCTGATGCTTGACAAATGTAAAACAATGGAAAATATAGACTTATCAGTCAACACCTGACTGATGCACGAGTTCCTTATCAAATTCTGTTATCAATCTTTCTGTTTATTATGGACCTTTTTATCTACCTACTATGTATTATCTAACTGTTAAAAGCAAATTTAAAATTTCATAATTTGGATTATTTATGCAAGTGTTTAACAGTTGGTTGCAGTACAGGTAATTAAGTTTAAAGGAAAAGTCTCCTTTAAATCTAGTTACCTTTTCTGCCACCGACTGTTAAACACTTGCATAAATAATCCAAATTATGAAATTTTAAATTAACAATTTCTATGGTTAGTCTCTTTTAAAACTTAATGACCTTTTCTGCAACTTACTGACAGTTAGCGTGTTAAAACATCTATAAAACATTGAAAATAAGTACATACTCAGGATGTACTTAGATAATTGATTGGTATCCTAGAAATATTTGCATGCCAGATTATGTATACTGTATTAAATTGCAGAGTAAGTGAATACGACGCAAAAGGAATTCGAAGTTTTCTGTACAAAAAATCGAACTCAAGTAGGTTACGTGCAAACGGTTTACTCCCCTGAGAACCAAAGTGTACATATAAAACCAAATCTCTAATATTACAATAATAGACTTATTAGCGCGGAACAATGAAAATGTAACATCGTTAGGCACTTACGTATTGCGCTAGTTGTAGTAGGAGCAGACAATCCAAGAGGACATGTAGAAATCGACCCAAACCTCCAGCACCAGCCATTTTTCCTCACTGTGTTTCACGAATCGATGTAGAAGACACAATAATTATTTGTCATATCATAATTTCACGAACAAAAGATACGCCTTGCAATAATGATTACACGGAAAATAAGTTCTACGGCGCACTTTACTTCCACGACATTCGGTGAATAATAAACGAATGACAGTTCGTCTACGTTCCACAACCGACAAAAAAATATAAAACAAAATGGCCGATCGACGTCATAAGACGTCACGACGTCACAGAAGGACGTCTTAGAATGTTACTATATAAAAATATTATTTTCTACCTTATTGATTACTCTTTAATAATGTGGAGAGAAATAGAGAAAAACGCCAACTTAGGGCGTTTAGAGTAGTGTTAACGCTCAATAGTTGACTATCGATAGTCTATTGTTAGCTGACCGATAGCAAGAATTTCGATTGGTATCGATACTTTCGATAGCTCGGATTGTGACAACACTATTAATGGAGACAATAATATCGATAGTATCTATAGTTTTTAAAGCAACACTAGTGATAGTATTGATATACTATCGATAGTCAAAAACAATCGATAGTATTGATACTGATCAAATCTACAATAATTATATAAAATCTAAAATATTACAATACTAAAATATTCTATCGATAGTATTGATACTAATTAATACTATCAATACTATCGATAGAATTGGGTTTCAGAAGTTTACTAGCACTTTGCCCGCGACTTCATCCGGTTGACGTACTGGTAGCGCCATCTAGCGTCCTAGAGCAATCTTGACCGTTGAAAGTTATTGTTCTTTCCCTCGGGAACAGTACTTTTTTCTGAATGAAAGGTACTCTCTGTCCTTTTCTGTACCCCTGACAAGGTATATATAAACATGATGATCGGTTTAGTGGTTTCAGCGTGAAAAGGTAACAAATAAACAAACAAACCTTCGCATTAATAATATTAGTAATTTATGAGCAGCAATATTATCGATAGTCATCACACTTCACATTTCAAGCTATCGATAGTATCGATACTATTGTTAATATCGATAGGCCTATCGACAGTATGACCTTTTTTAGATAAAAAGTATCGATAGTTCGGCAACGCTAGTTTTATCATTTAGAAAAGACAAGAATAATTTGAAAAAGTGTCCAAATCATAGACATAGAATACTATAGACTGAGCCTAAGGACATTAAGCCGCTGGTCGTTTTTTGTTTGTGTGCATATCAGTGTGCGTGACTAGGTACACTACAAAAAGCAGTGATAGCCTAGTGGTTTAACCATGTGCCTCCCACGGCGAATGGTTCGAGTTCGATCCCGAGGCACGCACCGCTGACTTTTCCAAGTCATGTGCGTATTAGAAATTAATTATCACTTCCTTTATCGGTGAAGGAAACATCGTGAGGAAACCGGCATGTCCTAAAACCAAAAATTCGAAGACATGTGACGTCCACCAATCCGCACTGGGCCCACGCGGTGCACTACGGCCTCTCACAGATAGAGGAGGCCTGTGTCCCAGCAGTGGGAACATTATAGGCCGATTATGCTATGCGTGACTACGGAATTGCGGAAGAGTTTACTGGTTGACGCTTCAATGACGTCACTGTATCAAAACATTGCGCCAATGCGCGGTGTACTTTACAGTGACGTCACTGTATCACTATCAACGAGAAATGACAGCCTTCACACATAGTATTAGTGATGGGTCATTGACGGTTTTTGAGTTAATGTAATATAACTGTTTAACATTAATGGTCAACGGGTTAAAAAAACTGTTATTATATAACAGGTTAAAATTTCAATGATTCAATCGTTAGAGATAATCGTCAATTTATTGTGTCAACGTTTACGATACGAACGAATACGCATAAAATCACAACTTTGTTGCAGTTTAGGTTGAGATTTGATAAGAAATAAGTTTTTTTTTATTGAACTGGACTGTAATGGTATGACCTTTCCTTCGTACTTATTTTACTTCGTATTAATAAGTAACGAATATTTCCGAAGGAGATTACATTCACAGAAATGAATAAAATAATATTGAAATAATGCGTTGAGTGCGTTGACGTAAACTGACAGCTAATATTTTCATTCATTATTTTTTTTTTTTTTTTTTTTTTCTTTTGGCTTCGCACGGTTTGTGCATTTAGCCAATGTCACGTTTAGGTAGTAGGAACAAAGGTAGGGAAACGAAGATATTATTTTGAATAATTAATTAAAACGGGATTTATGATAGGACTGTATATAGGATCAGTATATGATGTTATAATTAATGAGCAAATTACAATGAAGAAAATTTACAACTTAATATTATTTACAGTAATGAATGAGACTATACATTTATAAATAGGAAAGCTATTTGTACAAAGTAAAGAAAGTATTGAGGTAGGAAAAGGAGTTCTGAGGGACAAGAGGTTACTGAGAAAAGAAGAACGGTCATATAAGGAACAGGAGAAGAAAATGTGATTTAGGTCGCCAACGTCTATGCCACACGAGCACATGGGGTCATCGATGATATGAAATTTGGCAAGATGGGCTGGAGAACAAACATGACCTAGTCTCATCCGTATTAGAACTGAGGTCTCCATCTTGCCAAACTTTGCCCTGCCAAACCACGGCTTTTCCGGAATATCGGGTTGAATGACTGAATAATAACGGCCCTTGGATTTGCTACCGATATCCCAAGCTACCTTCCAGGTGTCCCGAAGAAAAGTCTTTGGTAACGTCATAATGTCATTGCTAAAATTTATATAAGGAGCTAAGTCCCCACACTGCACCGCATCACCGGCAAGTTTATCAGCCACTTCATTGCCATGGATTCCAGCATGGGCCGGAATCCACGCAAATTGCAAAGTGTTACCTTCAGAGGTGGTTTTAAACGCAAATTCCCTTATTAAATAAATGATTGAAAACTGTGATTTGTGTTCGAAAGGGGATTTATTAATGGCTAGAAGAGCACTTTGAGAGTCTGTAAAAATTATGGTTTTTTTGAGCTTAAAAACACGAGTATATTCGATGGCTTTTAAAATACCGAAGCATTCCCCCGTAAAAACAGAAGTTTCCGGAGGCAGTTTTATTTTTGTACGATGTTGTATTGAGAATGGTAAGTACCTATCCCAACGCAACCCGACGGAGAACGCTTGGCAGCATCCGTGAATATATGATGGTAGTCTAAGTGTTCAGCAAGGAAATTATTAAAGCTTATACGACAATCGGGATCTGATTTACTACTTACACAGTTATATCTAATGATGGGGCTGAATTGTAAACTCTCATAACTACAATTAAATATGGGGAGTTTATTGCAACGGTGAATAGGAGAAGAAAGTGAAAGGAATTTTTTATAGCTTACAACTAAACATGGAGCACGTTTATGGGACCAGTAATCTGAAGATTCAATCTGTAGCACTAAAGAATCTAGTTTAGGAATGAGAGGATGAGTTGAGAACTGAAGAATCCGGAACAAATATTTGTCAGATAAGAATTGTCTTCTAAGATGCAAAGGAGCTTCCCCGCATTCAACTTGGAGTGCATTAATGGGACTAGACTTCATAGCACCCGAAATAATGCGTAATGCTTTAGACTGAATGCGATCCAATTTTTTAAAAGCCATAACACTACCAGGTTCTAAAACGAACAATCCATAATCCAGAGTGCTTCTGATAATTGCGTTGTAAATAAGTTTCAAAGAAAACGGATGTGCACCCCACCATACACCAGAGAGGCATCTAAGCATGTTTAGGTGATTTTCACATTTGTTGACAATATAATCACAATGAGGGACACTACTTAATTTACAATCAAGTATTACGCCTAGATATCTGAATTTATCTATAACTGGCATAGGTATATCCTTATAAAAGAGGTTTACCAAGGGGATATTTCTCTTCCGGGTGAATAAAACAGCCGCGCTTTTAGACGTGGATAAATCCAAACCGTTTAGATGTAACCAGTAGGCCTAACATGCGCTCCGCGATAAAATTGTCGATCGAGACGACAAAATTAGTCGATATCGATTCGTTTGTCATTTTTCCTAACATGCGCGCAATGATCGAGAACTTATCTCGTCGTGACTTCAATTTCTCTACACGAGAAAGCGATGTAGCCGTATAGTGAAAAAAATACTTTTTTAATCTAGCAACATCGGTCAATGGAACGAATGAAAAGCATTTCATTCGTTCCATGGAGTACAGATTAAGGAGTACTACCTTTTTATGAAGACAAGTTGAAAAAGTGTCCAGCTTTAATAGGTAAATAATAGTTTAAAAACCGTCCAAAATGACGGTAGCAGTACATAGGCAGAGAGAGGTATGGTATGAATGTAAGACAGTAGCGCCACCCTGATTTAACACATTTTGACGGACACTTTTCATACTCAGAGTTGTTCCTCCTTAAATATATTCTCCATGATTCGTTCGATTCTGTTGCGATGACGCGATGAGGTGGACAGGCAGACCCACGCTATTTTGAGGCTCGAGGTAATTTTTAGGGTACCGTACCTCAAAAAGAAAAACGGTACCCTTAAAGGGGATGACTTTGTTGTCCGTTTGTCCGTATGTCAGGACTACTCAGGACTCTTAACGGGTGGAGGCGTCTTGCTCATAGATGGCGCCACAAAAATTATGTAATAGCGACATCTTGATCATAGATGGCGCTATTGCATTTAGGAACCTTCAGGGCGCGAGTCGTACTCGCACTTGTCTGTTTTTTTGTTTGTCTATTACATAAATAACCATCGGCTTAACAGGCGCGGTCGCAACCGATGATTTTGGGGGGGGGTCATACCGCAGCCAAAGACTGGGGGGGGGGGTCATAGCGATTAATGCCGACGTGCTATACCTACCTACCGTAAATTACCATGTTTGGAGCATTTTTGTACGATTTTGGGGGGGGTCATGACCCCCCCTCCCCCCCCGTGGATCGCGCCTGCGGCTTAGTGATCCACCAGAGAGACTGGAACTCAGTGTCCCTCAGATCAAAGAGATATTTTTATCCTCTGCATCTTCCTCGTCTCTCTTTTTCATAAATCGTTCTTAGATACTTACATAATTAAAGTACCTATGGAACTGCCATAATTATATTTGGTTAGAACAATAAAAAAAGATTAGCTACATATATTTAATTATGTACCACGAACTTGTAAAACAGTTAGTATAACTTTGTTTTTCTGCAATGTCGGGCTTTGTCTATCCTTCTCGTGCTCAAAAGTTACGACGAGAAAAATCATGAGTTAAGTCACGTAGAAGTGTCAAAATATGATAAAATTATGGTGTCATGTTAGGATTTGTCGACAATTTGTCACGAAGTCTAAATTTGACAGAACGAGACGAGTTGTTTGTGCTGCCATGTTAGCTCTGGACGAGAAAAAGTATTATCTCGTCCTAGCGTGACATAATGCAACGAGAAACGCTTGTCGCGCTGCGCATGTTAGCCCTGCAGGTCTCCAAAGTAGACAAAGCAGAATTGATGGCACAGCTAGCTTGTTCAACAGATTGGCTTGAAGAATATAATAATAAGTCATCGGCATATTGAAGAACCTTAACATGATTAGTAATTAAAGACGAGTCTAGATCAAAAGTGTAAATATTGTATAGAAGGGGACTGAGCACAGAACCCTGTGGGAGACCTCTCCATACAAGATGAGATACCTCGTGATCTCCTATTAACATGTTAACAGAGCGTTCAGTCAGAATATTAATAATGAAATTCGATAAAATCAATGGAACCTGCAAGGCTTTTAATTTATTTTGTAAAACTGTTAATACAACATTATCATAAGCTGCATTAATATCAAGGAAAACTGCAATGGTGGATTGGTTATTAGAGAAGGATAATCGAATATCCGATGTTAAAATACTTAAACAGTCAGTTGTACTTTTACCTTTTCTAAAGCCATATTGTGAATCTGCCAAAAGACCGTTACTTTCCACATACCATTCTAGACGATTTTTAACTAAGTGCTCCGCTAATTTCATCAGAATTGATGATAAAACTATGGGACGATATGAAGAAGCATCAGATGGGGTTTTATTTGGTTTAAGGAATGGCAACACCATTTGACGTTTCCATTCAACAGGGATGTTTCCTGTATTCATGATAGAATTAATAAGCTCTAAATAATAAATAAGGACGTCATCATTTAAATTAGCAAAAAAGGAATACGGGATACCATCAATGCCTGGTGCAGAATCCTTAGTTTTATGAATAACACTCTTTAATTCAGTGAGAGTGAATGGAAGATCTAGTGTCGTATCTTGGATATTGAATTTGGATACGAGAGACAGGTTATGGTTAACCTCTTCCGGGACCCAAGGCGGTGCTAATTTATCTAAAAATTCACTGGCTAAAGAATCGGGGATCGGAGAAGGGTTGTTGTAAATGGACCTAAATCTACGGATATTGCGCCAGACAGTGGAAGGGTGAGTATTTGGAGAAATTGATGAGCAAAAATTACGCCAAGATTCAAATTTTTTCTTCTTAAAAAGTTTACAAGTTTCTTTAATTAGGTTAGTGACGATTTCAAAATTAATATCGGACATATCAAGGTTATAATTGTATTCAGCCTCTTTACGTTTCTTGACCAATTCAGTGCACTCGGAATCCCACCATGGAGGCGAGGGAATTGTACTAATATTGTTATTTTTTACAGGGAAAACTTCATCTGCCGCTGCGATTAATATGAGTGCTAAAGCTTCAGCACAACTATTTTCATTGCCATCAGAAATAACTGGCAAGGAGCAAATCTTACTGTCAACAATGTTCCTAAATTTGTCCCAGTCATTATTATTTCTATTAGGTAGTTTATGTTTTAAGTTAGATCTCCTTACTGGTGCCTTTGGTTTGGAAAGAGGATAAGAAATAACTATTGGAAAATGATCACTACCATAAGTAGAGGCTAGGGTATGCCAAGTTAATGAAGAGGCTAAGTTTGGAGTACAGATAGAAAGGTCGATTGCGCTTTGGTTCTGAGTGGGATCTGAGCGACGTGTGGCAGCTCCTGAGTTCAAGATGCATAAATGATGTAAGTCTATTATTTCTAGTAGTTCATCACCATAACAATTAGTAGTTGAACAACCCCATGATTGGTGATGGCAGTTAAAGTCCCCCAATATTAAGAAAGGCTTTGGAAGAAAAGAAAAGAGATTATTCATCTCTTGAAGAACAGAAGAGGAAGGGTGAGGAATGTAAATAGAAACAAGACAAGTGTGATGCACTTTAATAGCTACTATTGAAATTTCCTCACTATGAGGAGGTAATGTAATAATAGAAAAAGGGATAGAATTCTTGATAAGTATAGCTACTCCACCATACCCATCAGATCTATCCTCTCTAATGGTTAAATAACCATTAATTTTAAAAATATGATTTGATTTGAGCCAAGTCTCTGCTAAGGCAAAGGCAAATGGCTCATATTTGTTTAAAAGATATATAACATCACTCTTTTTGTTTACTAGACTGCGGCAGTTCCACTGGATTATTTTGGATGTGTTGTCCATTATGAATGGATTGAGATACATTGAAAGACGGGGCAACGTTGGACGGTGAAATGTTGAACTGAGAAAGAAGATTGTATAAAGCAGAAACAAAATCGTTTATGGAAAAATTTGTGTCGTTTTTTTCATTATTATGATTAATAAAAAAAGCACAACCATTTGATGGTTGGGGAATGTCATAATCTTTTATAATGGCATTGTGAGCCTCTTTATTATATCCTTGTACAGATTTGGGAGGGGACCGTGGTTTAAGGAAGACAGTCTTCTTATAGCTACTTGAAGCAGGCATTCTGTTAGGTGAAGAAATTGATGGGGTGTGTGCAAAGTTTTTAGAAGGAGAAGATAAAAGTGTATCAGCATAGGACTTAGTTACTGGTGGGTAAAATTTTTCTGCTTCAGCATAAGAAACTGAACTTTGTGCCATATATGTTTTAATTAATTTTTGCCTAGAAAATTCTGGGCACGACTTATTCGTAGCATAGTGAAAACCAGAGCAAAGGCAACAAGAAGCACTTTCTTGTTCCCTTTCACAACTGTCCCCAGTGTGGCCTTGACCACATTTATAACAGCGAGGCTTGGACCTGCACTGAATTTTAGTGTGTCCAAAACGACAGCAGTTAAAACACTGTACAGTAGGGAATATATATAAATCTACAGGTAATGCATTATAGCACATAAAAATTCTTTTTGGTAGAACCTGCCCATCAAATGTAACAACTATGGATTGGGATGGTTTCCAAACAGTTGTACCATCAACAGTCGTTTTAAAATTGAGACGTCTGACTTTTAAGATTGGTCCGCAACCTATAGGAACCGTTATGTTATCAATAACCTCCTCCGGAGACCATTCTGCAGGAACACCACGCACTAAACCCATTCTGGTGACATTAAAAGTAGGTATAAAAGCTTTGTAATTATATGTTTCAAGACTATTATGAGTAATAAAAGAATTAGCGTCCAGAAAATTCGAAAAAGAAAGAGAAATTTTATTGCGTCCAATTTTTTTAACGCTACCGTTGATAATATTTTGGAAGGCATTGTGCTTTAAGAACTTGCCAAATGTAATTGGGTGCAGTGTCGTTCCATCATCTGGTGAAATCATGATTTTTTGAACATGAATGACAAAAGGCGTGCTGTCTGTTAAACCGTATGTTTTACGACCTATCTGGGGTTGAACAACTGAGGACAGAGCAGGGACATCGGGCATTTTGATATTAGAACTAGGTATTACGATTATTTCAGAATTGGGCTCTGATGTAATAGGTTTTAGAGTAGAGTCCATGCAATCACAACCAGAAGACGCGGAACCGTGGTTTTTCCGGGTACGGCGACGTTTATTGCAGTGCTTACACACATGTACACGGCTTCTTTTCAAATGACGAGTCGAAGACGACCCATCGGTATCCATGCCTGATTCATTGGAAATAGTAACAAAATTGCCTGCCGGGGGAACAAAATCCCCCGGATCAGGCGGGTCTTTCATTTTTCACAACTAAATAGCTAAAAAAAACTTACCACTACCGAAGAAAATATACAACACTAAGATTATACTACAAGTAAAAGAAAATAGAATACTAAAACTATGACTACTGATCTTATAATTAGGGTTTTTTAAATTTACAAATTTTATATCAAAAAGACGCGTCCACAAAGTCCGAAGTTTCCCGCGCTTTTCTCATTTTCATTCATTAATGATTAACAGTTAACCCGTTGACCAATGAAGTCGTTAAAAAAATCAGTTTATTGATTCAACGCCCACCTCTACACAGTATACAGACACGGTTAGACTAACTCCAGTATATTCTTCCTCCAAGGTCCAAATAGTAAAATTATAGTTCGAAACCCGTCCAAAATGGGGCTAGCAGTAGGAGGATAATCGGATTTTGACGGAACTTTTCAATGTTTTTGATTGAATGGAACTTTTGGCGCTATTTGAAAACCTTTATTAAGCCGCGTTGACACGTTCCGAGTGGACTTGGATCCCTACTCGGACGTAACTCGTACCTATTGTGGCAACTGGCCGTAATCCGCTAGGTGATATGCTCGGATGATAGGTTTCAACAATACGAGTTACGTCCGAGTAGTCATCAGAGTCCACTCGGTCCGAGCATATTCATACCGTGTCAACGCGGCTTTAAATGGCATTTTGACATTTGACTGACGTTAACATGACATTGTTGCGATCGGTCTCATTCGTTGCAGGCTCGGTCTGTCGGTGTCTCGGTCAGTGTATGGGTGACTTTGGACACAAGGTGGGTTCCAGTTCATGTTAAGAATAGCGATATCGATGACTCTGTCTAACAGGCTGATTACAATGAAATGTTACCAAGTAAAATAAAATGAAATATCGTGTAACAAATTATGACCTAAACATGATTAATTTAATTTAAAATGTAGCTTAATAACTAACACCTATTTTTTTTACGGTTATATAATTAAAATTATGAACTCTAAACGAAATTTGGAAAAATAATTATATCTTTAGAAATAAATTTGAATTAAAAAAATGGACTCTGGTAGTTTGCTCTGGCAACACCATATGATAAATGTCTGCTGTTATGGTTGGTCGTTTTTTCTTGTTTCTGTTTATTTGTTGTGCTTTAAAACGATAAACTGTTTCTGATTTTTCCATCATAACGTTGAGTCGGCATACTGTTACGCCGTTGCGGTGAAAAAGTGTTGTGTTGAGTGAAATAGTGATTCTTTCGAGATTTCTTTGTGAGAACGAGAATTGTTTCGCAATTAATCAAAGTAAAACATAGGAAAGTGCGTCAATTGTGGATTTCCAGCTTTTCAAGATGTATTAATTTGTATTATATGCCCACCTTTATGAATAGATATTATTTTATTGTCTTACTGTCAATAAAATAATATCTATTCTAGGTGGGCATATAATTTTTTTCATTGGATTTAGTGGGATCCCACTAGATGGCGTGCAAATTCGTCTCACATTTTTACTATGAAGTTGATATTCTTCTCGCTAGAGTAATATTGTTCTGTGATTCGTTGTTTTGTCAAGTTTTGTGTAGGTACGTTTTTTTTAGATTTAATTGTAAAACTATTGTGCTGTGCGCAGTAATTAACAACTTAACTAATATCGTAAACTTTTTAAACGAGACAAGTTAATGATAGTGTATTATTGTCCCAAGTTGTATTGTAAATCGGTAAAACATGGATCAATAGGTACCTGGTCTATTGCAGCGTGTTGTGAATTTGAGTCTATAAAATGGATAGAAAAATAAGACAAAGAGGTGTTTATGTAACTGCAAGACAGAAAAAGAAGCTGGTAGAATTAATGACAAAACATCCGGAGTTGATATCTGGCCGGGTGACACAAGACTTTAGCCATAGGGACTTTCAACGACTGTGGCATACTATCACTAATGAATGTAACTCCATACCCGGCGCGAGAAAATCTTGGAGACAATGGAGAAAAGTACAATTTTTGATATTATGTTTTCTCAAAAAGCAAAAAGAAATTCTAAGTACTGGCAGCACCGCTTGCCATTGGAAACGTCTAACCCCCTTACTTATAGACGCTTCTTAACTTTAACCACCGATAAAATAACAACTGTCCTTGTCATTTCGACGCCCCCGTGCAATAAGTTGGTAAGGTCCATATATTTGTTAGGACATTACCGACTTATTGCATGGGGGCGGGCGTTGATTTGTAAGCCAATGAAATCATCATCTATAAGTAAGCGGTAAAGTGCTGACAGTTGGGCCTACATTGTCTCTCCTGTGGCGGAGTCCCAGTGGCAGGGCTGTCGGGAATTGCCGACTCGGATAAATTATACCGCTCGCTCCCCCCTTTTGATAATTATTAACACTATTATTCTCTGTTATTTATCATTTTATTAATTCTGTGCTACAACTAGTAGTAAAGCGATATCTTTCCTATACTATAAATGTTAACTTGTAATTGTATTTCATTACATTGCAGACTTGGCAAGATTTAAAGTCAAAGACAAAGAAACGGCAAGCTGATTCAAATGGTGAGCTACCAAATTCAGTAGTGATGCTCACATCCGCCGAGCTGGAAGCCTTGGGGCTGAAGAATGTATCATCAACAACAAACCAAAGTACAGAGTTTATACCTCTTGAGGACCATAATGATCAGGACAGTTTTGATAATGCCATAGAATCCAATGCCTCATATGACCCTGGTGATAGTGACCCTGAATATGAGCCAGAAGAAAAAGTATTCACTGACCCTCCTGAAGTGAAGACGAAACATAAAAATAACACAAAACTTAACTCCAAGCATACAAACAGCTGTGCTTTCAATTGTGATATGTTAGCAGCACAAGAACAACGAAAAATAGAAGTCAAAGAGGATTATTTAAATTTTAAAAAGGATTATTTAAGACAGAAATTAAAATTGTTAAAGGAACAGACAGAGGCTCTGAAGAGTATTGCTAAAGGACTTTGTGCTAACAAGTAGTGATGTGAAGCATGTAGAACCAGATGGCATCTTTATATGAAGGTGACATCAAGGGCTGCAGACAATTTTAAGAAGTCAGCTTTCTTCTCAGTGGTCTGGTTGCAAAAATTCAGCTGCATCATACAGACAATGATAATTATGGGCTGTGATAGGGTTGCTAACCATCCTGTTTTCCTAGGACATGTCCTGGGGCATCCCGGATAGTTTTTGAATGCTTTGACATTGACTGCGAATCGACGACACGCCTCTAGGAATAAAATGTAGTCGACATTTGTATTGACTTATTAGGTATTTACATTTCTTTAGAACAACCAATCGTGCGTTAGCATCTTCACTGAACTGATGAAGTCCGATTGGTTGTTAACTTGCCCTTTGTTAACATTCACGCGATCAAGTATATTAATAAAATGAAAAACTCGCATTAGGCACTCTGTTGTCTGTTGTAGACTCGCCCGAATCTAGTGTCAAGTTGGGTTATTTGTACGGTACAAATGACCCAACTTGGGTACAACAAAGGTAAGTACAAATTGTACCTACCTTTAGTTGCAATGTGCACTCTGCTTGTTGTCTCTTTCTTACTACTGTTCTACCTATTCAACTATTAACTATACTGTGTCTTGTTTTTATGCTGAAATGTCCTGGTATTTCTTTTTATCTTCAAACCCTGGTACTCAAAATTTGGTGATGGCAACCCTAGTTTGTGAAAGCAATGGAAGAAACATTTTTTTGTGCAGTGTACAGAAACTCATAGAAATATGAACATTATCTATACACTATAAGGTTCATATTCATTTATACGAATATATACAATCGCTTCATAAGAATATGAACTTAATACATAATGTATAATGATTTTAATGAGTTTTTTGTACATTTTTCTATGAGTCCTCATAGTAATGTTCGTGAATATGGGGGTTAGATATTTGTATTGCATTTTTATTGAAACGAATATGTATTATTATAGTGGAAAAATACTGGATTTCATTCAGTCCATTGGCGTAGCCAGCCATGGGCACAGGGTGGGGCAGCAGTCTAAATTTTTATGTAGCGCCGCGGTCTTACCCCATTTTTTTTGTGTCGACTGTCGAGTGTGAACTTTCTTACGGATATTAAGTATTGAGTTAGTACCTAGATAATTTATTTTTTTAGGTTTGGTTAGGTACCTTACAGGTCACAGCCAGGGTGGGGCAAGCGCCTTACCCTGCCGCACCGTGGCTACACCCATGATTCAGTCTCTTATCAAAATCTGACTGCTCAGTGTTTCTGGAAGGCTGTTATCTTGCCATATGAAAGTAGATAATAAGTACCTAATGAATAGAATTATGAAAATAAATTAGTTTTATTTATAAATGCCCATTGTTTAACTGACAGAGCAAGTTTTATTGAACAACTTTTTACGCGTCGTCGGTCGGTCGCATACATTCAGGGCCGAATTTTTGGACAGGGCAATAGGAGTTCTAGCCCCAGGGCCTCCACAAGAATAACCTCCCATAAATCCCAGAATCCCCTCCCATAACTTAATTTTTTTTTAGTCAAACAAAAATGACTCGGAGAAAAAAGTTTCACAAAATACTTTTTTTAAAACAGTTCGAAGCACATTCCTGTGAAAATTATGGGAATATTATGTTCGCAAAATGTTAAATACACTTTGTCTGCGACGTCGGCGTCGTCCGCGTAACCCACAGCACTGCCACTGGCATAGATTATACAGTATGCCACTGGGTCTGTACCTACCTACTGTACATTTTTCGCCATTTGTCGCCGCGCTTTTTCAGGATCAGCTTTCGTTTGCCAGACTCTTTAATAAATTATAAAAAAACAAAACCTGTAAACAAAACAAACAACAGTAGGCATAGAAGCAAAGAACGGCAGCAGGATTTAGAAATTTTTTTTTTTGTGTGAGCGGGCGAACGGGGGCGTCCATTAGGTGAGGCAAACGCCTCACCCTATATACACATTAGTCTATGGCCTCACCTAATGGACGCCCCTAAACAGGGGAGAAGGGGGTTGAGCTGAATCTCATGACATCTGACCAAGGGGGGAGTGGTGGTCGAATAAAAACAGGTTAAAAAAAAACCGACTTCCAAAAACTACACTAAAAACTATGAAATAAAAATGTTAAACTTCCATAAATAAAAATCTAAATGTATATTGAAGTCGGCGGGGCCTAGCATAAATATAGGAATGAAAGGAAATTTTTCGGTATTTGACTGATTTTGGGAAATGGTTTATATTAATCTTCATTATATTATAAGCACACTACATTGATATTTCAGGGAGATCTACTGTATTTATCAATAAAAATCAGTGATAAAGTATAAATTTCCAAAACCGCTCCAAAAACGCTGTTTCTGCGGAAGTGACGTAACACGCTAGTAAACGAGCTTTGTCAACAAGACAGACGGTGCAGCTGAAATTAATTTCATCAATAAATCATTTTTATTGGCTATAATGGCGTATATAAATGGTGTGTAGTTCCACAATGTACAAATACGTCTTAAAGCAGTCCATCATGATTCATGACACAAAAGAATTTATAGGTAATGTTTCTAAGTTTTTATCAACATAACCTAAAATGAGATTTCACAAAACTTCTGAATGATTATACAAAAGATTTGTAAATAAATATGTGGCAGGTAGGACACTGCTGTTTTTACATTTTTAAGTTCCGCAGCATAATAATCAGCGTTAGGTATTCTTAAAGAAAAGTGCAACCATAAATGCGTCTATCTTAGGTAGGTTGTATCAGCTTGCACAAAATTTGACTCCATTTTGAGATTCGATATGAATATTTATGCCACTAGATAGAAGATTTCTATGAAAACAGCTTCAGAAATAGCTCTAAGATCAAATATAGCACCCAGAAACCATAAAACGCAAACTACAATCTGTCAAAGCCGTGCTTACTCCAGTGTTGCCAAGCTAGATTTTCATTTTACCCCAATGCCTGATTAATATTACTCTAAAATCATAACTATTTATACAAAAATACCTGGCTAAAGTTTTGGTTTTAGATATACAATAAAACAAGTTCTTTCTTAATCAATGGTCATGTTTCACAATAAAAATATGCTGAATTTGTTTAACTCAAATTCAATTCAAATACTTAGGTACCTACATGTATTGCTTACCAAAAAGCCCATAAACTATAGTAATCATAACAACAATACGAAATCTAACCTTAAAATTTTGGAAGTGACTCCGCGACCGCCGCCGTGACCTGAATTTGCAGCCGGCACTGGTTGCTAAATTGGCAGCCGGCGCTGACTTTTGAAAAAAAAAGCGGGAAAGGGAGTTGGCAATTTGTCATAATTAAAAAAAACATTTCATGTTTCATTTGAGTAACATACCTAATTAGGGTCCAAGAGCGAGCGAAGCGAGCTCGGGAACTTGGACACCCCGACACGGACAGGTTAGGTTCGAAGGGGTAACCCCTTCGTGTTATGTTACTTTTAACCTTGCAGATAGAAATAGAAGCTCCGCGTACCGGAGCTCCGTCGACCACCTCCATCCCCCTTGTAAGTCCAAAAAAGTTGTATTTTGTTTTACATTAACACTGTTATTTAAAAGTCAGTCTAAGGTATTTAATTCAACTTAAAACACGGCAACATTAATCTGCTGCTACGGTAGTTTGCAATTATTTTCGTCTGGTATCACTGCTACTTCAAGGCTACTCCGGTTCCTAACGGCATTATTTTTGGGAGCCTAGTCGGCGCCGGCTGCGGAGGCGCTCCCTAAAATTTTACCCTCAAATTTACCCTAAAGAATTTTTTACCCTAAAAATAAGTTGGCAACACTGGCTTACGAGCATGTGACGTCAACAGAGTGCGACAGGCCGTTCTTGTGACAGCTACAATAACAAAAAATATTGCATTTTATTTTCGTGTAATTTGCAAAAAATATACATATTTTAGTTAAAAATCAAGTGAAATAAGTTTATTTACGCTATGAACTGATAGGATGACCACAATCTGTAGCATATTTTCAATGTTGTCAAGAACCGAAATGCTGCACGTTCGCTGCACACACTGCGCACGTTCTTCCTGTTCAAAGGCTGAGAGGTAAAAACCTAAAGAAGAGGCCCCGCCGACTTCAATATACATTTAGATTTTTATTTATGGAAGTTTAACATTTTTATTTCATAGATTTTAGTGTAGTTTTTGGAAGTCGGTTTTTTTTAATTATAATAATACCTTACGTATTTATAGGTGCAGTGATAGCTTAGTGGATTAACCATGTGCCTCCCACGGCGAATGGTTCGAGTTCGATCCCGAGGCACGCACCGCTGACTTTTCGAAGTCATGTGCGTATTAGAAATTAATTATCACTTGCTAACGGTGAAGAAAAACATCGTGAGGAAACCGGCATGTCCTAGAACTAAAAATTCGAAGACATGTGACGTCCACCAACCCGCACTGGGCCCGCGTGGTGGACTACGGCCCACTCCCTCTCTCACAGAGGAGGCCTATGTCCCAGCAGTGGGAACATTATAGGCCGATTATGCTATGCTTATGCTATATAAAAGTACCATAAAATCATGGATAGAGCGACTTTAATAATATACTGCCTTTGACACACATTTTGTATGTACTTTTACCGAGATCGATTGCTTTCACGAATTTATATAGGTACTTACCTTCTAAGATATTTATGGATAAGTACGTTTCAGTAATCGAAAACAATGATTTTTCAGCAATAGGCTCTTTCCCTAACTTTCTATCAAATAAGACTTGAACATAAAAAAAAACTGTGTGTACTATACACCTCTGCCTAACCTTGCGGAAAATACTAGCGTGATGTTATTTATGCATGTATAATATCGAGATCGATTGCGTCCATGAATTCGTGTACCTACATAATATGACTTTTTTATTATCGTCATGATGTCATCGATATACACGAAAAATTCCGTTTATTGAAGCTGGTTACAAAACTATTCAACCTAAGTTAATACAATATAAATGGGACCACCTCGCGAGCTTCTTCTACCATATGAAAAAAAAATCGCGTAAGGCTCACAGATCACAGAGTAATCGGTGTACATACATTAAAAAAAAAAAAAAAAAAAACCAACCGAATGCAGAACCTCCTCCTTTTTGGAAGTCGGTTAAAAATCGCCAAAATCACCTCACGTAATTAATGGGCGCCCCCTAACGTCATCTATAAAAACTACATCAACACCGTCACCGGTTTAATTCTCAAACGCAGCCTGTGTGGCCTTGATAAACGCTTTATTTTATGAGTAACAAATGTCTTGAGCACGGCATCAAAGAAGTATTATTTTGAACCTATATATTTTTGGGGATTTAAAAAAAAGCTTAGGGGAAAATTTTGGAAGAAGTTGGCAACCCTGCATTTATTTACAAATGACCAGTGTTGCCACCTTAGGGTATTTTTCCATAGATTTAGGGTAAAACAACTCGAAGGGAAATTTTTAGGGTATGAAATTATTTAGGGTATTTTTTAATCTATTTAGGGTATTTTGTCATAAAACTACGTAAGAAAATGTTATGCTATAAAAACATTTTAAAGTCTGCGCCACCACTGAAGTCATACACGGCGCTGATATCGCTGAAAACTAACAAACAAGGCAAAAGCGAAACTTACAAGCTTAGTACCTACCAGTTTTTTTCCGTAGGACTTTATTGAAGGCACGGACTTTAATATGAATAGCTTCGGCTGTTTTTGAAGAGGTAGAGTTGGTACATTAACTGATAGATTTCTTTATTATTTGAGTAACAATATGAGCATACCATTTGCCGAATGGTGAGCATCAAACCGTGCAATATAAATGTCTTTATTTCATTTTAAAACAATAATATTTAGGGTATTTTTTCCAATGACACTGCAAATCTAGGGTAAAAGTTAACGGAGCTTAGGGTAAATTGAAAAATAGACCTGGCAATACTGCAAATGTCATCAAAGTCAAAACTTCAATTTATTCAGAAAAAAACATTATGAGTTAAATATTGTGTAAAATACATATTTGATTGGTTTTTCGAATTATTCTGTGTTGTTACTTGTTACCGAAAGCGGTCAACTGCTTCCGAGATGTATCTACACTTAGGTAGAACATTTTATTTTGTAATATTTATTGTGATTGGTAAGTTTGTTTCTTTTCTCTTGTATTTATACATTTTAATGAGTACTACAGTATTATATACTCTTACAATCTGCTTAGGTATATATAATGGTTTAAGTTAAAAGTATGTAAATGCCCTCTTATTGCTTGGGTCCATCAGTGGGTTGGAAAAAAATATGGATGATAAATTTTCGCTCTGCGCGCTAACCGACATGTCCGGTGCGCGGTGTCATTAATACGCTTTCTACACGACGAGGATGTGTGAGAGCTTGATGCCTTGTATCTGTTATGAAATAAATACTAAAATAGTCATCTTTGGACCAATAGACAGGAAATAGGAGCATTGTTACTGGTTCTTACATTTTGCTAACAATGTAGCGGATGGAATTGTCTACCAGTATTGATGCCTACCAGCAGCGCTGGTGTATTGGTAGACAACCTCCATCAGTGCACTACAATATATTATGGTGTCCTCACTATAAAAACATGAAAAGTGTTTTGTTCATATTGTTTGGTTCCTACCAAACAATATGAACAAAACACTTTTCATGTTAAGATATGTATGAGAATTGAAAATATTTTTTATGAAACTATGGTAGACTTTCAATTAAATATTTCACATTCAGCAAGCTGTGTAGTTTAACAATTCATTACAAGTACATTGAACTGAAAACTATTAAATAATTTTGAATTCAATTCTGTGCAAGTTCAATACCTTATGTAAATTAACTTTTACTGAAGAATATTAATGAAACACAAATTTTAATAAAATAAATACCTACATAAGATGTAGGTAAATACATAAGGTTCCAGTTTTCTTGTTCAGGAAAATTAGTAAAGCACTAATAATTAAGTAGTTAATTTATTCCTATTTCAGGGTTAGCTACAGTGACCACACAATTTGATATCCAGGAAGAAATAGAAGCAGAGCCTGATGAAATTGACAATAATGATATTCCAAATGTAGATGAATCAGAATCACTACTCTCTAATGTGGTATCCGATGTCAATAAAACACTCACCAATTTATATAATACTGTAACTTTGGCTAACATTACTGCAGAGAACAAGACAAACACAGCAAATGAGACACGAAAAATAATCAGGTGCAAGGAAATTGTCTATGACCCAAACGAGGAAGTGGAACCCACAGTGGCGATAGTCAATGCCTCACAGTTAATTAAATTGTTGCATGTAAATCCAGAAATTACAAGTAGAGACATGGAGGCTGACTGTCTACTTGTCTTCTTTTATGCTAGAGCTTGCCCTTTCAGCGCTCGGGCAGCACCACATTTTAATGCTCTAGCAAGAGCATATCCTGACGTGAAGATGGTAGCTTTGGATGCTTTGAAATATGGCGGAACAAATACTGTTTATGGAATAGTGGGGGTGCCAACACTAAAAGTGTTCCATAATGGCAGACCTTATGGAAAATTTAATGGCACAGATTATAATATTCAATCTTTTAGTAAATTCCTCCATGCTGTAACAGGAAAGCATGCTCTTAGTCTCGTAGTTACCTCCAAGGATTTCCAAGGTCCAGTCTCCAGTGTTGTTGAGACGGAAACTGATTATTTTCTAGTCTTGTCATGGTTGTTTATTATTATCTGTTCTATTTATTATTTCATGCAGTCCAAATGTTGGACAATGATTGTGGAAATGGTCCAAAATAACTGGAGAGAATCAGAGGCACAACATGAACATAATGATTAGTTTCATATATTTATTTATTAGGTGAGAAGTGAAGTGATTAAAAATCTTATATTAATATTTCTTGACTTTTTTTTATAATCTAACCTACTAGCTGTAGCCCTTGTTTTAAAGTCTATGCTATATGGGAATTTAAAAATTTTAACAATCTTACAAGCCGCACCCACATGGCACATTACAAATACAAAACCCTGTGGGGTGGTTTGTAATCGTGTGGCCCTTGTCAAAGCCCTTGCAAGTGTGTTAGTAGGTATTATAGTTGATTCAGTGACTTGAAATCTATAGAAAAGCGTCGCTAAATGCGTCCCCTAAACGTTTTTTTTGTTAAAAAGCCAAATTGTCGGAAAGGAAAATAATGCAATAGAATATTGCACAATACATTATGTACATTTTAAAACTACTATGATGGATCCATTTTCCATGAAATACATTTCTAAACGTTTAAATAGTTGTCAACTTGACACTGACGGGTTACATTGCTCGCACAAGTCATAGGGATGTACTTCGACTAGAATAATTCTGTCGATATTTACAAAAAATGGAACCATGTTCTAATTTTGTTTCCGATTTGGTGTTGATCAACGTCAATCGTTATTAAACTTTTTAATTCATTTGATCAATGCAATTTGATAATTTGCGATCAATGTTAAAATCTAAACAAACATTTAAACGTAGATAAATATAAAAATATTTTTTGTTTTCAAATATCGATATCGGTTATTAACACACCAGAGATCGTCATGCACGTTCGTTACTATTAGGTTATTAGATTTATCTTTTATCATTTAACTCACCTAGTTCCTGATCCTGTTAATTCCCATTATTTCCTTGATTTAAATTTAAACGCAATGTCTTGATTTTACGTAATATTATTTAACTTGTTAATATGGGCGTATCATCATTTCTAGCTTCAAGGCAAGGCAAGGTCATACTGGCTACGGTGGCTGCACTTCACATGACAATATACTTCGCGAAACCTTCGTTTTTCAAGGGCGAAAGTACGGTAAAAAATCAAGTGGCTACGCCTAGATACCTACCGGAGAAGTGAAGTGAACAAACGGCCTTGTATTCAACCGAACAAGGAAACCCGGAAACCGGTTGGAAAATAACCTATTGATTGATGATTTATAAAAGAGTAGCGTCAGTTACACCGTCCTTAGTCCGCGGTGTTTGTGTTAGTGTGAGGAAGATGAGCTCCGGAAGATACCAGGTGTTCGTGACGCGCAGTGACATGCCCCAGAGTGGCATGGACCTGCTGAGAAAAGAGTAAGTGTTATCCAGCTGTATTATTTTCTCTGTCTCATACACTTGAATATGACATTAGAATTAAATACCTACTCTTGGTCAGAGTCTTGGTTGGAGAGTGGCCTTAGGGTGTTTTGAGGCAAGTAGTGTATTTGTTTGTGAAACCATGACCTAAGTTTTTAGTATTTACAATGATGTAAACAACAGAGCTTGATCTATTTTATAAAATATAATTTTGATATTGAAAATAACAGTATTTATTTTTAAATTTACAGATGTGACGTAAAAGTTTCGAGTTATCCTTCAACCATGCCAAGAGAGGAGCTTCTCAAATCAGTGGTTGGAACAGCTGCCATCTTTTGTTCCCTAACTGATAAGATTGATAAGGAGTTACTGGATGCTGCTGGCTCAGGTCTGAAGGTGGTCGGAACAATCTCTGTGGGCCATGACCATATTGACGTGTCTGAGTGTAGGAAGAGAGGCATCAAGATTGGGTACACTCCAGATGTACTTACCGATGCTACGGCTGAGCTAACTGTAAGTACTACTATATGTGGTTACTTTTTGGTTTGTTATACAATATGATTTCTAAAATGGCATAAAAGGGTGCGTTTTCACTGACGCGGAGCTGAGCGGAGTGGAGATAAGCAGACTGTGGATGGTCTAATCATAGTGCTCGAAATCTCCACTCTGCATCAGTGGAAACAGGGCTATGATTATGATAGCTTTATAACTTGCACTTAAGTCTTTCTTTTTGTTAAAATCAGTCTTCCAAATTTCCAGCTCGCCCTCCTTCTGTCGACTTCCCGTCGTCTTCCAGAAGCGCAGCACGAAGCGCGCTCCGGCGGCTGGAAGTCCTGGGCCCCTACGTGGATGACGGGCCCCGGCCTCGCGGGCTCCACCGTCGGCATCGTCGGCTTCGGCCGCATCGGACAAGCCGTCGCACGCCGCGTCAAGGCATTCAACACCAAGAAAATACTGTACTATAACCGCAGCGAGCGACTTGAAGCTAAAGAAACAGGCGCCATCAAAGTCAGCTTCGACGAAATACTGGCACAGAGCGACTTCATCATATGCTGCGCCGCGTTAGTACCTGAAACTAAAGAGATGTTCAATAAAGCAGCTTTTGAGAAAATGAAGAAGTCCGCCATCTTTGTTAATACCAGTCGCGGAGGTACGGTTGATCAGGATGCGTTGATTGAAGCGTTGCAAAACAACACTATTAGAGCGGCAGGCCTAGAAGTTACTACTCCTGAACCATTGCCTTTAGATAGTCCGCTGTTAAAGCTTCGCAACTGCGTGGTGCTGCCGCATATAGGTAGTGCCGCTATAGAGACAAGGGACACGATGAGCGAACTTACGGCTAACAATATATTGGCGGCTCTTAAAGGCTGCGCAATGCCGGCGGAGTTGAAGTGATATTAGCAAATTTTAGTTATGACTAACTCTCTACGCGAAATGTCTGCGTGGTATTCGGATAAGTAGTTAAGTTACTCCTTATGACATCAGCTGTCTGCCAGTGAAAATCCCGTCAAAATTGGTCCAGCCGTTTCGGAGATTAGCCGGAACAGACAATTTTAAACATTGTTTTTTTGTTAAAAGTACCTCATATGCATTTAGTAAAAGCTGTAATTTTGACATCACAAACAGATATTTATATATTTATTTGTATAAAATATAGACATGTTATACAATTTGTATTGAATTTAGAATAAAATATTATATTTTATCGTTATTTTGTTCGCTTCAACTTGGTTCTAGTTTAGTACAAAACGAATTCACGACGATGTTTGTAATCAAATACGATACGACAGATGGCGCCTGTGTACTCTTGTGATCAAAAACATGCCAGTCTGTTGTTCCCTTTTGAGATATAAATCCAGTTACTCGATATTAGACATCCCAATGTAATAATACTTCAATCGATACAAATTGTTATTAGAATTTGGCTACGTCGCGCTTGATAAACTGTTCATCAATTTCGGTAGAGATTCGATTAACTCATTAATCGATTTTCAAAGATAGGCATCGTCAGTCAAGTACATTAATTGTGGAACAAACTTCATTGTAATCACTCTCAGACACGAGAAAGCTAGTGAGCGAAAAATAAGAAATTATTATTTACCAAACTAATAAATAAATTGGAGGGTATTGACATTCTCATTAGATAGGTAATTAATTTAGCACCGTGAAGTCTCTGGCGCGCCCGAAAGGAATAGAATGTAATTTTAATAAATTGTGTCTACCATAAAAGTAGTTTAGTCCCAGGCGTGAAGCATATTATTCTAATAAATGGCATTTCAACCATATCCACTCATTCAGAGCCTCAGAGGATCTTCTGGATATCTAAAACTATAAAACCAGTGTGGCAACGATTGCAAGTACGCCACTTTTTAAATTCCTACCATGTTGTCTAACCAACTGGTCGCCCTATCTTATCTTATTCCATCTATCTTCTTTTGTTTAATCCATTTACCACAGTGCTAGGGTCAAATGAAGTGGGCATAACGGTCAGTCAGTGAGGGTAACTTGATTTTGCCTAAATCGCCTCAGGGAGCCTCGAAAATGCCAGACAGCACTAAGGCCGATCGCATTTTGGAGCACATGTGCCTATAAGTAAACTCTTTGAACCCGGACACTTAATGAGGTGTCCAACCAGGTGGACCTACGGTCTGAAGACGATTTGTTTTCTAAACTTGAGGTTTAGTAGGTACCTAAAGGTAAAAATCGCAAACATGGGTTTACCTTTTGTCAGGCTTAGGTACCCGACCCAATTTGACGCCCGATCTATAAAACCAACAAATTGGCACGTTAGCACAACTTAATCGCCCGGATTGGCCCAGATGGGACGTCAAATTAGGTCGTTCATAGGCGGCTTAAGCTTGGCAAAAGGCAAACCCATGTTTGCGACTTTAAAACTCGGCTTTACGACAGGTGAAGTAAGCAAAATTATCTCGCGAAGTGGGGCGAGAACCACGCAGCGCTAACGCAGTGCTTTTGCACCGTAAACAAAAACAGAGCGTAGTGAAATTTTTGTTTTACTTGGTAGACTAGTTGCTAATGTCCATTGTCCAAGTGGGTAGGCTGGCCAGTCGGTGCGCCGCCGTGCCTGCGACTGGTCGCGCACGAGCGCTGGTATTTCTCGATTGTTTTCTATCGAAATCACTCTCGAAACGTGTTGTGTATGGGTTTGGATGCAGTGGAGTGAGGTAAGTTTACGGATGAAGTTTTGATTTTGCACTTAGTGCGACTATTATTAGATTACTTATTCTTTAGGTCCAGGAATAGTTAAAAAAGTTGCAGTTTTGCATATCTACTGCTGTTGCATGAATAATTTGGTGAAATGCAGTTTATCTTATCAGCATTTTTTTATCGCATTGCCTGCTAGCTGCTCTAATCAGTGCCGTAACTAGCCTTTTATGCGCCCGGTGCGAGCTTCTATAATACGCCCTTGAAAAATGTTGATGATCCCAAACCTTGGTCCTGGTCTGGTCATTTCTGTGCCCCTTCAGGATCTGCGCCCTGTGCCTGGGCACAGCTGGCATCGCCCTAATTACGGCACTGGCTTAATCACCGAATCCTAACAACGTTTTGATGTTTAACTGCCATGTTTATGTGTTTATGGGTGGTATTTTCTGGCGGGTCCATCACCCCGACATCAACTGTCGGGGCAGTGGCCGCCAGATAATACCACCCGGTCTGGTAGGAGGATCCTCCCTTTTCAATGGAGGGACATTCCTCCTCGTTCCTTCATTCCCCTAAATTGCGTTTCTACAGGTTTTTATCTTAGGAGCACAAACTGCACGGAGTTACCTATATGCCTTACGTTCCGAGTATTCTTAACTTGGTATGCCTCAGTGCAGTGCAGTTTCAATGGCGATTTATTCCATAATTTACCTAGATAAGTCTTATAATGTTGATATCAAATGTTTGTAAAAGCTTATCTAAATATCATGGAAGACTAAAAAATAAATGATTAAATTGCGTTTAAGCAGGGATAAGCTTCTGGTCATCTCCAAATAGTCATACCTACGTGTTATAACGAGCAAACAAGATTTGGTGTGTGGTGTCCAGAATTGGTGCAAGCATTGTTACTGTTACCTCTCAACTCTCAACTCCTATTCGTTCTCAGCGTTTCAATATTATTTTAAATCTGGAACATCTATTCTAGAACATAACCTAAAAAGTTGCAGTCTACACCTATATTTTTTGTTATTTAACCTGTCCCAGTGCTGGGCATGGTCTCCCCCATATTCATCCATAACTCTATGTTGCCTTATCTGGTCAATATGTCCTAAACACATCCAGGTCATTATACGCTAGCGTTTTCCTATGCATTGCAGTTTTCTCGAAATCTGATATTGGTGCTGATTCTGTTGAATATCGCACTAAACTAATTTTAATCACACTATATCTCTTTCTTACAAATATCATTGAAAAAGGACAGAAAATATTTAGAACTGTCATATTAGTCTACGCCCTTGTCATTTACGGGAAAATAGTCGTGACCTTTTGCGATTACGACTAAATTGACATCAAAACTGTTCAAGTGGACTAATTTGACAGGATTAAATTTAATCTATCCCTTTCTCATGTTTCATAATAGAAAGAGACATAATGAGACTAAATTAGTTAAGTTCGTAAACAACAGAATCGACACCATTGTTGTTTCTACCTACTGATATAGTGTAGTAACTAGTTACCAGCTACTCTACCTCTGTATTTATGAAGGAGGTCAAGGTTGGTGTGACCTACCACGCGGCTCACAAGGAAACCTGAATTTGGCAGAATTGGCAGTTACACCTATAAAACGGATGTAGATCAATCTATACCTACATAATTATCTACCCTCACGTCATATAGGTACCTACTGTGCTGTGGAGATACTTATGTAGGTTCCCAAAGTGGTACCTACGTATACCTACGTAAATATCTTTTTTTTTCATACCTACTCCGTGTAGTTATGGGATAGAATACATTTTTGTAGGTAGCTGCTAGACGTGACCTCTCGCTGCCGGCCGTGGTTCTGTCCATGGTCGGTGGCGAGAGCGCTTGGAATGCCGTCGCCTCCTTCTGCGAGGAGGTGATGGACGCCAAGGAGGCGGCGGAAAGGGAGAGGGAGGCACTATCCCCTCTCTCCACCCGCAGCAGACGCACCGGGCGCCGTAGGGCGGCCAATGACCTCCGGCCACCGTAGGGTGCGGCCTGCGACGAACCCCCTAGTTCGCCGCCCGATCAGATGCAGGCCCTGTGAAGGTTGCGCGCCGTGTTCCGCGCGCGCCTTGGGAGTGCGGCCGTAGGGTGACGGCCGCATAGGGTGACGGGGCCCGCCTTAGTTGGCGGGCCAAGACCTGCCGGGGGGTGCGGAAGAATGTGCGAGTATCTCTCGCCCCCCCCCCGGCTTAAGGTAGATGGAGGAACACCGTGTGGGGTTTAGTCAGTAAAAGTCTGACAGACCCCCCCGCCCCCCCTAGGGCGGGGGACATCCTATGAGGATTCCCCACAGGTACAAAAAAAAAAAAAAAAGGTAGCTGCTAGATAGATAAACTAATATAACTAAGTACCTACTTAGATACTTAAATAAATGTTTATGATTACATAATTTTTTTACAGACTTAGGTAGGTAGGTACTATCTTAATTAGAGACCCAACTAATTAGCGAATTTAAACTAATTATCGACTTTCGTGAGTTCTAAAACGTGATTCACTTTCCGAGACTGCAAGCAGTCGTCGCGGGAATGCAAACGGAATTCATTAAAAGTGTGATCGGACTTTCATCTTGTTAGAGTGGAATCTAAACGTAATAATAATAAAGTAAAGTAACGCACAAAAATCATACCGCCGGAGCTCGGAAGCACTGAATAGTTTTATAAAAAAACTGCCGCGATGACTTTCTACCGCGCAATTAGAAGATTCGCACACGAAAGTGCAGTGGAAGTATTTAGCTACGACAGTATGCGCCCGCGCCGGGAAATGCACGATTTATGTGCGCGTCAACGCGTACTCTCTTAAATTTTTGATGTGTGATGCTGTTCAAATTGTTGCAAGTTGTTGCGATGGAGTATAAAATACCTACTTAATTAAGTAGGTAGATTAAATTATTGCTTTATCGTAACTATTTACCTAGGTAGTAGGCACCTACGTCTTTGAAACTCGATCAGTAATAATTACTAATAGTACGTTAGTATTATATTATCTGTGCTAATAGGTAGATACCTACTCTTGTTAATGTTGATTATATTATTAGGTAAGTCCTTGGTATACCTAACCTACTAATTTGCGGACTGTGATTCAACTTTTGATATAGGTAACCTCTTTTTACGTAATCTTTATCAAAATACTGGCTTATCTACTATATAAAAATAAGTCGGGTTTTCCTTCCTGACGATATAAGTCCAGACCGGACGAACCGATTTCCACGGTTTTGCATTCGTTGGAAAGGTCTCGGGCTCCGTGAGGTTTATAGCAAAGAAAATTCAGGAAAATTTAAAGAGAAAAGCGGGAAAATCTTTTTTCACATACAGCGCCATCTCTGATACATAGCATGTACTACGGTGGCGAAACGGAGTTCGCTCGGGTTTGCTAGTTTACCATAGAAAAATGTATAACGCCATTTATTAAACATAAAAAAGTAATTGAAAAAACAGATAAAAACAGTGAAAGCCTTATCAATTTATAAAAATAAATATATAAAGGTGTAAATTCTATAGTAGGTAAGTACTTAGGTAACTTTATGTAAGGCAAGCAAAAAAATAGAGGATCTGAGAACACTCAATCTATGGATGAAATACCATAGGTATTTTGCATAAAATCCGATCGGCGATGCAGTCGAATGTATTGTGATTTCACATGAGGATTTCTACTTTTGTATTTTCTAATTTGACTGAAATCTGCTTATAAATTCTAATTTGGTAGATAGGTATTCATTTTGATGCGTGGACTGTGTTCTTCATTACGTATTCAAATGCGTATTTAATTATTTATACGTTTTGATTTATATCTACATTGCGTTGCTAAATAAGTATGTAATTAATATCTTAAGTTTATGTTGTCTCATTGATGGGTTAATAATCCATTGATTTTTCCACCACTTGTGTTTTTCCTCCATTGAGAGCCTGCTTTAGTCGCTATAGGACACCATGGTTCATAGTAGCCTAAACTCTGATGGGAAATCTTATATGAAACTCCAAACTGTGATGATACATAGCGATAATGAAAAAACACAGACAGGCATTTGTTCCGTTTAGGTACTTCATAAGAAGGAATTGGAAACTCAAGTTATCAACGAAAAAAACCACATTGGTGCCGATTCTCTTGTTTACGAACTAAACTAATTTAGTCGTATTATGTCTCTTTCTAATGACAAACATGAAAGGGGGATGGCAGATATTTAATCCTGTCAAATTAGTACACTTGAATAGTTTTAATGTCAATTTAGTCGTAATCGCAAAAGGTCACTTCTATTTTCCCGTAAATGACAAGAGCGTAGACTAATTTGACAGTTCTAAATATTTTCTGTCTTTTTTCAATGATAATTGTAAGAAAGAGATGTGGTGTGATTAAAATTAGTTTAGTGCGATGTTCAACAGAATCAGCACCATTGTTAAAAACGTCTAAAGTTCCGATTCTGTTGTTTGTGATGATGATGTGATGTTTGTTGGACACGTGATGAGACGAGATGATGACCATGTGACTCAAAGAGTGATGAACATAGAAGAGAAAAGAAGAGGCCGTGGACGACCCCATAAAAATGACATGAGATGTACCTACAAATGCAAATGAAGCGTCTAGTGTGGCGCAGAATTACAAGTAGGGCTGACCCCAAATAAAATGGGACAATAGCCAGGAGAAAGAAGAAGGTTCCGATTCTGTTGTTTACAAACTAAACTATTTTAGTCTCATTAGGTAGGTACCTATGTCTCTTTCTAACAAAAAACATGAGACATTAAATAGCAAAGATATTGGAATTAAACATTGTTCTATCTTAGGGATAGAAGAGATTTAATCCTGTAAAATTTGTCCACTTGCTTAATTCCAAAGTGAATTCAGTCGTCATTGCCTTAATATGTTGCGACTATTTTCCCCTAACTAAATGATAAGTGCGTACCTACCTACCTAGAATAGGTACCTACTTAATGTGACAGTTCTCTTCTGTCCTTTTTCAATGATATTTGTAAGAAAGTTGAATTATTGATTCAACTTAATGTGAATTAAATTAGTTTAGTTTAGCGATGCACAACAGAATTAGCACCAATAACATATTTAACCATTTCTACATGATATGAGCTTTATTTTGCCTAAACCATTTTAGTCTTCGTCGGTCTGCACCTATAAGGCCGCGGCCGTACCGGTACGGCGATTGCGTCGCGACGGCGAACAAACTCATTTAAACATATGTCGCATTTAAAAAAACCGCCTCATTCAGGTCGAAATCAATTGTCTATCAAGTGCGATAGACGAATGATATGAGTTTGTTCGTCGCGTCGCAATCGCCGTACCGGTGCGGCCGCAGCCTAATAGTCTGTTAACTGTTGCTATGATATTCATGGGAGTGATTTGAATCTCAATTAAGTTAGATATTAAACAATAAATCCCACTGACATTATGCAGTCCGTGACGACAATTTATGGAATAAATTAAGCCTTTTCAATGTAAACTACATTGTTCATATAAAACGTATTATTATAGTGATACATTGCTCTTGTGAACAAATGCCATTTGTTTTGTTCACGAATATGACCGTGTCAATTTCTGCTAGAGATTGTTTCACATAAGATTTCCCTTAAACGCTATGTTGGCTGCCCTGTAATTTTTTTAAAAGACCGTCGAAAATTTTTAACGCTGAACACGATTTTTCCAGCTACTAGTGTAACTCTTTAACTAGTCAGACCTTTTTTTCATAGCTACCTAGGTACTTACTACCTTTTCCCGTAAGACGTTTCATGGTAGGTACCTTTCACCCATCTCTATGCAAGACAACCACCCGTTGCTGCGTCGCTCCGTGAAAGCAGGACAAACCAACAAACACGCTTTCGCATTTACTTTTAACATGAAATAGGGATGATTTTTATGTAAAATACATTGTACTTCTATACTATTATAAAATTGTAAAAAGGCCGTGTCTGTACATTGAAGATATTTCAGAAAAAATAGTCGGAATAGGGTACTGGGACGTAACCATGCCCGAAAATATTTTTTTTTGCATTTTTGTCTTTCTGTGTGTATGTTTATCTGTTTGTGCGCGCATCAAGCAAAAACTACTGAACGGATTTTGATGTGGTTTTCACAATTCAATAGCTTGGGGTCCAACTTAAAATCTAAGCCACGTTTCATCTCATTCCGGTGGGAGGAACCAGAGATACAGCTTATTGTAGGTAGTCCACGCGGACGGAGTCACGGGCAAAAGTCTAGTATACTATTATAATCGACTTAACCAAACCGACAATACGGCGAACACAAAGAGGTCCGCGATCCTGTCAAACAGGTTTCACGATTATGGGCGTGTCAAAGCTGCAACTTGTAACTTTGTGTCTATGTCCATTGTGTAAGCTCAGTCTGGTACTTAACTTTGCCAGCAAGTTAAGCGGAATCTTGTTTTCTTTTGAGACTTTAATCTTTATATACGGTCCTTTGTTATTGTTGTTAAGTCATTCCCCTTAATTCTTCTTAAGTCTTTCCTCTTTATTCTTCTTAGGTCATTCTCCTTAATTATTTTTAAAGTTATTCCCGTTTATTCTTCTTAATTCTTTATAAGTCATTCCTCTTGATTCTTCTGTTGTAGTATTAAACTTAGCTTTATTGTCCTCTCTACTACAAGTTTTTCAAACTGGGTGTTCTATAAATGAATTTAAGTAGAAAAGTTGTTCAAGACAGCTGTTGAGTTTGTGAGCGGGAAAGAACTTGATTAAAAAAAAAAAGAACAGAATTATGTCCATTGTCCAAATGTCACTTGTCATGTTTTTTTAAATGTGAACATGTGAAGTCACAGTCAAAACATCGATATCTCGAGTCATCGAATATAAACGATCATCAAAGAATTTGCATAAAACGAGTTTTGTCTTGACTGTCTTCTCAACGAAAGTGGTTTTATATGTAGGTTACGTAATATGATGAGAAGTTTTATAATAAATTATAATTCAAGTACTTAATTATGTAGATAATATGTGTGTGAAGTATAATTAGTTTTGTTTTCATAAACTTGTTAATTGTGTGTAGTGAATAGGATTACCTACCTAGATTGGATCTTTTTTTTCATAACTGGATGACATTCTACTACTCCCTAATGAACTGTACCCCGTACCCCGATCATGAGCTTTTTTGACGTGTAGTATCGTTAACGTAAGCATATTTTTAATTGAAAATACACGTTTGTTACACAATATTTATATAAATTAAATACATAATTGATTTCTCTGTATTTTTTAAAATGTGCAAATTGTATAAAATTTTATCAAACTGTTCCAGGACTGCTGTATTTTAAATTCAAAATATGCTTACGTTAACGAAACTATACGTCAAAAAACTCATGATCGGGGTACTGAACTGAACTCAGTTACGAAGAACCTTGCTGACTTGCTAATCTTTTGACCATAGCATTAGCTACAGTGGCTATGGGTACGCATCGCTCGTGCGATAGGTAGGTACGAGAGAAAAAACCGAACAGTCCCAACTAGAGTAGAAAAACTATAGATAAGATGTTCTGCCTGTCATCCAGCTAATACAGCCACAGCAAGCTACTGCTGCCGTCTACTCTGTACCGACACGCTGCGTGATATCACCGCTACAACTGCCACTTTGTTTGCGAACGTTCGAGGGAAAATGTCACGGTGAGATTCTTCCTCTTCCTGAACTTGTCTTTAAAAGCCAAATCCAAGACTGAAAGGCAAAATAAAACAAATTAAGTAGTCACCCCACGTGCCATGCAAAACCAAAAGGTCATCCAAACCAATCGGTGTTTGGATGACCTTTTTTTGACACAGACAATAAACAATATATAACTGAAAGCGAGAATCGTCAAACCTGCCAAATATTGGTCAAACAATGGGCATCACTTTCGCACAGTGATGTGGAGTAGTTCCCACGTACCGATTACCTGTTCCGTATGAGCCTCAGCGCCCGAGTGAGCGATAACGGTGCCCGCAACGGACAAGCCTACATACACACGCTTGCGGAATAATCTGCGGACCTATTGTATATTTGTATCGGGAGCGTTTACAAGGCATTTATCATATACTAGCACTTTGCTCGCGACTTCGTCCGCGTGACCCACTGTGCATTGTTCCGGGATAAAAAGTAGCCTATAGCACTCCGTGATAATGCAGCTTCCTATTAGTGAAAGAATTTTCAGAATCGGATTAGTAGTTCCGGAGATTACCTACCCTCTACATATAAACAAGTAGGTATAGATTTATCAGGTGACTAGTGCCCCGCAATTTCACCCGCCGTTGCTCAGCTTCCAAGTGGCGTAGCGTGATGTTAAAAAATCTATAACCTTCCTCGAGAATTAGGCTAGCAAATTCAAAAAGAATTTTTCAAATCCGACCGGTAGTTACAGAGATTAGCGCGTTTAAACAAACAACTCATCAGCTTATATTAAGTAGTTGAAATAGATATCTATACTAATACTAGCAAACCCGGCGAACTCCGTTTCGCCACCGTAGTACATGCTATGTATCAGAGATGGCGCTGTATGTGAAAAAAAATTTCCGCTTTTCTCTTTAAATTTTCCTGAATTTTCTTTGCTATAAACCTCACGGAGCCCGAGACCTTTCCAACGAATGCAAAACCGTGGAAATCGGTTCGTCCGTTCTGGACTTATATCGTCAGGAAGGAAAACCCGACTTATTTTTATATAATAGATTATAAAGACGAAGAGTTTGTTTGTTTGAACGCGCTAATCTCTGCAACTACCAGTCCGATTAGAAAAAAAACGATCTTCGAAACCGCAGGGAGCAGCTAGTTTACCATATTTATTAGGAGATAAAAGAGCTCATGTCAGAACAACAACCATGTATGTATGTTATGTAGGTACTTAGCGCCGGCCCATCGACCCGTGCTTCCACTCATAGAAGGTCTGTACCAAGGTCAGCTCCGCCGCTTGTCGGATGAGCGCTTTGCTTTTGTCAATTTGAGTGATGCAAACTACACTAGAATATTTTTATTAACTTAATGTAGTGTAGTAAAATTTTCACTTTCCACCTCTCACGTGAGTTTGTGAGATGACTTCTCACGCCAAATATTGATAAGATATAAGTCAATATCTAGATACTTGTATCATTGACTATCTTGAGTTCATGATCAACGTTGAAAAATAGGCACTGATAAAGTTAGGTTTTTTATCTCGAGAGAGTTTGGTCTTATTCTTGAAAGTTATTGGTGCCGATTCCGTTGTTTACGAACTAAACTAATTTAGTCTTCTTAAGTCTCTTTCTAATAAAAAACATGAGAGAGGGATAGCAGATATTTAATCCTGTCAAATTAGTCCACTTGAATAGTTCTAATGTCAATTTAGTCGTAATCGCAAAAGGTCATGACTATTTTCCCGTAAATGACAAGGGCGTAGACTAATTTGACAGTTCTAAATATTTGCTGTCCTTTTTCAATGATATTTGTAAGAAAGAGATATAGTGTGATTAAAATTAGTTTAGTGCGATGTTCGACAGAATCAGCACCATTGTTTATACATTTTATACTAAAAACTTGTTGCTTAGGTAGGTACCCAATTAACAATTCGACGCGACGATATCGTACGTAGCTATTTGTATTTCTTCTTTTTACACAGACTTTCATTTTAACTACCTGTTCGATTTAGTACTTTTTCTAATATGCAATAAATTTTACCATGTCATGATGAGCACTTTCAGAGTGCTGTTCATGGTCGTTCATTTTAACAATTTGACAACCTTCTTCGACTGTTTTCCTGCATGATATTTTTCACGATAATTAAGATAACATTAATAAACAATAACTTCGCCCCTATAAAATATATTATAAATTTTTAACTCTCTAAAAATTTGACTTTCGACAAAATAAGGTGTCGTTGGCCAGTGGCGGATCCATAGGCTAGGGGGCTGAATCTCTCCTCAAAATCATACCTGCATCCTATAGCTACCTAATAAAATAAGGGTGCTAATTAAACAGGCTTCTTTTTAATATCATTATTCGCCCCTAAAAATGTATGTTGCCTTCTAAATTACTAAGTCAGCCACAATTAACGAGCATCTAAATAATACTATCTTAGCCACTAGTTATCTTCTATGTAAACCACTCTAAATATAAAAGACTTTATTTTTTGACTTACAAGGGGGAGGGAGGTGGTCGACGGAGCCCCGCTACGCGGGGCTCCTATTTCTGTCTGCAAGGTTAAAAGTAACCTAACACGAAGGGGTTGACGGGGGCTTCGTTCGCTCGCTTTGCTCGCTCACTGAAGCCCCCGTCAACCCCTTCGAACCTAAATTGTCCGTGTCGGGGTGTCCAAATTCCCGAGCTCGCTTCGCTCGCTCTTGGACCCTAGTTAGGTATGTTACTCAAATGAAACATGAAATGTTTTTTTAATTATGCCAAATTGCCACCGCCATTTCCCGCTTTTATCTAATGTCAGCGCCGTCGTCGCGGAGTCACTTCCTAAACAATTACACGAACAACTCAACTCGTCGTCACATGAGTCGAATGGCGCTCTCTGATTGGTGCAAATGGCCGGTCGCTGTCGTCTCGCGTACTCGCGCCAAATCATGCAGTGGCTATTTTCACGATAAAAGAATATGATGTATTATTTTACATGCTAAGTTATAATAAATGATGCTTTCTGTAGAAGCTTGAATTAAATTTTTTTGAGGACATTGCGTGGAAGCTGTAAAACGTAAAATGGTGACGAGGTGTAAAATCCGTGGCCGAGTTAGTAAATTAGGTGGCAATGCATAAATAAGAAGGACAAGTCACAAAAATTGATGATCTTTACTTGACGCTTTCTATAGAATATTTAGTGGGCGTTGTAAAAAAGACGAATTAGTTTATTAGAGGCTATGTCATTTTTCCGTTGCTTAGTTATATAATAAAATTAGAAGTTTAATCACGTGTCCAATAAATAATTTTGTGGCTAGACTTATAATTTCCCATAAAATAAGACGATGTCGGTGTCGTCTGAATAACCCTCAGTTTCTGAAAGCCCGGTCAAGCAACTGATTAGTAAATCTGCTGTGAAATCTCACGTCAGCTGTTGTTGGTTTACCGAAATATAATTGGCCAATCATATCACTTGATATTAGCATGAGCATGACAAATAATAATCAAGCAAGCCTGCAGAAACTAGGAGAGAGTCTTCTGACTACAGTTTAAGCGTTTAGAACGACCATGTTTTGCATCTCTTGGCTAATTTGTCTATGGCGAGGAACCAATGATAGCTTGATCGGAATCACACCTATGTTTCAACGGAACAATGTATTACCTACTGATGGTGATCTCACGCAGCCGCGTGAATGTCGGATTTTCAACCAACACGATGATGTAACTGGTCATCTGCATGTTACCTGCCAGGGTTGCCGAAAACTGCAATAAAAACATGGCCTGTACAAGTTTTTTTGGCTTAATCTGAAAACCGTTTGGTTTGTGAGTCGACTAGCTACGCGTGCTGGAATTGCAGCGAAAGACATTGATATTATAATGACTTGATTTAAAAGAGTAATGGAGTTTCTTGCCCGTTCTTCTGCATAGGAATCTACACGCTACGGCAGCTGCATCTTTCTGACTAACTGACCGACTTCTTGACAGTTCAAAAGTATAAGTAAAATATCTAAATGACTTTGACGGAGTTTGGAAAGGAATATTGGAGCTGAATAGAAGGTTAATTATTATCGTAATTAATTAGCCCTACCGAACTGAGATTAGATTTTGAATTAACAAAAAAATGCTAGGTATTTTGCTTTTCAGTTTTGAGAATATTGTTTTTTATATGCCAGTTCAAAATATTAGCAGAATTTTGCTTTGAGTTTGATCAACTTTTGATCAATTTACGATCTCACTGCAATATAAGTTTACGCGTTGTTTGATAAACGATTTGAAACATTAGATATTGAGAGTCGAGACTAAGTAGATCGGGATTTCATTTTAATATGGATAATATTGTAATTGCCCTTCTGATTTAATATAAAAGCAGGGAACTATTTTAAGTATGCTTCCATTTAATTAAACCGCAACGCAAGTATCGCACGGGTTGTCAGCCCTGCGGTGCGCCCGCGCAGTCAGCCGCGCATCCAGTAATTGGACCGGCCGCCATTATGTTACAAAATGTTTATTATTATAATTATTGTATTATATTGTGCACACTTCCACACTAACATTTATATCGCAAAACGTACGGTTGTTGTCATGTATAAATAAACAGGATGTTATTATGAATTTATTGTCTATTGTGATCTACTAACTGTGGTGTGATACAGTGATAGTATGCTGTTTGTTTACTTACGGTTAGTTTACACATGAGTATTTACTATAACTACTTACTTATTATTACGATTATTCATGTATTCTGTCACCTGTGAAAAGTGTCGTGGCAAAGGTTATGAGCGCCCAGGGAAATATTTAAATTCTGCGCCCCCAAAACTTATTTTACTAATAAGTTAGCATACCTACACTCGTGTTCTAATTTTGGTGTAAGTTATTAGTGCCCGTGCGCCACCGGCCCGCAGGCTGCGGGTCCGCAAGTGCACCCCCTTCAGGTTTGCGCCCCTGGCAGCCGCCCTGCGGCCACCCCTTAGCTACGACGTTGCCTGTGAATAGTTCGCCTTCTAATATAAATTACCTGCAGGCAGGCAACTTAGAATCAGTACTGCATGTGGTCTGGATGGATGGTCATCCTCGTCGCCTCAGATCAAATAAACAAGGAGATATGCCATCATAGCAAACGGTACGGGAACAACTGATGCCACTTTTAGTACATTTTTCGACACAATTACGCGGATAATTAAGCGCTCCTTGTGAATAAAAATATTTCCCACGCATTGAACATTCCGCACATCCTCAATCTAACACTGTTAATCGTCACTCAACACTAGCACTAAACTAAAACACTGTATGTATACCATCGATCGTGTTCGGTTCGTCGCCAGCGCTTACGTTTTTAATATCGATGCCTTAGTTCACAATTGCACTAACTACAAAATTTTCAATTTTCACTTTTTTAATGCCAAACACACTAAATCTCGTGCTCTTTCATTTGCGCGTATCGAAATACTGTTATTCCGTCTCTTTTTACGAAAAACGTAGGTTACAGTTGTATTAACTATTTTCCATGAATGTTGTATTATACTAATGACCTTTATTTTTGTAAATCCAATCAAGATATACTTCAACTGATTTTAAGTTTCTGAACTGGTGAAAGTTTCAAAACACAAACATATTAAATACATTTGCAATATCTGTTCATACTTTTTAGCAGTGCTTTAGGAGTGTATTATGTGTTGATAGTACAAAAGGATCAAGAAAGTTTGATGTACAAGTGTGCTAAATACTTTTACTTGAAGGGGTTTGGCAATTTTTAAAGTGCACAAATGCATTAAATCGCGCGCGAAAGCATAAAAGTATATTCACTTTGCGTGAATATGCATTGGTGATAGGGTCTGCTAGAATCAAGCCGAAACCCTACGATGTTATTATTATGAAACACGGGGAATTCTATGATCTGAAGGGATTAGAAAAAACTTTGAATTCCAATACAACTAAAAATACAAAAAATGAGCAAGTACAGTGGCTGAAAATTAAATGGCTGCGGCTGAAGAAAGAATCCCCCACTTAAATTTTTTACAAGTACCTACGATTTGACCGATCCACATTTTAAAGAAATAGAAATTTGTAAGCCAAAAAAAATAAAGAGACATGCATAATCAAACTAAAAAAACCTCTGAAAGGAGCATATAAATCACAGATCGCAGTTTCGCAAACCAAAAAGAAAGATCTGTTGACACTTTTAAAAGATGGAGTAATTCCACCAGAATATGACCAGTATTACAAAGATATTCCATCCACTTCTGCGACTATCATTAACAATAATTGTGATGACACTGAATCGTCTGATGATGATCAGGATGAAGAGTCCATTGTTGAATAAATTTAAGATTTTATTCATTTTTTCATTACCTAACTAGTTAGTAATTAATCATTGTTACAAAACTGAAACTGAAGACTGATTTTTTTTTTCTAATTTGTAATGATTCAGAAACTAATTGTTTTGGGAAATAACAAAACATTAGCGTATAATTGGGCTTCAGTCCATTTGATTTTTTTATTGTGAGTTCGAAAAATATTTTGATTGTAGTTTGAACAACTGTTTGTTTTATAAAAAAAATAAACATTATGAACATGGATCACTGCTTTATTATTTTGTCTATTTAATGCAATACCCAGCCATACATATTATTATCCTTCTTCTTGGACCTTGAATCAGCCTGGTAATGCTGTTAAATATCTTCGAGCTTTTCACTTAATGCCTGTCAACATAATCAATCTTAGTGCACAGATGTATTAAATCGTGGGTCATATGTTTATTTAGCGATTTTTAAAAGGTTACGTATATACTAATATTACAATATTGGAATATGATGGAGTTAAAGGACTAGTCTTATGAATAGATGCATATTTGTTTTGTTATTTTACTTTGTTTTTGTACTGTTCTTGTCTAAACTTTAAAAAACTTTAAAGCTGTCTCCTCAAAATAGTCAATTTTGTAGTTAGTGCAATTGTGAACTAAGGCATCGATATGAGCAATTTGCTCAAGATCAGGCATCAAGCTCGATAGCGCCTTGGCACATCTCCTTGTTTCTATGATCTGAGATGACCGCGAACGTGTTGCTTATTAGGTTTTTTTTTTATGAAATTTCAATATGTATTATGTAGCAGTCCGGAACTTCTGAATCTGGATTTATGAGTAATTGATGACAATAGGCTTGTCCCCCTCTATTATATGGGAATTATAACACGATAGGTAATGTTAACAGTTTCAGAAGTCGATGCCTTTGATTTTAGATTTTGTTTCATTCGGCACCATCACCTAGCTTTTTCCCAAATTATATTGGGGTCGGCTTCCAGTCTAACTAGTTTCGGCTGAATATCAATATTTTACGTGGAGCGACTGCCATCTGACCTCCACAACCTAATTAATGGGTAATACCGGTATTCGAATGTTAGACCAGCTGTCAGACTTTTAGGGCTTTTGACCTCTGTAATTCCTCTGTGCTTTTGACTACCCGTAACGATTGTCAAAGATATTCCTATGACAATTGTTTCATTCGGCACCAATTTCCGAAACTCTTTTTTAAAAGATTTTTTTTTTCTATTTTGAGTGACATAAAGACACAAGATTACAGTAATAGCATGGCAATAGCGTGAATTTACTAACCGAACTTACTTACTATTTTTTGCTGTTATTAGTACCTAATTACATCGTAAACATACTAAGTACGTAGGTAAGCAAAGTTAACTAAATACAAAAACTACTCAACCGAAGTTAATAAAATTTATATGGGACCACCGCGCGAGCTTTCTCTGCCAAACGAAATTATCGCGTAATCGCGTAACAAACATACAAAAAAAACCGGCCAAGTGCGTGTTGTACTCGCGCACCGAGGGTTCCGTATCAGTTTTGGACGTATAAAGTGAAAAAAACCGGACCGCATAAGTAAGTTTGTTTGACAAGGAATTTTGATGATTTTGAAAAAACTGTAATAGTTAGGAACATCGTTTTATTTTTGGTGCAATATTTGGGTTAATTCCTATCAACTCTAATTATTTCAGATTTGTCGCTCCGCAAACTTCGGAGTTAAGGGGGGGGGAATGGTATTTTTTCAGACATTTTTCATCATAAGTCGAAAACTGTGAGACATAAAATAAAATAAAATATATTTTGAAATGTGCAAATTAAGCCCTTTCATATGATATGTCACTTGTAACCCCACTTTAAAATTTCGGACCCCCACTCCGGCCCCTATGAAAATAAAAATATTTTTTGATTTTTTTCATTTGCAATAAAGTTGGGCAAGCATTTTTATAACTGTTCCAAATTTCAAGTCGATAGCTTTTGTAGTTGCTGAAATAAGCAGGTGTGACAGACAGACAGACGAAGTCGCACCATAAGGGTTCCTTTTTTACCATTTTGGTACGGAACCCTAAAAATAAAGTCGGATTGATAACTTCCTTCTTTTTGAAGTTTGTTAAAAAACGATTTAACTATCCAATGATGAAATTGCGATACGATTAATTAATGACGCTTTCAGACAATAAACTACTGTAGGTAGACTCAATCGATAGACCATTGATTGAGCTTCACGAATTTTAATAATGTCATTGTGTCTAACTAATTTTGCATGCTGCTTTTTAGCGAATTGTCTTAGAAACTTGACCATCTGTAATGTACTACAATTCTTGCTAATAAATAAAGGACACGGCAGACGCCCATAGAACGCTGGGCTTCAGATTGTGTACGTCGGTACAGATATGAAATTCGTTTGGTGTGATCGAGTATTTCAAGAGTACCTATTTAAATTCATTTTTTATTTGTTTTTGTACGTAATTGGATTAAAGAGAAATTATCGTATTTGTGACAGTGAGGTTAAGTATGGTGTGAACGATCCAATGAAGTGCAGTGCGACTAATGAGTTCTCAATTCAAAGGTTTTAGTTGCTGTCGACATGATATTCTGTGGAAGTGTGGAGGCACGCGCCAGCCAGCATGCACGCGTTTTTGTTTTATTGGTTTTTTCAAAACGTCAACGGCATAATTATTTTATTTCTTATTTATTTCGATTTTTGATTCCAATTCTTAATCTCTAAGATAAATTAGGCAAAGAACAATTAAAATATATTGTTTTTTTTGGTTAAGCTTTTATTACTGTACCATATCAAGTCCAAAACTGCCAATGTCCTTTCTATTTCAATTGAAGTTTTTCTTAAATGACAACGGTTTTATATCGAATTTTAGATTAAATGTTGTTGCATTCTATTCTATGTAATGTAACCAAGTTATTACATTTTATAATTAGATTATTTCCAAGCAGTACACTGCTCACGACTTCCCGACGCATATTATATTCAGAACGCCTTAATTTACCAACTGCTTTGAGTTTATTTCTTACAAGAATAAATCTTAACGTGAAGCTATAAGGTCTGCTTTAGTAAATAAATTGATATTCAAAGATAAGGTCGATGTTTGAGGGCAGTCAGTGACATCCTGCGATGGAATGGAACTAAACAAGTTTTTATTGTGTTATTGCCACCGTAGCGCAGGTACGTATTGGGCAGCCTGTCCATTCTGTACCGACTCACCACGTGATATCACCACGAGAATTGCCAATTTGTTGCGAACTTTCGAGGGAGAATGTCACGGTGAGATTCTCCCTCGAAAGTTCGCAACAAATTGACTTAACAATTGACAACTGAGGCTGCCCAATACGTGGCAGATTGGACTGCACGCGTGGCATGTCCAATTCCATTTCTATTCTATCCTACTAATATCCTATCCTTTTCTTTTTTTTTTTTTTTTTTTTTTCGAGGTGGAAATCCTCATGGATATCCCCCGCCCTGGGGAGGGCGGAGGGGTCTGTCAGACTCTTACTGACTAAAACCACCCCGGTGTTCCTCCAACTACCTTACGCCGGGGGCGCGGGAGTCGCTTGCGCATTCGTCCGCACCCCCGGCAGGTATTGGCCCGTCAAATGAAAGGCGGGCCCCGTCACCCTATGCGGCCGTCATGCACGGCCGCAATTCCTCTAGAGAGGCGCGCGTGGAACAGGTCGCGCCACCGTCTCGGGCCTGTTTCCGTTCGGGCGACGGACGCCCCAAGTCCGCCGCCCGCAGGCCGCACCCTATGGTGGCCGGAGATCGTTGGCCGCCCTACGGCGCCCGGTGCGTCTGCTGCGGATGGGGAGAGAGGACACCGCCTCCCTCTCCCTTTCCGCCGTCTCCTTGGCGTCCATCACCTCCTCGCAGAAGGAGGCGACGGCGTTCCAAGCGCTCTCGCTGCCGACCATGGCCTCAACCACGGCCGGGAGCTAGAGGCCACCCGCAGCTCCGACCGCCGCAACGAGGTCACGGCGCTGCACTGCCCAAGCTGGGCACTCCTCCAGTGTGTGCTGCGCCGTGTCGTCGGGGCAGTCACCGCAATGGTGGCAACCGGGCGTCGGCTCCCGGCCTATACGGCACAGGTACTTTCCGAAGCACCCGTGTCCAGAAAGCACCTGTGTAAGCCGGAAGCTAAGGGCGCCATGCCGTCTCCCGAGCCACTCCCTCATCACGGGCCTTACCGCCGCTATTGCGGCGTGCCCGTACTTATATCCTATCCTATCCTACTATCTTCCTACTAATATTATAAATGTGAAAGTTTGTGAGGATGGATGTATGTATGGATGTTTGTTACTCTTTCATGCAAAAACTACTGAATGGATTTTGATGAAACTTTACGTAATATAGCTTATACATCAGAATAACACATAGGCTACTTTTTATCCCAAAAACGCGGGCGAAGCCGCGGGCGGACAAGAGACAAACTTCTTTCTATCCAACTCGTTATCTCTTCTGCTCAAGCACGCGGCGACTCGTTCTTGGCGTTGTAGACTTTTGTCGACTGAAGAATAGAAACATTTCTTATCTTCATTTTTTACATCGCCATGCTTCAATCGGTAGAAAAACTTTCTTCAATCTGTCATTTGGTCTATTCTTCCGTCAACGAAACCCGTTTCTATAGTGCTCATGATACGCAGGCAGGTTATAGCTATGAGAAAATACTACCTATTCTGGTAAGGAGTTTTGCTTCTTATGTTGCCTACATTATCGCGCAAATATTCGTGTCGGGTAAACTTCTTGTCTTCATCAGCGATGCTACTGCCATCCAATCAGACAACATTCCGCGCATGTGGCATTCAAGCCCTTTGATGCGCGCCAATTTACCGACAGTACCGCGATAGTCATTCGTATTCGCCAGAATACCTACATCACGATTAGACGAACTGCTCGGCCATATTTGCTGCGGTAATGCGAAAATTCGCCGAGACCTGCTTGTCCCGTAAGCTGTCCGCATAGCAAATCCTCATTTCCAAGGCTCATGTAACTCGCATGAGATACTCGGTGTGGAAATTTTTAACGCATATTATGTCACATTTTCATCAGAGAATGCAATAATTATGGTACCATAGAGGTGGTTTTATGATGGAGCCGGAAGATGGCCACAGGAACTCCTCAACTTCTTAACATAACTTCGTCGTGTTTCGGCTCTTTGGATATGTCTTGACAAGTACTATAGACCTATTGACCGTCCCTTCGACGCTATGTTGGCTGCCCTGAATGATAATTTATTACAACGTTTTTAACGGTGTTGGAAGTTGTCTTTCAGCAGCAATTTACTTTTATCACTTTTTAACGTCCTAAATATTATTATAAAACATAAATCTACAAAAAACACAAAACGATATGACCTAAATAGGAATGACAAGCAGGAGAGCCAACATAACGTCCAAGGAAATTCTTATGTGAAACGGTCTATAGATGATGTCCAGGCTCTTATTTATGACTAGCTTTTGCCCACGACTTCGTCCGCGTTTCCGTCGTTTTTCGTAAAAAAGTAGCGTATGTCCTTCCTCACGGTTCAATGGTTTTGATGTAACAGACAGATTAACTTTCGTATTTTAGTAGGGAAATATAATATGTCAATCCACAATACTGTTGAAAAATATCGCAATAAGGAACCGCAGAATATTATTATTAATTGCTGTGCCCGCGACTCCATCAGCGTGTAACTCCTTGTGTGTAATACACTCAGAAAGCTCCGAACTGCTAAGCTATCGGGAGTTACACGTGTTATTGTGAGTTAACCATAAAAGATAGACATATGCTGTTGTAGGATATTTTTTTAGATAATTTTATGTAAAACATTTCCGTCATACATGATTTCTATGTAGCTTTAACCATTAAGGCTGCACACGCGACGGAAGCTTAAAAAATGAAGTAACTTCTCCCGTTTTCCCAACATTTCCCTTCACTGCTCTGCTCCTATTGATTGTAGCGTGATGAAAAGTATACTATAACCTGCCCAGGAGTATGAAGAATAATTGTACCAAGTTTCGTTAAAATCCGTCGAGTAGTTTTTGTTTCTATAAGGAACATACAGACAGACAGACAAACAGACAGACAGACAGACAAAAATTTTACTGATTGCATTTTTGGCATCAGTATCGATCACTAAACACCCCCTGATAGTTATTTTGAAAATATATTTCATGTACAGAATTGATCTCTCTACAAATTTATTATAAGTATAGATGGAGTTGGGAAGTGGTGGGAAGTGCAGTGATAGCCTAGTGGATTAACCATGTGCCTCCCACGGCGAATGGTTCGAGTTCGATCCCGAGGCACGCACCGCTGACTTTTCGAAGTCATGTGCGTATTAGAAATTAATTATCACTTGCTTTAACGGTGAAGGAAAACATCGTGAGGAAACCGGCATGTCCTAGAACCAAAAATTCGAAGACATGTGACGTCCACCAACCCGCACTGGGCCCGCGTGGTGGACTACGGCCCACTCCCTCTCACAGAGAGGAGGCCTGTGTCCCAGCAGTGGGAACATTATAGGCCGATTATGCTATGCTATGCTTATGCTATGGGAAGTGGTAATTCTAATAACTTGCTTTGAAAAATGATTTTCAACATAAAACATATAATTATGTTTTATATCTATGGCGTCCACCGCACGCCATGCGGTGCAGCAAAGGAACAATTGTATGGTAATGTGCAAGTGCATGAAGTTTCCGTGCGTTGAATTCAAATTATTAATGGTATTACCTATATTCTTATTATACATTCACCATTGATTGTTTGGCACTACGTTTTTAGTTGCTCTGAAAGGAAATGAATAATGAACATCTAAGGGCGGGTTGCTTCAAACCATCTGTATCCGTAAGTCAGTACGTAATCGTTAAGTCAGTATGAAATTGTCGTACAAGCCGCCATATTTGACGGTTACAGATACGTAACTGTAAGATGAAACAACATGGCCTAAGAGATTTAAAAACAACACACAGGCGGGATTTGTACCGGCGACCTCTGCCATACCGTGGCGTCGCTCTAACACAGCTAGGTACCGTGTCCCGCCCGCATCACTTGAATTCTCTTTTTAACTGACTTCAAAAAAAGGAGGAGGTTATCAATTCGCCGGAATGTTTTAATAGGCACGCTTCTTATTATGAGCGTTGTTGACATCTATCGTTACCTGTGTCTATTCTGTACCTACTGACACGCCGCGTGATGTCACCGCGAGAACTGTCAATTTGTTTGCGAACGTTCGAGGGAGAATCTCACCGTGACATTCTCCCTCGAACGTTCGAAAACGAATTGGCAGTGCTCCCGGTGATATCACGCCGCGTGTCGGTACAGAATAGGTTGAAATCTCGGCCATGTCAGTTGTTTTTTTTTAGTTGTTATTTTTTATATTTATAAATCACAGGTGAACCTATCTTGCTTCAAAGTTTTCTTAATATAAATTGGGCTTTAAAGCCTGAAATATTTTTATGCTATATCTTTATATTACAAGTGGAAATCGGTTCGTGCGTTCTGGAGTTATAGCGTCAGGAAGGAAAACCCGACTTATTTTTCTATAGTAGACTATTAGGGTATTTCTCAAAAAATACTGGCAAGACTACTATAACTACCTATTAATTCAGCATTTTCGGATCAATCTCTCCATTCTAATTGTTTCGGAGTGCACAATCGGATTCCTATTCGAAAAACAAATATGTTTTCGAACAACAATGTTCATCTGTTTGTCTGTGTTTAGCGAAGAACGGGAAATGAGGTTTCAGCCACATAATGCAAAATGATTAACATTTTGCCTGAAACAAGCAATGGGCTGGGAATCAGTAAGATGCAAGGGCAAGACCTTACTTACATCTTATTTCCTTTGGCGCTACAACCCTTTATGGGTCTTGGACTCCTCAACGATCTTCTTCCCTTTCGCTCTGTCTCTGGTCTCCCTTCGCCAAGTTTTTTTCCTGCCTATACTCCTTAGATCTTCCTCGACACAATCCTTCCAACGCTTCCTGGGTCTTCCTCTAGGTCTTTTTTGTTGCGCAGTCGAATTCGACATGATTTTCACAGCTCTGCAGCGCAGACCAGTTTTGGCTAATCTCTGGGGAGGTCATATGTCCAGTAGTGGACATTTTTAGCTGAAATGATGAAGAATGATTTGGACTAGTGTATTTGGTTACTTTGCCATCATTAATAAGTAGCTACTACTACCAGCTTGACAGTTTCTTCTCTCGAGCTAATCTCGTGTAACTAAAGTGGGTTTTTCATGGGCATTTAAGACCACACGCACGCAACACCATATATCATTATGCAAATTACACATTGCAGTAAAATCATGAAGAACTTTGACATCCCAACCCAACCCATCATTAAACTTGCTAGATTGATGGCACATTCAATTAATAAAGCCTCGTGACATTGATCGTTGTACCGTTTTCAATCATGAATCGTGATGCCAACGGGATGGTCATGTGAGTCCGTTCACGAATGTAAGGTCAGTTCAATAAGTTTGTAGACATGGCTGCTAATTGATGTATTCATAAATATTTGTTGTTGTGAAGATAGGTCAAAATTCAATTACAGGTTGACTGGTTATACCTACTGGGATTTATTGAAGGAATTCACTCAGTATTTGATTCTCTTTCGGATTTTTACAGGACCAATCCTGAAATCAGGAAAAACAAATCTTCTATTCCATACATTTTGTCGGTTGATCTTAATTGAACATTTTTGCATGGTTCCACCATTGACCTATACACCGTGACATTTTCATCGCTTTCATCCGGCGATGTAGCCACTATACTCATCATTATGTATTTTGTTGAGTTATGTGAACATAAATGTATGGAACAGCTGATGTTTTTTTGCGGGTTGGTCCGTTGTTCATAATGATGAGTATAGTGGCTACATCGCCGGATGGCAGCGATGAAAATGTCACGGTGTATGTACCTAGACTGAACAAAAAGCATGCCTCACACTCGGGTACCTGCTTGTCTGTTGCTCACCGCATCAAACGTCAAAGTTAATGTGAGGCTTGTGTTGTGCACGCACAAAACTTGAGTGTGACATGTATAATGTTCGAAACTGCTTGTCTAGACATAATATTAGGTCAATGCATGGAACATTTAACTTTTTGATACCTAGTAGGTATGTTTGTTCTTTTATTCCTTTGTAAATCTGACCATTACAAGCCATATTTAGCCTGCTGTAGAAGCTTTGATTAATGATGTGTGAGAATAAACTATGTAGACAGTGCAGCTATCGTTACCATGTCTTTACGTTACTGTATTTCAACCAGATTCAATGGAGCATCAAAGAGACCTGTCGAATGTCGGCGACGCGTGACAATCGCGCCGTATCTCCTATTACGGCATCACATTCGCTACATTACAATCTAATTACTATAGCTAGATTTAGGTTATTTTAGTTCCACGTAAGTTTCTAGTTTTAATGTGCGGAAATATAAGAATTAACTGTGCTCAAATGACACAATATTTTGAATGAGCATTTAAAAAGTTAAATAAGAATAGCTAATAGAGGTGTAATCAAAAATCTTAATTACAACATTTTGGTTGAATTTAAAAAAATATTCGCACGTCACGTAACTGGAGCCTTTATTAATAAAGGCGTACGAGTAAAATGTTGTTAATGAATTGCAGTAATTAGTGTTGCCCCGCTTCAAATGTTTAATGATGTAACCGCTTTCGCTGACTAACAATACACGCGCCTTCCTACGATTACGATGCAGTTTTTTGCTTTTCATCTCGCATTTACTGCACTCTGACACAACAATTAAACTTGTTGAAATTCAATAGATTCTTAGGAATTAGTGGAAATAAAAAATGTCTTTGCTTCGTTATTAATTTGCTCTGAACACGCAGGAAAGGAGCACAGCCTACAAACCGTTTTTGACGCGGAACATCAAGTGAACGTAACTTAATTAATTGTGGAATAGACAAGGTTTAATTGATTTATATACTTAGATATTACAACAGACAGTAGATATAACATGAACATGTGATTTATGTTTAATTAATAAAGAGCATGGTCGGGGGAATCCATAAAATGTTTGATTGTAAAACTGAGCTTGATAAGATTTGTGCCATAATTAGTGCATTTAATTATGGCACAAATCTTATCAAGCTCAGTTTAGTGCATAGTTTGTGCAAGTCATTAATTAGTAAGGGTGTATTCACAATCAGTGGTGGATCCAGGAATTCTGATTTTTTGCTAAGAGGTATTTAAATAAAAACACTAAAACACTAATCTAGTCTGAAATCTGTTGAATTCAGCCCCCTAGCCCACCCCCTGGATCCGCCAATGTTCATAATAGTGACACAATAGTACCTAGATAGTGACAATAGTGACCAATAGTACCCAGTGACATATCACCATAGCAGTGATAAGTTGATAACCAAAGTGGTAACAGTCCCGAGTTACGAGCCGTGGGTTCGAATCGAACCCACGCAGGCGCGCACTTTACTCAGAGCGATTTGTTCCATCATTGCTCTAAAAACGGTGAAGGACATCTTCGTGGGGAAACCAGTATGTCCATCAACCCGCACTGGGCCCGCGTTGTGAATTTACGACCTATTCTTTCTCACAGAAAATAGTCCCGAGTCCCAGCACTGGCAACATTGTAAGTTGACTATAGTCTATCGATCGTATAACAGAACCTAACCCAAGACTCAAGCATTAATGACTAGTTTTAAGTAGGTAATACTTGAGTTAGATTCTGTAATACGACCTTAAGTAATGTCGTCTCATCGATTCTGTGATTCGTTTGCCGTTATACTCGTAAACTCATGCGGGTAAGTAAACAACCTGCATATTATGGTAATACCGTATTGATGACATAGCATGGGGGGCCCGCATAACGATACATTGTAGATACTAAGTTTTTGATAGTAGTTCACGGGTAGATCTCAATCTAAATGTGCCTACCTATCTTCTTTATCTATTGATGATTGATAGTATTGGCGTTGATGTATGTTATTGCAGGAAAAAGTAGGTAAGGTTTGTTTTGCCATTTTTCTGAACAAAAGGTCGTCGTCCCTGTTGATATAATATAGTCCTCGCTGACTATTCGGAATATTCAGATATAGTCCTCGCTGACGGTCAGCGCGCTTATGAAATCACCCTTATACTCTCATTAAAACATAGTAAATAATGAACTGAACGATGAATGTTGCTAGCACAAGCTTATCACTGTTAGTATCGGACGTGTTAGCAGTGCAGACATGGCGTCCGTCGTCGCCCGAACGGAAACAGGCCCGAGACGGTGGCGCGACGTGTTCCGCGCGCGCCTCTCCAGAGGAATTGCGGCCGTACATGACGGCCGCATAGGGTGACGGGGCCCGCCTTTCATTTGGCGGGCCAATACCTGCCGGGGCTGCGGACGAATGCGCAAGGGACTCCCGTGCCCCCGGCGTAAGGTAGTTGGAGGAACACCGGGGTGGTTTTAGTCACTAAGAGTCTGACAGACCCCCTCGCCCTCCCCAGGGCGGGGGACAACCATGAGGATTTCCACCTCAAAAAAAAAAAAAAAAGGTAAGGTTTGTTTTGCCATTTTTCAGAACTAAAGGTCGTCGTCCCTGTTGATATATAGGGTTCTACCCTTCATACTCGAAATATTTTAAGAGGCATATCTATAGGTGGTAAAGATGCCATACAAACGAAAAAAAAATTGATCTGAGTATATATTTTTTTAAATAAATTAATTTACAATTATTCAAATAATTGTAAATTAATTTATTTAAAAAAATATTATTTTCAACATCCATTACGCTAGTTTTTACGTAGCTTACCATTAATCTTAGAAACAAGCGTAATAGATGTCGAAAATTGTATTTTTATGGGTCAAATAATTTATTTAAAATAATTTTATTTATTTATTTAAAAAAAAAAATACTTAGATCAATTTTTTTTTCGTTTATGGCATCTTTACCACATATAGATGTGCCTGTTAAAATATTTCGAGTATGAAGGGTAGGACCCTATATATATGCTGTTGATATAATATAGTCCTCGCTGACTATTCGGAATATTCGGATATAGTCCTCGCTGACGGTCAGCGCGCTTATGAAATCACCCTTATACTCTCATTAAAACATAGTAAATAATGAACTGAACGATGAATGTTGCTAGCACAAGCTTATCACTGTTAGTATCGAACGTGTTAGCAGTGCAGACATCGGCTTCCATGCCTCCATCAATCAGCCAATGTTTGCCGTGAGCCGCCGCCGTGACGGAGCGGTATGACTGACCCACATATTGTGACACGCGTCGGCGTGGTAATGGACTGTCACGACAATTTACGATCTAAAAGGTTTTTAAGTGTTGATGATACTGAATATTGTAGGGTGTATTCAATTCTTAAGGCGACGGTAAATGGTAACGGCCGTAAATCTCAAGTTTTAAATCTCTTATTTCGCCGTCAAATAATGCAGGTTAGTTGTGCAATTTTTTTATGTTAAACTAGAACATATGTACATCAATCGTACCTGTGAATATTTAACTATTGTAGTAAAATACTTAATGAAATAAATTCATGAATTACTGTCTACCCAAAACATAAAAACGTAATTACTTTCAAATCGCTTAAGATATTTTCATGATTTGTTTTATGTGAAAAGACTATGTTACTACCTATAATATTGCGTGTTACTTTTTTTTTATTTTATATTTTAGATACTAAAAAGTAATAATTAGTCTAATTCGGCACAGCGCGCTCCTTGATAGGCGAGTCGTATTGCTCCGTGGACGTAGGTATGTCGCGTTGCTTGAGCTCAGCGCAGAACACTCAAGCTAAGTATACCACCCAAATCACTCAAGGCCGTTGGCAGTTATCAGCGCCTTAATGTGTTATTCTCTTACGCAAACGCGTAGTAGTATGATACGAAGGTCATTAAGGTGACTATTTCAGTCAACCTTTGGATTAAAGAGAAATGTACTGAAAGACGTATAAAAATGTTAGTTATATTGAATTTTCGAAGGTCAGCTTTTGTGAGCATTGTTCTATAACTTGGATTTAATTTAGGATATTTTTGTTAAGTATTTGATTATTATTTATTAGCCTGAATAAAGACACTGTTTTTTGGGCAGAAGGTATAATAATAATATGTGGACCGTATAGATTTCCATTTTTGAAGAAACATCACCCAGAAAATCTGCGATGCTTTGTAGGAACTTATGATTTTTGTCTTCTTTTCACATGTCGGCAGAACAGCTCATGCCGTGGAAATATTAGTCAGTCAGTACTGGCTGTAGCTGGTCGGATTGCCCAGGTTTCTCCCAGTAGGTAGGTATACATAAACTTTACCACTCCTACCGGCCTAGCATGACCACGATAGAAACGAGTTACGTCTACAAAAGAATAGACAAAGTGACAGACTGTAGAAAGATTTCTTTTCTACCGTTATATATAATGAAGGGAAGAAATGTTTCTATTCTTCAGTAGACAAAATTCTGATACCTAAACCAAGCACGACGGGTCGCTGCGTGCTCGGGCAGAAGAGATAACAATTTGGATAGAAAGAACTTTGTCTCTTCTTTGGTAGAATAGAGATAGAATTCGTCATGCTAAGCGAGTTGCTAATGATTTTTGTTAGAAACCATTGAAGTGTTTAATGCACTTAAGACATATAAGAAACGCCGTGCATTTCCTCTCAATCACCTGGCTCCGATGAGTGGCGACATTATCGTATTGACGAGAGTATCGATGGTGAAAGTGGCGTATTAGAAAGTTACGTAAGTTCCCATTCATGCTCTTTTGTGAACACATTAGGTACACGTGTTTGTGGTAAAACACGTAGGTACCTATGTAAAGATAAACGTACGTGTTGTAATTATGTTTGCCCCCTGGCTGTCTATTCTGTAGCGCGAAAACTGCCAATTTGTTTGCGAACGTCCGAGGGAGAATGTCACGGTGAGATTCTCCTTCGAACGTTCGCAAACAAATTGCCAGTTTTCGCGGTGATATCACGCGCGTCGGTACAGAATAGACAAGCAGTACTGGGAAAGTCACTACTTTCTGACAGACGCCACTTAGGAATTCGTACTAATGTAGCTTCTGATCTTAGGTCTCAATGACACGGGCGGAATTTGAACCCGCGACCTCTAACGTACCGTGGCGTCGCTCTAACCAACTGAGCTATTGTGTCCCGCTCGCATTAGTTGTTTTAATTTAAACCTCTTTGAATACGTCTCTTAAGAGCGTTGGCATGGGCGTAGCCAGCCATGGGCTCAGGGTGGGGCAGCAGTCTATGTAACTAGCAAACTATACCCGCAGTCTTACCCCATTTTTTTATTAACCGACTTCAAAAAAGGAGGTTCTGTCTTCGTCCCGTATGTATGTATGTATGTATGTTTGTATGTGCGCGATTTTTTCAAAAACTACTGATTCGATTTGGATGGGGTTTCACTAACGTAATCTACATACTTTCAGGAAGGTTTTAGTATATAATACATTATGTAATCATTCCTATGTACAAAGTTATAGGCATAAATGTACACACTCCGTAGAAGATTTACTGTTGAACGAATTCGTGAAAGTAATCTAACACGAGATAAAGAACTAAAAAGGGAAAAATAAAAAACTTTTTTAACAATAAATAACCGACTTCAAAAATCCACTACAAAGAAAATAATAATTTTGGTTTCGGAAGTCGGTGGCAAAAAAAAGCAAACAAAAACCAAAGCCACCGACTTCCGAAACCAAAATTATTATTTTCTTTGTAGTGGATTATTTAAGTCGGTTATTTTTTGTTAAAAAAGTTTTTTTGTGTCGACTGTCGAGTGTGAACTTTCTTACAGATATTAAGTTAGTAACTAGATAATTTACTTTTTTAGGTTTGGTCAGGTACCTTACAAGTCATAGCCAGGGTGGGACAAGCGCCCCACTCTGCCCCACCGTGGCTACGCCCATGAACGTTGGTGACATCTATCGGAGACTAATACAAACTCTAACGGCTTTAACTTCGCAGTGAAAAGACATCGATACGATATCACCATCTATTTAGGTCTAAATTTTTTAAAATAATGTATGTAAGGTACCTGCAATTAACCTATTAAAATTCCTTTCATTGTCAATAATAGTGCACCTGCGTATTAAACGATATCGCAAGATTGCACAACAGTGGATTAGTTAAGCCCTGAGGGCTTAACTAATCCACTGACATGCCATCATAGAAACAAGGGAGATGTGCCAAGGCGCTATTGAGCTCGACGCTTTCATACGGTCACATTGACCGTATAAAAAGTACACGCTGGTGACGAACCGAACACGATCGATGATATAAATACAGTGTTTTAGTTTAGTGCTAGTGTTGAGTGACGATTAACAGTGTTAGATTGAGGGTATGCGGAATTTTTAATGTGTGGCAGATCTTTATATTCACGAGGGGCGCTTGTAATTGTATTGAAAAATGTACTAAAAGTGGTGACAGTTGTTCCCGTACTAATTTGCTATGATGGCATATCTCCTTGTTTCTATGATCTGAGGTTAAGCCCTTATAAAATGCAACGTTTAGACTATTTTGGTTTCGTGTAACCAGAACACAGGTTAGTTCTCACGGGGGCCCGGCATCCGGGTCCATTGGCCTTTAGACCTTTGATATAGGTAGATAGGTACCTACTAACTATTAAGCCATTTAACCAGCATTGCGAGATTTATAACAAAAGTGATCTAATATGTTGTGTTCTGTTAAATTTCACAATTTCAAATATATTTCGCCAATTATGAAAACATTTCTTCACGATATTTCTCTTAGTAGGTCCATATTTCGTAGTTTTTCGTCATGCAAAGCTATAGTTTTCGACGCACACCATTTATTCCGCATACAGTTATGAACCTAGTTGTTGTTACGTAGAAATATTTTTTGTATCGCAATTCTGGTCAATAGCGCACAATGGTGCGTTGTTGCTCGTACGAAGGGTGTGTAATCGTAATGGCAATTTGCGACACAGTTCGATTCGTGATAGGCTGCGGAAGTGTGTAGGTACAACACTACGATCAGATTCTGCAAATATTTGCATAAGTCTTTGTGAATGGGTCTTTGGACTGGCCACAAACAAAATAATTTATTCCATAGTTGTTTTTATTTATTCTGATTTGAAATACAAATACAGTTTCAAGATTTTTGCTCTCGCTATTGTAACTTAGATATCAGTAATGATAACAAGATTATTCCTAAAAACAGACATTTTAATATCTTACTGATAGCTGAAAAATTGACCCGGTTAATAACTATTGTGGGTAATATTCTATAAATAATTATTAAATAGTACCTACGTGCACGTGTCTATTAGATTAGTATTTGTTTTTGAGTATCTAATCTTCTGTGTTTTGTCCACTAGGATTTTATCTTGCCCTACTTTGTTTCATAAACTGGAACAGTTTTTATAAAAATTCTTAGATTTGGTTGGTAAAAAATGTATAACTTAATTATACGCTGTTTTTGCACTAAACAATGAAAGATAAGTTTTCGTGATCCCACTAATATTGCAGTAGTGAAATGTTGTGAAGGCATCAGGAATTTGGATACCTACCTATTTGTTACTCAATCACACATGAACGGCTGAAACAATTTGGGTGAAATCTAACACACACATTTTTTAGAGATTTTTCATGAATTTACCGAAGTGATTTTTTTAATGTACGTATTGCTTTAATAACAACTTTAATTCACTTAAATTCATGAAAAATGAACATAAAAAATACCCCCTAAAACCAAAAAAGTGCGTCGGTGCCCTCTAGACACGCCACTGCGTATAATCCATTTTATCTCGGTACATGATGTAGTTCCCCGAGGATTTGAGTGAAAACGCGGCCAAAGGGTGTTTTATATGATAATTATTTGTAGGGTACTTATCTACATCGTATACATCCGCTTCCTACATACCAGTTAATTTGGTAGCCTAACGAAGTCAAAATTCAAATCATCACTTCTTAGCTTCAACGTAATTTTTTTCACAAAATTGATTTTTATTGCCAGTAGGTACTTAATGCTGGCTTCAAGTGCTCTGTTCCCCATAAGAAGAAATGGGACGTGCCTAATGCTAAAAAAACCCATTTCGTTATGGAATAAAATATTTGCGAATAACGCTTGGCGTTAATATGCGTACCGTACTCGTATGCGTGTACAATACAGCTGCTTTTATGCTGTAGGCCTTTTAGCAAGACCATTATGAGATTTTATGTGTTCTTTACAGATATTATTTTTTAAAGCTTTTTTAGAAGTTTATGAAATGAAAATTGCGTGTACACGTTTTTTGTTGGTATTTTGCTTATTTTTCTGCAGTTTTTTTCATTTTTAGTGACTTTTTTTATATTATTGAGTGGCAAACAAGCAGGCTGCCCACTTGATGGTAAGTGGTCAGCGCCGCCTATGGACGTCATGCCATAGGTACCAAAGGGCAAAGAGGCATTTCAGATGCGTTGTCCACCTTAGAGATAAAGTTGAAAATGTCTCGGCAATGATATCGCATGTCGCATAAATATGTGCTTATGACTTTTAGTTTTAATTAAGAGATTTATTTTGCTTCTCTACTCTCCTTGTTAGGTTTATAAATTCCTATGATTCCTTTTGTCTGTCTGATCTTCTGAAAATCTGTAATTTTTGCTTTCAGCCAGTGCAATCAAAACTAACAATGCGCAATTCAGCTGCTACAATCGCTGTATTGCGTTGCGCCATACATTCTCTCGTTTCCTACTGGCGGCAGTCGGTCGAGAGCGCGCAGCTGTGGCGTGCGTTGCGCATCGAAAGCTATATTCTTTATTCAAAAACTCCGCCAATTTGAAAGTTGACTAAAAAAGTTTTTAATTGTGTACAATCTGTTCAGTGACCACGTGACATTTTATAGGATTCAAAAAAGGAATTTTTACTTTTTTATTGTGTAAGTTGTATTCGTTTTTTGTACACCACAGTGTGCTTTGTTATAAATTATCTTTGTAAAAATACTATGCGAGAGTAGCGGTCGCGGATAGTAGGTATCTATTGCGGAAATTGTAAACTAAATTGAAATAAGTGCCCAACAATAATGTGTAATTTAAATTTTCTGCTCCATATTATTCGTAAAATACATTTTATTAAAAAATCTATAATAGTTTTTGGTGGTGCCTAGTTATAAATTACATAAAATGTTATTTACCTGCGTTATGTATTAAAAACTATTACATTATTAACAATGGTTCGGAGAAAACATTAATTTAAACAATAGGTCCCTTAATTCAATGTTCTCCTTGATCATATTTTTTTTTGTATAAAATATGACTAAACGTCAAGAAACAAAGTTTTAAAAATAGTGAAGGTTTAGTTTAGACATTTTATAAAAAAATAAATGATGAAGAATTTTCTAATTGGACATGCAACGATTTCATTTCTCATTAGTTGCATTGTTATACTTACAACATACCTACCTACATAAAGGTTTCTTCTGTTTTAATTTGCAATTATACTTTTTTTTTTCTTCTTAAAATTTTGCACAGATTTTCTTACACCCTGTATACAGGGTGGCAGGTTAGACAGTGAAAATATTTAAAGGGGTCATTGTACTCATCATTATGAACAACTTTTACTATGGAACCAACCCTGAAATAGCGAAAAAAATAATCAGCTGTTCCATACATTTTGTTGAGTTATGTGAACATAAATGTATGGAACACCAGATTTTTTTTTCGCGATTTCAGGGTTGGTCCCATAGTAAAAGTTGTTCATAATTATGAGTACAATGACCCCTATAAATATTTCCACTGTCTAACCTGCCACCCTGTATAATCTCAGTCCACTGGTCGATACATTTTACACTAAATAATGAGTTAAAAAAAGTAGGTATATATCCGGTACAGTGAAGCGAATAAAAATATAGTTACGACTTACGTACAAGAACGCGCATTTACTTTATCTTAATTAATTTAATGTCGTGATGCTGTCATAAATGCAGCTGTTGTAATTAATTTTAATCTTTTACGGAAGCAGCTGTAGTGAGACGTCCTAACATTTTTTTTTTTGTTTAATTGTCGCAATTAAAAAGAATGCTTCGGTTACTATCTTATTCAATTTATTTATTTGTGGTTTTGTACTTACTTTTATCAGGTTTTAGAATTTTCATTTTATTTCAACTACCGATGATTTGTTAACCCCTCAGATCATAGAAACAAGGAGATATGCCATCATAGCAAATTAGTACGGGAACAACTGTCGCCACTTTTAGTACATTTTTCAACACAATTACAAGCGCCCCTCGTGAATTATAAAGATCTCCCACGCATTAAACATTGCACACACCCTCAATCTAACACTGTTAATCGTCACTCAACACTAGCACTAAACTTAAACACTGTATTTATATCACCGATCGTGTTCGGTTCGTCGCCAGCGTGTACATTTTATATACGGTCAATGTGACCGTATCAAAGCGTCAATTTTAGTAGCGCCTTGGCACATCTCCCTTGTTTCTATGATCTGAGGTTAACCCCTAAAAAGTTCAAGTTTTTATAATACTTTAGTACGGTTGCAAAAAAATTCGATTGATACTTTAGTAAGTAGGTATATAGTGAATCATAAATAAACAAAACATAATGGCTACCTATTAAAAAAAACGTACCAGTTGTATAATAACATTAAAATAACACAAACTCTTAAATATTACTTAAAAAGCTGAAAAGCAATTTATCGAATGATTTCGTGTCAATTTTGATGGTATGTAATAATGTCACTAGCCGTATAATAACCATCTAATAACATTTTGTTCACCAATGCCGCTTTTAAATTCCACCAGCTATTTTAGCACTTATTACTCTGTTTTATATGTCAGGGATCATAAACATTTTGTGTGAATGTTATGATTATAATCAAACTAATAAGTACATTCGTAGTGTGGACTTATTGGTTCACTCGTCCTGTCCTGACTCATCGTTAACGTTCATCGCAAGGTCTGTGGGACGAACTGTGATGTGTCACCGTACAATGTAGTTATTAATAATCTTAAGCTAGTTAACTTTACACTAACTTTAACAGTATCTGTTAAAGTCCATATAATTGGAAACAACAAATAAGATATTATACCTATGATGAAGAAAAGCCTTAGCTATAGGTATCCAAAAAAAAACATCTGAATTCTAAGCCTTGTTTTTCATTATAGGAACATTCTGTATTTAAACAGCATTTTTTTTCTAACGACAATAAAATTGCATTTAATTAAAGAATAAAAAAAAACGAGTTGTAATGTTGTAGTAGCGTGTATTCGATAACACTTTGTAAAGACGATAGGTATGATGACACGTCAACAAACTTGAACAAACTCGACTCACAAGTTTTTTTTTTAATTTATTGACTGAGGTGTGTCTGTTTCCTGTCTGTGGAGATTACGAGCGAAAAAAAAAAGTATTTCTATAGACATTATGTCACTAATCAAATATAATCTGTTGAAGATGAGACGCCAATGGTATTTTAATATTTTTACTGGTCTGGATAACATTCTCCTAAAATTAATTCTAAAATTTGAAGTCCGCCTCAGATTGTAGACTCCTTTGTTATATAAATTTTTAATTTTTAAATTATTTATCCTTTTTTAAATAAAGTCAATTTTTTTTTACATTTCGAGCTGTAGGTAGTATATAATTTTAAATATTTTTGTATGTCAGCTAATAATAAAATTAGGTGCAGCGGAATTCGAAACAAGTCCATTTTAGTTGGAGATTGCTTCAGTTGACTATTATACCCAATAAGGCTTGTAAGCACATACCTACTTTAGAATGGAATTTTGGTCCATTACCTTAAAAATGATCTGTTTATAGTTAGATCTATTCCAGTGACTAAGTCAAGACTGATAATTATATATGTATTATATTTCAGAGTACTATCATGATTGTGGAATTTCCCTTGATGAAGTACTTCTTCGATTTATCTTGTACTACCTTTTGCCAGCGGCTTCGCCCGCGTAGAGGTCGGTTTGAAAGTTTGAAGTTGATCAGGCCAAGCAAGCACGTTTTCCCATACAAACTTTGCCACCCCTTTTCATCCTCTTGAGGGTGGGATTTTCAAAAATCCTTTCTTATATCAAAATTTCACGTTTCTACGACCAGCGGTTAAGGCTATGCGTTGATCCATCAGTCAGTCAGGACATAGCATTTTATATACTTATGTAAATAGATTATGGTGAGTACTTATGGGCTTGGCAAGAGCTTGATAATTTTATTCGCAATGGGCTTGTCTGTCAGCCTTATCCAGTTATCACACAGCAAACCTCGGCTTATCTCTTCAGCGATCAGTCATTGTGATATAGGTATCTTTCAGCGGATTTAGATGCAATCGATTAAAGGAGTTTATCTAATAAACATAGGTTTAGTTCTGTTAAAAATGGTTCAGTAAACATTTTGATTTTCGCAGCGGCTGAGCGATTTGGGTATTGCGTGACTTGTCGCGGTAGATTTGTTGTGTACACACAAACACAATTCTTAACACAAATCTCTCGTCGTGGACCACGAGACAAGAGAAATTCTAAGCGTGGGGCAATGTTTTTTCAACAAGAAATAAACTTTTATTAAGTAGCTGAAGATCATGAATGACTGAAGGTTATTATCACTATTAATAAGTAATTGCAAGAGCACCTGCTAATGTGCGACATTTTATTTGACATTAGGTATTCATAAGTAGGTAATTATGTTTGTAGATCAGTCGATAGCAATGAAATGTTGATTACCTCTAATTCATCACGAAGCTTGGTAATCGCGTCCTAGTGTAAAGAAAAAAATAGGTAGGTAATTGTTGTAATGTTTGTAAACAAAATGTGATTTCCAAAAATATTAATTAATCCTTGTCAATAAACATGAAATTCGATTAGATAACTTAATCGTATGTCAAAATGTGTTAGGATTGTTAAGATATAAAAAGATATGACTACTTTAAACGGTTATGCAAACATTTTTAGGGTTCCCTAGTCAGTGTAGGAGCTCTTATATTTTTTTCATGTCCGTCTGTCTGTCTGTCTATTTGTCACACACTCGTAAAATCTATAGTTTTTATACAATTTGTATTCAATTTCGAAGGTGGGTTTTGTGAACCGCCATAACGCCATAAAGGCGTGCAATGGTCACCTTGTCATGAGGAGTATGATATCCTTGAATAGGTTTTCGCGAATGACATGAAGGTTTTAAAGTGACCTCTTTATTTAGATAACAATTTGGTGAGATGTCCTCCGAAAGTTGATAACAATTTCTTATTATTTTAACCAAGATACGAGCATGAGTTTTTCATTATCCTGTAGGCCTATTTTCACTTTTGAGTTTACCAACTGCATACAAATAAATAAGTAGGTATAAATATTATAATAATATTATAAAGTTACAAGCTATTTACGCGATCGTTTAATAAACATCCAAGTTCAGTTAATGATAATGTATATTGATAATACGTCATTACGTACAGTGACACGATTTTATCAGATAGCGAAAAACGTTCTAATCATGCGCAGGGTTTATTTTTTATTTTTGACAAGGTGAATCATTGAGATAGTGTCATATTTGAGGCTATGAATAATCTTTTTAGGGTTCCGTACCAAAATGGTAAAAAAGGAACCCTTATGGTGCGACTTCGTCTGTCTGTCTGTCTGTCACACCTGCTTATTTCAGCAACTACTTATGCTATCGACTTGAAATTTCGAACAGTTATAAAGAATAATTGTTCAACTTTATTACAAATGAAAAAAATCCAAAAATATTTTTATTTTCATTGCAAAAGGGGCCGGAGTGGGGGTCCAAAATTTTAAAGTGGGGTTACTAGGTCAAGTGACATATCATATGAAAGGGCTTGATTTATTTGCGGGGCGAAAAATCTGAAATAATTAGGGTTGATAGGAATTGACCCAAATATGGCACGAAAAATAAAACGATGTTCCTAACTAGTACAGTTTTTTCAAAATCATCAAAATTCCTTAACAAACAAACTTAGTTATGCGGTCTGGATTTTTTTACTTTATACGTCCAAAACTGATACGGAACCCTTTTCATCCAGTGGAAATTGAAAAAAAAAAATGCTAGGTCTTAGCATTCGTCACGAGTATGTACGTATACTCTCTATAAAAACCATGACTACATACTAAATTAAAACCCCACTTTCAATGCCTTTCTTTTATAAAAAAAAAAGTAACAAGCTATTTCCTGTACAAAAAGAACACACTTTCAAACTTGGAAGATCGTATCAACCGTTTCATTACTAGTCATACATCATAGACATGACCTTATCAACAATACCAGTCTATAAAAAAAAAAACCAGTTAAGAAGCATACAATTCTAAACCTTAATTCATTGCAATAGCAGCTACGCCGTATATGTATTAAGGTGAGGCAGTAGTTGTTGTAAATTCTTACATTTTACAACGAAGGTAGTTCCGTGATAGGAATGAGCGGCCATTTGTATGTTAAACCGATAGAAATATTTCGGTATAGTGTCGTTTATGTTTGTTTAGTCTCGAGGTTATCTACAAGGCATGTTAATACCAGCTATACCAAGTTCTACTGACTTACAATACATACCTACCTACTTTCTGCCTTTAATATTTTCTATAGTAAACTAGGAGACAATTTTATTAGCAGCGAAAACTTGGAATTTAAGACCATAAAGCCTTCGGATTGTGTGCTTGCACACCTGTGCTTACTCGATGATATTACTTACATAATTATTAGGTATGTTAATTACCTACCTGAATTACTTATTTCGTTTAAAAATAATATTGTATAACGTTAATGCGAATTGCGAAACGATAAATCAGTTAGGTACACTTTTTCATTAAAATTAGCGTAAATATAATCTGTAACAGTGATTCAATACCTAAAACATTAATCTCGATTTAATAAAACAAAAAGTTGGGAAAATATTTTCATGTCTATTGTTTAGTTACATAATAGAGCTGATGTCTATGCAAGCTTGCGTGACCTTGAATGGTAATTTTTCATTCTGGGAAAAAGTAAAATTGTCTTTGACATTGACAAATTTTGTAGCGGTTTCCACGCTTAATCTTGGAATAACGGGCGGACAAGCTAGATCATTGCTCTTTTACTGCAAGTAAAAAAGCAAAAGCTACAAATAGTTACAAGATGCTAGGTCATTGTCTAAGCACGAGTATTAATTACTTTCCCTCTGTTTTCTTTGACTATAGTTCGTAAAATATAGCTTGATCTCTGTGACAGATGTCAAATACGAGCAAATAATGTCAAAATGCATTAAAAATGTACGGATTTGACATCTGTCACAAAGATCAAGCTATATTTTACTAACTATAATCCAAAATGAATGACATTTCGAGTTTTTATGTCTCGTTTGTTGCTATTGTCCTTTAATAAAATAAAAAAACAAAATGTTTCCAATCAGTTTTTTAAGTAGAAAGAAAAGTTTTAAAGTTGCCGAAATTGATTGGTATTATGTCCATCACAAGAAAACATTGCAAGGTTACTCAAAAACTCATCTCTTACCGTTACAATTCATTGTTGCATTGCGCTCTGACAAGCGATGCGAAAAGCAATCGAAATGTTACACAACACTTAAATTATGATCGAATCGAACTCACGATTGAGCGTAATTAGGTTACTATAGAGCCTTTAACTTTAATAATATACATTGCATGTGTCCATACATGACACAGATGCCATATGACTCATAAAATGATATACCCGTGGAATGGAAACGTTACTCTGATGTTCATGTGATAATAATTAATCTTGTTCAATAAAAAACAGTGCAATCATTGTTACTATTGATGGAAAAATCATGGTTTTTTTCCGGAACAAATGAATGTTCGCTTTCAAAATGGCTGAAACCATCGTGGATGGCTTTTAATAATGCGCTGGATGTTACGGAACTTCAAGCATTTTTTTATAATAGTTGGTACCTAGGTACATGAATATGGTAGCATATTCAAAAATTCTTCCACGTCGCTGCCACCGGAAGCACGTCCAAATTCTGGCAGCATTTATGAATATTGTTCTCAGTCGGTTCACGGGCTTATTTCAAGGAATGACTTATACCATATACCTACATGTTTAATGTCCAAGATTTTTTAGCACAACTGGATGTATAGCTCTTGGATGACAAGTGTTTTAGTTTCATTAGTAAACTGATACGTGTAATAATTAACTAAAATAACACACACAGATGCATCAGTGCATATCATGAAACAAAGAGCCTATTGATGTCTAACCTCTATGGAATCTATGTTGTTTGCGCAGCCTTGAACCCAAAACAGTGGAATGTTTACGAAAATGAAAGTCAAACGGAACGCGCTAAGTAGGCCCAGCGCGACCTCTATGGTTCACTGCTTTCATGGCTTTGTTTTATTTCTGACATTACTGGCCGAAAATACACGGAAAAAAACATTCCATTTACGAATATTTGAATTTGACACAAAAATATGCTTATTTTTCTGTTTTGAGTGACATTAACACACGCGAACGTGAGTTCATTATTAGGTAGGTACCACGAACCAAACCTACATATCACTTTTTGCTGCGTGAATTAACATCCATATAGGCGAAGTGAATTAATTGAATACTATTTATTGAAGCTGGTTAAAAACTACTCTACCAAAGTTAATATTGGGACCATCGCGTGACCTTCTTCCTTGAAATGAAAAAATAATTATTAAAATCGGTTCATAATAAAATTATCGAAGATATTGTATAACATACATATAAAAAATAGTCAAATTGAGAACCTCCTTCCTTTTTGGAAGTCTTAAAAATTCATGACACGCTTCTGATTATTTTTACGACAATTTCATTGTGCAATTTGTTGGTCACTTTATTTTATTTTTGACACAAACTGTAGGTACCTACGGTACCTACAGTTATTTATGACGGCTCACGAGTAAGATGTAAAGCATTTTCTTTTCATTCGTCATCACATTGTCGTCAATTTTTAAATCAATAACGGTATTCAGCATAACTTTACGGTAACCTGAGATTACCTATTAAAATGACCGAGAAATACTTTGTTCTTTGTAAATTATTTGTTGCATCAAAATACAATTTGTCGCTTATATTTTTAAATGAATTTAGATTTTTTGGCTAGAGTTTATACAAAACAGAATTCATTGATTAACCGGTGACATTTACAATAAGAAAGATGCTAAGAGCCTCCACGAGTAGATATACACGATACTTTTAAGTTTTTCCTAACTCAAGACGAGCACTACCTACTTGAGGCTATAGTTTCAAACCAATCAAATGGCTTGTAACTAGTCTCAAGTAATGCTTGAGTCTTGAGTTAAGAAAGTTCTGTAATACGAACGTCAGTTTACCCAGTTTACCGAGCAAGCCTCGGCGCCCTGAGGGTTCCGTACGTTTGTAATCGTATTTTTTTTTGTTATTGTGATCTGATTAACTACAAATTAACGATGTTCGGATTTTTTTCCTTTGGTGAGTAAGTTTACGAGTGTCAAAAATGTATGTGACATAGATGGCCATATCTTTTAGCTGAAATAGCTGGGAAGAAGAAAGTGCGCGGCAAACTCCCCAACTACACTCAGTCTGTTTTGTAATAGGTATGATAGACACATTATTAGAATTCCAGGCTTGGTATTAGTCTCAATGTTACAAAAGACTGGTAATTCCAAACTTACGACACGGCAGCACACTACTCAATCATTCGCCACAGGTCTTCAGCCAACAACCCGCATTCAAACAACAACGAAAATGTATTATACCACAGATAATATAATACTATACGTACAGATACCTCATCTCATACAAAGAAATGTGACCGATTTAGCGCGGGCTATCTTCGGGCTATACATTTTTCTGTGCTTAAAGGATTTTTCAAAATTTGAACAAATATTTTTCATGATGTATTTTTTCATGTTCTCAATTTTACACAAACTTCAATAACAAATCAATACATATAACGCCATCTAATATGAGTTATTTCAACAAATGTCCCTTTGTTCCTGATGAGACCCCATGATTATACTAAACACGTATTTCCGTATCAACAACAGAGCTGGTTATGATAGTCGTAAAACTGACAAGTTGGCCACGCTTTCTCACGGGGTTATGTAATGGCCACGGTTTTTGGCGGCTATGGACAACGGGAAGTGTGCACTATGCATACAAATCAGAACTGCAAGTGGATCGATTGCGTCAGTTTAACATGTATAGACTTGTTTGCTAAGGTTCGTTAAGTTTTTAAAAATAAAGGTGGTAACAAAAAAGAACAGATGATTGAAGGAAAAAAGTCATGTTGAAGGTGCATTTTGGATGTTATCATTATCAGCCACATTTCTGGATAAAGGCCTATCCTGTTGATTACCCACTTACATTAGGAGCGGAAAATATAATCCGGAAACAGAGTAAAAAATAAATAAGACAGCAATTTATTAAAACATGCAATTAGGTATTTGACTGATTTTGGGAAATGGTTTATATTAATCTTCATTATATTATAAGCACACTACATTGATATTTCAGGGAGATCTACTGTATTTATCAATAAAAATCAGTGATAAAGTATAAATTTCCAAAACCGCTCCAAAAACGCTGTTTCTGCGGAAGTGACGTAACACGCTAGTAAACGAGCTTTGTCAACAAGACAGACGGTGCAGCTGAAATTAATTTCATCAATAAATCATTTTTATTGGCTATAATGGCGTATATAAATGGTGTGTAGTTCCGCAATGTACAAATACGTCTTTAAGCAGTCCATCATGATTCATGACACAAAAGAATTTATAGGTAATGTTTCTAAGTTTTTATCAACATAACCTAAAATTAGATTTCACAAAACTTCTGAATGATTATACAAAAGATTTGTAAATAAATATGTGGCAGGTAGGTACTTACACTGCTGTTTTTACATTTTTAAGTTCCGCAGCATAATCAGCGTTAGGTATTCTTAAAGAAAAGTGCAACCATAAATGCGTCTATCTTAGGTAGGTTGTAGCTTGCACAAAATTTGACTCCATTTTGAGATTCGATATGAATATTTATGCCACTAGATAGAAGATTTCTATGAAAACAGCTTCAGAAATAGCTCTAAGATCAAATATAGCACCCAGAAAACATAAAACGCAAACTACAATCTGTCAAAGCCGTGCTTACTCCAGTGTTGCCAAGCTAGATTTTCATTTTACCCCAATGTGACGGAGTCATCCTTCTTTCATCATTTAGTGCTGGCAATCTTCCATTGCTGGCCACTTCATTTATCACATTCTTCTAAATTCGGTTTAGATTTTAACTTTAAATTTCAAAATTAGAACATCTCATATTTTTTTGCATTGTTTCGTCATTCTTTGTCTGGTCTCCAACGACATCACTGGTGACCGCTGAACCGCTGTATAACTGTTATTATTTATTACCTACTACCTATTTATCGAGTGTGCAAAGCTATAAGCAAATAGTCTCTTTTTGTAACAGTTATTTTTATACCTCTGTGTAACGTTATAAAGTGCAAAAATACAACCTACGTCTCGCAATATACCTCTCCAACCATCCTGCAGTGTTTTATTCAATATTCTACATTTGTGTCTGTGGAGGCTCTCTCTCATAGCTAGCCGAGGCTGAGAGGTCAGAGGAGGGAGGCACTCCGCGACACTGGCGCCCAATCGTGTTCAAGAACTCACCATCACACAGGATCTATAAACGCAGATTGTTATTTTATAAACAAAGATTGTACCTGGACCATAGCCTGGACTCCGAGCCACCTAAAAAAGGACCTCCCAAGAAAGGACATCATTCTACAGGATACCACCTACTGACGTGTGAAAGTGTGAAATATTTTTTTATACATATTTTGTTTTTATAGTTTTTCAAAATTCTAAAAAGCAATTTTTCGCTACCGTTTATCACTTTGGCCCACCTTCTCATAATTATTTTATATTAATACTGTAATTCAATAAATTATTATACTATTTTATATCTATATTGTAATAATATTGTGTTGTGTTGCTATAAACAACGTTCAGCGGTCCAGCCTTCGTTCCTGTCACTGCCTGTCACAAGTAAGTCATCACGTCACTCACCTTTTTTTCTTAAATTTATTTAATATTATCTATTATATATAAAAAGTATGCATACCATAATACATTAACACTTACAAAACACTTTTACAAATATCTACCTACCATATTACACTACACCACCAATCGGCTTACGGCCGAATCACAAACCATTTGAATTCTGGAGTGTTTTTAAAACCATTCGTGGTCACTTCAGAAGGAGATTGGTTACAGACTTACAGCGTGCCTAAGGAGAATATCCTTAGGTATACGCGCAGGCAGACCACCGACCTACTGGGTGTATTCCTCGAGGTTCCCGAAACCGACAACCGAGACGCACCCGTACTAGGTGGTCGAAGACTTTACATACATTATATTAAATGTATTAAAAATATTAATTACATTTAATAATTATATCCATACCATCCTTTCTTCTTATTTCATTAGTAAGTCATGGGTTTTGTCACAATACTTTACCCGGAATTATTTATACTTACCTCTATTATTTATTATGAAATACGGTACCTACTTACTGACAACCAAAAACTATTTTTCCTCTGTCCCTTATAACAATTTTTTTTTTGACATATTTTTTTAGGCTTATTTAATATGATACCTACTACTACTATTACCTACTCATTTAACATTACCCTTTCGGAAACATTACTTATTTCTAGCTATCTTGCTATTATTACTTTCTTATAATTTTCCCACTAATTTACAGTTTAAGAGCGGTTAGAAACTCTCAAAATAAGCCCTTTTTCTCTAACCAATTTTATATTATTCACTTACCATAACTTCTCTTACCGAAAAGAGCGGCGTCAACTCTTAAAATAAGCCTAGGTCACAAAACTATTTTAAATGCATATACATGCATTATTATTCTTCCCCCTAAAGGATAGAATATATTATTCTTCTTATACGTGTTAAAGCACGTCGTACTTTGATTAGGTACGCTTAGCCTATATGGCATACTTATTTATGTGTCTATACACATTGTACTTAACTAGGTACGTCTAGCCTATGTGGGCAATTCTTATATTGTAGAGCGGGTTAGCGACTCTTAAAATAAGCCTTAAGCCAGTCATCTTCTTCATCACCTATGTCAGCGGGTGGTGACTGACTCTAAATAAGCCTACACTATTGTAGATCATTTCCACGAGTGGCCCTGTACTATAATATTTTAGGGTCCCTCTATGCTTGGTGTCTTTCTTTTCGCATTATGAAATAAAGACTATGAGAGGTGAAGAATGCATGCTACTTATGAAAGGTTGTGTGAGTAGGGAATTAGGTCTATTGTATATACGCATTTAAAAAAAAAACCATTAGCACCGACTAAATTAATCACTCACTTGGCATTTTCTTAATTTTAATTATTTCTTGTTTATTTTACTTTAACTTTTTGTAAAAAAAATCTTTAAGGATTTTTTTTACGCCGGGGGAGCGGGGTATTGTGACGGAGTCATCCTTCTTTCATCATTTAGTGCTGGCAATCTTCCATTGCTGGCCACTTCATTTATCACATTCTTCTAAATTCGGTTTAGATTTTAACTTTAAATTTCAAAATTAGAACATCTCATATTTTTTTGCATTGTTTCGTCATTCTTTGTCTGGTCTCCAACGACATCACTGGTGACCGCTGAACCGCTGTATAACTGTTATTATTTATTACCTACTACCTATTTATCGAGTGTGCAAAGCTATAAGCAAATAGTCTCTTTTTGTAACAGTTATTTTTATACCTCTGTGTAACGTTATAAAGTGCAAAAATACAACCTACGTCTCGCAATATACCTCTCCAACCATCCTGCAGTGTTTTATTCAATATTCTACATTTGTGTCTGTGGAGGCTCTCTCTCATAGCTAGCCGAGGCTGAGAGGTCAGAGGAGGGAGGCACTCCGCGACAGCCTGATTAATTTTACTCTAAAATCATAACTATTTATACAAAAATACCTGGCTAAAGTTTTGGTTTTAGATATACAATAAAACAAGTTCTTTCTTAATCAATGGTCATGTTTCACAATAAAAATATGCTGAATTTGTTTAACTCAAATTCAATTCAAATACTTAGGTACCTACATGTATTGCTTACCAAAAAGCCCATAAACTATAGTAATCATAACAACAATACGAAATCTAACCTTAAAATTTTGGAAGTGACTCCGCGACCGCCGCCGTGACCTGAATTTGCAGCCGACACTGGTTGCTAAATTGGCAGCCGGCGCTGACTTTTGAAAAAAAAGCGGGAAAGGGAGTTGGCAATTTGTCATAATTAAAAAAACATTTCATGTTTCATTTGAGTAACATACCTAATTAGGGTCCAAGAGCGAGCGAAGCGAGCTCGGGAACTTGGACACCCCGACACGGACAGGTTAGGTTCGAAGGGGTTGACGGGGGCTTCAGTGAGCGAGCGAACGAAGCCCCCGTCAACCCCTTCGTGTTATGTTACTTTTAACCTTGCAGATAGAAATAGGAGCTCCGCGTACCGGGGCTCCGTCGACCACCTCCATCCCCCTTGTAAGTCCAAAAAAGTTGTATTTTGTTTTACATTAACACTGTTATTTAAAAGTCAGTCTAAGGTATTTAATTCAACTTAAAACACGGTAACATTAATCTGCTGCTACGGTAGTTTGCAATTATTTTCGTCTGGTATCACTGCTACTTCAAGGCTACTCCGGTTCCTAACGGCATTATTTTTGGGAGCCTAGTCGGCGCCGGCTGCGGAGGCGCTCCCTAAAATTTTACCCTCAAATTTACCCTAAAGAATTCTTTACCCTAAAAATAAGTTGGCAACACTGGTTTACAAGCGTGTGACGTCAACAGAGTGCGACAGGCCGTTCTTGTGACAGCTACAATAACAAAAAATATTGCATTTTATTTTCGTGTAATTTGCAAAAAATATACATATTTTAGTTAAAAATCAAGTGAAATAAGTTTATTTACGCTATGAACTGATAGGATGACCACAATCTGTAGCATATTTTCAATGTTGTCAAGAACCGAATTCCTATTCATGCAACGCAGGCACGCAGCATAGACTATAGGTACACTATAATACGCAACGCAGTAGCGTATCGCCATGATTTTTGCAATTGACAAACCAACAAACACACCTTTGCATTTATAATAATAATTAGGGATTTTTAGGGTTCCGTACCAAAATGGTAAAAAGGGAACCCTTAAGGTGCGACTTCGTCTGTCTGTCTCTGTCTGTCTGTCACACCTGCCGGCCTAGCATGACCACGATAGAAACGGGTTTTGTCTACATAGAAATAGACAAAGTGACAGATTGTAGAAACATTTCTACGTTTTATGAATGAAATCTGTCACTTTGTCTATTTCTATGTAGACAAAACCCGTTTCTATCGTGGTCATGCTAGGCTGGCTGCTTATTTCAGCAACTACTTATGCCATCGACTTGAAATTTGGAACAGTTATAAAGAATGCTTGTTCAACTTTATTGCAAATGAAAAATATCCAAAAATATTTTTATTTTCATTGCAAAAGGGGCCGGAGTGGGGGTCCAAAACTTTAAAGTGGGGTTACTAGGTCAAATGACATATCATATGAAAGAGCTTGATCTGCACATTTCAAAATATATTTTCATTTTATTTTATGTTTCACAGTTTTCGACATATGATGAAAAATGTTCAAAAAAATACCATTCCCCCCCCCTTATCTCCGAAGTTTGCGGGGCGAAAAATCTGAAATAATTAGGGTTGATAGGAATTGACCCAAATATGGCACCAAAAATAAAACGATGTTCCTAACTAGTACAGTTTTTTCAAAATCATGAAAATTCCTTCACAAACAAACTTAGTTATGCGGTCCGGATTTTTTCACTTTATACGTCCAAATATGATACGGAACCCTCGATGCGCGAGTACGACTCGCACTTGGCCGGTTTTTATTAAACAAATTGACGGAAGCTTAGAGCATTTAAAAAGCCGGTCAAATACAACAATCGCATTGTTATAAAATAAAAAATATATAATTTGGTTTATAATCAAATTGGGGTTAATTTTACGACACATTAATTATACAAAGTGTTTTTGGAAAATAACAATCGATTGAATCATTCGTCTGACACTCATATTCAATCATCAATCGATGTTAATTTAAAAATATTATACAATAAACATACTTAATCGAAATGTTATATAATAATAGCCACTTATTTTTATGAGCAGTCTATTTGTAACGACGAATAAAACTATGCCGAAAGGTTAATTCCCGTATTTTATTGTGTTTCCATACTTATTTGTATCACAGATAAATCATCCACCACGCGGGCCACACTGGACATCACAATGTCTCTAGAACGTGCCGGTTTCCTCACGAAGTCACGATGTTTTGCTTCACCGTTTTTAGAGCTGCGGTGATGGAACAATTTACAAAAAAGTAAAGTGCTTACCTGACTAGGTACGAAACTTTAAATTCTAAGAGTGGCAGCTATTACCACTGGACCACCTCTGCTCACGCACTGCACTTTATGACACACTTTACATACCTACTAGATATAATTAAATCAATTAAATGGAAGATATAGGTACATACGACAATGTTATCTTATTGTTATCTCATATTGTTCTATGCACAAGCAGTGTTGCCAACAATAATTTCAGAATTCCGTTAAACAAGTTGGTATTTTCCGTAAAAAATCCGTCAGGATTAAATATTTTTCCGTCAATAAAATCCGTCAAACAAAAGATGCAATAGACACACCATTTTAAATTAGTTTTTATTTATTTATTTAGTAATAAAATTAAGATTATACAGGGTGGCAGGTTAAACAGTGGAAATATTTTAAGGGGTCATTGTACTCATAATTATGAACAACTTTTACTATGAGACCAAACCTGAAATCGCGAAAAAAAAATCAGCTGTTCCATACATTTATGTTCACATAACTCAACAAAATGTATGGAACAGCTGATTTTTGTTTCGCGATTTCAGGGTTGGTCCCATAGTAAAAGTTGTTCATAATGATGAGTAAAATGACCCCTCAAAATATTTCCACTGTTTAACCTGCCACCCTGTATAATTTTATTATGAAATCCCAATCAAACGAAATCTAGTACGTCTCAAACATAAGTAAAGAATATGCTTGCTAAGCTTGCTTACATTCCTTGCTTGTATTGTAAAAAATCACAGGTAGATATATAGCCTATAACCAGACGTTGTCCGGGAAGTCCCATAGCATAGACAATTGAATGCCACAAAATGTGGCATGGCACAACTTATGACCTTTTCAGCATCATTTAGCATTTTTAGCATCATGTTATGACTTTTTTAGACAAAACCATTTCCGTTAATAAATCCGTTAGCCGTCAGAAAATATTTTCTCCCGTTAGTGCCTTACCTTAATCCGTTAGATCTGACGGAAAATCCGTTAAATTGGCAACACTGTGCACAAGAGTGACAAAACAAAACGCAACGTTTGAATTTAGAATTTACCTTTATGCAACGGCCACATTTTTATTCAGCCAGTTGCTTGTTATGCGATCAAAAGTAACTCGAAGTGTCAATAGTCAATTTATATACAAATGTTTGTGAATAAAACTGATTACATGGCCATTTATTTACGTGACATTTGTTTAAATCGGTCAGAACAAAAACAAAAGCAGAAAAACGAAGTGTCATTTCCCTATGCTAATCTTGACAAAGTCATTGGCTATTCTAAGTAAAAGTTTTAAATTTAAAGTTTATTTTAAGACTGCGTGTTTTGTTTTTGTTTGGTAAATATTGTGACAGTGTTCCGCGCTGACCCATTTATTTTCATGTACCTATACTTTTTGGTGATTGGTTAACAATTGACAACCGTAAAATGCTTTGTATCATTGTTAAACTTTACATGACTCAGTTCCTGTAACACGTTTCTGTACCATACAAAATAATTAAATGCGGATTAGCGTCCCTAATTTTTACTAAACAGCGTTTCAGATAAGACTTTCCTTAGACGCTATACGCTATTATGTTGTCTCCTTTGTCTGTTTGTCTTAGACGTTCTATGTTTTTTTAGATAATGCCTGGGACACTAAAAAGTGGTGAACGAGAATTGATGCTGAAAGAAAACTTTTCATTCATTCATCCTAGGCGCTACAGCCGCGGGTGGGCCTTGGCCTGGTCGAGTAAACTTCTCCAGACGTCTCTATTTTTGGCTTTCTCCCTCCAGCCGTTGACTCCAATAGCCTTTGTGTCCTTCTCAATGCCATCCAACCATCTGAGTTTAGATCTTCCACGGAGCCTCCGGCCGTCAGGCTTTCCGTGTAGGAGACGTTTAGGTACTCTGGTATCTCCCATACGCTCAACATGGCCTGCCCATCGAAGACGACTCAGCTTTATGTGTTTTATAATATTTGGCTCTTGGAACAGGTCGAAAAGCTCGTGGTTATATCTAATTCGCCAGCAGTCACCATCAAGTACGGCTCCGAAAATGCGCCTAAGTATTTTTCTGAGTTAAAGAAAACTTTTAACACCGTTAAAAACGTTGCAACATATTGACGTTCAGGGGAGCCAACATAGCGTCGAAGGCAACTCTTATGTGAAACGCACTTTAGTTTCTAGAATTTTATTTCCTGTGAGATTTTAATAAAAAGTTGAGACTATGATTACAGTATGAGCAATTGTACCATGCGCAAGTCATTCTAATAAAAGCAGAATCATAAATCTCGCTGCTAATTGGAATGACTACGTAATTTATCATTAGAATCGCTCATATTTCGTTCAATTCTAGAGAACTATTCAGTCCTTGACAGTTTAAACTATGTGATTCACCAGCATGTATTTCAGTCGTGTGCGCAGATCGCGAGAATTTCAACATTATCATTAATCGCACAGGGCTGTGGTGGTGGTGACCCAGTGGTCGTGGACCCAGTGGTCGAACCCCGCAGGCCCACACTTTGTGTGCAATTTGTTTCATTACTGTTGCTCTAAAAATGGGGAAGGAAAACATCTAGAGGAAACCGGCATGTCCTAGATAAAAAAAATCGAAGACATGTGACGTCTACCAACCGGCACTGGGCCCGCGTGGTGGGCTATGGCTCACTCCCTTTCAATAGAGGAGGCCTGTGTCCCAGCAGTTGAGAACAGCTTATTACGCTATGATTAACCGCGCATGCGTACCACCAACATCGCACGAACTAGCTGTAAAGCGGTTATAATCGCACTATCGCGGCTTACAGGAACAGAAATAGATATAGATAAATATAATGATACAAACTAATTCAAACTATCTCCTATTTGTCGACTCTATGGAAACTACAACACAATATTTGTTGAGCTCTCGTTAGATAATACTAAATTGATGACGTGAGATAAGACTAACACACAATGCTTGTACTTGAATCAGAGACTAAAGCCGGGTTTTCAGCCACGGGGTCTCATCAGGAAGCAAGAAACATTTGTTCAAATAAATCTCAATAGATCGCGTTATTTATGTGTCGAGTTGTTATTCAAGTTCTGTAAAATTCAGAACATGAAAAAATAGACCATGAAAATTATTTGTTCTAATTTTAAAAAATCCTCTAAGTACGAAAAAAAAACCCGGCCAAGTGCGAGTGGTACTCGCGCATCGAGGGTTTCGTATCAGTTTTGGACGTATAAAGTGAAAAAAACCGGACCGCATGACTAAGTTTGTTTGTCAAGGAATTTTGATGATTTTGAAAAAACTGTAATAGTTAGGAACATCGTTTTATTTTTGGTGCAATATTTGGGTCAATTCCTATCAACTCAAATTATTTCAGATTTTTTGCTCCGCAAACTTCGGAGATAAAGGCCAATGGTATTTTTTCAGACTTTTTCATCATATGTCGAAAACTGTCAAACATAAAATAAAATGAAAATATATTTTGAAATGTGCAAATCAAGCCCTTTCATATGATATGTCACATGACCTAGTAACCCCACTTTAAAATTTCGGACCCCCACTCCGGCCCCTTTTGCAATGAAAATAAAAATATTTTTTGACTTTTTTCATTTGCAATAAAATTGGGCAAGCATTTTTTATAACTATTCCAAATTTCAAGTCGATAGCTTTAGTAGTTGCTGAAATAAGCAGTTGTGACAGACAGACAGACATACGAAGTCGCACCATAAGGGTTCCTTTTTTACCATTTTGGTACGGAACTCTAATAAAGGGCGAGGATAGCCCGAGTTACGACAGCCACGTTTCTTTGTACGATATGAGACATCTGTCATCTATCATGCTTGAATACCTATTAAAACCATCTTCCATCTATTTTTTTCCTAAACTAGATTGGTGTCGGCTTTCAGACTGGTTGCGGCTGAATATCAATATTTTACGTGAAGCGACTGCCATCTGACCTCCATAACCAAATTATTGGACAATACTGGTATTCGAAAGTTAGACAGTTGTCAGATTTTAGGGAAACTGAAAAGCAGTATATAAAATAATTTGATGTCCATTTAGATGCAATGTAAAAGTATTAAAGTAGAAGTGCTAACTAGCTTACGTCGTTGACCGTACAATCCCTGACATTGTCATCGGTAAGTAAGTGAAATTACGCTACAAGTGCTTTGCAAACAGCTATCGTGGATTAGATAGCGTTTACCGACTTTCCCTCTAAGTTAGTCAGTCATTTCTCTTAAATGACTTGAGTAAATCGTATGAGGATTTCAATAACGAACCGACTTAATAAGTTACATCACGCTTGTACCTGAAGAGGTAGGCAGTAATAGTACAACCAGTTCGTCACTTATCAGTCACAGAGACCGGCAAACATCTTGAGCAAATTAAGCGGCGTAGCGCGGGATAGTTTGCGCACGGTACTTTCATGCATTAAGGGTCTAAATGCTAAAAAATCGACTATTGCGCAGTTAATGTCATTTTTCAAGATGTTTTCCGGTCTCTGAAAGTCTCTAATCGAGCACAAATTCAGATTCCATGCTGCTACTGAAAATGTCCAAACGGGAAACACCAAGAACACTTTGACCGACCCCCGTATCAATTGCAGGACCCTATGCTTAACAGTGGCTTATTGAGTCCACTATGACTAGAACAGCGTTGAGTAGGTAGTTCCGGAGGTTACCCTCCACATCTACACAGACTTACAAAATCTGCACTCTTTCTTATAGATGACAGATAACGTTTGATAATTCCATTGTTTATGTTTGCTACCATCATCCATCATCCTACTGTCCTTGTCCCAATTTATTAATTTGAAGTTGGCGCAGCACGTCTTTTGTTTGTATGTAACCATAAGTTTCAATTTTCATATTATGTGTGTATGTATATAACTATTTATTAGAATGGGATAAGAAAACTAATTTTACTTATTTTTGTTTCAGATATCTATTGATGTCTTACTACGTGTTGTTCTAGCCCCGTGGATATAAAAGGTGAGAAATCTACTAAATATTAAATCGCTCATTGGAGAAACAACGAAATGTATTCTTTTCTAAAATTTATTTAAATACTAAAATTTATTTAAATATCGACGGTCCCTACCAGTGCCGTAACTAGGGCGGTGCCAGCGGTGTCCAGGCACAGGGCGCAGACCCTGGAGGGGCGAGAAAGGACCAGAACAAGACCAAGTTTTAGGTCATGCATGGTATAGCCAATAAAAATGAATTATTGATGAAATTAATTTCAGCTGCACCGTCTGTCTTGTTGACAAAGCTCGTTTACTAGCGTGTTACGTCACTTCTGTCAGAAACAGCGTTTTTGGAGCGGTTTTGGAAATTTATACTTTAACACTGATTTTTATTGATAAATACAGTAGATATCCCTATTCCCTGAAATATCAATGTAGTGTGCTTATAATATAATGAAGATTAATATAAACCATTTCCCAAAATTAGTCCAATAGCCTATTGCGGCGGTTTCTGGGGGATTTACATCGGGTTTTCAAGTTATCAAACATCCAGGATAGGTACCTTATCGCCGACAAAAACTCCCGCAGCCGCTCATCCGGTAGATAAGCAGATCCACTCCACTTCCCCATGGCATGGTAATCTATAAATAGTGGTTTTAAACGACACCGCACATGTATCATTTATGCTCCAATTCCGAAACACAATGTTATCACGCTCGGCGGTGTCGTCAAAGGATGCGTACGCGCACCGATTATGGTTATTGAACTCGGTATTTATTACTTTCCTGTGCCTCTGTTTTGCTGTTGATATCATGTTCGTAGAAAGGAAAATTCAATTGTTATGGTTTTATTTACTAACTAGCACTTTGCCCGCGACTTCGTCCGCGTGATATACACGTAGCGCCATCTAGCGTCCTAAAGTAATACGGTAGTGGACTACTTTTAAAAAAGTACAAATAAACTATTTTATTCCAAAGACGAAATAGGAACAACAAAAAAGTAAAAAAATAAATAAATAATTTATCACAAAATGGAAATCATAGACGCTTTTAAAGTTTTTGGAGGGAGTATCGCTCCGTCTTTGTCGCGCGAAGTGGCGGACATAGGTGATGTTACGTCACTGCATGATAGTGCCGTCCGTGTCTAACAAATAATTTTAAAACGCTTATAACTTTGTCAATTTTGTAGATGTTTCATCTGATTTTTTGGTGTTAATTATCTTTTTTCAAATAGTTTTTAGATTCCCAATAAAAAAAAAATAGTCCGGTACCGTATTGTGGCCGTCGAATGTTATTGTTTTGTCTCTCGGGAGCAGTATTTTTTTTCTGGATGAAAGACGTCCTTTTCTGTACCCCTGACAATGTATAGATAGAATAGGTACGCAAAATTTCATAATGATCGGTTTAGTAGTTTAGGGGTGAAAAGGTATCAAACAAACGTACCTCCTTTCGCATTTAGGTAAAATAATAATAACATAGGAAGTTAGGATTTTATATATTCTAATGTAGAATTGTAGATCGTGATCTACTTACTTAGTTCAAGTGATGGATCAAAGATCTCAAAGTTTATAGATATGAATATCAATATAATTATTATCTTGGAAACCACAAGCAAAACAATGTCATGTGACGTGCATGTGACTCACCTTCACATTGTGAAAAACAACAAACATCTGAACATTCGGTCGGAAGCAAAACAATCTATTTAGTCTGTTTAGGATGAAACACGTACTTTGAATGTTTGTCGTTCTACGTCACAAAAAAACATAGTCGTCATAGATGAAATATTATTTTTTTATGTTGGGACTGTGGACGAGGGGCTCGTGGCTAAATGATAGCCGCGCTGATCGATCGATCTGCGAGGTTAAGCTGCGCTTGCCGCGGTCAGTCCTTGGATGGGTGACCGTTCTTAACACATCGAGACCCCTCCGTGCCTCGGAGAGCACGTTAAGCAGTCGGTCCCGCTTGTCATAGGAATATCTTTGACAGTCGTTACGGGTAGTCAGGAGCCCAAAAGTCTGACAACTGGTCTAACATTCGAATACCGGTATTCCCCAATAATTGGGTTGTGGAGGTCAGATGGCAGTCGCTCCATGTAAAATATCGATATTCAGCCGCAACCAGTTAGACTGGAAGCCGACCCCAATCATGTTTGGGAAAAGGCTATAGGCGGATGATGATGATGTTGGGACTGTGGACAATTTTTTTGTTTACTACCTACTTACTGTTTCTAGATTTCAGGCGATCGAAAAGCGATTATCTGTCTCTTAGGCCCGTATTACAGAACGATGCTCGAGCACAGATATCTGCTTGAGCATAGATTTAAAGCCATTTGATTGGTTGAAACTTGAAATCTATGCTCAAGCAGAGATCGGTGCTCGAGTATCGTTCTGGAATACGGGCCTTAGTGTTTATGTATACCTATTATTGTGTTACGTTAAAATAATATTGTCACAGTACTTATTCATACATAGATAGCGGCGAAAAGGATCAGATTTTTTATTCTAATCAATAACAGTACGGGTGCTACATATACTTTCTATAGTTACCAGTGGCGAGGGTCAGTTTTAGTAAAAGGTAAGCCGAAGCTACAAATGCTTACCTGGCCATGAAAAGCTAATTAATAAAACTAGGCAATACTGCCTGCGCTATTTTTCAAAGGGAAACCGGTAGGAATCGTATTTTAGGGACCCTTCGCCACTGATAGTTACTATATAGGATGATGGTAAATCAATAAACAACAACCTCATAAGTACCTACACAAATAAATGAAATTGAATTATCTCTAATTTCGAAATAGCTACAGTTTCTAATGCTAGCAACTGGTTAAGGTTATTTACAAGTTATCAAAACCAAAACAAACGTATTTTCAAATTTTTGTCTTAACTGTTCTTTTGGTTTTTGTCCGGGCTAATCTTCGAAACAGTTGAACGGATTTAAAAGGATTCACCGGTTATCACAGGCTAGACTTTGTAAAGAGTAATTTAGGCTAGTTTTTGTCCCGAGAAAATAAAAGGGTTCTGCGTAAAAAAATAAAGCTCGGTTGAAAGTTACGGGCAAAATTAATCCGAGCGAAGTCGTGGGCAATAACTAGTGTATAAATAAATATACTAGGTAGGTATACCTATATTTACGTGCTATCGAATCTGTATCTAATCTAGCGGATAAGCACTTTACGTGAACGACTATCAAATAATCATTACTTTCTAAGATTAATACCTATTAGACACGGTATATCTTTATACTGTGCTATTAGATTACAAAAACACACCCCATGATATTACATGTACAAGTGGGTCATAGATTAAAAACAAATAATCTGTAATCATAGATAATATTATTAATAATTTATAATCTGTGGTGATATTGAAGTAAATGCACCAATTGATTACAGTTGTAATCGTTTACACTTATGATCGTTAAGAGATTATAGTTATTATGTAAGTAGGTAATTATGGTTTCCGTTTATCTGTTTGCTTACATAAATAAATCAATGTAGTTATACAATAATAATATTAGCTTTTAACTCGGCAGATACCTACCTATCTACTGAAAAAAAAAACTATCGTTGATATTAATTTTACTATAAAGACAATAAATTATGGAACATATTTACAAAAATAATTTATTTTAAGCCGAAACAAATCAGTTTATGCAATCTGTTACAGTAAACTGAGAAAATAATTCAATATTTAAATAAAAAACAACAATATTATTATTTAGTTATTTGTGCTAATGCATTTGACATTATAATTTCCTCTTTAGTTAATGTTTATTCATCTCCATATATTATATAATTTATTAATTTTTTATTCAATTCAAACAACAAATTAGTAGTTCAATCTGTTATTTCCTTTGATGAAAATCGTGCAATACGTACATAATCATAATGTAGGTAATCTTGTTTGTTCGTTGTGTAATCTTATTGCTTCCCGATTTCAGTAGGTTAAAAATAAAATAAAAAAAAAAACAACATTTTTATTTAATAATTTGTTATGTAAATAAATATTAATTTTTATTTCATCCGTTTCCTATTTCATTGCATACAATTTCTTAATGGTTTGTTTCACACATTTGAGAAGGGTATCAGTCATGGAAATCGTGATTTTTTTTAAACTTATACATATTTACTTATTGTTTCCGCGACTTCGTTTATGTGAAATTTGACCACTAATTTGAACATTTTGTATTTTTTTTGCGCAGAATATAAAAAGATTTCTGCTATACAAAGTTGCCTGGTATAGGTACCTGTTAGTTATGTAGATTTCTCGTTGCAAAGTCTCAGTTTCTGCTCTACCTGCCCGTGAAAATCGCGTCAAAATTGGTTCAGCCATTTCGAAGATTAACCCGGACGCACTGACTGACAGACAGACAAAAAAACGGACAGGTTTGTATTTACTTCAATTACGTTGTACTTAATTACGGTTTTTATTATTTACATGCAAATAACCATATGAGCTTAAGAAAAGGCAGTTATTTCAAGAACAGCCAGACAGTTAAATTTTTATCTCAAATAAATAAATCGCCTTATTTTCAAAGAGTTGTCAATGTCGGTCATTGACAACAGTGTGCGGTAGACAAAGATATTGATTATGTATTGTGAACTATTCGCGTTAACTACACAACTAATCTTGTTAAAGTGCATTTGCAAGGTTTTACCACAGTGTATCTAACTTACAGTAGTTCATCGCCCACACATTTGACAGGACTTGAGAAATGTCAAAATTAATGACGGAGAGTGTGCTTCGGATCTGTATGATCTAATTTCCTCCTGCCGACTTAGCATGACCACGATAGAAACGAGTTTTGTCTACAGAAGAATAGACAAAGCGACAGATTGTAGAAAGATTTCTACCGTTTTGTGCATACAATGTAGACAAAAATATTGTAGTTTAGCCTGCTATGTTTTTTTTTTAATAATTTTGTAGCTGGACTCGTAGGTAGTAGGTATAGTAGGAAACTATATTACATACATATAGTAAGGGTAGCAACCCTAACTATAAATGACTACAGTTTAGAAACACTTGGTCTCTTTTGTAGTTCATCACACGCAGTCAGAAGATCAAGCTAATGACCGCTAACAGGTTAAACAAAGTTGCAATTAGCATGACAACACTAACGATACTACGTTTGGCACAGATAAATGGTGGGTTATAATATGACTGGCTATTAGGTAGGTACAAAGATCTAAGAAGATTTCTTAGGTCTTTGGGTAGGTACGAGTTATTCCGAGTTTCCAAAACCAATCGTGTTGTTGGACATTAGGCTTTTCTAATTGCACTCCATTCAGGCCGATTCTCGGGTACTCTCCTTTATTCATAATATTCTACTCGTATCGGATTCCGGCTCTAACAAACTGGAGCCGTGATACAGGTGCCTTCGTTTATTCTTGTAATATTGCTGTTACTTTAGTTTTATCTATTTTATAGATGACAGTGTTAACTAGTAGTAGTGTGTAGTAGTAGTAGTGTAGTGTGTAGTAGTAGTAGTGTAGTGTGTAGTAGTAGTGTAGTGTAGTATTAGTAAATCTTAAAAAAATACTTAGTTTACCAAAACAATCTCAGTACACCCAAAGAAAGTGAATTTAAGGAAAAAAACTCATGTAACAGTAGTAATTACATTTGAACGCGACTCGTGACGTGTAATCAGTACGTAATTAGTGCCAAATTATCATCAGTTACGATAGCCCCAGTCTTCAGTGGGCGAATATTTTTAATTAGTAGAAAACGAAAGTAAGCATCCACTGTTGAGATGTTTAATTGTCAAGTTTTATGCGGGTTTTAGAGACGTTTGTCGGCTAATTTTATTGTTAGTAGAAGAAATATAGCAAAAGTGAAAACAGAAAATGGAGCTGGATTAATCCAATTTACATTATTTTTATTGTTCTGAATGCTTTATTTTCGAATTGCCGATCCAATATCGAAAAGGTTGACAAAGCTGTTTTGATGAATCATTTGACTGTCAAAAAATCTTCTCATGAGTTGTGTGTCATAATAATGGGGACCGATACTCGTCGACCTCTGCGGGATCAACCTTAAAATCACGAAAAAATCAGCTGTTTCATACATTTTGTCGAGTTATATGTCTGTTTTTGTATGGAATAGTTGTTTTTTGTTTTTCATGATTTCATGATGTATTTAAACATTTGGAATTATACTCGTACGGATACTCGTACTTGCAGATTGACGATAACGCTACGTACCTACATATATTCTGCTACTGCACTACTAGTAATCTGTGGCATAACTCTATAAATGTCTAAGCAATCAAATCAAGGAATAATTTTATTAATAATATCATATTACAAGATGTCCTCGCTCCTGACTGATACAATACACAAATGCATATCGTGTTTCAATTTAGTATCTAATATATTTATTTTTATACGCCGTTACTCCGGTTACATCATCTGTAATTGAATGTACATGTTCAATAGACAGGATTCATTAAAAAATACATCAAAAGATGTTACGCTACAAACACCGCATCAACTGAACAGTGAAATGTTTAAGTGTTTTCACTACATATTTAGCAGAGAAAGCGTTGAGTTGAGATAGAGTAGGTATTGCTTAGTAACGCTAAATTGTAATTGTCACCTTTCTTCACAGCTTGTTGAAGCGACGATTTGTGATTCTGTCCGAATGAAACGTATCTGCTTGAACGAATTTTAGTTTTACCGACTGTATTTTTTGGTGCAAATCGAATTTGGTTTTTTTTGATAATCTGATAAGAATTTAAGCGTGAAACATTGAGTAAAATACAACGTCCACTTTTTTGAAAATTGTTTAAATATAAAAATGAGGTAATAATGCAGTTAACTGTCCTCCATCATGATACGTATTAGAACCAAATCCTATTATCTAAATCGGTTTGTTATTAACCGACGTCAAAATCATAAAAATACATTATGTTTATCTTATATACAAACATTGAGTGGCTAATCGCGCACAAAGGTGCTTAGCCGATAGGTAAATATTACATACGGCTATTTTCAAAAAACCAGCCAAGTGCGAGTCGTACTCGCGCACCGAGGGTTCCGTATGATTTTTGGACGTATAAAGTGAAAAAATCCGGACCGCATAACTAAGTTTGTTTGTGAAGGAATTTTGATGATTTTGAAAAAACTGCACTAGTTAGGAACATCGTTTTATTTTTGGTGCCATATTTGGGTCAATTCCTATCAACTCTAATTATTTCAGATTTTTCGCCCCGCAAACTTCGGAGATAAGGACGGGGAATGGTATTTTTTGGACATTTTTCATCATGTCGAAAACTATGAGACATAAAATAAAATCAAAATATATTTTGAAATGTGCAGATCAAGCCCTTTCATATGATATGTCACTTGACCTAGTAACCCCACTTTGAAATTTCGGACCCCCACTCCGGCCCCTTTTGCAATGAAAATATAGAATATTTTTGGACTTTTTTCATTTGCAATAAAGTTGAACAAGCATTTTTTATAACTGTTCCAAATTTCAAGTCGATAGCATAAGTAGTTGCTGAAATAAGCAGGTGTGACAGACAGACAGAGAGACAGACAGACAGACAGACGAAGTCGCACCATAAGGGTTCCTTTTTTACCATTTTGGTACGGAACCCTAAAAAGAGGACAATGTTGCGACTTCCGCAAAACACTGTAAGTGGCAACTTTCACTGTCTTTTCAAGGACAAAAGAGTATTGTTTACAGTTGTCTTTGGTTTACCGGTGGCAATTGACATGGCTTCTAGTTTCACAACGCTTCGACGTTCATTGTTTTACTCACGTTCTGATTGGCTAATCAATTAGTTTAGCCGTGAATCTGGTTCCGTTCTGTCACGCTCACACCTATTTGAAGTTCCGTCTATATTCGTTGATTGCGTGCAGTTTGTGCAATTTGGGTTTCCGTCAATTATTTTAGTGCTGTCGAAGGATGAAGCAGCAACCTTGAATTATTTTTTTTTTTTTTTTTTTTTTCTTTTGGCTTCGCACGGTTTGTGCATTTAGACCTTGAATTATTGTTGTGTTATGTTTTGTTTTTTTTTTAATAGATTGCGATGTTCGAGGATTTGTTTTTTAGTTCGTCGGGTACTCTTATTAAACACTAAAACTCCGATAAATCGGGGAAATGTTCGGATTATGAAATTAATAATTTAATATTCAATTACTATTATAATAATTATTTTTCCCAGTAGATAGGTATTATTGAAGTGCCATTTAGAGAATTACACTAATATTATAAATACGAAAGTTTGTGTGTGTATGTTTGTTAGCTAAACTACTCCTTCACGCCAAAACGGCTGAACGATATTGGATAAAATTTGACAAAGAGGTAGCCTTGGACTTAAACAAACACATTGGTTTTTAGGGTTCCGTAGTAAAACTAGGAACCCTTATAGTTTCGTCATGTCCGTCTGTCTGTCCGTCTGTCACACCTTCGTCAAATCTACAGTTCATAACCAATTTGTATGAAACTTCGTAGGTAGATGTCTTCTACATATAAGCCGCCATAAAGGCCGGTAGTGAAATTAAGAAAAATTAAATAATTAGGTGGGGCTTCTATGGAACCCTAGACTGAGCGTGGTCTGACACGCTCTTGCCCGGTTTTTTTTATCTATTTTAACGTACACCAAGTCGCGGGCAGTAAAAAGCTTTCGTCATACAAATTCCTGATACCAAAGTGCCATCATTTAATAAACACGCAATAATTCTAATAGATTACTCTAATAGCGGCAACATGGCCGCTTATGGCCACAGACGTCATTACGCGCAAATTGGCGCAAACGCTAGAACATTAACATTCTAGAGCATGCGCCAATCTAGAAACTGAACATCGCTACTAAGAGGTTAGAAACTTTGTAAGTAAAGCTGCCGGTTGTTTAAAGCGAACTTCGAATGACGAACTCGATGGATTCATACTCATTGACTTATATTCTACTTGTTATCGCAGTCACTGCGGTCGTGATTTTTGTCTACCGCAAGTCCGCAACCGACCGATAGTCTATTAGTCACATCATTTGGGATCACAGAACCCACGTCCCATTTACGTACAAAATTAAGAATAGAACATGGGCAATTTTGATAGTTATCAATAACAGCAGCAATAAGAGAATTCGGCTTTTCATAATTTAATAAAAGTGTTAGTGGGAGATGAAGGCTGCACTAAAAACTAATAAAAACAAACAAGTTTATAGTCCAATTTGCATGCAACTTGAGGTTTGAGTCAATTTGCAATTCGTCCTCTTATCATGTAAATTGACATATATTTACAATGAAATTTACTTAAACAAGCCATTCTCATGTAAATTTCACAATAAATTTGGACGCATGTGGCGGCCATAAGAAGAAGTAATAAATAAAAAATAAAAAAATGTTGAAGTGGCCCTTCAGGAACGAAGTTCTTTACGTCTCGTATGTAATAGAAAGAGACAGAGAGAGAGAGAAAGTCAGAGAGAGAAAGACATGGAGAGGGTATAACGCTTTTTACATAAGCGACGACTGCTACCAGTCAACTGCACTTTGAGGTTCGTCGATTGCGCGCGTAAATGAATCGCAGCTTTACCATTTTCACTTAGTGACCGATAGCGGCAACGATTTCGCTTCTCTCTGGAACACATCTAGAAAACGTGGACTTGATAAAAAACTGAACGGGATTGTGTGAAACGGTTGAAAGTTGGCTCTACTTCGTGAAACGAGGAAACGCAACTATAACGCTGCATTTATTTTTCGTTTTGTAATTATAAAATATAGTCTTTTTCCGTTTTTACTTACTTTTGCTGTATGTGATTACTAACTTACTGTAATACATGAGGTAAGTTTACACCAAACTCATTTTACAATGGCGCCGATTCTGTTGTTTACGAACTAAAATAATTTAATCTATTAGGTCTCTTTCTAATAAAAACATGAGAGAAGGATAGCAGATATTTAATCCTGTCAAATTAGTCCACTTGAATAGTTTTAATGTCAATTTAGTCGTAATCGCAAAAGGTTTTGACTATTTTCCCGTAAATAATAAGGGCGTAGACTAATTTGACAGATTTAAATATTTTCCGTCCTTTTTCAATGATATTTGTAAGAAAGAGATAATGTGATTTAAATTATTTTAGTGCGATGTTCAACAGAATCGGCACCAATGTCTTCTGACTTTGCGTTTTTAAAAATCAAGTAGGTACCTACCTATTTTCATAGCATACTTAGATAAAAAGTAAAAACCCTAAAAGCAATGCCTCAGAAGTAATTTCGTTCATACAAAATTATTTGTTTTCATAATTCCGGTTCTAAATTATGAACAAGGAATCCCGATGTGCCCCGAACCTATCATCACAAAATAATCGCGTGCGAAAAATCTTATTTATCTTACTACATATTACGATTTTGAGTTGAATATTACAAAATGTTGGAACTGCACATTCACTGGCCATTCGTAATAGGGAGGTGTCTGCGAAAAAAAAAAACTAAGTATTCAATAGGTACAGTCATGTATAAAAAAAATAGGTACCTAGGTAGGTAGATAATTGGCGAAATATTGCGATCACTTATTCAACTCAGATTTATATTCATATCTTGTTAGTAAGGACTTAAAAACTGTGTTATGGTTGTTCTGGACCAAATATGAATGGTGTTCCAGTAGCGCAACATTGGACAATCAACCCTACATTATATTATGACATGCAAATAATCCATAATTAAATAATAACCCTACTACACAAGTTACACGTAAAACGAAAATTGCTCTTGAACGTTGCCAATTAAATAAGTAGTACATCTTTTTACCCATGACTGTACTTAAATTGTTTGGTAACATCTAGATATAATTATGACCGGGTTAAAATTCACTTAAATATGCTTAATAAGAAGATACTTTTGTAACTTGTTTGAAGATGGTCGAGTTAGGTAACACTTTAATAGAAGGTTTCATTTCAGTGATTTTGTATATTAAATGTTTGTTTGACTGAGCACGGGTTAAGACAAAAACTCCATATTAACGTCATGCTTATATGAGTTTTGAAGGGTTAAGTTAGGAAAGCTATTCATAAGATATAATTACCGTGGTAGATACCTACTAAAAATCCTTAGATATGCTAGAATATTTTATTTTATTGCCACTAGGCCTAAAAGTTGAAAGTGAACACTTTTGGGCTTAAAAAGTAATTCCATCATTCGATTAATTAAGTACCTAGGTACTTTGTTAATTAATGTAATAATAATTGTTACAATATTATACGTTGGTATCAATGCGTGTATTCTGTAGATACTGAATGTTCACATCATTTTACGCCTTGTCACGTTGCTACTGATGACTAACGTCTATCAAAGTCTTACTGGCCTACTCGAGAGGAACATAAACTTCAGTTATAAAATTCCAGTTAGTAGTAGTTAGAAATTAAGAGCAACTGGGGGAACATAAAAAACTCCAGTTAGCAATATTATTTTCGCACGATCGTCTGGGGGCGTCGACCTAGCTGCAATTTCACGTTTTCAACACTCCACAAACTATAATTTGCCTAATTAAAGCATATTTTTTGTTGCACAAATTAATTGTATGCATAGTAAATTAATTTTATTTTTATATTGTATTTTTTTTCCTGCGGAAGTTGAGTAAAAAAGCATGAAAGATATTGTGTAAAGTCTTTTATTTAATTATTTAATATTAACAGTAATTTTTGCGCTTGTAGAGTACCTAACAAAGGAAAAGAAATGTTAGATTGGCCACTTATTGATTAGTACAGTTAAAAAGTGAAGTGAACAAGGACTTTATGTGCACGAATCATGGGTCCTATACATAGGTAAAAGGCACCCGAACGAAGTATTAAACATCGTTAGACCTTGGCGAAGTAAGGCTTTCGTATTTTCAATGTAACTTTTAATAGATGACATAAATGGTGGCACTGTATAGGTACAAAATTAACTAACAATAACAACCAGCTGTGCCCGCGACTTCGTTTGCATGAAAATATTTGTATTCATATCTTTTGAACCCTGCGAGATATCGAAATGGAACATACAGAAAAAAATAAGTTAAAATCCTGTTTAGTCCCTAGAGTTTTCATTCAAATCTGTTGAGCCGTTTTGGAGATAAACTTTCAGACCACTAGTGCCAATTTTGCGATTTTTGCGCTTGACATTTGACATTGCAACAGTGTTTCAGACAGACAGACAGATAAAAATTCTAAAAATGGTCATTTATGATTAGCCGTCGTATAAATAGCAGTTTTCAATAAATTTTGTCATATATTTTGAAATCACATTATTTATTGATATAAATTAAAGGTGTCATAAACTACACGCATGCAGAATGATGAGTAGGTAACAATTATTATTCAAGAAAAAAAGGACTTAAAAGGCTAATAAATAAAATGAAAGCACAAAACCTTTGTTTTCGAATGTACTCATAACGGTTGATTACGGCAGTTGCCGTAAAATAGTGCCGCAACACATATTAAAACCTTAATATTCACCGACCGTGAAATAATAATATAAGTTGTGGTAAGCTCTAATTTACTAAACTAAGTTTAAAAGGTCAGTGTAATCAACCGTTATGAGTACATTCGAAAACAAAGGTTTTGTGCTTTCATTTTATTTATTAGCCTTTTAAGTCCTTTTTTTCTTGAATAATAATTGTTACCTACTCATCATTCTGCATGCGTGTAGTTTATGACACCTTTAATGTAGGTACTGTTGTACCTACTAGATAATTTACCTACATAAAGCTAAACTAACTGTAATTTTCAATCTAGCAAACACTGTTTTTGTGGTATTCAATTTTAAAATTACATGGCATTTTTTCCATTTTCAAATACAGTTAAAACCTCTTTTCTTCTATACTTCTGTTTAAGAAGATTTTTGGTTGCTTAGCACATTGAACTGACCGTTCTAAAGTTTTAAACAAATGCAATCAAAAGGGAGATATAAAAACCTTTCTTTTTATTATTTCTTATATTCAACTTATTATACGTAATTCCGAGATATAATTATAATTTCAATGTTCATCCGACCGTTTCAAGGAAATATATTAAGTATTAAAGCTCCAGCTAGCTACACATTTGTATTCTTCTTATTACAGAGCTATACTTGGTCGTCTCGCAAGGGACTAGGTTCATCGACTTGACGGCGACGTACACAAAAACGCGCATGCGCAAGCGTGACATTATGCCGGCCGCGCCTGTTTTTTTTTGCGCACACGTGTTCACTTGTTCCGCCATGCCCAATTGCCCACGCGACGACAAGATTCAAAGTTTCTAGTTTAACGAACAGGCTTATCTACTCATAATGGCTGATCGTAAAATATTTGAACTGTAAGCGACAGATGTTTAAATAGGTTGAGCTTACTAAATAACTAATAATAAAAAAAAGTGTACCGTCAGGAACGAAGTTCCACATATTCGCATCGTTTCTTTTAGCTGACCCGCCCCGGCTTTGCACGGGTAAAGTTTGGTTTACAGTCGCACCTTGATAATATCGTGTTATCTCATAAACTATGGGTGCAAATAACATAAAGTAACCAGCAAAAATCATCTCTATTAAATACTTGTGACGTCTTGTTAGTTCCAATAGTATTTATTGTAAGTGTATTTTAAAATAATCATTAAAAAATACACTTACAATAAATACTATTGGTAATTTATTGTAAGTGTATTTTTTAATGATTTTTTTACCTCTTTTACTTTATATCAAGGAATATAACTGCAGAATAACATGAAAGTAGTTTTTTACTTGCTTGTCAAGAATGTTACGTTTTCGTGTTTGTGTACATTCTTTACACGCACTTTAACATAATTATAGACACCATGGTGTATGGGGAAAGTGATTAAATTCAAGACGACATAGAAATCTGTTAAGCAAACTCCATGACACGGCAAGGTAACCTCTAATTTGTCCGTGCGACCCACTTTCGAGCTCGCTTTGTTTCCAGCGGAAAGCCATCTGACGTATGTCACTCTGACAGCTTATTGTTTTAAAAGCGTTGCAAAAACTCGCGTCACTGACAAACATTTGAATTATTCCTCTGCGCACTACAACTTTTCACTGTTCTAGATTTTTACATGGATACTTTTTTGTTTTGCGCATTGAAATATGGTCAAGGCGTTCGGCCTAAATTCCAAGGCTGACTGTAGTAAACCATTCGATAGTAATAAACAAACGTATTGTTTTTGACCAATCACTGCGTACTACCACAAAAATATAAGAGAATTTTAACTTTTATCTAGGGAATTAAATTGACGTTTGACAGATTTTGTATTAAAAAACTGTCAAAAATTTAAAATTAATCCTTGGATAAAGTTAACGAACGATTGAAAAATCGGCCCTAAGGAGAATAATATTAATTATTTTCTATACTTTGGTTACTTATACTGCCTTATCTAATTTATAAGTTGCCAGTATCAATACCTAGTAAAACCTTTTTTGATCCTAGATTAACATTCTACACATTTTCAGCCAGTTTGTTCCACACATAGTTTAAAGTTGTGAAACCTGAATTGTTAGTTGCAGTTTTGCAGTGTAGCTTGCGTAACATATGCGCATAATCAAACGCCGACAAATCAAAGTCGCTATGTAGTTGTGACAGCGATATGATTGCTGTTATTATCTATCAAGAACCTTACACTATAACTTGTTGACAGAAGAATAAGCTTGCAAATTTTTTAAGAGCTTTTGGTTGGAATGTTAATGTTCAAGGTATGCATAATAATTACCAAATTAAATTAAAACAAACAATACTTAAGTTTTTTATTTTATTTTCAAGTGATTGTGTTTTAAAATTACGAATTGACTATTATTTTCTTTTGTTCTTCAATAATATCGTACAGTTTCATAACCTTTAATTTGCACTATCTGCCAAATAAACTCAAAAATGAAACAGAAATTCTATGAAATTAGTTGCCAAATAAGTTAAACGGAACTGAACTAGGGATTGTGAAACCGGCCGTGACTTTTCCGTCCGTGTGATCCACAGGATTATAAATAAAATCATAAACCTTTCTTTTGGCTTTGCCGTAATCGGATAATAAATAGCCTAATTAGCCTATAGCAATCAGGGATAATGTAGCCCTTATTAGTGAAATAATTTTTAGTATCAGATCAGTAGTTAAGTTCTGGAGATAACACCCCTCTTAAATATGTATAATATGTATAGATACATATAATAACATATACAAACATACAATAACTTTACTTTGTATTGAACACATTTTCACCAACAAAAGCATTTTACTGTTTATAATGAAAGTGTGTATCAATGTGTTAAGTTCATAATTCGGAATATTTCTCACAAAGACAAAGACGTAGCGGTCGTAGTGTTAATTGACATCAATTATTGTGAAGTGGGTTGTTCTAAATTGTCCTACAATAGATGATGTTGACCTGTCATCGCTTAATGGCTGGTGAAAAAAATCATATTTATGGAATTCTTGGTAATTTATGAAGTCATCGCCCAAAATCCAAAGTGATGTTACCGCTAGTTAGGAAAATGTATGTTGGTTTAGTTATGTTTACACGAAACTGTTCTAACTATAGTACGCTGCAGCCTCAGATCATAGAAACAAGGGAGATGTGCCAAGGCGCTATCGAGCCTGAACTTGAGCAAATTGCTCATAATAAAAACGTACGCGCTGGCGACGAACCGAACACGATCGATGGTATAAATACAGTGTTTTAGTTTAGTGTTAGTGTTGAGTGACGATTAACAGTGTTAGATTGAGGGTGTGCGGAATGTTTAATGTGTGGGAGTTCTTTTTATTCACAAGGAGCGCTTAATTATGCGCGTAATTGTGTCGAAAAATGTACGTAAAGTGGCATCAGTTATTCCCGTACTAATTTGCTATGATGGCATATCTCCTTGTTTCTATGATCTGAGGCTGCAGCAAATAGCGAGCTTTAGAAAGAAAATCGTCTAGCTTCTGCTTTATAGAGCGTCTTTGTCGCATGAAGCACGGCAGGTACTTAGGTATCTAATAAACAAGTCAGCGACAGAACGCCATTTATAGGTATGAGTGACGATACGAAGCTCTACAAAGTCGAAACTAGCCGATTTTCTCTTACTAAACTTCGATGTGTATATTAATGGCCGGGTACTGCACAATTCGTCTTTACCTTTTATTCAAATTCATCAAAACATCATCAAATTCAGTTAAATGTTTGTATTATGGTTCTACAACTATAATTATTAATACAGTGTCTGTTCATTGCATACTGTACTACCTACAGCAAAGCTCACCAAGTGAACTTTGCGCTATCCTTGACCTCGCGCGGGGTCACGCCTACTCTGCGCCGGCGCATACTTTCTTCTTCATTGAGCAATAATCTTGAGCTTACTGCACTTATTGAAGGTTACCATGACGTAATAAAATGCATCCAAGGTACATAATCAAGTTTTTTGTTTAAATGTGTAAATATGACATAATCATTAGCATGTTTATTATTAGCATGACCAAAATCAGTTTTATTTCGTACTGTAGCGTTGGTTTTTAGATGATAACCTTCGAATTCAATATTTGTGATAGATTTTATAGCTCTTTTGCCGGTTATGTTCGTTCATCATAATAAACACTTAATTTCTATCTAAGTTTAATGTTTTATCAAGAACGTATCTTTATCGAAGCCATGTCTAATATGATAAATCATGCAGCCGTCAGGCAAAGCTCCTATTGCTATGACCATGACCAATCAAAAGTGATCGTAAACTTTATTAAGTTTCCGTTGATCTTATCTCATGTTTTCCGCATAGTACCGCGGCCGTTCCTATGATTATTCCATTGCGAAAATGTCATCTTGTATAGTTCCATCTATCTTTCACACTGAAGCAATATCAGCAACACTTTATAGAGGTTCACCAGAATCTAATGGCAAAAGAAGGGATGAAAATATGTTGCTACCGGCACTGGGGTGAATGAATGAAAGAGTTTTAGCTTGCACTAGCCAATATTAGAATTTTACACAACTCGTACTTCATTTGTAATGTCACTAATTAAATAGTATGCATCGCCATTTTTTTATGCCATGAGATTCTGGTTTAACTACATATTTATACTGCCTTTATAGGATTGTAGCAGAAAGTTGTTGCAATAGCTTTATGAATATTGAGGTTCACGCCAAGAGCTGTCGTGTCTAGAACTCCAGATGTCTTAACACCGGCAGCTTGACGTGTTCTGAATGGAAGATAAAGATTTGCATTGACAGGTTACTGGTGCAATGTTGCGTGTAGATATGATACTTGTTCTACAGTTTGTATTAAACAAGTTATAACACCACTTAAGGTGTATAGCTATCTACAATATTGTGCCACAATGAGATAGAATAAATTGATTGTAGTTTTTAGCTAAGAATATTTTCATGTTACACTGTCTTATTGTTTATTCATATGAATTGTGTGAAAGATGATATGGCCAAATATGGAGTGAATACTGACATAACGGCTACTAGATAGATTTACGGAAGACAAGATAAACAAAATTATAAAAAGACAATAACCACAACTACGTAATATTTAAAAATTATACCCTACGTCACTTCCACAATGAAGGCGAATCTAATGACACCTCATATGTAGAAAACCATCAAGCCGTTTAGGTTACAGAGCGTGCCAAAGAAATAGACATATATACACTCGAAAAACGTTACCCTCCTTCTAGAGCAGTCGGGTAAAAAAGGCAGGCTGCGCCAACCCCAAATAAACTCAGAAAAGGGCAGGATTATGATGACATTGTTATATATATCAATTGGGAAACTATGTTTGAATAAAAACATTTTCTATTTATCTTCAACAAAAAATCTACAAATAGCAGATATATACTGTGTTTGAGACTGGATCCTTAACAATACATAATGCAGCAAGCTCAAAGCTCCGGCATTTGCGTCACCTTCACTTTTGAACTATAGCGCAGTTGTATCCATCACGACTGTTTCGCAACCGCACGACGGTCCTTTGTCAGTTGCTTACGGGTTTACTGCGACCTAATACAAGCGATAAGTTTCTATGAATATTCATTGGCACTCGCTTTTTCTCTGTCTTTGGCTTTAAAGTCGAGAAGATAATGATCTGTCAATGTTTTCGCAAAGTTGGAGTGTTTTGTGGTCATTTATTATAAGCTGGTATTGTCATAAAATGTTCCTACTTCTTTAGTATGATCAGCTTGTTATCATTTCATCCTTACATCATGTAGCAAAGTGTTCTGTTCACTTACATCATTCCTTAAATCTTTGTCATGGTCTTGTTCACTACGTTTTCCCATCGTGCCTGTTTAAGATTTTGGCTCTTTAATGATCTTGATAGTTTGGCCAGATATTCCCATCTTTTTTCCTTGTTCCTAATAGCAGAAATCGTAAAATATTTATCTCGGGCATGAACCAAACCCACCACATCTTCCTTTTTGCCGCATGTTGACTTGTAATAACATTGCCCGTCATTGCTATGGCTGCCAACCGTCTTAATGTTGCCGGCAACCTTTTGCAGAACAGAATAGGCGATATTTTGTTCTGAAAAAGGTCGGTAGACGCATGTTATGTCGCTAGTAGCTACGTACCTCTATACGTAGTATGCAGGTGCTACAAAATAAACAGGTATAACAGAAGGGTTAGTTTTACTTATCAACGGGAATCGCGATAAAGAACTTATAGGATAGCTACGGAATATAAAATAGGATCAACTATTCCAATATCGAGTACGACGTTTTTGCATAATTTTTTTGTGCATAATTTTATTTTGCATAATTTTTGCATAAATTAATGGTTAATTAATCGTGGGTGGAGGAGGGGGAAATTCTACTGACATGCTGTCGTCATACGAACAATTTGTTTGTCACATCTCCCAATCATTTTATGAGAGAGCAGATGCTCCGTGAATGATAATTGGTTGTATCTACAAGGCTATAAATCCTTCTAGTCCTAGTAGATCCATTCTATCCAGATGGATGGTGATTGCTGAGGTGCAGTGAACCCCCTGCACCTGTTCAGTGCAAGCGCAGCTCTCCTGTCAGTGCAGGCGCATGCATAATGTATGTCGCGCGCGGATCGCGATTGATATGCGGCGCGGACGCACGACCGCCTTTGCAATATTCACTCTTTGTTCTCGTTGCCGGGAATGTCGATAAAAGCACCGCGCTGTCATGTTTGGTTGCTGTTGTATGAATTTCTAATGATACGAGTATTATTATCTACCTGTCATCTAGCAGTCCAATGCTGGACATAGGCTCCTCAATTGCACGTAAATGAGCTCGATTCTCACCGTTTTTGTCCATCATTTAGTTGCCACCTTATGCGGCATAGCGGGTGGTCTTTAGATAAAAGTATTTTTGTTTTGCATCGTTAAGGCTTGAAGTCTACAAAAAGATTCGAGTACAAGGTTGTGACTCGCTTACGATGGGAAAACCATGCGCTTGACATTTTAAATCAACTTTTTTTGAAATAAAAACTCAAATGTTTCTGTGAACCGTTTTGGCGGTTGAATTACTTCTTAGAAGTTTGGTCTCGTCGTGTTTACCAAGTTTTTATTAACTCTCTTTCTTGTCTGTCTGTTTGTTTGTCTTTTCGGTACTTTTGCAATCGATTTTCCGATGAGCTAAAAACTTGAAACTTTAAATATAGCTCAGAGAACTGGATAACAAAGCAATAACAATTTTAAATTGAACGACAAGAAACACAATTCTTCTTTTGTAATCAGAACCTCACATTTTGGCCCCCTTATCTCCAAATGCTATTAAACCTTGTTTGGAAATAAAAGTACATGATCCAGGGCTCTAACGATACAATGAAGAGCAAACAGTGGATGATAAGATTTCATGTTGATAATAGTTCTGTATGTCGTTAAAACAAACGTAGTTTTGAAGGAGAATTTAGGAAACGGTGGAATTTTCCGAACGTCTTAACGCTGGTTTTATCAGGCTATTAAGTTGGTGTAATCCCTTCCCGGCTTAACATGACCAATTCTATCTCTATTCTACCAAAGAATAGACAAAGTTTTGCTTTGCTACCAGACTTTTGTCTACTGATGAATTGAGACACTACGAGACTAACCTGCATGGTTCTTACATAATTTAAAATTGTCTGGACTTTAAAAGTGACTTTGACCTTTGAGTTTGTTTCGGTGTTTCTTCTCAGAGGTAGTCGGGTAGGAAACACCGACCTCATCTAGTAAAAAATTGACGTGTAAAAGTGTTATTTATAACCCACTTACAGAATAAAGAATTTCAATCTCACTTCTTCTCTTCATTGCATGCTTAAAATGATAGAAATCTTTCTACAAACTGACATTTTGTCTATTCTTCTGTAGACAAAACCCCTTTCTATCGTGGTCAATTGGTTATGCTAAGCGTACTGGTTAGAAATGGGCCTTGCCATTACCTTTCGTGAGTGGTAAGTAAGATATCTACTAAATTACTAAGAATTCGGTTCTACAGTTGTTAGGTACCGCCGACATTTATATTGCGAGTTGCAACTCTTATGAAGCGTATTCAAAAGAGATTTAAAATGTCAGCCCGTGTGGATGTATTTCAGGGGTAAGAGCGACGCCACGGTACGACAGAGGTCGCAGATTCGAGACCCGTACGTGTCAGTTGTTTTAAAATCTCTTATTTTTAAATAGCAATAGATACTTCCGTTGAGATTTTAGATCTTCATCAAATTGTAAATCCAAACTTGAATTTACTACTTATAAGTAATCTAATTTCTTGAATCAAACGGCAATAAGGAAACAACAATTTCGTGCTGTATAAGTAATTGTAGAATATTTAAAGAAATCATCATTTTCTGGATTCGTAGTTCGGAAACAAAAGAACGCAGTTCCGTTGATGTAAGATCCAAATTAAGGGGAAATTGGTTGTTTGGGGTATTAGCGAGATCTCCGATACTACATATCGTTCCTATCCTTATACCTACTTACGTTAGGTACCTATTGCAATACTTACCTACTAATAAGTTACTTTATGGGATCACTCATCATTTCGTGATCTTTAAAGTAACGTAAGTGAAAGTGTAACAGTGAATTTTGAATGGGAAATATTCGTTTGATTATACTTTATTCTTACATCAAATTAAATAATAATTAGGTATATTATAGTCTCAGACAAGTAATTAAAATATACTCACAACAAAAATCAAATATTTTTTTTCCTAGCAATACATAATCTTAAGTAGTTGGTATTAAATTCTAGGCGATTTAAAATGTAATAATTATGTTAAATTAAATTAATGTAGGTATGGTTTGCAACATTTATTCATCCAATGAACACCTCCTTAATCTTTTTAAATGGTCTTACTTACGACTTTTTTTTTAAATAGGCAAACTTAAGAGTCTTACATTTTTGGATGATAAATTTGTTGTACCTACACTTGTACAGCCGAAATTCTTAATATTTATGCAGTTTAAATATAAGATCTGCAATGAACTTTCTCTTAAATATTTTGCTAAGCTACGAAGAATGAAGCGATAGATAATTTACCTTCCAATTACTAACGTAGGTACCCGACGGATTTGAAAGTATTTATGAAAATTATCGTAAAAACTCTATTTCAATTTAGATTTCATATTTTAGACATTGTATTGTAGTAGTTTGATCGTGAAGTCTTGTGAAACTGCAAGGCTACAGATTATAGAATCCATTAGAGAAATAAAATCATTATTGACATAAATTCAACATAAATTTATTATTTTATGGCATATGGTTATAAATTCAAATGTCAAAACGGATTATATCTAACCTAAGCTTTTCTTGTGTTTGGATTTGAAGGTCCACTAATTGTGTGACATTTGAATAGTTAATTCCTAACTTGGTTTGACACATACCGCATTCCTTGTCACACCTTGTCAGGTGAAGTAGACAGGGTAGACATTTAGACATCCAAACACTATACAGGGTGGCAGGTTAGACAGTGGAAATATTTTAAAGAAAGAAAGAAAGAAAGAAAAATATTTATTTGAACACAGCACATAAAAGACACAGACATTATGATAAAGTACCAGTTTACAGCACAACAGAACACAAAACAATAAAAATAAATACAAAAACTTTTGTTAAAAAAAAAAAAAGTTTTGTTTTTTTTAATGGGTCATTGTACTCATCATTATGAACAACTTTCATTATGGGACCAACCCATAGTAAAAGTTGTTCATAATTATGAGTACAATGACCCCTTAAAATATTTCCACTGTCTAACCTGCCACCCTGTAGATATGACACTATGATATATCTGCTGGCCTATCACGACATTCACGACCACGATAGAAACGGGTGTTATCTACAGAAGAATAGACAAAGTGACAGATTGTCGAAATATTTCTACCGTTTTATGCATACAATGAAGAGAAGAAATAGTTCTATTCTTCAGTAGACAAAATTCTGATAAGCCAAGCACGGGTCGCCGCGTGCGAGGGCAAAGAGATAACGAGTTCGATAGAAAGAACTTTGTCTATTCTTTGGTAGAATAGAGATAGAATCGGTCATGCTAAGCGTGCTGATGATATCATTATTCACTACTTACCCTCTTTGTTTATTTCCTCTAGAATCTAGATTCATTAGCACATAGTCTACAGACTGCGATCTCTTTGTTTGCTAATCTATTTGCTTCATTGAGTTCGCCGTGTTTACATTCCTATAGTAAGGTCGACGAGTTCCATACGTTATGCCATGCGGAACTGGTGCCACCATTAAAGTCATTACTGGTCATCACGTGGGCTGCTCAGCCGCGTACAGAAAACACACTAATTACTAATTAGGTATAGTTCGCTTTCACTATCTGTAACTGGTGATTTTGGATCTAATTCTGCCATAAGGGGTAACTACGGTGTTTTATTCTTTCTTGGTTGTGTTTATTCTTTAAACTAGCTGTGTTCTGCGTTATCATCCGCCGTATCTCGACTCCTAAGGGTCGTAGTGTAATGTTAAATGGCTCATAACCTTCCTCAAGAATTGGATTATCAAATGCAAAAAGATTATTCAATTCCGATTGGTAGCTCCAGAGATTAACGCGTTTAAACAAACAAAAAAAACTTTGGCTTTATTATACCTATTAGTATAATTAGGTACCGTACTCAGATCATAGAAACAAGGAGATATGCCATCATAGCAAATTAGTACCGGAACAACTGATGCCACTTTTAGTACATTTTTCGACACAATTACGCGCATAATTAAGCGCTCCTTGTGAATAAAAAGATCTTCCACGCCGCACACCCTCAATCTAGCACTGTTAATCGTCACTCAACACTAGCACTAAACTAAAACACTGTATTTATACCATCGATCGTGTTCGGTTCGTCGCCAGCGCGTACGTTTTTAATATGAGCAATTTGTTCAAAATCAGGCATCAAGCTCGATAGCGCCATGGCACATCTCCCTTGTTTCTATGATCTGAGGTACCGTACCTAGATATTGATCTTGTTGCTCGTGATTTTACTCACATCCTAGCTGAACTTATATTTATGTCCCCGGATATAAAGTATCCTTTGACCTTTACTAAGGTTCAATCTATCTCCATATTTTCCATTATGCACCACCATATCAAATTCCATCAAAATCAGTGCAGCGGTTTATCATAAAAACGAGTTAATTTCGCATTTATAAGTTAGGATTCTTACTTAGTGAAAAATAAAATAAAGCGGTTTATCATAAAAACGAGTTAATTTCGCATTTATAAGTTAGGATTCTTACTTAGTGAAAAATAAAATAAAGCGGTTTATCATAAAAACGAGTTAATTTCGCATTTATAAGTTAGGATTCTTACTTCGTGAAAAATAAAATAAATTCAGGTTCTTTTGTTATGTAACTTAATGAAGTCGTGTTAGAAAATGATCTAATATCTATCACTAGGTATTTCGTTGAAATTACATTGATTTGATTAGAGAGCATATTATGATGATGCAGTAGGTAGGTACCTGGATATCTAATATTATCACAAGGAGAAAGTTTTACTCATTGCTATGATTAGTACGATATTAGTACAGTCATCGTCATAACTCACGCTTTCTTTTATCTTGTCATCATTATTTAATTGGATGCTGAGGTCATGTTTGCCGAATCGACCAAGTTTGTTACATTATTATAACCATAACGTATGCCTGCAGCGTTAGACATTGGGCGTGCAAATCTATACAAAACGTCAGGAAAAATCAATAATATCGATTTAAAAGTTCAAAGGACTGACTTTGAATAGCAAAATTTCCTAGAACCCGATCGCAGCGCCACCTCCCGGGTCCAATTGTGAATCTAAACCACCCAGCAACCCACTCCTCAATCATCAAAATCGTCAAAAAAAATCATCAAAATCGGTCCAGTCGCTTAGGAGTTCAGTGGCAGACACACGTAGGTCTATACGTCTATACAGAAGAATTGTGTAAAGCTTAGCACTCACGGCAATTTTTTCGGATATCGTAGATATCACTCAGTTCTACTTCTTCATGATTTGTTTGTATTGTCTGCAGGGCACCATGTTGCAGCAAATTCTGCGCGACATGTGGGTGGACCCCGAGATCCTGAACGAGCTGGACGAGACCCAGAAGCAGACACTCTTCTGCAAGATGAGGGAGGAACAGGTAAACTATTCAGCTAACATTATGAACGATATGGACCCGCACTGAGCCCGCGCCTTTTGGCACCTGCCGGTCTAATTCTGTACCGACACGCTGAGTGTTTGTTTTTTTGTTTGCGAACGTTCGAGGGAGAATCTCACCGTGACATTTTCCCTCAAACGTTCGCAAATAAATTGGCAGTTCTCGCATTTTGTGACGTGTCGGCACAGACGCAGAGCCCGTGCCTTTTGCCATCTGTTTTTTTTTCTTCCTTTTTTGTTCTTGCATTATTTGCGCCAAAAAGTATCTACAGTTTTCTTTCACGGTTTCGACTACGGTTGACATAATACTTGAATGAAAATTCAAAACCATATTATGTGCCCCACCTTTTCAAGAATATTGTAAGGTTGACTAATCGGAATTCCCCATCAACCTCGCAGCATGTTATCAAAGCAAGCCTTCCTACTAAGAATTTACTTAGTACTTATACCTTATCTCTATTAACAGGCGTGCAGTCATTCGACACGCCTTCGGTTCCATTACTTTACGAGTTTCGGCGAGACGCCACAGATCTGGCGTCAAATTGCCCGCGACTTCATTCGCGTAGAAATTACAAATCTATCCCACGGGAACCGTACATTTTTCCGGGATACAAAGCAGCCTATATGCTATTCCAGACAATAATCTATCCCGTGCTAAATTTTATCCAGATCAGTTCAGCCGTTCTGGCGAGTTTGAGTAACAAACATCCAGCGTATTCGATCGTATCTACTCAAGTTTTGTGTCACCATGATTGGTCAATCCATAAACAACAGCTAATTTAAAGAACGTGCCTTCAATTTGACAGGGATTTAACTAACGTGAGTATTCGGGCATTAGTTTAATATCAATTAAAGGCTGCATAACCCTTTCAAATGTGTCTATTAAGAGTATAGAATGCAATTCAAGGCCTCACAATTTGATATGCAAATTAAGTCGAAGTATTTATACATAAAAAGAAACAAGCATGAAATCTACTAGGATTTAGTGATTTGACTTCGTCATGTCTAAAGAGTTCCGTGTTCACGTGAACCTAAAACTGTCTTATCATCACGCGTATAGACTATTAGACTTTTGCCCGCAACTCCATCCGTGTGAACTATAATAAGACCATTTGTACGAAGAGGTCAAACTGTATCTCTTGGTCATCCCATCGGAATTAGATGAAAATAATATGATTAGATTTTAAGTTGAACCCTAAGCTCTAATTCTGTAAGCAACTAAGTATGTTTTGTAGATGGATGGATGGAATAAATAGATTAATGGTTTTTTATTTAGGTACTTAATTAGATCAATAGTTTTTTTAAATAGATCAATCGTTTTTTGTGGCAGTTCTTTTATAGCCAAATGAATATAGAATTTGATTGCGTGGTCATTATCTAGTAAGTAGGTATGAAGGTCATTAAGCTATTATGATTAGTTCCTGTTCTGTTAAGTCTTGAGATGGCGACTGGCTGTCTAGCTTTAGAAAAAGCCGTTACTGTAATTTAAATTCTATTACACGTCATTTCCTTGCTATGATTATTTTGTGTTTTATCTTACTTTTGCCACGAATTGTTTATCTGTATTTGTGGGTAAGAAAAGTATCCCATGGTTTTCCTCAAGTTCAAAGCTAGTAGCTTTCTTCATTATTAACATCATTATTATCCTGCTGCCACTAACCCCATCTATTTGTGGTCGGCGTAGCATGTCTTTTTCTTCCATACATGTCTATTAGCCGGCATCTCAGCTCCCACTCCCTTTCCGTTAAATCTTTCATACAATCCAACTATCGTTTCCTTGGTCTTCCTCTATTCTCTATTCTTATAAGCCATCCACATACTCAAAACCTTTCTTGCAAGATTTTCCTCATTCCTCCGCATCGCATGTTCATACCAAGACAAGCGATTGCCACACAATTTCTCAGTCATCGGCGCTACTAGTGTTGCCCAAATGCAAGACCAAGACGAGACCTTAGCCAGTCTTGGTCTTGGTCTTGCGTCAATACACCTGGTCTTGGTCTTGGTATTGCGCTCTGAGTCTTGGTCTTGGTCTTGGTCTTGCAGCAAGAGTCTCGCAAGTCTTGCGAGACTCTACTACTTAGACTAGACTACTTTCAAATACCTATTAGCGTATTGCTATATAATAAATACGTTAGTTTAGATCTTACGTACTTAGAGGTTATTTACGGAACGTCAAATTTTCCCAATCAACCATGAACCTTAATGCTTTAGCGATAATGTTGAAAATCTGTTAAAGAAATTTGGCAGATTGTAGTAGCTTGATGTGCAGCTGGCGTCTGTACCATAACATCGGCTGGCTTAAAAACTGCTACTAGTACTAGACCTACTTGACTCGCTGTTAGTGTTAAATTTTGCTGAATAGAAGAATATTATAAACTTTGAAACAAGTACCTACATTATGTTTACCAACCTACTAACGTTAGATCTGCACATTAGACTTATACAAGCTTATAATACTATATGTAGATATACCTACAAGGTATGAAATGAACTTTGCTAGAAAGTTATGCTATGTACCAGTGGCGAAGTGTCAGTTTTTTTAAGAGGTAAGCCGGAACTACAAAGGCTTACCTGGCCACGAAAAGCTAATTAATAAAAGTAGGCAATACTGACTGTGCTATTTTTCAAAGGGAAGCCGGTAGGAATCGTATTGTAGGGACCCTTCGCCACTGCTATGTACTTAGGTACAGTTTTATCACATGGGGAAATATCTGTAAGTAAGACGCTACCTACTTAATAAATAGTCTAAATACATAATAATCAATACAATACCTTTTAGTGTTATGACGATACGGTTTTGATACTGGGGAACGTCTATCAAAATCGGGATTGAAACCAAATACCTACTATAACGCCCAAATCTCAGTTTGACTTAACTGCGAGACGCAAGAGTCTTGCAGGCTTAGTCTTGTTCTTGCTCAAGTCTTGCAGGGTTCTGTCTTGGTCTTGGTCTTGCTACAATAAGTCGGTCTTGGTCTTGGTCTTGCAAAAATGCAGAACAAGACCAAGACTGCAAGACCAAGACCTCTTTTGGGCAACACTAGGCGCTACTTTTAGACTTCCTCTTAGGGTGGATATAAACCAAACGAGCAAAGAGCTAGAGTACAACAAGAGCATTCTTTCTCGATATTTTAGTGTAAGCAAAAGCGTTTACACCAAAATATCAACGAGCGAAAAAAGATCAACAGACAGATAGACAGAAGATCACTGTCGCATTGATAATAACAAGTATCTGTGCTGTAGTCGAAATTAGACCAATGGCACAGATTACTCCAATGGACCATTATGATTGTGTTTGTTAAAACTAAAACATAAATTTTACTTTTCTGCACTCTTTATAATAATATATTCTTTGACTATGCCAAATCTCACACTCCTCCGTGCGCACAAAATGCCTAAAAAGGGGTGCTGAGTTTCTCTTCACGTATCTGAATATAGATGAGTTTGAATACGCAAAAAGCGGTATAACGAGAGCAACTACGCATAAATCCCTGATTGTATTACATACAATATCCAGAGTAATGAATGTGGGCCCAGAGGTGACGGCAGAGGTTAGCTTGCTTAACCTTGACGCAGCATTCCAATAGCAGCCCGGCCTGACAGGATTTGTTTAGGTGGCCTTTACTCTGGCTAGTTACACGATTTTAAGCCTGCCTTGTACTACAGCTTACTAAATACAATTAGCCATAAACATATCGTTGGCTTAGTGCAAACCTGCTAATGCTACATTAGGTAGCTTTGCTGCAGAAACAAAAAATATTTAAAAAAATATAAAATAATTTGAAGAAATGGCTATAATATAGGTATTGTGTACGCTATTTGGTGTATTGTTTCAATCTTTATATAAAATAAAAAAGAATTGCTTACCAGTCATTACTTAATTTTACTTCACTTTTTTGTGACTTAGCAGGTTTTTTTAAATGGATTTAGCAGGTTTATACTTTAAGCCGGCGACATTTAAAACACCATTCCATTTAAGGCGCTTAGATCTTCTAAACTACACACTGGAATTTATTGCAATTTTCACTACCATTTAGATAATTTATTGCGGAAGGTTTGTGTGTTTAATACGTTATTGTTTAACTTAGATACAGCACAGAAATCTCGCTGTGTTGACATGTCACCGACGGGGGGGTAAAAAGAAAAGAAAATAGATACCTACCTACAGTAAAATTAACAGAAGCCAACAATATTTTCCTCTTACAAGACCGTCAGTTATTTAAGTGCTACCAAGGTTTCCTAATACTAGAACAACAGCGTGTAATTACTAATTACTACAAAGTACAAACTGAACTATCGCAACAAAGTCTTTGTTTACATTTTTTGCGATCGTTTTTGCGTCTTATTGTAGTACGCACCAAATATTATCTCATCCAATTTTGATGGGTTTTCCTATTGACTATTTGGTAAAAACAATCGTCACGTATGTTATGATGAAATAAAAAAACCCGGCCAAGTGCGTGTTAGACCACGCACAATATGTAGGTAGGGTTCCGTAGTAAAAGTATTCCAGTTTTCCGACCGCAAATACAAGTTTTTATTAATTAATTTATTATTAAACTAGCCCTAACCTATGAAACTAGCACTTTGCCCGTAACTTTGTCCGCGTGACATACCCGTAGCGCCATCTAGCGTCATAAAGCAATTATGACCGTCGAAAGTAATTTGTTCCTTCCTCCGGGAACAGTATCTACTTATTTTCTGGATGAAAAGAAACAACATTATTAACGTAGGTACGGGTCAAATCGCCGAATGTTCCGAAAGTTGTGTTCTAATGGAGTGTGTTATTGTGTGTTACATGTTCTGTTGTGTTAAAAGTGCAACTGGGACAACCCATATTTTATTATTTTATATGAGTTGTAGGTACACAGCAGAACATGTAACTCACAATAACACATTCCAAATCAGTAACACACCGGAATATAACTTACGGTAATTTCACCCGCCTATCTTCTTCAAACCAATTTTAAATCAAAAGTGTTTAGGTACTTACTAGGTGTAACGACAATGTGTGGTTTTCCGATTTCCACGCGGACAAAGTTGCAGTTACAGCTAGTTTTACGATATAGTTCAAGCCTCTAATGTACAGTACTCGTTAAGTCCGACTTTCAATGTGGCACAAGGTCGTTTTTTGTGCAGCTCCTATGCTGAATGGACAGCCGATTTGTGACGCCATAGATTGCATCTAATTCTAACAATAATGCTACTTAATACCGAGTTGGTTAAAAAGTGTGATTGTTATTTAGTTTAGCTAACCGCAATGCATTTCTTTGTTTGGGTAGATTAGCAATGCGGATTGCATTGTGGAATGCGGAACGCCTTGGATGTGGCGAAATTAATGGTGGTTTAATTTGATAAGATAGATAGACTCGTTACCATCGATACGAGGAACAGAAAGAAGTAATGCGGATTTAAGTATCTATCTGAATTAAAAAGAGATTTAGCATTTTATGATTCTGTACTTAATTGCAGGGAATTTGGTGAAATACTCCATCAGTCCATCCTACATTTTCATTTTTCCCTCACAGTGCAATTTGCCTTGGTTTTCTGGGTGTTCTTAAACCGACTCCGTACTCAAGTCAGCCAAGGCATGAACAACTAGGTGGAGCTTTACTGACAGTTAGCTAACCTAACCTTCGATGTGAATATGGTATTGCGTTAGAAACCATACCCATCTCATGTCTTGCCCTGACTGCTCTGACACCTGAGTGCCTAGTGTGAGTTTTTCTAACTCAATCGATCGTGTGAACGTTAATGAGTCGACCAATCAAACATCGGCTCGCTCTCGAAAGTGAAGACGCTAACGCACGTGATTGGTTGTTCCATTCATTTAAGAGAAGTTTACTCGATTAACGCGATGGTTTGCAACTCGCACTTAGCACTCTGAACCCAGGAGGAACTGATCAACGCTGATGAAAGCGCTGTCCGTAGGGCAGCATACTGAGCCGCAAATATAAAATGCATGCCATTGACACGAAAGAAGAACAAAAATCTACTATGTTCAATTTAACAATACAATTTTAGGGTCTGATGTAATTAATTTGTAGACTATACATTGTATAGTCTACAAATTAATTACATCTGTTCCTAAAGTTACGTTTTACAGTATCCTTATTCTCTTCTTGACATTGCAGGTGCGTCGCTGGCAGCTGTGGGACGAGAAGGTGGGCAAAGAAGACGAGAGGCCCAAGTTCCAGAAGAACGGCAAGAAGCAGGTGCAGTTCCTCACGGGAGAGGACGGAGAACCATGGGTGAGGAATATTTGAATAACTCAATGTTGGAGTGAGTCGGCTTAGCATGACCACGATAGAAACGGGTTTTGTCTACGGAAGAATAGATAAAGTGACAGATTGTAGAAAGATTTCTGCCGTTTTATGCAAACAATGAAGAGTAGAAATGTCTATTCTAAAGTAGACAAAATTCTGATAAATCAAGCACGGGTTGCCGCGTACTCGGGCAGTCTATTCTTTGGTAAAATAGAGATAGAATTGGTCATGCTAAGCGTGCAGGCCTGGATATGGGCTGTCGCCGACTGCAAGCGACACTAGTACTTCCTATACATTTTCTATGAGATTTTATGAAGGTCATTACGAGTGCGGCGAAACTGTCATCGTCGCCTGTTGCTCACATTCTGCCGTTTACTTATTGTTGCGTATTGTGTCAGTTGCTGTCGCCGGTATCCTAATACCTTTATACTTCCTCCTATCTGGCAACTTGTCTAACTTTCGGATACGGAAGTATCTCCACTAGTAAATTAGATTTAACGGCAAACTCTCCTTGAAATGAGTATTATGGATATAAATAATTCAGACTATACAAAGATATCTACTTATAATTGGCACTATAACTAAACTTATATCCGTGTTATTTGATAGTCTATTAGGAGACCTTCAAACGGATCATTTGGCCCCAGTATTTGAAGGTTGTGTCCATTGTTTGATCCAACATTCGACCTTTGCAGACAATTACGATCGTTTTGAATATATCGTCATCAATTTTATTTTGTCAAATTATTTATTATGATTTTGTAAAGGCAAATACAATTTTGTGTTTGCTAATTGTTTCGTCTCTTCATTATCGTTCTGCAACTTTGTTATTGGATTCTTATAAGATGAATGAAAGTAAATACTTAGTAGGTAGGTAGATACTTCGACTGTTTGCATACCGTCTTGGAAACCATAGTGGCTGGGATAACCATAAGTCCACCGCAATGTATTAAATAAGTATCGTGGCATGTATCAAAAACAGCAACAAAACAGCGTCAGTGCGGTTTAATAATTACGAATGTAGGATTTTTCTTCTCCACATTACAAGTGATTTACTAAAAGTTTTTGAGTGTTTCATCACCAACAAATTGAACTATCACAAGTCAACCAACATTCAGTACTTACTCCGAATTCCAAACTCATAGTTATCTTTCCCAGGGTGGTTTGATTTCCAAATAAACATCTATTTTATTTTCAACATTAAACTTGAATGTTGCAGGTATGGGTGATGGGTGAGCATCCACAGGACAAGTCGATAGAGACGATCCTGGCGGAGGAGGCGCGCGAGAAGGCCATCGCGCAGGCGCGGCAGGAAGTGCAGCAGCTCAGGAAGTCTGTCGAGAAGGAGCTCACGCAGCTCATCGAATACAAACCGCTCGATGATTTAGAACAGGTACGCGTACTCTACTTGGTCCTTAGAATATTTCCACATGAAAAAGGGTAAGAATAAGTAGTTCAATGCCTGCCGGTTCACATTAATCCCGTAGCGGCGCTGGAATGCCACTGGAATAATGTGAACTAGCAAAGGAATACACTAGAATATCAGTTCACTGCCTGGTATGAGGAAATTCCAGTGCATTCCAGTGCTAGTTCACATTATGGACTCGAATGCTACTGGAATAATGTGGACCGGGCATTAAACTGAAATTAGTCAAAATGTTTGGCCATTGATCGGCACAGAAATTATTTCTAAGACATACGCTATAAATAAAATTTTAGTTTTAATTAATGGTATTTTGATATTCGAAGTTTGAAAAGATCATTGGATCTGCTTATCAAGATTTTAGAAAAGTAGTGAGCTCAATTTTACACAAATACTTATCCATTCCAGAAATTCGACCTCTCCCCGAAAACGATAGACCCGTTAGAAGACACGCTGGAGATCTACTGCACGGTGGACGAGCTGCGACAGAGGATCGAGGCGCTCGAGCCCGACGTGAAGCTCGAGCCCGACGAGTTGGGTGACAAGTCGGACTACAACGACTCCCTCAAGCTCGACCTCAACAAGAACACACTGCACTTTAACTTTATTGAGGGCAAGAGAGACGTACTGCAGGTCAGTTGAAGGCTAGCTAGAGTATTATTGTTGTCATACTAAGTCTTAATGAAAGTAGTTTTAGGGTGCAATTGACTTTGTTCGTGCTTCAACTATGCTTTCTGCGTCTACGCTGCTCCAAAAGTGCATGTTTTGGACCCATACCAACTGAACATGTTCAAAACCGACAGGAAAGTTATAAGTAGGAAAATTGTTAGAAAAAGTAACAGAAAGAAATTAATTTCTGTTCTTATTTTTTACATTTTTCCTGTTTCCACTAAGTTACTTACAAACATTTTGAACATAACTGAGACCACAAGTCGCCTAGTATCTGATAGAAAACAGTTGATTTCTCCGTCTCCGCCGTATTTTGGAGTGTTAATTCCATCAGTGTTCCTTTATTTATGCTGTTCGTCCTGTACAGCTGAACATCTCGCTTGCATTGATACAATGGTCATACGATCCTCGGCAGCAGAGCGACTACCATTGCTAGATCCTTGAAACTGTTACTACCTACTGTTTTGAAGAATCTAGCAATGGTAGTCCTATTGCTATATCCTTCAAAACAGTAGTAACAAACTAGTAGTGTTAGAACTCTTTGTGAAAGATCTCGACTGGACAAGTACTACCACCATACCTACCTAATTCTGCCATTAAGCTTAGCACACTGCTGTTTTCCAGTTTGAAGGGTATGGGTGCCGGTGTAATTACGGAGACGTCAACTTTATCTCAAGGTTGGACAACGCATCTGCGATGCCTCTGGTATTGCAGATGTCCAGAGGTGACAGTGACCACTTACCAGAAGGTGGGCTGCCTGCTTGTTTGTCACTTAATAATATAAAACAAACAACGGGAAATGGATCATCGTTTTCAAGGTTCAATTGGAGCGTTTGCAAATGTAGAAAGTGCGTTGATGCGCGAACAACGTGGATTCACAGTTAGATTTTATACCTGCCTTGAAACTGCCCTTAAATTGATATGATAAATTGATTGGTACGTTAAAAGTCTCTCTGATTTATGTTCGATTTCGAAACTACACTTGTTCTTGTTTACTTAGCTTTTCTCAATTCTTTTCTTGACTCCTATTTGCTAGGTATTAAGTAGGTATTATAATACAGTTCTAGCCTAGTGTAGGACTAATTGTGAATTGGATGTAAACATGCTTATTATGTGCAAAATATTTTTGTAATAAATTGTCTCATGTAAGAATAATTTCAGTGTATATTATGTGAATGAATAAATAATTAAATTAATTATAGATTTTTGTAAAAAAGACTGTCGTTTTAATGCACTATCCCTGACAATATAAAAGCAATCATAAGGCATGCCATCATAACCACGTTTTCACATCATTTTCACGGAATCTTGTTAATTAGAAGTTTTCACCTAAACTGCTTCAAAGATCTTTATCTTCAGAATCAGGGTCAAACATATTCATTTCTTCTATCCATTCATTACCTGTTCCTTTTTTAACATGTAGGATAAAGCATCTATTCTTAGCAGGAGGATAATTTGGTATAAGAATAATTAGTTCAGTTTGAGATCAATATTATCATCTTTCAGTGGCGGGTCCAGGAATTATTTTTGGGCGGGGCCTGAGGGTTCATCCATAAGTATATGATTTTAGGGGGGGAGAGGCAAAGAGGTAAAAATCAAAACACTGAATCACTAATCTAGTCTGAAATCTGTCAGAACTTAAGATTTTAGGACACAGCCCCTGGATCCGCCAATGTCGTCTTTCATTGTCGATAAGCCTTCTTTCTTCTCATAAAGCTTCATAACCTAAAAATACGCCACTTTCCCTAAATTCCTTGTAGTCCTTACGAGTGTCTCCTTAGACGGCACTGTGTGTGCAGGACATGGGCGTGGGCGCGGGCGGCGACGGCGTGAGCGTGCTGGTGGCGGCGTGGGAGCGGCGCGTGGCGGCCGCGCGCGCCGGCGACATCCTGCGCGGCCTGCGCGCCAAGCGGGCCCGCGCCATGCGCCTCGCGCACCACGCCGCGCAGACGCACGACGCCGCCTGGCGCGACCAGGGTCAGTACTTGTGTAGTTGTACTATACAGCTTGGAGAGCCGGCGACATCCTGCGCGGCCTGCGCGCCAAGCGGGCCCGCGCCATGCGCCTCGCGCACCACGCCGCGCAGACGCACGACGCCGCCTGGCGCGACCAGGGTCAGTACTTGTGTAGTTGTACTATACAGCTTGGAGAGCCGGCGACATCCTGCGCGGCCTGCGCGCCAAGCGGGCCCGCGCCATGCGCCTCGCGCACCACGCCGCGCAGACGCACGACGCCGCCTGGCGCGACCAGGGTCAGTACTTGTGTAGTTGTACTATACAGCTTGGAGAGCCGGCGACATCCTGCGCGGCCTGCGCGCCAAGCGGGCCCGCGCCATGCGCCTCGCGCACCACGCCGCGCAGACGCACGACGCCGCCTGGCGCGACCAGGGTCAGTACTTGTGTAGTTGTACTATACAGCTTGGAGAGCCGGCGACATCCTGCGCGGCCTGCGCGCCAAGCGGGCCCGCGCCATGCGCCTCGCGCACCACGCCGCGCAGACGCACGACGCCGCCTGGCGCGACCAGGGTCAGTACTTGTGTAGTTGTACTATACAGCTTGGAGAGCCGGCGACATCCTGCGCGGCCTGCGCGCCAAGCGGGCCCGCGCCATGCGCCTCGCGCACCACGCCGCGCAGACGCACGACGCCGCCTGGCGCGACCAGGGTCAGTACTTATTCAGCTATGAGGGTGGGGGATCTCCTGCGAACTCTAAGAGCCAAGCGTGCCACCCTGCGCCTCGCGCAATACGCCGCGCAGACGTAAGTACGACGCCGCCTGGCGCCAGGGCCTGACCAGGGCCAGTACTTGTAGGTACTACTGGTACTTAAACCCCCGTACAAAAATGCGAGAGTTACTAAATGTGATACCTAGTCTATTTATAACAGCAGAATAACTGGCATTTGAACTAAGTATACAAAAATGTTAATATTGTTTGTTTTTCCAGAGCGCAAAGCGAAGGAAGCGGAAGCAAGCATGCGAGAGATCGCCCGCGCGGCGAGAGAGGCGCATCGGCGAAGTGCACACCTCGCCGCGCCACCAGACACTACACAAGGTAAATATAATAGCGTAAGAAAGGGTCTTAGCGTTGAGGACACCTTTTTAGGTGGAAACAGCTAGGAAGAGTTAACAGATATTCAATGCTTTGGCAGTCAAACACTCGCGACCTGTGGGTCGGTTAAAGTATGTTATCCTCTATTTTCCTCTTTAAAAGACAATATGGGTTTCTTTCGCAGTCCAACACTTTATCAGCCACGGCTGACCTGATCACAAACTAATATTGACCAAAAAAGGGCACTAGGCCTATTTATCGACGAAAGAAAACTTTCGTCGATAAATAGAAAGCTTTGAAGAAAGCTTTCGACACAGTAAGCCATTTAATATTATTAGAAAAGCTCAACAAGTCAACAACATAGGCGTTTCAGAAAAAGCACTCAAAATTATTGATTCATATTTAAAGAACAGGTATCAGATAGTAAAATTCGGCAAGTACCAAAGTAAACCACACAGCATAGGCTCATTTGGTGTGCCTCAGGGATCGGTGCTTGGACCATTATTGTTTCTCATTTACTCCACGGACGTCTCCTTTTATGCTGACGATACCTGTCTTTTTTATTAAGGTAGTTCAATAATTGACATGATTAATCAGGCGCAACAAGGTCTAAACACTATAAAATATCTATTTGGTTCCAACAAAACCTACTTACAATAAATGCATCCAAGACGAGTTACGTTAATTGATAATTTACAATAAAAGAATACAACGAAAATAGCATGAATAATACCTTGGACTAAGAGGTGACAGTCAATTAAACTGGAAAACATGATCACGTAAGATTCGTGGTTTATTTATTTCTGGGCTCATTGCGTAATATAGTTCACTGCCTGCCTCACAGAGTGGGCCAAATCTACAACGACTACAATACGGTAGTGGCCTACTATTAAAAAAGTACAAATAAATTATTTTATTTCAAAGAAGGAATAGGCACGACAAAAAAGTAAAAGCAAAAATAATAATTTATCACAAAATGGAAAACATAGACGCTCCGTCTTTGTCGCGCGAAGCGGACGTAGGTGGTGTTACGTCACTAGTAGGTAGTGCCGTCCGTGTCTAGCAGATCATTTTAAAACGCTTATAACTTTGCCAATTTTGTAGATGTTTCATCGGTTTTTTTGGTGTTAATTGTCTTTTTTCAAATAGTTTACAGATTAACAATAAAAAAAAAGTAGTTAACATCCCTATTCGTTAGTAACTCACAGAAATCTAAATAATATAAGTCAATAGAAATGTCATCTACTACATTTTATTTACGCGTGTCGTCAAAACATCCAATGCAATACAAAAAAAATAATTAAATCCGTTCACATACGTCACATTTTTAACCGCGCGCTCTCGATGTAGTGGTGTCGTGTAAGACACCACCTGCCTTACGTAATTTGCTTGAAAGCGGCGACAAGGTCACGTGCTTTTGAGACTTCTATTGATTTATTATTTGGTCTATCTAAAAACCTCATCTAATGTACCTACGTAATTGAGATAGTAATATAAAATATATTTTATGGAGTAACGCAACAAAAACTAACCTAAAAGATCTACAGATTGCTCAAAATAAAATGAAAATCTACTGTTTCAATATGATCACATAACACCAACAATTAAAATGTACAAGGAAACAAAACTCGTTAATATCAAATAAATAAACAACTCCAAACATGCTATACCTACTGGCATACAAATAAGGAAAATCCTACACAAGTCCATTCACACACAAATACATTTCAGCACAATACACCAAGTAGGTATGTAAGTCACACATTTTACTGCCGCGAGTGTGAACGGTCAATCGTGAGAGATCAATCATTTTTGCGGGAGTGCAGCATTGCACCAAGTTACCCAAGGAAGTAAACTCGAAACTCGTTCGGTATTTTAAAAATCACATACTAAATAATCAAACCTTTTTAAAATAAATAGACTTGCCCTACTGCATGCTGGTGTACTGTGGCACCGGGTTCGCATTCCTTATCACTAAGCGACCAGTAATAATTACTTGTTTTGCGAGTGGATGTTATTATTGGACTGTTAATTACGAACGAAATTAGTCTCAATAAGTCTTTCTAACAAAAAACATGAGAAAAATATGTATAGAAGATATTATATTATTATCCTGTCAAATTAGTCCTCTTGCATAGTTATAATGTCAATTTAGTCGTCATCGCAAATGGTCGTGACTATTTTCTTGTAAATGATAAGAGCGTAGACTAATTTGACAGTTGTTAATATTTTCTGTCCTTTTTCAATGCTATTTGTAAGAAAGAGATATAGTGTGATTAAAATTAGTTTAGTGCAATGTACAAGTGTATCAGCACCAATGTCTGTCATAAAGAAGTAAAACAATAGGTTTTACTTTTATATTGATAAATTAAATTGCTGGCGTTCGAATTGCAATAGTAAATTGTTAAATTGCTTCACATGAAAGCGGAAGTTTCAGTGTCAGTGTTTACCTAATATATATAAAAAATGTCTCTTCTAAATGAAAAATTGGCCTCAAGTAAGTGAATACTTTGTAATTTATTATTGAGAAATAAATGTCCTTAACCTTATATTGGCGATTTGTTGCAGTTGGTAAACCGCTTAGCAGAGAGGCGGTGCTGGAGTGGTTTCAGACACACGAGCTCAAGCGAGGAGTTGGACTCGATGAGAACAACAAGCCTGTTGACTGGTTCCACGGTGAGCATTCTCATTGCACTGTTTATTTTTAAGGCGTGTTAATTTTTAGGGCCATATCTCATTAGGGTGTTATGACAGCGACGCCCAGCGCTTCCGTGGCTAACTTTGCGTCCGTGAGCCACCAAATCTAGCCGCCAAAGCGGATGCCAGACGACATTTATAGTATGCAACCAAAATGGACGTCGAAAAATGTGTGCGTGTCGAGCGCGTGAGCGCCGTTCGGGCTGCGACGCCAAGCCGTCGCCAAGTGAGGTAGGGTTATCTACGTTGTAATAAAATTTGACATGTTTTGATTGGCGGCGCTGCTAGCGTCGGTGCCATGGCATCCTAATGAGATATGGCCCTTAATCAAAGGCTTGCTGGTTCGGAGGTCACATTTTGGGGTTCTCTTACTTTGATGCCCTTGTTGCTCAGGTCTGATCAGCCGGTCGGAAGCCGAGGCAGCGCTGTCCGGCTGCGCGGCGGGCAGTTTCCTAGTGCGCATTTCGGAGCGCGTGTGGGGCTACGCCGTCACGTACCGCGACCCGACGCGCTGCAAGCACTACCTGGTGGAGGCCGCGCGGGCCTACCGCCTGCTGCCCACCGGACACGTCGCGCACGACACGCTCGGTATGTAGCGACAAGCATTGCCTGTGGAGAGTGACGTCACATACGCGACCCGCGCGCTGCAAGCACTACCTGATGGATTATACCCTCAATTTTATAAACTATTTAATATAACGGTTGTAATTTTTGCTTACACACTTTTCCTGAATATATTCAGGAAAAGTGTGTAACCAAAAATTACAACATTTTATCTGTATTTTCAGACAAGCTATTTATAAATAGCTTGTCTGAAAATACAGATAAAATATTATTCAGATCATTTAAAATGAACCGTTAATTGTCTCTCTGAGCCCATGCTACACAAAAACACAGTGAAATTATGAGAGTCAAAATGGCGGGTGTATCATTACGCATCCAATCAAAATTATTACCAAATAAATGTACTTAAAATGTACTATTTAGTACCTATACTCATGAAAAATGTACCTCCTTTAGAACAAAATTATAACCAAATTAAGATACACCCGCCATTCTGATGTCAATATGGCGGGTGTATCCTAATTTCTCCCTAATTATCCATTGGTGATTGAATATTATTATTCCAAAAAAATCTACCTAAAAAGTACCTACAGTAAAAAGAAACGCTTACTCGATCTGTTCATTAGTTCCTGAGAAATAAAACTACAAATGTTTGGTACCATACCGTGGCGTCGCTCTAACTACTGAGCTACCGAGTCAGTGATTAAAGCGACGCCACGGTACGGCAGGGGTCGCGGGTTCAAGTCCCGCCCGTGTAGTTGTTTTTAAATCTCATATATTATGAGTATATTATAATTATTATGTTGTTAGTTACATTTTTAGGGTTCCGTACCCAAAGGGTAAATCGAGACCCTATTTCTAAGACTCCGCTGTCAGTTCGTCCGTGTCTCACCAGGCTGTAATGAACTCATGAGCCGTGATAGTTAGACAGTTGAAATTTTCACAGACGATGTATATCTGTTGCCGCTATAACAAAAATACTAAAAATAGAATTAAATAAATATTTAAGGGGAGTTCCCGTACAATAAACGTGATTTTTTTTGCTAATTTGCTAATAAAGGGTGTCTAATGTTGTATAGATAATGGTACGGAACCCTTCGTGCGCGAGTCCGACTCGCACTTGGCCGGTTTTAATATTTTGACAACACTGTTATAATATGGTTTCCTAGACAACGTATAAAAATGTCAAGCCCGAGTCGACCGGCGAAGGAGGTCGACACCATAAAACCTTAACTATGACTTGGAAAGCCAAAATTAAATAGGTATGTACGAACATTGACCTATATGTCTCTAGACAAGCAGTTCCGAACAAAAATCATGCCCCACACGCGGGTACTTATCTGTTGCTCACTGCATCAAGCGTCAAAGTGAATGCGAGGCTTGTATTGTGCCCGCACAACACTAAACAAAAATATAACATAACATAAATAATTATGTATTTTATTAAAAAATTTAAGGATTTAAATGAAGAAAATTATTGGAAAATAGCCAAACTCGTTTTTCAACTTCGTAAACTTTTATTTATTGAATATTTTTTTACATGTCCTGCTCCAGTTTTAGCCGAAACCGAAAATTTTAAGATTATACAAAAAACGATTATACCTGTTTCGTTATTTGGATATTCGCGCTTATTAAGCCTCGTTATTTGACGATAAATACAAAGCTATGTAATCTATTTATAACCGTTAATTTGGCAAAAGGCAGATCCAAAAGACTCGTGAATAGATTTTCAGTTATATTTTTCTTTTGTGCTGTGCTGGCACAACACAAGCCTCACATAATTTTTTACGTTTGATGCAGTGAGCAACAGACAAGTACCCGCGTGTGGGGCATGATTTTTGTTCGGAACTGCTTGTCTAGAGACATATAGGTCAATGTTCGTACATACCTATTTAATTTTGGCTTTCCAAGTCATAGTTAAGGTTTTATGGTGTCGACCTCCTTCGCCGGTCGACTCGGGCTTGACATTTTTATACGTTGTCTAGGAAACCATATTATAACAGTGTTGTCAAAATATTAAAACCGGCCAAGTGCGAGTCGGACTCGCGCACGAAGAGTTCCGTACCATTATCTATACAACATTAGACACCCTTTATTAGCAAATTAGCAAAAAAAATCACGTTTATTGTACGGGAACTCCCCTTAAATATTTATTTTATTCTGTTTTTAGTATTTTTGTTATAGCGGCAACAGATATACATCGTCTGTGAAAATTTCAACTGTCTAACTATCACGGCTCATGAGTTCATTACAGCCTGGTGAGACGAACGGACAGCGGAGTCTTAGTAATAGGGTCTCGATTTACCCTTTGGGTACGGAACCCTAAAAATGTAACTAACAACATAATAATTATAATATACTCATAATATATGAGATTTAAAAACAACTACACGGGCGGGACTTGAACCTGCGACCCCTGCCGTACCGTGGCCTCGCTTTAATCACTGACTCGGTAGCTCAGTAGTTAGAGCGACGCCACGGTATGGTACCAAACATTTGTAGTTTTATTTCTCAGGAACTAATGAACAGATCGAGTGAGCGTTTCTTTTTACTGTAGGTACTTTTTATGTAGATTTTTTGGGAATAATAATATTCAATCACCAATGGATAATTAGGGAGAAATTAGGATACACCCGCCATATTGACATCAGAATGGCGGGTGTATCTTAATTTGGTTATAATTTTGTTCTAAAGGAGGTACATTTTTCATGAGTATAGGTACTAAATAGTACATTTTAAGTACATTTATTTGGTAATAATTTTGATTGGATTCGTAATGATACACCCGCCATTTTGACTCTCATGTGAAATTAGGTATTAAAAGAAATCTAATTTCCAATATTTCTTTACAGCTGATCTCATAAAGTATCACAAGACGGTGCCGATTACCGAAAGCGGTGGCGAGCTGCTGGTAACAGCTTGTCCGCCATTACAGACGCCGGACATCTTGTGCGCGCCGCCATCTTGAGCGCACGCGGCTGTGACGTCACGCACCGCCTGCACTCAACGCATTCGCTCTTGTACTCACTTAGCTCATAAGCCGGAAACTTTACTTGCATTGTTGCCGTTGTGTTGGAAAATGAAATTGAAATATGTGCTTGAACTATTTCCCCTAGATTGTTTATGTAGTCCTGTTATAAAAGTGCGATTCCATTTTTCAAATAACTCATGCAACTTGAACAAACCTGCATACAAGCTACAAGTTAGTTGTATGCAATTTGCAACCTGCATACGAGTTTGTTGAGTGCCTTTGGGATGCAAGTAAAGCCCATGTGACGTCATACTTGCATGCAAGACTTGCTTAATTGAATCGCGCCTGAAGTCGGGATAAGCTAAGTCAAGTAACTTCGCGTTTCAGAAAAAGGAGAGCCTTGTGGAAGGACAAAACTGTACTTTTGATTGTACATATTTTTGTAAATATAGTGTGAAAAAAACATATTCCTATACTAGTTTTGTCCTGTATGAAAGGCAATACTTATTTTTACGGCAACAGTGTAAATTTTTAGTCGAATAACGCTCTAAGCTGTTAGTCTGCCAGTCAGTTCGTACCGCGGGTACTTTACCTGTCACAGCCTAAATACTTAGTTCGTTAAAAAAATGTCTGTAAATATCAAGACACACAAGCAATCACATAGTGTAAAAAACATTCCAAAAGTGTGCAATCAGTTAGACAAAATTGTTCCACTGATCTACACTGTGACAATTGAGCAAGAAAATGCAAGTTCTCAATGAATCCAAAAAAAAGCCTAAATATTTTGTGTTACTTATGTAACGCATCATTGGTGCTAACACTCGTATATTAATTATAAGTTGATCTCGATAGTTCGAAAACTCTAATATTTAAAAACATGCATTTCGTTAGCAGTAACTAATTAATGAACAAAATTGTAAGTTAGTTGTCGTGTAGGCTAATGTGATATTTACCAGTCCTTCAAACATATAGCGCTTCAGTATTACTGCTTGGAAACGAAAATGTATTGTAGCTTATGTAACCATGCGATAACCTATATTTTAAACTAGACTTTTGCCCGCGACTCCATCCGCGTGGACTATAATGAAATGACCAGTTTAAATGACCTCCGTAGTATAGGGTGGATAGTACTACGAAGAGGTCATGCTGTTTCTCTGGTTTGCCCCACCGGAATTAGATGAAATGTAGCTTAGATTTTAAGTTGGATCCCAAGCGTCCTAACTATGAAAACCACATCAAAATCCGTTCAGTAGTTTTTGCGTGATGCGCGCACAAACAGAGAAACAGATAAACAAACAAAAATTCAAAAAAAAATATTTTTGGTTATGTCCCAGTACCCTATCCCGACTGTTTTTTCCGGAATATCTTCAATGCACAGACACGGTTTTTTTTACAATTTTATAATAGTATACAGGGTAAAATTAAAACCAGTGCGGATATTTTAGGAGGTGAAAGTACTCATGAATATGATCAACTTTTATTATGTGACCGACACTGAAATATGAAAAAAAAAATCTGCTGTTCCATACATTTTGATCGTGTTGTAGTGCATTTTTGTATGGAACAACTGAATGTTTTTTTTTCATATTTCAGTGTCGGTCCCATAGTAAAAGTTGATCATATTCATGAGTACTTTCACCTCCTAAAATATCCGCACTGGTTTTAATTTTACCCTGTATAGATGTAAAGGTCGTAACCGACATAACACCGCTTCCACCCGGAAAAATAATGTTCATTGAAATGTAAGCTTCTGGGGGTCCTCTGTAGACATACTTTACATTGACAACACAAATTAGCAGACAGCTCGCGGTAAGCTAGCTTACCGCCATCGTACTACTCGATAGTTGACTTCTCGCTTTATTAAGGCATAATGATAAGGATGTTGGGTTGGGCGGGAGCAGTGTTAGAGCGGGGTCGTGTAAATGGGCTACGACCTTAAGTCAGTAAGTCTGTTGCAAGGTTTCTGCAAGATAACCAGCAGCAGCTTTATATATTTTTTTGCTGTTAACATGTCAGTCGTTGTGATTGCTTGACTGAAATGACAAGAGCCTATCAAATCACTTTACATTAAGTTAACAGCAAATTTAAATTAGGCTTCCAGAATCTGAGGGTAACGGTCGGTTGTAGAAAGATAATTAAATTTTAATGGAGGCATTACCCATACAAATTCTATCGTTAAAATCTCCTTTAAAACTTAATGACCTTTTCTGCAACTCAGCGTAAATCTATTAAAAAGGGATTAACTATACTACTGTATAAATTAATTATACTGCTGTATAAATTAACTATACTGCTGTATAAATTAACTATACTGCTGTATAAATTAACTATACTGCTGTATAAATCAACTATACTGCTGTATAAACTAACTATACTGTTATATAAATTAATTATACTACTGTATAAATTAATTATACTGCTGTATAAACTACAAAGTATGGCTTGCATCGCATGGTTTAACGTAAGCTGAATATATTCGTGTAATTTAAGTCCGGATTCTGATAAATTAAGCCAAAGTTAACTTCAACGCAGAATCGGAGCCTTGTTGATAAGCTGTTATTTTATAGCAATTTTTATGCCATTTGTATCGTTCATAGGTGACGTACGTCTATGATATTATTGTATTTTAGTCATTAACTGCCAACTAGATTAATATTATAATTATGAAAATTAATTTTGCAGTTTTATTTAACTTAAAAAAAATGTCTCAGATAGTAAAATAAGTACGAGGTTAAGCTAATAGAGGTTTAATTTTGCAGTTTTATTTAACTTAAAAAAAAAATGTCTCAGATAGTAAAATAAGTATGAGGTTAAGCTAATAGAGGTTTAATTCTATTTAGATATTCATCAAAGGAGGGATCCACCGACTTCTTTTAGTAAGGTAGGTAGGTAAGTACCTATTTGTCAAAAATTCATTTCTACGATCTTTGTAACTCCCCGCCATGTTCCTTTTGTTACAGAAGGGAACTACGAAAAGAAGACAAACTAGGTATATTTTTATAAAGTGTTTATTAATATTGCGTGTAATAAAATGTAACACTATACATATTTACAAACAACGTTCCTAGTCACCGCTCCTCTTAGCGGCAAAACTCGTCAAAATAACAAAATTCTATCCTCTAAAAATCCTTTTGGCATGTCTGTTTGTGACAATACGATCCTTTTCAACCATGTTCAGCTATTAAACAATTTGTAAAATAAGTAATGATAGCGAAAATTAACATGAATTTCGATATGAATTCGATAAATCAATCGAGTCAAAAAAGTGCAGCTTATCAATTCACCAACATTAAAATATAAATGAAATATTTATTAATTAAACCAATAGTTTTACTCTATCTTTTGTTTAGATAAAATCGATTCAGGGAAATTCTCATACGTTTTGAGAGCAAATCGCAAGATTGATTTGGGACGATGATGTAAGTAACATTAAGCCCACAGCCTACAGAGAATCGATAAACCGTTATTTTGTAATCGATTAAATATCGACAAAAAATTAAATTAAAATGACATTACACTATTAATTTAATCTACGGTAGGTAACGGCTCGTGTAGACGACGCCCCCCCGCGCCGTCTTATTATTAGTTGTTGGTGTTACATTGCTGCTCTCGAATATGTCGAATTTAACTAAGAAAAAGAAGTTAGTATTGGCGTTTTAACGGACTGCTTTAAGCAATTAGTACCAACTGCTTCAAGCTGCGACTGCATAGCAAACTACAGTCACGGAACCGCTCGAGCAGTCGGACTGCTTCAGGCGGTCGTGCGGTCAAGCAGTCGCCTTGACTGCTCGAGCAGTCCGTGTATGTTGATCACTGGCTGACTGCTCAAACAGTCCGTGTATGGTCGCTCCTAAATGTACGTAGCAAAATCAAAATACCTAACAAGCAAAATAGAAGGTCGTAGCAATAATGTAACACTAACAAGTAACGATAATATGGCGGCGGCGTCGTCGTCTACACGAGCTTTAAAGGTGCGGTTAAACGGGCTAGTTTTTTGACAATTTCTTGCTGCAATTGTATAGCCGTTAGTTGAGATCTATATCTTGATATTGCAATGAAATTAAATGATGGCACCTCACAATAACTGCTGTACGATATAGATCTCAACTCATGGCTATACAATTGCAGCAAGAAATTGTCAAAAACCTAGCCCGTTTAACAGCACCGTAACGTGAATTCGCACGATAACAGCAGTCTTTGTTTGTTGGTGACGTCGGTTCCTCTGGTTACCGGTGGGCGGGCCACCAGTAGCTGCGGTACAGTCACATGTAGGGCAGGTTGGTCGGCGACCGGGACGTCGCTGTGAGCTCCATGCCGCTACGCTGTTCACGAAATAACTCATTTTTGAGCAACGAGCAAATTGATGAAGAAAATTACGGCGGGAAAGTTCAAGAATCTGATCAAAAGGGAGCTGACGCTGCGCCGGTCATGCACGATATGGAATTCAGAATTCACTGTCTCATTATTAAGATTGGCGAAATGGAATAATTCAGGTTCATAATTCACTATGTAGGTATTGCAAAGAATATCTTAATCTAGAATATTAGCTAAATTCAACAAATAATAACACGGAACATGTCCGGTAAGTGACTGTTTATGTGAAGATGAATTTATTCATTTTCCTTTACTGTTTTCAAAAACAGTAACTGGAGTATTATGTTGAAAGTTGATACTCACAATACCATCCCAGTTGTCATATGCCTTCGACACTGGGTGGTACACGGGCAGCGGCTTCCTCACCTTCTTCACTGGACTGTTGCTTGCTGCAAAAAAAAAAAATAGTTTGAGAAGATTAACTCCCATCCACCCCGGTCATCCTGTCCCGTTAACGGGACAGTTGGGAAAAAATGTTTTATTGACCCCGATAGTTTCGAACCTGTCGTTTAAAGCGAGGTTTTCCCACTTTTAGCAATTATTTATTGATGATCTTTCAACGTCTGTATCTATCTTTATGTTAAGTCCAGAATTATGATATTGAAATTATATTAAAATGTATCATTTTAATCTCGTTAATATCGAGACAGAAACATGATCAGTAGTGAGTCAGCACTACCGGGGTCGATAAAACCTTTCGCAACTGTCCCATTAACGGGACCGGACCATACCGGGGTGGATGGGGTTACCCGTTTGAGGAAATAAAATAACCTTTATACTCAAACTAAAGTTTCTAGGGCAGGCATCTCTATCGCTTACGCTTCTTACAGCGTTGTAAAAAAAACTGTACAGTCAGCATGAAAATGGGCTATAGGTATACACAATAACCTTTTTGGATGCCAATCAATCCTGGTGACTGTAATTTTTTTCGAAATTTTGTATGCAGGTCAAAATCTATACCTATTGAAAGTCCTTAATAATGATATTGACAGCCCTGAGTTGTTGACGAAAATTAATTTTAATGTGCCTAGTAAGTCATTTCGATTTAATCTACCCATTCATATACCACATTCATCTTCAAATTATAGGCAGAATAGTTATATTGTGCGTGCGAGTAGAAATTTTAATAAAATATGTAAGCAGCATGATCTGGATCCGTTTACTATTAGTGTTACCTCAGCTAGAAGGTGCTTAAGCCTTAATTTTTTTAAAGCAGGCTAAATATAATGTAATTCTTTTTCTTTAATTCTTGTTGTTGCAAACCCTGTATAATGTATAATATAGATACCACCTAGTATAAGTAGCAAATTTCTAATCTTAGCAGTGTGTAGGTACTTGTTTGCTCACATTCCAAACTCAAGTCAATATCTATACGCGAAGACTTGTCATTGGCTTTGTGTTGTTATGCTGTTGTTAACTCAGTTTTGTTGTAGCTGTAAGTCTTCCATGTTTTAAATAAATAAATAAATAAATAAAATGTTAAAATGTTAAATGTCAAAAAAAAAACGCAGGTATACCTTGCACATTATTGCTGTCTTTACTCACACCCGACGTGCGTGAGCAGGCCCGCCGCAAGCGGGTGTGCAAGGAGTGCACCGCACTAGGGATTTCGGTCTCGGAAGCATTTTCAGTCCCGGGACCAGTCTCGAACCTCGGAAGCTAGTCCCGGGACTCCCGGGAAATTCGAGACCCACGTGTTTTTTATATTAGAATGGTTTTTTACGGATACGTTACGTTATGGATGGAGGTATTGCAGGTGTGCAAGAAAATGGTGATTTTAATATTGTTTTGGAAGGTAAACTAGACTTATTTTGGTAAAAATAAAAGAAATGGCAATGACATAGTTTGACTTAGTAAATGATAAACTATAAGAGGGTGAGGGTAGTAGTGAAACTGACTGAAGTGAGTGGTGGTGAACTGTGAAGTAAATGATAATTACGATTGTAACTGTTTATAAATCACATTTATTACAAATTTACTCTTTGATCAATCTGACCAAACCAAACATTACAATAGAATATTATAACAAATAGTCCGGTCAATTTAGACATTCGAAGTTACATAAATTCCCACCAAGCTGAAAATCGGTAAGATTGTTTAAAATATCATTAAAAACAAAATTTGAAAGTTCCCCATCTTTCCCCTGTAAGGAAAAAAAAATATTCAAGGTCAAAGGTAAAAAAAAGAGTTTTTCGCGATTTTCAGCAAAACGGTAAGTTTATCATAAAAATACCTCAGACAAAAATTGTAGATCATAAAATTATCTACAAAAAATTCATTAATACTTTTTTCTACGAGCCACCGTTTTTGAGATATAACGATTCAAAAAGTTGTAAAAGTTGTAATCGTCATAATATGCATGAGTACGCCACGTATACAGGATAAAATTAAAACCAGTGCGGATATTTTAGGAGGTGAAAGTACGTATGAATATGATCAACTTTTATTATGGGACCGACACTGAAATATGAAAAAAAAAATCTGCTGTTCCCTACAAAAATGCACTACAACACGATCAAAATGTATGGAATAGCTGATTTTTTTTTTTTCATATTTCTGTGTCGGTCCCATAATAAAAGTTGATCATATTCATGATTACTTTCACCTCCTAAAATATGCGCACTGCTTTTAATTTTATCCTGTATATTTATATTTATTATATTATATTATTATATTATATTCCTCCAACCTCAGTTGCTGCTCATCAACATCTTTTTAGGGTATATTACCAAGTTCAAGTGTGGCTTGGTTATCAGCAAGACCCTACAGACTGGGGTTGGAAGTTGGTCAACAATTCATTAGAACCAGTGCACACTTTACTTCCACCTGCGCCGGAAAAACTGCTGAACTCGATTTTTTGCAACTGCAAAAAGGGATGCAGTGCTAAATGTGGTTGCAAAAAAGTCGGACTGTTCTGTTCTCCGGTATGTACACATTGTCAAGGCCGGCTGTGCTCTAATATTGAATCACCAACAGTAGAGGATCCGTTTGATTCCAACGAGGCAACATGCGATACATCGCTATTAACGCAGTTTACATGCGCTCAGGATGAAGATGAAGAAGAACAAAAAGAACAAGACGAACAAGAACAAAAAGATCAAGGAGAAGAACAAGAAGAAGAATTTGAAAGTTGAACGACTCGGACAATTAAATTTCACTACTTTTTTTTAACTTAAATTGCTTTTATCTTTTCAATCTCTGCTAATATCCATTATTTTTCAATAGTTTCAAATTAAACAGGATCAAAACTGACCCGTGAAATAGGCCTACTGGGGAAACCACGTTAAAAAAAACGCGCTAAGTACACTACCTCATAGGTGGCGAGGAAACGTGTGCATATTATGACGATTACAACTTTTACAACTTTTTGAATCGTTATATCTCAAAAACGGTGGCTCGTAGAAAAAAAGTATTAATGAATTTTTTGTAGATAATTTTATGATCTACAATTTTTGTTTGAGGTATTTTTATGATAAACTTACCGTTTTGCTGAAAATCGCGAAAACCTCATTTTTTTTACCTTTGACCTTGAATATTTTTTTTTCCTTACAGGGGAAAGATGGGGAACTTTCAAATTTTGTTTTTAATGATATTTTAAACAATCTTACCGATTTTCAGCTTGGTGGGAATTTAGGTAACTTTACTCTTATTTTTTGGTCTAATTTGACCGGACTAAATAGAAAAAAATAAGATAGCAATATTTGAAGTACCTAATTCAGACTTTCAGGTTATTACTTAATTCTTTATTCTTAATTCTAATGTTTAGTCTTTTTTAATTAGGAACTTTGGTAAAAAAAGCTTATATCTAAGTAGTCGTTTTATCTAGTAAAATATTAAAAATATACCCTTTCCTTAAGTTTCGGTAATTTAGGTATAAATAAACTTATAAATGTCGATTGACCTGACCAAACATTTAAACAAAACAAAACGAAAACTCTATAATTCTTGCACTAGAATCTCTAGAATCTTGCAATAGAATAAGTTCGGGTCTCGCTCGGGCATTGTCGGGACGCATTCGGCAAGCGGCAGTGTCACTAGGCGGTACATAGTGCGCGGCGGAGAATTTATAAGTATAAAATGTACAAATAAATTCTGGTGTTAAGAATATTTTAATGTTTTTCTACCGAAACATTTGGTCTCGAAATTCCCGGGAATTTTTATTAAGTCTCGGTCTCGGTCTCGATGATAAAAGTGGCGAGACTCCCGGGATTTCGAGAATCGAGACTCCCGGGGCGAAATCCCTACACCGCACACGGGCGCACGTCCAGGGGGGCGGCAAATCGAGCGATCAATCACGTAAAATTCACTCATTGTCATAAATAATACCCATCCCACTTGCGCCATTATAAAAATGCCGCTCCATTATAAAAAAAAAACCGATCAAGTGCGAGTCGTACTCGCGCACCGAGGGTTTCGTATCAGTTTTGGACGTATAAAGTGAAAAAAACCGGACCGCAAAACTAAGTTTGTTTGTGAAAGAATTTTGATGATTTTGAAAAAACTGTACTAGTTAGGAACATCGTTTTATTTTTGGTGTAATATTTGGGTCAATTCCTATCAACTCTAACTATTTCAGATTTTTCGCTCCGCAAACTTCGGAGATAAGGGGGGGAATGGTATTTTTTCAGACATTTTTCATCATATGTCGAAAACTGTGAGGCATTTAAAATAAAATGAAAATATAGGTATTTTGAAATGTGCAGATCAAGCCCTTTCATATGATATATCACTTGACCTAGTAACCCCACTTTTAAATTTCGGACCCCCACTCCGGCCCCTTTTGCAATAAAAATAAAAATATTTTTGGACTTTTTTCATTTGCAATAAAGTTGGACAAGCATTTTTTATAACTGTTCCAAATTTCAAGTCGATAGCATGAGTAGTTGCTGAAATAAGCAGGTGTGACAGACAGACAGACAGACGAAGTCGCACCATAAGGGTTCCTTTTTTACCATTTTGGTACGGAACCCTAAAAAGGTCAGCTTAGTTGTCATAGGGGGCGGCATAATCGCTATTGCACACGGACGCTCAAACACCTAGCGGCGGGCCTGTGCGTGAGTAAAAGGAGCTCCGTATGGTATTCCGAAATACCGTTCACCGAAAGGACGGTTTTCCGATAACACTCTACTCCGACGGTTAGTTGAACGAAAAAATAATTGGCCGATGAAACGTTTCGCCGATAATATTATTCATCGACGGTTGGTAGTCCGAATGAATCCTTCGCCGATGTAACGGTTCACCGAAAACACTCTTCAACGACGATTGGTTAAACGAACGAATCTTTCGCCGATAGCATTCAGTTTACGCTAGCTATTATATTTTATATTATCAGAAGCTTTTGAGGAGAGACAAAATAAAAGACTTTATTTTTTGACTTACAAGGGGGAGGGAGGTGGTCGACGGAGCCCCGCTACGCGGGGCTCCTATTTCTGTCTGCAAGGTTAAAAGTAACCTAACACGAAGGTCCGAAGAACCGTCAACCCCTTCGAACCTAAATTGTCCGTGTCGGGGTGTCCAAATTCCCGAGCTCGCTTCGCTCGCTCTTGGACCTTAGTTATCATAAAATATAATAGCTAGCGTAAACTGAATGCTATCGGCGAAAGATTCGTTCGTTTAACCAATCGTCGTTGAAGAATGTTTTCGGTGAACCGTTACATCGGCGAAGGATTCATTCGGACTACCAACCGTCGATGAATAATATTATCGGCGAAACGTTTCATCGGCCAATTATTTTTTCGTTCAACTAACCGTCGGAGTAGAGTGTTATCGGAAAACCGTCCTTTCGGTGAACGGTATTTCGGAATACCATACGGAGCTTGAGTAAAAGACAGCAATATCAGTGGCGTGCTAGAGGGCAAACCTGACGCATTTTTTTGGTTTTAGAGGGTATTTATGTTCATTTTTTCAAGAATTTAAGTGAGCTAATGTCGTTATTATAGCAATACGTACATTAAAAATCACTTGCATTCATGAAAAATTAACATAAATATACTCTCCAAAATGCGTCGGACTTTTTCTCTAGGCACGCCACAAACAGCAATAATGTGCGAGTGAGAGGGAATGATTAGTGCCGCCATTTTAGGTTCACTTCTTTATTGACGCAAGCTATAGGTACCTCTGGTGCCCCCGGCCCGGCACTGCGCCTTGCCCGGCACGTACGGCAGCGACAGCTCGGGCGCGGTCTTCTTGCTGCCCTTCTTGTTGGCCGCGCGCCCGCGCAACAACTCCTCGTCCATCACCAGCTTGTTGTTCACTCTGCAGTTACAACACCAGAGGATCTAGCCAAGTTGCTTTTCTGTTAGCGTTCACGCCAAACGATAAGCACAAAATGTATGGCAATAGCACTACCTGCGGAAAAAAACACGTGACCTCACTAATGTCACTGCCATACATTTTGTCCGTAGCGTTTGGCGTAATCGCTAAAAGAAAAGCAACTTGGTTAGCCAAGTTGCTTTTCTTTTAGCCATTTTAGGAAGTAGTCCTTTTGCGAATTGGCCATTTTAAGAATTAGTCATTTGTAGAATGCTAGACATTTTAGGAATTGGGCATTTATCGACTAAGCCAGTTCAGGTTTGTCGTTGTTTGTCAGAAGACGTTATGAAATTTTAGGGAGAATTTAGAGTAAAACCTGAAGAGTCGAGAGAAGAGAGAATCGGTAATTTGAAGTGGTACTTTTCAGTAGGAGTTAATTTCAACTTACTTTTTAATATAAGGTGTCCTCGGGTACGTGTTCACTGGTACCGGGAACGTCTGAAAGACAATTCATAATAGTTACAAACTTACTTTTAATTCAATTCACGAAAATGCAGTATGTACCTAAACAGCATTTCGTAGTATAACGTGCTTGCCTAAGTTATCCTGTAGACTACCAACAGGATAAAAATCTAAAATAATAACAGGATAAAAATATTAATTAGTTTAAATGTTTTACTTGGAAGGTGTCATTGATGGCTCGTGCGAGTGACCGCGGTTGCGCGGGCCGGGGCGCCGGCGGCAGCGCTGTCACACACGGCGGAGGTGCATGATGCTACGGACATACAATATAAACGTTAAAATATGTCAATTAGAAAAAAATACACCTTCAATAAACTCATTTCCGTTAGAGGCTAGTGTCATGGCGAAGCTCTGATAAAAATAGGGATTCCAAGCGAAGGGTAACGCTACGACCAGTGGCGTATTTTAAAATTTAGCGCCCTGGGCCTATAAGGTTTGCCGCCCCATCAATTACCGAAAATACTGACTAAGTGCGTTTCGGACTACGCACAGTTTAGGGTTTTACAAAAAGCTGAGCCCAAGGGGCGGCGCGAGAGGGGGCTATGCCACCCCTCACAGTTAGCCGACCTGGGCCATGGCCCCAGAGTACAAAAACCGACCATCTAGAGTGAATTATAAAGGATTTGCTCGAACCGTTTCGAGCTACTTTTATACTAAATGCCAGCCAGGCACCAACGTCAATGACACAAGAAGACCCAATAGACACCGAACTATAGCTTCTCTTTGAAACTTTTGAGAAGTCTATTAGGGAGTCCTTGACTTAGATTACTAAAAAGTTAGTCGAAGATCAAATCTCGAAATTAGTCGCAGGTCAAATCTAGAAATTAGTCGGAAAACAAATCTCGAAATTAGTCAGAGATCATATCTCGATACATTTGAAGAAACTTGCTAAATACAAGTCATAATTGCGTCTCTAGTTACCTCTGTGTTGTCGTGTGTTGGGTCACACATGTTGCGAATTGGCTGCGTTTTCTTCTCCATAGGACTCGTCTCCATTTGTACTTCAGAATCTAGGAAACACATGCATTAGAAAAAGATTTCAATGAATTCTACGGCTCGATTAGTCTCGGATTCAATTCCCGTATGAAAAAAATACTTGTGTTGGACACATAGTTGTTCTAAGTCTGTGTTTTTTTTGTATGTGATATTTTTTTCTGCCTAACGCATATATAACTAGAGACCGTTCCACGTAAGAATTCCCCTAGAAGTTATGTTGGCTCCCCTGCTTTTCACTCCTATTTAGGTCATATCGTTTTGTGTTTATTGTAGATTTATGTTTTATAATAATATTTAGGACGTTAAAAAGTAATTAAAGTGAATTGGTGCTGAAAGAAAACTTCCATCACCGTTAAAAACGTTGTAATAAATTGAGATTCAGGGCACCCAACATAACTTCTAGGGGAATTCTTACGTGGAACGGTCTCTAGAAAACTCTTACGAGTAAATTGCCAAATTTTGCGAAAATACCAACATAATATTATTAGTTCAACCAGGCCAGTTTTCAGGCTGAAATTATAGAACTTACTGGGTGTATAATTGTAGTCGATGAGCGACTCGCCCGCTGTGCTATCAGTCCGCGATCTGCTTTGGTCCTGTACAATAGAATTCTATTATAAATAGCTAATTTGAAACTTCAAATTAACGTATAAAAAGAAACCTTATATGATCTACATCAAAGACCTATGAACTGGTCTAGATATTTGTAGGGTTCTGTACCCAAAGGGTAAAAACAGAACCCTATTACTAAGACTCCGCTGTCCGTATGTCTGTCACCAGGCCGTATCTCATGAACCGTGATAGCTAGACAGTAGAAATTTTCACAGATGATGTATTTCTGTTTACAGCTTTTTATTTGCTCAATTACACATACTACAAGTTAATATCAATAGTCACCGGTATAATGTTAAGCGTCCATTGTTGCCGCGGCTTGCCGGCCACTCGCGCCGTACCTTGCTGCGACGGAGACTGGACAAATTAACGAATAAATTAATACTGCTAAGCCATTGCCATATTTAATCAGAAACATAGAAAGTGGTTACCTCAATCTCTTTGCCCAATTTCTTCCTCAATTCAGCGTTGAAATTCTCAGCAAAACTATCTGTACTGAAGTATCTGAAATAGAACAATAATTTGTTATTAAAGTACCTAGTAGCTTTTTATACAGTAAGTTTTAAGGAGACCAGTCTTATATAATAGACTAGAAAACCATTTATAAAATAATGTAAAATAATAGAAAAGAACAGAAAAGAACAGAAAAGAACAGAAAAGAACAGAAAAGAACAGAAAAGAACAGAAATAAACAGAAAAGAACATAAAAGAACAGAAAAGAATAGGAAAGAATGGACACTGTAGTTGTAAGATGACAATACAACGTACTTATGTCTGAGCAGCGCCTGCGCGGCGGGGCGCGCGCGCGGCTCGGTGCGCAGGCAGGCGGCCAGCAGGTCGCGCGCGGCGCCGGCGCCGGGCAGGGCGCCGCGCGCGCCGCTAGCGCCCGCCAGCGCCGCGCCGCCCGCCAGCCGCGACACCACCTGCTGGTGGCGAGGCGCCAGCTTGCCTGTGCATCAACAAACATTCTTTTGAGAATTTAAATTGAAGAAAAAAATGCCAGTCCCCGTCCCCCGTCAGGAACGAAGTTCCAATAATGTAGGTACCTACGTACATAATTATATTCCTATGAACATTTCTTTTTTATGCGGTAAAATGACGCTGTTATTTTCAATTCCGGGGACGTGACTTCTCGTTCTGACGTCTCGACGGGTACTGGTCGGAGACCGCGAGCGCGATTGCCGTGAATTTTAGATTTATTGAGGGGGGCGTGACGCCTTTTTTAATTCCGCGATGATTTTTTTTCTTCCCGTAAACTCCTATCGCAAGCCGCATTTAGGAACTTCGTTCCAAAGATACGAGTATCCAAAGCAAAACCATATTTTGGCCAACGGAGTAACCTTTAAATGGTCTATATTTTAGTTCCACCTACCGCAGTGCAAAAGCTTATTTTTATACAGGATGTCACCGAAAGGGTATAACAATATTAAATTCACGGACTCTCTAGGTGATAACAAACTACATGGCAATATTTTTTTAATACCTTTTCCTACAAAATTATTAAGTTATGATACATTAAACTTAAAAATATTTTTTTCTAATTGAATTCTACACATCACTAGCACCAAGTCAGCTGATCAGGGTCAATAAACTATTCTTCAATGAAACATATCCTATTTCTTCAATTTACTCCTGGTACTGTTTACTTTAAATCTTTCATAACTACGTCTCTTAGTACAAAAAAAAATGGCAAAGGGTTCTGCACGTAATTTTATTTTATTATTAAGATTACATTGATTGTAGTATTTGTAGTTTTGCCATAATGTCACCGCTGTAACGTTAAAAAAACAAATAAAGTATGAAGTTAAACACATTTTGTTTACTTTTGTTTGTAGGCCAGAGTCTGAAGCACAGTTTTACAATACGTGTCGCGTCTGTAGTAATTATTTGTTTGAACAACACAATCGTAGGCAGGTACTAAAAATAATTAATTATCCGTGCATTTTAATAGGCCGAAAATGTATCCAACTACTTATTCAAAAGAAGTTGTTAAAAGTATCTACTAGGACTTCATGAGTGACGGAAGTTGTCTTGACAGCGAGCGTTGGTGCACAATAATAACTTTACGAAACCCTAATTTGGATACTGTTACATAAACATAGCAGACATGGATCAGATATCAAAGGTAAATAAACACACAATGGTATTTAGGGTCAATCAGCTAGTTGCAAGCACGTCGCAATTTTTTCTGATTATTGTGACGTTATTTTTGAGTTCGATATCCAACCTAAGCAAAACGCGGGATGTTTTATGCTCTAAGCCTTTTTTTATTTCCGCCTCCAATACAATACCCAACTGACGTAGATACTTGTGTATCACATAATAAATCTTAAATAAACAATTACAATTTACAAGTGGAGACCTATCGGTTTTGTTTATCAACGCGACAGCTCTTAAAATTGAGCTAGGGAAGAGAGAAGTATTTTAACTGAGTCGACAGTCGTGGTTCACAGCTAGTATCTCGGTGACTTGGAGTACTACTACATATGACGTGTTTGGTGTTAGTCGGTCAGAGTTTTTTTATTCTTAAAATTTTTAATTACCTATTACGAAACCAACTGGTACAGTTACCTTATTACTAGGATATCAGACTGTTAGACTTCTTGTAGACGTACTTGTGCTTCAGTCGCTCTCTATCCGTTTCTGTGCGAAGTTGTGATTGTGATTGTGATCGTTGTCAATAAAATTGTCGTAAAAATTACGTCAAGTTTAACTAATAGCGAAATTACGAGATGCTGGTGTGTATTGGAGCAATGGATGGTAATCTGCAAGCTGCCCGAGAGCTGTATCGTCAGCGTTTCATCGACGGAAGACCAGTTGCTGAGCGTCGGCTCTTCGGCAGCTGCCATCGAGAGCATGTTTCAGCCTGATGGTACAAGGTCTGTACGCGACCTGTTCTTTCCATGTGCCCGTATCGGAAGATCGGCCAAGCAGGAGGGATCCTGGATTTGAAGACGCTGTAGCAGAGCATTTTACACGTAATCCACGCAGTAGCACACGTCGAGCTGCATTAGTGATGGGTGCTGCGAACCATGGAGCTATGGCAAGTGCTGCGCTAAGACCACCAACGTTCATACCACTTTTGCCCCCCTCAGGAGCTTACGCCGGCAGATTTTTTGGAACGCGTGGCTTTTGTGAGTGGTACCTTAGTTAGACAGAAGCCTCGGCAGAATTAGGTACGGTATTAAAGTGCTTTGGACTGATGAAGCAAGTTTCACGGGACGGAATAAACATTAGTCAGTTCATTTAATCCTGCCGCCCACCGCCCGCCGCACGGTCCGTCGGCTGCGGCTGGGCAGAGCGCGGCTCCGCGTGTACTAGGCGCGCAGAAATCGGAAAACATAGGTTGATAGGTATGATTGTCGGTTTGTTTATTCCTGCCCGAAGGGCATGTGATGCGGCACGCGCGTTGGTACCAGGCGCACAGAGTATCTCTTATTACTAGTTAATACGTATCAAACAGAGTAAACAGGACAGGATAATGACCCTCGTAGTGCGGTAACACGTTTGTTATGATTTAAATTTAATAAACTGTAGAAATACAAAAAAAAAATTACATTTCCAAAGTAATTTATTTTGAGCTGTAGAGATTGTTAATCAGATACACTCTTCACCCCGTTTGTATTGATATACCCTTACCGTGACACCCTGTATGGAAGAGGACCTGTATAAGATACTGTGAATCATGATAATACAAAGACTACGCAACTGACCAACAGTCGTTATGATGAGCGCGAGCTGGTCGATGTCCGAGTCTCCGGGGAACAGCGGGTCGCCCGTCAGCATCTCCGCGAACAGACACCCGATCGCCCATATGTCCACCTCGGGACCGTACCTGAAATGACATATCAACAATCTTAACAGTTGGTCCACACCCAAGCTCAGTCACCACCACCACAGATCTGTACCCCTATCATGAGTTTTTTTGACGTATAGTTTCGTTAACGTAAGCATATTTTGAATTTAAAATACAGCAGTCCTGGAACATTTTGATAAAATTTTATACAATTTGCACATTTTAAAAAATACAGAGATATTAATTAAGTATTTAATTTATATAAATATTTTGTAACAAACGTGTATTTTCAATTCAAAATATGCTTACGTTCACGATACTACACGTTAAAAAAACTCATGATAGGGGTACTGAAGCTCAATTCTCGTAAGCAAAAATGAGTTCCGATTTGGTTTCGATGTAATCTCAATGCCATTTATGTCAAAAATGGTATTCTTTTATCCGTTTTACGTTGTTATTTAGTACATTAGAACACCATTTGTGATATCTAAGACAATGAGATTATTACATCGAAACGAAATTGGAATAATATTTTTAACATTCATATTTACGAGAATTGGCCTTCAGTTGTCAGAAGATGGGTTGATTTTCGCAGCAGAGCGCCTTTGTTCATTAAAACACCTCATAGATTCCGGAACCTTAATTAATAAACAGTCCTTCAGGTTATACTACTGCACGATGCTCTTACAAGGACTAACTGGTACTATACCTAACCTATCAGTCTACAGTACTGACCTGTGCTCAGCCACGAGTAGTTCAGGCGCGCGGTACCACCGCGTGGCGACGTACTCCGTGTAGGGCTCACCGGGCGCCGCCAGGGCCTGCGCGAACCCCAGGTCGCACAGCTTCATGATGTTCTTACAAGGACTAACTGGTACTGCACCTAACCTATCAGTCTGCTACTGACCTGTGCTCAGCCACGAGTAGTTCAGGCGCGCGGTACCAGCGCGTGGCGACGTACTCCGTGTAGGGCTCGCCGGGCGCCGCCAGGGCCCGCGCGAACCCCAGGTCGCATAGCTTCACGATGCCCGTGTTTGATACCAGCACGTTCTCTGGCTTCACGTCGCGGTGAATTATCTAGCGTGGAATAGATGCTTTTTACATAAAAGGTAGGCAGATTTCTATTTATATGATATAAGAACTTTCGAAAGTTTACATTTTTTTTGTCGTCAGCATCAACTATTTCATACCAATACACAGCAGTAGGTACACTGTTGAAGACACGCAAGAGAATTTGTTGGTCATCAGCCAACGGTATTAGATGGATGAGTGATGGAAGCTAAGCCTACACCATTGCTCTTACAACCTTCAGGCTCATATACTCACGGAGTTCTGATGACAGTAGTCAATGCCCTTGAGAAGCTGATACAGGTGTTTCTTGGCAGTGTCCTCGCCCAGGCCACCAGGGGCGGCCTCTAGCTCGTCCAGAAGTGTATGATCCAGGTACTCGAACACTAAATAGAAGCGTCGCTTGCGGCGGAACACCTCGATCATGTTCACTAAGTGGTCGTGACGGAGTTTCTGGAAATAATGTTGTATTGTGTTAGTTAGTTAGGATGCAGTGATAGCCTAGTGGATTAACCATGTGCCCACGGCGAATGGTTCGAGTTCGATCCCGAGGCATGCACCGCTGACTTTTCGAAGTCATGTGCGTATTAGAAATTAATTATCACTTGCTTTAACGGTGAAGGAAAAACATCGTGAGGAAACCGGCATGTCCTAGAACCAAAAAATTCGAAGACATGTGACGTCCACCAACCAGCACTGGGCCCGCGTGGTGGACTACGGCCCACTCCCTCTCACAGAGGAGGCCTGTGTCCCAGCAGTGGGAACATTATAGGCCGATTATGCTTATGCTATGATTATGTGTTAGTTAGGGCTCAAATGAACCACAATAACTCGACAAAAACTCGAGATCGTCGAGAATGGTAACATCAACGATATACCTATACCTACATATGACTAAAAGGCTTATTATATTACACTACGCTGAATTCAGGAAACGATTCAGGAAAGTAGGAAACCATCCTGGCTGGCTAATTAGGTTCCTAGCCTAACTCTTATCACACTTCCCTAAATACTAATTAGGATTCCTAAATTCACAGTAGTATAATAAGACTTTGACGATAACCCGGACAAAACGAGTCGGCGATGGGTAGTAGTTCTATTATAGTCTTGCTACAAAATCTCGCTTTATTACTTTCAGAACTCCGGGCCATATTCCTTCCGTTTAAGCAAAGGCCTATCAATACGGCTCATGATGTCTGTCACCTTGAGCATGCGTATCTCTCTGAGAGCCATCTTCCTGACGGCCGCATCCTCCTCAGTCTCCAGGAACTTCTTGATGGCGACGAGCTGGCCCGTGTCACGGCGCCGGCATTTCAGCACCACGCCGTATGAGCCCTCGCCCACCTGGGGGAACCACGATGGTTATCGAAAGTAGATAACCCTAGGGCAGTTACACAGTGGTCCACTAAAGGCTTGTACACAAAACTGTATCGCGATGTCGTATCGCAAAAATCTACGAGCTTGCACGATATATCGCAAGAACCTGCGAAATGATTCGCATCGTGTATTATTGCGATGTTACGTTTTTTTTTCTATATTTTTTTATTAGTAACAGCATGCATGTCACAGGTGGTAAAAACACCTGGTTAAAAAATACATTCAGTACGGTTGACAATCGTCGAAGGAATGGTCACCCGAACTGTGAAACGGAGACCCCTTGCTGCACGAATTCGCGTCGCAGTTTTCTGTTTTGCAAATTCGCATCGCGCTGATTCGCAGTTTTGTGTACAAGCTCTAAGCCAGTATAACTACGAAGCAGAGGTCCTGGGATGATTGTTTCTCCCCACAACGAGCTTTTTGGCGTAACACAGGAGCTACAGACGCAATCAACTGATGATCCCTGAGGCCGTTAGGACGGCTACTGTTATTTTAGCCGGTAGGGGTCTGACGTAACACCTGACCTTCCCTTGGCAGGTATCCTCATGGATACCCCATCGAATTTCCCTCGAAAAAATGCCAGTACCACTAATACAAACATTATGGATCTTCGTAACGATAGCTTATAAAATATTTACAGTAATTTTTCCGTTTCTATGTTACCATTTTTGTCACGACAGCAACTGTGACTCATTATAGAAAAACGAGCTTTTATTATACCTGTTTTGATTTGCAAGAATACCAACAAAAGTATTTATTTCTGTCAAAGTAATGTCTTATTTCCGAAATAGAAATGGCTCTAATAACAAAATTAATATTCGTAGTAAGTATTTCGGACAGTAACAAAATAGCGTAGCTTTCTTAGTTGGACCTGACACAGGCTGTTACTGACGCAAACGCTTAGAATCACTTTATTTACCGAGAAATATTTACCGGTTAAGTTAGATTTCGGGACTGTAATTCAATACACGTAAACAAAATTGAAGATGAAATGAAAAATATGATTTCTTAGTGGCAAAAAAAAACTGAAAAACGTAGCTTGTACCCTGTTCACGATGCCAGTGGAGTAAAATTTTTTAGATTTTTAAATGTTTTTTTTTATAAGTACAGTCAACCAATTTGATTCATGACCCGCCATAAACTGATTTTCTTACACACATTCTAATACAATTAGGTCTAGTTTCGTTTAAATATTAAAACTGACAAAACATTTAAACAGTTTCCCTGGCAACAAACTATTGCTACCTATAAATTTTATTACAGTGACAGTTAGTATATTCTATGCCACCTCTTTTCGTGTTTGTTGGACACATTTGACACCTTGACATTTGAACTGATTTTCTGACGTTTTTTTATTTGGCATTTTTCTTTTAATTTTAATAATACTCTTGTTCAAAAGAGTTAGTAAAGGTTTTGAAAAAAATACTTTTGGCAAACCATGTGGAATGACAGTTAATTTGAAATTCAAATTAATTCCAGCTTTATCAAAAACAATTTTCATTGAAATTATGAATCTACTGCATTTATAATAAAGGTCAAAACTGCACAGACCTCTGATCCGTATTGACACAGGTTTCGTAATATTCAAAAAGTCCTAAGTGCAGTATGCACGGTATTATGTAGAAAACTTTACTGTTTTGACAATTTCAATCGAATTATCGGCTGAGCGGGTCATGAATTTGATGGTTCGACTGTACATAGAAATATTTGAAAATGTACAAAGTAGGTAATAATGGAGATAATAATGGTAGTGTTGACTGACCACCGCCAACTGCTCGTACTTGTCCATGCCGCGGCTGCTAGGCGTGGAGGGCGACAGCGTCGAGCAACGATCCATTCTGACCAACATCGCCGAGAGCAGGCATGTTCAACAATTACACAGCGAGCACCTGGAACAATGATATACATCATTAGAGGAAAAACTACACGACAGGATCATGACCAGCCTGGAGAGCAATAGCCAGTGGCGGATTTGCCCTAAGGCACAGTAGGCCCGGGCCTAGGGCGGCCAGATATTAGGGGCAGCCAATCGTTGAAAAAAAACACAATCGAGCTTATTGTCGTCGAGCTTGATCTAGCTTTACTCAACATAGTTCAAGCGGATTGTTTATGGAATTTGAAGACATTTTATACCTTGTATGAGGATAAATCTGTACTAAATTAAATAAAAAATTGTTTCATAATTTATACCTAAAAAAAATCTATACTTATAATAAGAATGTAAATTCCGCGTGTCTGTACATTGCATATATTTGCAAAAAAATAATAGGGGGGACTAAGAATGAGTAATGAAGTAATTTTCTATCATTTTTAGAATTAATGTCTGTCTGTTTGTCTGTCGGTTTGTCTGTCTGTTTGTCTGTCGGTTTGTCTGTCTGTTTGTCTGTGTGTTTGAACACGCATCAAATCAATACTACTGAATTGATTCTGAGGAATTAGAAATAAATGTATAGACAGTACCTTGAGGTAACATTTAGTCTTTGTTTCATTGAAATCGGTCCACTATATCAAAAGTTATCACAAAAAGTCTACCATCAGAACTAACTTTGCTAACTTGTGTATTAAGCCGGGTCCACACATGTATTTGTTCAATCCAATCACCGTACATCCGTATCGCCGACGCGTATCATATGTTAGGTAATTATTATTACTTTTAAATCATAAAACCACTGAATTCTATCATTAAAATATGATCATAAAACACAATCGTTTTGCAAATGACGTAAGATTGTCTAAATTGTTATTTTCATTGTTGCAGCAGAGACCGATCATTAATCTATGCATTGTTGTAAACAAGAAGTTTATAATAAAATATATAAGTTTTTGGTGTAAATTAATGTAACCTCCTTGATTCCAAATTAAGAAAATAGTAACATCTCAGAGCATATAGCCCTGGAAACGGTACCTATAGCGGTGAATCACCGAATAACATTTTCACATCACTTTTTGCAGGGGGCGAATTGAACACGTATACACTACGAGGACGTCGGCAGTTTTAGGCTTGATATGGTACAGTAATAAAAGCTTAACCAAAAATTAAAATATATTTTAGTTGTTCTTTGCCTAATTTATCTTAGAGATTAAGAATTGGAATCAAAAATCGAAATAAATAAGAAATAAAATGATTATGCCATTGACATTTTGAAAAAACCACTAAAACAAAAACAGGTGCATGCTGGCTGGCGCATGCTTCCACAGAATATCAAGGTGACAGCAACTAAAACCTTTGAATTGAGAACTCATTAGTCGGGCTGTACTTCACTGGATCATTCACACCATACTTAACCTCACTGTCAGAAATAAGAATATTTCTCTTTAATCCAATTACGTACAAAAACAAATAAAAAATGAATTTAAATACTCTTGAAATACTCGATCACACCAAACTAATTTCATATCTGTACCGACTTACACAATCTGAGGCCCAGCGTTCTATGGGCGTCTGCCAGTGCCCTTTGATAATTACACACAGATACAGGCTTACAGATAAATCCATGTTGGTGCATAATTTAAACTTACACTAGCTGTTCCACGCGGTTTCAACCCTGTTGCTTGGCTCCTAAGGGTTGTGGCGTGATATGGAATAGCCTATACTATCCTTACTAATATTATAAATGTGAAAGTAACTCTGTCTGTCTGTCTGTCTGTCTGTCTGTGTGTTACGCAATCACGCCTAAAATACTGAACCGATTCAAATGCAATTCGGTACAGAAATAGTCTGGAGCCTGAGAAAGGACATAGGCTACTTTTTAATGCTAAAAAAGGGCTGTAAAGGGTTGAAATAGGGCATGAAAGTTTGTGTGGAAATTACGTAATTTTTAAAGCTAGAAGCTTGAAACTTATTTTTGAGATTTGGGGTGTAGGGTAGGTGTAGGATAGATGTAGGGTAGGTGTAGGGTAGGCGTAGGGTAGGCGTTGAGTAGGCGTTGGGTAGGCGTAGGGTAGGCGTAGGATAGGCGTAGGGTAGGCGTAGGGTAGGCGTAGGGTAGGCGTAGGGTAGGCGTAGGGTAGGCGTAGGGTAGGCGTAGGGTAGGCGTAGGGTAGGCGTAGGGTAGGCGTAGGGTAGGCGTAGGGTAGGCGTAGGGTAGGCGTAGGATAGGCGTAGGGTAGGCGTAGGGTAGGCGTAGGATAGGTGTAGGGTAGGCGTAGGGTAGGCGTAGGGTAGGCGTAGGGTAGGCGTAGGGTAGGCGTAGGGTAGGCGTAGGGTAGGCGTAGGGTAGGCGTAGGGTAGGCGTAGGGTAGGTGTAGGGTAGGCGTAGGGTAGGCGTAGGGTAGCTTAGCTGGCGTAGGGTAACTTTACCCGTGCGAAGCCCGGGCGGGTCAGCTAGTATTAGCTAAATGATGAAAGCTGAGAAAGGGGCGGCTGGTACTACACGGCTTAGGGCGGCCCAGACTGCAAATCCGCCACTGGCAATAGCTCAATGGTAGCGGCCCGGCAGGCGCACTTTCTACAACTTGTTTCAGCGCCACTGATCTAAAACATTGAAGGAAAACATCGTATCGCGAGAAATCAGTAGTGTCGGGGCAACATGTCGCCTGCTGCTGTTGTCTGCAGTTGGCAACGAACTCCGTACCTTTAAAAACAATCTAAGGGCCGAGTTCACCGACAAGATACCAGTCTGATAAATTGAAAACGGCCGTTTAACATATCTTTTTTCTATAGAAAGTCATGTTAAACGGCTGTTTTCAATATAACGGCCCTAAATCTACACATCGACTTATATTCGGAGTTGAAGGAAAAGCGTAAGGAACTTCGTTCCTGACGGGGTCACCCGACGCCACACTTTTTTTTTTAAATGTAATATAATTGCCTGAACGGAGAAAACGCCGCGCTCAACTGTTGAGCATGCGATTATGCTAAACCAAGAAAGCAGTTTAAAAACCAAGTTATAAAACAATGAAATGAAATAAATTACGCAGAAAAACGATACCGTACCTAATAAACAAATAAATTACTGTCATAATTTGACAAAAGAACAAAGAGTTCTTGTTTGCCAATAAATTATATGCGACTACATCAAAGAGACAATACGTTTTCTTAGTAATTAGACCAATTCTGTGATGAAACTACAAATTGTAGGGCACGGGGTCTTCAATAATTCAGCTAGGCGGACTATAAACGTTACTTTGACAAAAGCGGTTTCAACTAATAACTAATAATTGCGGTACATAGAAAACTGTTTCAGAAAATAACAGGGCTGTCACGTTCGATCGAGACAGTCTCTGCTAAGAAATTAATGCAAGTCTTGGTGCAAGTTTAAAGTTGCAGCGGGTTGCTAAAACCCTTGTGGATATTCCCATTTGTTCACACACACATGTGAACACGTCACTTCTCATCACACACACATGGACGACCAGCGGCGCGGGGACCGGGCGACGCGACACCAGCGCGCTCGCCGCAAGACACGGCATCGTTCGCCACGTCCGCGATCGGACCTTAATTTTAGAACCTACTTATTCACTTTATATTTGCTACTTTATGTACCACCGAATAAACCTTCATACAGTCCACTAGTTTTTCCTTTACCTGGGCCTATCTACCATTGAATGCAGCAAAAATGAATGTGAATGTTATTTTGGAAAATGTTGACTGCTTACGTGAGACGTTGTTTCAGGAATTTCGTACGAAATGACCCTTCGTGGTCATATACCTCCTTAGTTAAATAATGTAGTAAATATTACACATCGAGTTTTAGAAAGATAATCGGCTAGCTTCGGCTTTATAGAGCGTCATCTCTGTCGCACGACGCACTAACAGTCCGGTATCTAATAAACAAGTCGGCGACAAAACGTCACATTATCACATAGGTATTACGCTCAGATCATAGAAACAAGGAGATATGCCATCATAGCAAATTAGAACGGGAACAACTGATGCCACTTTTAGTACATTTTTCGACACAATTACGGGCATAATTAAGCGCTCCTTGTGAATAAAAAGATCTCCCACGCATTGAACATTCCGCACACCCTCAATCTAACACAGTTAATCGTCACTCAACACTAGCACTAAACTAAGTGTTCGGTTCGTAGCCAGCGCGTACGTTTTTAATATGAGCAATTTGCTCAAGATCAGGCATCAAGCTCGATAGCGCCTTGGCACATCTCCTTGTTTCTATGATCTGAGGTATTACGTGACGACAACGACGCTCTACAAAGCAGAAGCTACACAATTATCTCTTTTTGAAACTCCATGTGTTATTTACTGCTTTGTAGGATGGTATTTCAAGCAAATGAATAGGTACAATTTTGATGAATAACATCTTAAAATCCCTCGATGGCATTATAAGGACGTGTTGCTAAGTGTTGGGCTACTTCTTCCCAGTTAAAACACCTGGGGGCTGATTCTCGCGGGTGATATATTGATATCGAATTCGATATATATCGCAACAAATGTCAAAATGGTAGGGATTTTGACAGTTGTTGCAATATATATCGAATTCGATATCAATATCGAACCCGCGAGAATCACCCCCCAGAAGGTTAAGGGTTAACGTTTTGGGGGCTGTCTTTGTCTTTTGTAATTATCAGTCTAAATCAAATAAATTACTTTTGATTTTGGTCAAACTGCGTTTTATCATAGCCGCGCCTACAAGACCATAGAAAATAGCGTAAATCGCTGTCAGCTTATGAACTAGCATCACACACTGGTAGAAAACATTCACACGGGTAAAGCACTGTAATCTGGATTTTCCATTCAATTTATACTAATTCCTACTTCCTATTAATCCTATTTCCTACTATCCTACTAATATTATTATAAATGCGAAAGTTTGTGTGTGTGTATGTTTGTTACTTCTTCACGCTCAAACGGCTAGACGGATTTGGATGAAATTTGGCTAAGTAGCCTGTGGGACCTAGAGAAACACATTTTTATAAGCTGGGTACTTTCCATCCATTATCACAATATGGCGTAAGGTCAGTCCTATTCTTATTTTAATCATATAGTAGTATCGAATATTGAATACTATTAATTCATGATCTAATAAGCACGTGGCATGACGAGACATTTTATGAAGCTGAATAAAAAATCATTGTGAAACGTACGTAGGTGATCGTAGGTACCGAACGGTCCGTCATTCTTGGGAGAAGAAAAACTTTAGAAATATAATTATCAGAACTGTATGTGTGTATGTCCAGTGCTGTCTTCAGGCCTCCCAATGTAATGGACGTAAGATTGAGTCTCCAAAATACAGGACAATCAAACAAATTATTTTGTCCTTCGTAAATGTTATTTCGATTGTTATCTCACGCACCGTAGACTAATCAAACTAAAACTAAATCGTTAAACATTAGATTGGATGCAAATAGACAATATTTTAAATGAATAGGTATATACGTCATGTTGTGTCGATGTACATAGATTTGGGTAAAACCACACAGTTAGTAAATAAAAAAATAATTAACAAAATTAATTGTACTGAATTATGTACATTCAATTGATTTGTTAAGATTTATTTAATTCAACCAGGGACCGATTAATCAAGGTTACCGGTTAAATCTCTTACCCATATTTTTGGTTAATCCTAATGCAGGGTAACCGGTTAACCCTTTAATACGGATACCGTTACCGGTTAATATTGCTGATTAACCCGAATTAAATAGAACAAAAATGACAAAAAAGGAACAAACATGAACTCTATGCGTGAACCGGTTATTATTAGGCTGATTAACCCAGAATACGGGTTTACCCCTATACGGGTGACCTTTTCGGTCCCTGAATTCAACTATTTTTATCATTCGTTCTTTTAGCAAATTCGTTAGTGTCCCAACACTATTTTCTACTATTACTTTGTTCCTTTGTTTATGGTATCATTATTTTGCAAACAATTATGGGTCAAAGTATAGTTTCTACCCTATCTATAGATCCTCATCGATGGCTCCCATCCCATCAAACAACCCATTAGAAAATGAGACCCTCTAACTACCCTAATTTGTCGATCTAAAGATAACTCGATGATCAGCTGAAACGGTCGCGTGTCCCTAAAACTCTGTCCTTTAACAATTACATGACATTTTAATTAGTTAAAATAAAACGATACCCCGTCACGCCACCCAGGGTCAAGGTCACCACTAATTATTGAATTCACCGTCATAATGATGATAGATTTGTAAGGCTAAATAAAATTATAGCCTGTCGCACAACATCGTAATTTGTGTAAACATTTTGATAATAAACGGTTGACAAATAAAGTTCACGTCGTTATTTGCTGTCGGTATTGGAGTATGGATATTAAGGCCCCGGTATACGCCAACGGCCTTGAGTGATTTGGGCGGTATAGCTTGAGTGTTCTGCGCTGAGCTCAAGCAACGCGACATACATCCACCGAGCAATACGACTCGCCTATCAAGGAGCGCGCTGTGCAGAATTAGACGTATTATTACTTTTTAGTATCTAAAATATAAAATAAAAAAAAGTAACAGGCAATATTATAGGTAGTAACATAGTCTTTTCACACAAAACAAATCATGAAAATATCTTAAGCGATTTGAAAGTAATTACGTTTTTATGTTTTGGGTAGACACGAATTCATGAATTTATTTCATTAAGTATTTTACTACAATAGTTAAATATTCACAGATAAGATTGATGTATACATGTTCTAGTTTAACATAAAAAAATTGCACAACTAACCTGCATTATTTGACGGCGAAATAAGAGATTTAAAACTGGCCGTTACCATTTACCTTCGCCTTAACAATGATATATGGCTTTTACTTGCATGTAGAGACCATGCTTCGAATTCACAACTGGTATGTTATGCTAGAAGTGGTTTGGTAGATATAATAATTTATTTTAGTTTAGCTACAAATAGAAAAGAAAGCAGGATGTCTTGCTCAAAGGACGTTGGTAGTTTTGGGCTTGATATGGTACAGTAATAAAAGCTTAACCAAAAATAAAAATATATTTTGATTGTTCTTTGCCTAATTTATCTTAGAGATTAAGAATAATTGGAATCAAAAATCGAAACAAATAAGAAATAAAATGATTATGCCGTTGACATTTTGAAAAAATCAATAAAACAAAAACGGGTGCATGCTGGCTGGCGCGTGCCTCCACAGAATATCATGTCGACAGCAACAGACTAAAACCTTTGAATTGAGAACTCATTAGTCGCGCTGTACTTCATTGGATCATTCACACCATACTTAACCTCACTGCCACAAAGACGAAGATTTCTCTTTAACCCAATTACGTACAAAAACAAATAAAAAATGAATTCAAATACTCTTGAAATACTCGATCACACCAAACTAATTTCATATTTGTACCGACATACACAATCTGAAGCCCAGCGTTCTATGGGCGTCTGCCGTGTCCTTTAGATCAGCCCGACTGGGGAAGTATCCCCAGTCTGGCTGATCGTACTTTACCTCCACTTTTCAAAATACCACAGCTAAATAACGCTACTCTTCGGTAGTGCTGTGTTCCTGTGGTAAGTAAGGTCGCCGGAGCTCCTGAGGATGTGCTGTGTTGACAAAGGGTTTGTCCCCTGAGCTGTCGGTACAGCGAATTCTCATTTTAAAGGGTTCAACACGCATTGTGATACCTGATGTTGCAAGCGTTTTATGGGCTATGGTAATCGGTTACCATCAGGCGGGCCGTACACCATAATACCTGTCAGGAATGAAGCTCCAATAGTGTAGGTACATATTCGTATGAACGTTTCTTTTATTACCCATTTTTCCACATCAAAATTACGCGTATTATTTTACGATCCGACGATGCGATCTTTCTAACATCTCAACGGGTAGGAACCTACTGGTCGGAGACCACGAGAGCAATTACCGTGAGTTTTAGATTTACGGAGGGGGCATAATGCTTTTATTTCATTACGTAACGATTTTTACCAGTCAAATTCTACCGCAAGCCGCGAAAAGGAACTTCGTTCCAAAAACATAACCCTACTCCCCTTTACGACAAGTGTAACACTTCACTTGCTACCTAAGCTTGCATGCCATCGCTGATCAAACACAACAAACCGCGACTAATCCCGGTGACATTGGAACAGTCACAAGCAGTTAAAGTAACCATGTGTGGTCGTTTCGTGCGGTTAATGGCGCCCGACTCAATGTCACCGGTGTCCCTCATTTATTCATCAACGTAGCAATAGTGACACTGCTATTACTGAAGTTCAATGTGCATAATTAATATGTTTAAAAAATACGAGTTAGGTTAAACTTTGTGCTGTGAAACTCTGCTTATTACCAAATTGAAACATGATTCCAAGTCAACGGGAAGTAGGTAATATAGGTTTTGATCAAAAATGCTGACTTATTAATTTTTACACCTCCAAGGGACCGTAGTAGTATTTGATATTGATTTAAACTTGACACCTTTACTTGTTCCTAAAATGAAGTCGGTTAAAAAATGGTCCTGACAGACGGACAACAAAGTGATCCTATAAGTATTGGGGGTTATGATTTTTTCTTTTTGAGGTACGGATCTTAAAAAGTACCTACCTAACTACCTACAGCTCACTGTGGAAGTCTTTACGGTAGGCCATGGTATCTATAATGGGCGTATACTCCATGATAATGACGATATACAAATTGCTAAGCAAATGTCAACCATGTCTATAATTTATATATCTACGGCGGCCGTCAAATCACCATGATTAAACTCAAAGCTACGTATTTGAAATTAATTGTATTAAAAGTATTTTGTTATTACATATAATTAAACAAGTTTAAACGGATTGAATCGCGATTTAATCCCTCAGAAACCTTCATGGCTTTTTTTACAAATATACCTATGTTGGGTAGGTATCTATATGTACAAGTATATGTTGGATACTCCATACGACGAGGCGCGCGGATTTTTCTATTAGGGAAACCATTGATAGAATACAATGTCATTGAACCTAAGCTATTGACGGAAGATTACAATAACAAAATGGTTAAAGTTTTATTTTTACCTATGTTTCATATCGTGACATCTAAATGAAGCAATAAACTTTGCATTTGCATAGCAAAACATGAAATATTCAAATAGATTAAGATTTATTATAGCATCACTATAAAATTCTTCCATTTACCTACTTCAAGAAAGTAGCGAATCAAAGTAGGTTCTATCATAAGTTATGCAAAAACCACTGCTTTAACTCAAGCTCAATAAAATTAATCACAGATTCGTGACCAAGAAATCGCAAAGTTTGTACAACAAACTCATTAAGTCATTACTTATTGATTTGTAATTTGTTCCATCGCAAACAGAACGTGACGCAGTGTGCAAAAAATATTGTTTTAAGGCTAACAACGGGGTTATGTCGTACTGTTCCATTTTGGAGTTTAAAAAAAAATAGAAAATTAAAAATTTTATCAAAACCCGACCGCGGTTTGCCCTACCTCTTTTGCAGTCGGGACCCATTAAATGAGTATTACCCGGAAACACTGCAAAAGACGTAGGGCAAACCGCGGTCTGGTTTTTATAAAATGTTCAATTTTCTATTTTTATTTTTCGCTTTTTAGTTTTTGATGTCCATGACATACTTATATTACTTATATCATGTATTTTCGTAATCGTCTTTTTAAGCCCTTCACTTTGATACCCCACATGATGATGTAACAAGAAAATAAAAATCATTCTGTCTTTTTTAGATAAATGTTTTTTTTTTAATGTAGAACATAAATATATATTTTCGTAATCATCTCTTTGAGCCCTTCATTTTGATACCCCACATGACCATGTCAGATTTTTTTTATTTTTTACGACTTCACTTTATGGTGATTAAAATCCGCCATATTGGTTTTTTTCATAATCCATATAGCCTATGTTACTCGCGACGTCAATACGAATCTAATGATATGTCATATATGTTAAAATCCGTTCGCTCGTTTAGTCTCTAGGAGGGAACACAGAAACGGAAATACATACATACATACTTACCCACATACTAACATACAGGTGAAACACTATACCCACCTTTTGGGCTTCGCTGCAATCGGGTAATAATAGTAACACCAAAAAATCTTTGATAAAATATCGACAGGAATATATACCACCAAATGGATACCACAAAATGTACAAAGAAGATCCAAAGGACATATTAAAATTGTTTTTTTTTTAAATTAATTTTGAATTATTGATTTCATTTCTTGCAGTTAAAATTAAAATTATTTACAAAAAGAGCAATTAAATCATTTTTTTTATTCGATTTTACCTACATTTTTAGAAAATTGAGAAAGGTAAGTAGCCTATCATTAAATATACAAGAAAACGTGCACTGCTTCACTTATCTATTTCTTCTATAACAAATAATATAGGTATGATATGACAAAACGTAGCTCTTGCATAGTTGCGACAAAACAGGCATGTTATTGATTAGTAATTCGTTATATCGTGCCCAAATCGCGGGCTGCACGCGAACGACATTTTTTGGTACGGGTCCCAAGTTTCCGAGCGGGGCGCCCTCAGATCATAGAAGAAAGGAGATCTGCCATCATAGCAAGTTAGTACGGGAACCACTGTCGCCACTTTTAGAACGGTTTGCGACACAATTACAAGCGCTCCTTGTGAATATAAAGATCACCCACACATTAAAAATTCCGCATACCGTCGATCTAACACTGTTATTCGTCACTCAGCACTAGCACTAAAGTAAAACACTTTATTTATATCATCAATCGTGTTCTGTCCGTTGCCAGCGTGTACGTTTTGACTATGGTCAATGTGACTATATTATAGCGTCAAGCTCAATAGCGCCTTGGCACATCTCCCTTGTTTCTATGATCTGAGGGGGCGCCCTTACTCGAAAACTTTTTACATTTAAGTATATGAAGGTCGACAAATTGCACTGTCTAGATCTTTGCCTAGATTAGTGATAAGAATCGTAATGGATAAAGTTTGTCTGGTTTTTAGGAAATTGCATCTCTATTGGAGTTTTGGACTTAGAATTGGGTGAATACCTAAACATTTGTTTTTAGGACAACAATGACTAGGTAATTTAACATTGACCGGTAACTTACATTGACCGGTAATTTATTTCGGCAAAATGCAGTGATACGAATAAAGGATACATTTGGATACCTCTAAAAAAAAATAATTACAAAGTAATAAAATAATTATAACAATAATATAACCTAAAAATATATAACCTACCTGTATTTCTTTTCTTCAAAAAATTAAAGCTATTCTTTTTGCGGCCCTCCAATCTATTTAGTGATTCATACTGGCCCCAGATCGTATCTGGTTTGGACAGCCCTGATTTAAAGCACAATCGTGAGCTCAGTAAGGGTTGATGGTTGTACGCTACAAAAAACCAAATATGTACCTACTTCAAAAAATTCTTAAGCCCCGCACCCCCGGATCTGTTCGTTCAATAACTGTAATTAGGTATCTATCTTCCCGTTTATAATTCACGATCAAGGCACGCACTGTCATGGCGGCCTCATTTTTGCCTCGCCCCTTTTTAGGGTTCCGTAGTAAAACTAGGAACCCTTACAGTTTCGTCATGTCCGGTTGGCACACCCTCTATACCAGTGGTTCTTAAACTTTTTGTAGCCACGGACCACTTTTAAAATTTTGAAAATTCCACGGACCCCTGTCGAAATTTTAGAAAAAAAAATCTAAACGTACTTCCTACCTATTAAAAATCACATTTTATTGGTTAGCTAACCAACCAATGCATGAATTACTGCATTATTTCCCTAATAAATATGTGAGTGAACTGAGTGGCTGTGTGTGGACCCCTGGCACTCACGTCACGGACCCCCTGGGAGTCCGTGGACCCCACTTTAAGAAACCCTGCTCTATACAGTAATTCAGAACCAATTTATACAAAACTTTGCAGGTAGATGTCTTCTGTAAATCGCTATAAAGTCCTGTAGTACCTAATTAGGGGGGGGGGGCTCATATATGAAACTGAGGGATGAAACACCCCTTCATGTGAGATATCATTGGATAGGTATTTGAAAATAACATAAAAGTTCCTAAGTGACTTTTTAATTTAGGTAAGTACATATTTTGTGAACTAGGAGCTCCAAAAGTCGTTTACAATGTGTGTGTCCCCCTACTCTAACTTTCCAACCGCGTTGTCGAAAAATCTGAAAAAAATCTAGCTCTTAGCATCTCATGAAACTTTCGATTAAATTGGTTTGGACAGCATACGTCAATTAGTTTTTGAAATATTCACTATTTTCAGTCAGTTGCTCGGAAAACTGAAATACTTCTTGCTACGGAACCCAACAATGTGCGTGGTCCGACACGCTTACCCCTTTTTTTATTAACTAAATAGCTTAATAAGCTGTGCTGTGTTGTCAAGCTAAGGCAAATACCATTATGTGACTGGCTAGTCACGGCATGTTACGTGACAATGTCGCCGTTTTTTCGACGTCGTCGCGTCAATGGGATGGTCTACAAACTCCATAAGTCCATACCGTTTACCAAGTACCTAATCTTTTATGAGAATACTAGCTTCCGCCCGCGGCTTCGCCCGCGTTTTTGGGATAAAAAGTAGCCTTTGTGTTATTCTGATGTATAAGCTACATTACTGTAAAGTTTCATCAAAATCCGTTCAGTAGTTTTTGCGTGAAAGCGTAACAAATACACATACATCCATCCTCACAAACTTTCACATTATAATATTAGTAAGACTAGCAGTGGCACGCTGTTTTACCTGCCATTAAAATTACGGCCACCTATTAAAGCTTGTTAGAATCAAAATGTATGTTTTACATAAATTACCTTATTAACCTGTAACATGTTCAAGAATGTGAACAATTCTTGGCGTTTCAGACATTTTATGTGTAAGCCATTTTATTTTACCATAGTGAGGTGCTAGTTACCATGTCATGAATACCATATATGTGGTTATTAACGTTGGTTACAAATTGACGGCAATATTCATGAAACGAAGAATTATAAAACTAATTACTTTAATTATAAAAGTAATGGTGATGTGGCCTAAAATTGTTGTAATAAATACCTATAAAATGTACCTTGTTAAAACAAAACGGCTTAAAATGAATAGGGGAATGGTTTTATGGCTATAGAGACATTCTAGATCCAATAAGTTAGATCGTGCAGCCTATCCTTTAAAATACCCAGTTTTTGAAAATTAAACTTTGTCTATTCTTTGGTAGAATAGACATGGAATTGGTTATGCTAAGCCGGCAGACGCGAGTCGCGACCATACTCGTAGATAACACAACAAAACTAATGCTTTTGTCACCGCGACCCTGACTACATGTAATCACTAGAATATAGGCCACGCATATAATGTTACTTATTTCTAACTACGAGTAAAGCGTTGAGTGTGAAACAGCTTATAAAAGTGGCCTTGGTAGAAACCTCAGATCATAGAAACAAGGAGATATGCCATCATAGCAAATTAGTACGGGATCAACTGATGCCACTTTTAGTACATTTTTCGACACAATTACGCGCATAATTAAGCGCTCCTTGTGAATAAAAAGATCTCCCAGGCATTGAACATTCCGCACACCCTTAATCTAACACTGTTAATCGTCACTCAACACTAGCACTAAACTAAAACACTGTATTTATACCATCGATCGTGTTCGGTTCGTCGCCAGCGCGTACGTTTTTAATATGAGCAATTTGCTCAAGATCAGGCATCAAGCTCGATAGCGCCTTGGCACATCTCCTTGTTTCTATGATCTGAGGTAGAAACAAACATGTTTGGGCGCGGACAGATGTGACGTTTTGATATTATTATGGTTGTGTCCTCGGCTGTCAGTGTCGTCTGGTGTCTGATGAAATTGAGCAGTCTTGTCAATAAATGTCATGTCCGTAAGAGATTATAATTACGTAGAGTTAATCTTGGAAAGCGTCTAGTTGGTCTTGTGGTTAAGCGTGGAGTCTCGAGGCAGTCAATGTTCAAAGTCAAAGTATTTATTTCAATTAGAACATTTACAGGTACTTTTGAATTGTCAAGGTCAGTCATTTAGTAAGCTAGATGAACCTAGATGCTCGTTCCAAAGCGTAGGTTCCTATGGAAAAGAACGGACAAGGCACTTTTTCAACAATTTCTCGTAATAAGTGTTCTATGGTAGACGAAGGTACTCGATTATTATTATTTTCATTATAGACCGACAGTAATTTTGTTCTAGTTTCTTTGCCCTATGGTTTCCATCCACTACTTAAACTTTTCTTTCATAAATACCTTAAGTTTGCACATCTTTCGCGAGTTCCTCCACACTTCATAAAAAGTTCTGACATTTTTCTATTCAAAAGCACATGTAAAACTGTCTCCAGACTACGCTATACTATATAGTATAGCGTATGCTATATAGTATAGCGCGCCATACAAAGTATGGTGCGCGACATTGTCGTGCTATGAGATATATGCTATAATGCTATATAGTATAGCGTAGTCTGAAGACAGCTTAAACCCTAAGAAGACCGTGTCAGTTCAAGCATGTTAGAACTATTAGATAACGTCGATACGTGACCTTTACAGCTGCTATCAATATAACGGACTGACGGCACATGTGCACGCTAAAAAAGTGGTCGTTCAAAACTGAATTTCACGGAAACAGGGGGGTGATTCTCGCGGGTGATATATTGATATCGAATTCGATATATATTGCAAGAAATGTCAAAATGGTAGGGATTTTGACAGTTGTTGCAAGATATATCGAATTCGATATCAATATCGAACCCGCGAGAATCACCCCCCTATTCTCGCGGGTGATATATTGATATCGAATTCGATATATATTGCAAAAATGTCAAAATAGTAGGGATTTTGACAGTTGTTGCAATATATATCGAATTCGATATCAATATCGAACCCGCGAGAATCACTCCCCAGGGCTTACTTAGGGTTGATCATGTTATCTGGTATAATTTCATGATCGAAAGTACATCTGTTGAACTAAGGGCCGATTTTACAATCGCTAGATCTATAACATTTATTCCTATTATTAAGCTTTTAGAGTGAAACCAATATAGTTTATTCATAGGAGTAAATTTTATCTGACGATTAAAAAGTCGGGCCTAAATAATATTGATGAAGGCCCAGATCTTCAATCTCTCCGGAAAGGCACTACCTACCTACATAATAGATAAATTCTTAAATGACAGTTTGTATGAAAACATCTGTTAAATAAGTTACACGGATATCCCGCTCGGGTCATATGATTTTTGAGAATCACTTATATATTTAATAACTTAAGTTACACGGAACTTACCCAGAGATCCAAAGCAAGTCAACAAAATGCTTTTAGAATCAAGAATGTATTTTATAACTGTGGTGTTAATTATTTTACAATTTATGAGATTGATTTAATATTCTGTCAAAACTAATAATAATATGTGCTTCAAATTGAGACTGCCCATTATATATTTATGAGGCTTACGACATTATCCTAAAATTATACTATAAAAACCTAGAAAAACATTTTCAATTGCCACGTAAACTGCCTGTCTTCACAACATCCATATTTAAATTCCCTTCAAAACAGTAACAATAAAACTCGACTTCAGTCGTTTGCAAATTACAAAACCATAAAAATGACGTTCCACAAACCAATGATTACAAAACATTAAAAAGCAAAAACAGAGCTGTAAAAGTTGATACTACACGAAACTTACCCCATTTTGTTATATAACAGGTCCATAACAATCAAATCCATGTTAAACAACCATAACTTTTAAATATTATAACTAAAAAAATGTATTATTTTTCACGTGTTTTCTCGTAGCGGTTACGGCGTAGCAGTGCTACGGGCAGGCGGCTACGGTCGCGCGGAGGCCTACACTGACGGATGGGGTCGGATCGGCCGATGCTACGGCGGTGCGTCAAACCCCTCAACCGGAAATAAATCTACTGTCATATTTTTATGAAATATTATACCTACTTTTGAATTTGTTTTATTACGTTGGGGATTCGGTTAAAATCGTGCTTTCAAGGTTAAGGTAGTTTGTGTTTAATATAAAAATGTGAACCTTTTCGCTGTCCCGTGAATCACATACGACGCATTGCGATTGTTTAACTATTGTTTGCTTTGCGGATAGGGAAGTTGTTAGAAGATTTTTTTATGAAGCTAAATGCACGAATTATTACTCTACCTATTTATATTTTAATAAACAAACCGTTTAAATTATGCAAAAACTATATCACGGGAATCCTGCAACCCTTAATTGGCAATAAAATTGCGGGCAATATTATTACCGAGTCAATATCTAGTCGGGCGAGTCGAATACGACGCACACAGGTCCCACCGCTGGCGGTCGCGGGCTCGTAAATCACGGCGCGCACGACATCACGACAAACGCAATCTGCAGCGAGCCGAGCGCTGAACGGGAAGTGTGGGGCGAGGTCGCACTGACAGCGGTTATGTTCCCATGATTATTATAATAAAAAAAATCGTGACATTTTAGCGACGACCTGGGCCCCAAGTCTGCTAATGCAATTGTCACAATCGTGTCAGAATGGTCTCTCAATGACATCGTTTTGACCAATGACGAAAGAGATAGTTTACTCTAAGCCAATGACCGCTTATGTTTTGACTGTTATGGTGTCATTATGACACCATTCTTACACAATTGCAAAAGCAGAATTGGGGCCCTGGTATCGATATCAAATGGCAAACGGCGAGCGTTTTTGGGGGCTGTCTTATGTATGTTAACGTTCAAAAAGTGCTAATCATACAGTCATCACTTTGAATAAATGACTTTTGATTTTCATTTTAAAATTCAAAAATAATTTTGTAATGTTGCAACATTCTTTGTATAAAAATTATGTGACCTGCAATTATAATGTTAAGTTTGGGACTCACCGGCAATAATTTACGTATGGTATCTCAATTTTATTTAACTTTTGCTGTACACAAGATTACTTAGGTACTAGAACAATCAATAATTTTTATTTTTCATACTGGTAAATTATTAAAAAGTTAGTCCTATAAAAGAGGCTCGTATTGTAGCTGTTCTTTTTGGAAATGGTCTTTATTATCCTGAAGGGTTTGCAACAGGATAATAATGATTTTTTAATAATCTGCAGCAACATTTTTGAAGCTAGACCTATTTGAGATGAAGTTTTATGACGAGCATTATGCTGTGTTTTTGGTACGTAAGAGTTTAGTTGCGTTGTAGTAACAGAACACTTAACAATACGATCGCTCACAAAAAAACCCCACCTCACCCATAGTACGGAGCCATATCTTCATCAATAATACAGTAAAGACGATGTTTTTGCAACGTATACGTAACTACAATGACAACCCAATAATATTCCGCAAAGTTCTTCATCGGCGGAACGAAAGAACTGGCAAGCCTGAAACTTGTCGTGCAAGAATAACTTGCAAGAAATAAGTAATCATGGGTTTAGTCAGGCAAATGGGTCATTGGTCCCGCTGTTGTGGCATGAGCAACAAACTTAGGTTCGATAGGTACCTACTACCTATAGTACTTGGGTGATTGAGCTTCGCTCGGAATTTTCTTAGGATCTAGATTCTAGATAAACTTGGAAAGTAAAACGTTCTAATTTTTTTGTGTTTTTTTTGACATTTCAAAGCCTTTTAGCGGCCGCCTGAGTTTGCGGCGTATCGGTTTAGTACGCCCTTCCATATATTTGAAATAGAGTGTCCACAGTTTGCTAGTTTTGCGCTAACAGTTTGCAGTAGCAAACTCAGTCGGCCGCTAACAGTTTGCCTACTGGGGACACAGCTTTAGACGTTTGTTGCCGGACTGCTTCCGTGCGGTAGCCGTGCGAGTGGCGTAATGCGCACGGACAGTTGTTTCTTTACATAATCATTGAAGTTTCAAAAACGCCGCCGGCGTCCGGCAGTCGTGCGACGCCCGCACGACTGCCGCACAACAGCTGAACTATAATAAAGGTGCATTACAAAAAGATTTTGGACATGTTAAACATAGTTGAATTTTGTGCGTGAACGTAGTCCGGGGCAACAATTGTGTATCTACAATTTGTTGAAGTTTTTAAAATATCGTCGACCTACTGAAGTGGGGCATAATTATATGAATAGTTAAAAGACAGGCCGTTGTGTCTCATACCGCCGTAGTGTGACCTACATTCACAGTTTTTCATAATTACTGTCAAATTAAATATTCATCCATTTAGGTATAGGTTTGTATGTAATTTTTACAATACTTTACATAACAGATATTGTTGAAATGCCTGAATGGTGGGATAGTTATATTGGTATAGACCTCTTTTGTTGAAATTCGCAGGGTAGTTAAACCATTAGTGGTGTCTCGCGTACTTTTTTAAATCTCTGTGACACTCAGGAGTGGTGTAATTCAGTGTTGCCAAGGACTCGTCACGACTTTATCAAATGCAGAAGACAAAAGTTGACTAATGACGGGACGGCAGCAAACTAATCCAGGGGTTCCCCAAGTGTTCGCCGCGATGCTCTAAGCCCTAGGTATAATCTGTGCCTTAGGGCACTGCAAGACCCTATTGCTTACAAAAAAAATGTGTCCTAATCAATTAATACTTTCAATCACCGCAAAAAACACCAGTATAACAACAGCCTTAATCCACAAACAAATCTAACAAGGAAAAATGCATAACCCTAGTACATTGCACTTTTTTCTCCAAAAGGCATGCAAGCACAGCGGTTATTGCTAAAAAGGGTATTACGCATACCTGGCAATTACCGTGGTCAGACCACGTGACGGGGGTCAGTGACCCCTCGCGTGTGGCGGTCAAGGGGGTGGCCAAAAGTATCAGACGTCTGGAAGTATGGCCACGGCCTCAGATCATAGAAAAAAGGAGATATGCCATCATAGCAAATTAGTACGGGAACCACTGTCCCCACTTTTAGAACAGTTTGCGACACAATTACAAGCGCTCCTTATGAATATAAAGATCTCCCACACATAAAAAATTCCGCACACCCTCAATCTAACACTGTTATTTGTCTCTCGGCACTAGCACTAAACTAAAACACTGTATTTATATCATCGATCGTGTTCGATCCATTGCCAAGTGTACGTTTTAACCTCAGATCATAGAAACAAGGAGATGTGCCAAAGCGCTATCGAGCTTGATGTCTGATCTTGAGCAAATTGCTCATATTAAAAACGTACGCGCTGGCGACGAACCGAACACGATCGATGATATAAATACAGTGTTTTAGTTTAGTGCTAGTGTTGAGTGACGATTAACAGTGTTAGATTGAGGGTGTGCGGAATGTTCAATGCGTGGGAGATCTTTTTATTCACAAGGAGCGCTTAATTATACGCGTAATTGTGTCGAAAAATGTACTAAAAGTGGCATCGGTTGTTCCCGTACTAATTTGCTATGATGGCATATCTCCTTGTTTCTATGATCTGAGATTTTAACTATGATCGTTGTGACTTGTGACCATATTAAAGCGTCAAGCTCAATAGCGCCTTGGCACATCTCTCTTGTTTCTATGATCTGAGGCCACGGCGATATTTGTTGGTGGTTGGTTAAATTATTTTGAGTGGGAAGTTGTAAAAATGAAATTCCAACTGTGTGTTTTGTTGTGAATGGGGAAAGTTTATATTCAACTATCTGTGTGTGTGTTTCACGTGCCGGTCAAGTTAAAAGAATTCGGATATATGTATTTATCCCGCGGCGCTATTAGTTACTTCGTTGTCGCTAAGCGTTTTTCTGACTTTTTCTTTTTGCTCGGCTCCTAAGAATTATAGCGTGATGTTAAATAGCCTTTATGTATTAATTGAGTGATTTTGAATCCGCTAGGGTTAGACCAATAACTGCTTTTACAGTCCTATGTGTATCATTCATATTTTGTTCAAACCAAAAGACCTGTTTTCAATTCAAAATGTTTGCAGCTCACTTAACACTATTTATACGAGTAGTATGCATTCCAAAATTATGAGCACTTCTTCAAAAAGTGACATTTGTGCACTCAGTCACGCGGCTCGACTCTCGACTCAAGTGGGCGTAGAAATAACATAATAAATAGCGATAAGCCAGTACGGTGTTAAAATATAACGTGAACTCCTGGACTATGATTAAGTGGCCGGATAAGATCGAACACGGATTGAAGTGCAACGGCCGAAGCACGTGGTAGTACGTGGAAAAATAAAAAATACGTGGAACCACGTAGAATTATTTCTTTACTAATTATAGACTCCTTTCGCCCGTGACTTTTGCTACATATCAATCCTAATATTCAAGCTTGTAAGCATGGTGCTGAGTGAGGGGGAGGCGCGGTCGCAGCCGACGGTTTTGGGGGGGTAATACCGCAGCCGAAGACTTTTGGGGGGGGTCATACCGATTGATGCCGACGTCCTACACCGTGAATTACCGTGTTGAGCGCATTTTTGGACGATTTTGGGGAGGTCATGACCCCCATGACCCCCCCCCCCCTAGGGACTGCGTCTGGTGAGGGGCTCAGCATGCTTACACATCGAGACCCCTCCGTGCCTGAGTGAAGAGCATGTTAAACAGTTGGTCTCGGTGGTCATAGGAATATCTTTGACAGTCGTTACGGGTGAGCCCAAAAGCCTAACAGCAGGCCTAACTTTCGAATACCGGTATTCCCCAATAATTGGGTTGTGGCGGTCAGATGGCAGTCGCTCCACGTAAGATATTGTTAGCCGCAACCAGTTAGACTGGAAGCCGACCCCAATCTAGTTTGGGAAAAGGCTAGGCGGATGATTTTATGTAAGCATGCTATTCATATAATAGGCTATACAATACTAACTAATTAAGTTCCTGGGAGGAATATTAATCTTCCATCGAATGCGCGGAAAAAATAATTACAACTAAGTGATTCCACGCGCTCTCGCAACAAGCTAATGAAATCACGAACAATTCCTTGAAGCAACGATGAGGCGAAAGCGGTGAGATTGAACCAGGATGAACATTAATATTGATTTAAAATAAGGGGAAAAAGACCACGTGTTCTGATTCCATGAATTAACGCTATGCAAAGACGGAATATGATCAGCCTGCCTATTCTGTACCTACCGATACGCCGCGTGATATGTCAATTTGTTTGCGAACGTTCGAGGGAGAATGTCACCGTGACATTCTCCGCGGTGATATTTCGCGGTGTGTCGCTCGGTAGTCGGTACAAAATTGACAGGCTGATAGTCGCAAGTCGTGGGTGCAATGCAAACCTAGCAACAATTAACTTTGTACAACCTATTTCATCACCATTGCTCTAAACAAGAGCGTGGCCAGGATTTTGTTAAGGAGGGGGGGGGGGGGGGGGGGCAGGCAATGAAATCTTACATAGCGGAAAGGTGTACGAGTTGCTACATTATTTATTTGCAATACGCAATTACATAATTATGCTTTAAGTATATCGTTATTAAATGCATCGCTCTAATCGACTGAGCAACAGTGTCGTGCGTGCCTGATTCAGTTAGGAAACCTCTTTTTACGCCTCTTATGAACGTTGGTGACATCTATCGGAGACTTATTACAGACTCCAACTCAATGCCCCTAACTTTGCAGCTAGAAGGACATCGATATGATTGAAGCTTTAATTTTTTTTATTTTGTCCGCGGATTCTGGGATAGGCCCTCGGACTCCATGTTGGGTAATGCTGGTATAAAAAATTACTGCAGACCGACACAAAGTGCCCTATTTAGTCCAACAGCATACGACAAACCGGACCGGTTCATGGTTGATATACCAAAAACCCGAACGAAGCGCTTTGATTCCACTTTCATTGTGAAAACCGCCAAACAGTGGAATGCGCTGCCCGAGTGGGTGTTCCCCGATAGTTACAATCTGGGTATCTTCAAGTCACGAGTGAATCGGTTTCTTCTAGGCAAGCGTGCTCCATCGTAGACCGCATCATCGCTTAACATCAGGCGAGATGGCGGTCAAACGCAAGCCTATTTACAAATAAAAAAAAAAAATAAAAAAAAAAAAACCTATGGACCTATATTAGAGACCTAGATAAAAGCCCGTGTACATTTCCATAGCAAATAGCGAGGACGTAAAACTGTCAAGTGGACTCGTAAAACTTAGTTTATGTGAGCTGATGTCGCTAGCGGTAAGCCCTGTGATTATATCAACTACCCGCTACTGTTTTGTTTCGAGTTAGCCGGGCCGCACACCAAATCAAATCAAATCAAATCAAATCATTTATTTGTGTGGTTCTTGGTGGTAGGTACAAGGATCTTAATATTATGGTGTGTTGCTCAAAAACCTGCCCAATGGGCCTACACAATTCGGCGTTATGATAACAAAGTAGATAAATAGGCATTACAAACATTATCATTATCAGTCAAAATACTACATAATACTAAATAATAATACATCTTTAACCAGGGGCCTATTTGATGAAACCACTCTGCAAGTCTGCACTCTGCGCTCTTCACTTTTCAAATATTGCAGAGTGTGGAGCGAAAGTGTTTTATGAAAAATTATTGGCTTCTCGAATGTACGAGATCACTCTTTCCTCTTCCAAAAAAAATTCAGTCTGCAAAATGTGTGTACATAAAACATGATTCAGTTGAAGAGTTTGGAAATTGGGAGTGCAGACTTGCAGAGTAGTTACATCAAATAGGCCCCTGACATACCTACACTTGTATTACGATAATTTTGGCGCCACACTTGGCGCGCAAGCACGCACACCAAGGACGCATTTGTAGCGGGTGCAGTTTGTGTCCTTGGTGTACGTGCTTGCTGTGATGTGAACAAACAACAATAAAACCAGTACTTTGTTTGTATAAATAAATGTAGTTTATAAAAATTGTTATGAAATAATAGCAATTTGGGTCGTTACCCAAATTGCTATTATTTCATAACAATTTTTATTATGAAATAATATTGTTTGTTCAAAAATTGTTATTTCATAACAATTTTTATAAACTACATTTATTTATACAAACAAAGTACTGGTTTTATTGTTGTTTGCCTATGAAATGTCACATTCCTCAATGGTTCGGAACGCCGAACCATTGAGGAATGTGACATTTCATAGGCACCTCTCTTACTAGCCAATAACATTTAAGTTATTCATTATTCAGACTTTGATCGATAGCAAATATACTACTCAGGGATAGCTACCTACATAGTCTCCGGATTGACGCAATTCATTACATAAATTCTAAATTACTTATATGAAATGATCTGCCAGATAAGTTAACCGAAACCTACCCAACAGTGGTAAGACAGACCACAGGCACTACAAATCACGTTGTAAGCATTCAAAAGAAAAGAAAAAAACCGGACAAGTGCGAGTATGCCTCGCGCCCTAAGGGTTCCGAAATAAGATCATAGATGGCGCTACTGCATACTTCTAGTGGTGTCATCTATGAGCACATGGCTCCACTTATGGTCCGGTGACTGACGGCGGACAACAAAGTGATCCTATAAGGGTTCCGTTTTTCCTTTTGAGGTACGGAACCTTAAAAATACATTTCCGTATCCTATACATTAAAGAACTGAAAACCGAAGTTTTCACAACAAAATTAGAATACAAAAGTATTCGGATCACGTGATCGTAAATATTGTGTCATCGAGTGTACCGCGCAACGTCTGCGGTTCGAGTACTGAATGAGTACAGACGTCGACGGATGCGATGCCGTGACAAAGTAAAATTGACTATCATTTGATAACTTTTTTAGTTTGAGTAAAAATTCCCAATGTTTTAAAATTGTGACTAATTTTCAAAACGTAATTTTAGGCGTAGTAATTTTTCGACTGACTGTACTAATCGGAAGGTTACTAAGACTTATTTGAGGTAAAAATTACTGTCTAAATATTCTACAGTTTATCTCGATTATTCTAATTGAGCACTTGGAGGTCCCAAAAATAATGTGATTACCTCTCTCTAGACTTATCAGCTATCTGTGATTAAAATTTATCCTTAGAACGTAATTGATTTATTGCTTCCTAACGTAGTAGAATCCGTTTGTTATTTAGAGCATTACCTACTAGCAATTTGCCCGTGACTTCGTCCGCGTGACATACATGTAGCGCCATCTAGGGTCCTAAAGTAATTGTGACCGTCGAAAGTTATTGTTCTTTCCCTCGGGAATAGTACTTTTTTATGAATGAAAGGTATTATGTCCTTTTCTGTAGAAAAATTTACTTAAGAGCTGTTTAATTTAATCATCGTCTTTTGTAAGGGGGTTTAATATGTAGGTACAATAGTTACAATACCTGTAAATAATTTCGTTACCTAAAACCACTTTAAAAAATTTCATTTAATTTTCGGTACCCGCGAACCACATCAGATTTCATCAAAGAGTAGAAAAACTTTCAACTAACCACGCCCAAGAGGCATGTTGGTTGGGCTAATAGGTTATAAATCTCAAGAACTTAACTTGGTATGGCACTATGCCATAATGTTACTGAAAACTGTGGTGCATTTGGGAGGAAATTATATAAAGTGCTTTTGAAGCTTTATACGTCTTTAACGTAGGTAGGTACTTCACAAATTATATTTAATTTACTAATAAAAATAAATAAAATAAAAATCGTTTATTCTCAGACAACACAGTCCATAGGCAAGAAACAGATAATTATTTAAAAACAACAAAAGCAAAAGAAACAAAAGAGAAACTAATAGAAAACAAACCAAACCACCTGCCGGCCTAGCATGACCACGATAGAAACGGGTTTTGTCTACAGAAGAATAGACAAAGTGACAGATTGTAGAAAGATTTCTACCGTTTTATGCATACAATGAAGAGAATAAATGTTTCTATTCTTCATTAGACACAATTCTTATAAACCAAGCACGGGTCGCCGCGTGCTCGGGCAGTAGAGATAACGATTTGATAGAAAGAACTTTGTCTATTCTATGGTAGAATAGAGATAGAATTGGTCATGCTAAGCCGGCTGCACTAATCTAATCACTACACAAAATCTATTTAAGTAGTTAAAGAACTACGTGAAGAGAAGACATTGTACCCCTTTTTAGGGTTCCGTCTGGGAAAAAAGGAAACTACCCTTGTACAAAAAAAAATCTCCTTGGAATGTTTGTCTGTATGTCTGTTTGTGCGCGCATCACGCAAAAAGTATACTGAAAGGATTTTGATGTGGTTTTCACAGTTCCACATTTCATCTAACTCCGGTGGGATGAACCACTTGATACAGCTTGTCGACTTTTTCGTAGTAAGAGCTATAGAGCGTTTCACTTATGAAGTCTTCGACGCTATGTTGTCTCTTCTGTCTGTCACTCCAGTTTACCTAGGTCATAACATTTTATGTTTCTTGTAGATTTATGTGTAAAAGTAAGTTAGTGTCTGGGATACTAAAAAGTGGTGAACGCGAATTGGTAATAAAAAAAATTCCAACAACGTTAAAAACATTGAAACATAGGTATTGACCTCAGATCATAGAAACAAGGGAGATGTGCCAAGGCGCTATCGAGCTTGATGCCTGATCTTGAGCAAATTGCTCATAAGTATTAAAAACGTACGCGCTGGCGACGAGCCGAACACGATCGATGGTATAAATACAGCGTTTAGTGCTAGTGTTGAGTGACGATTAACAGTGTTAGATTGAGGGTGTGCGGAATGTTTAATGCGTGGGAGATCTTTTTATTCACAAGGAGCGCTTAATTATGCGCGTAATTGTGCCGAAAAATGTACTAAAAGTGGCATCAGTTGTTCCGGTACTAATGTGCTATGATGGCATATCTCCTTGTTTCTATGATCTGAGGTATTGACATTTAGTGCAGCCGACATAGCGTCGAAGAGACTTCTTACGTAAGAGGTAATTTAAAATGGTTTTATTGTACTCCATGCGGACGGAGTCACAGGAAAAATCTTGTAGGTACAATACTATACATTATAATGAGTATTTAGAACAAGAATAACAAATCAACATCGTACGTTGTAACATAATCGCTAGCAGTAAGTCTAAACACGGCTTACTGAATGCACTGAGACAGCAAAATCTTTATCAGTTCCTAGTACAGAAAACGAACGGTTTTCAACGAGACGGCTGATGCAGGCTTCTGTGAAACGCGGGATTTTGCTGGTGAAGCGGTTAACATTACAAGATATTAGGTATTATAATAATATCTAGATGGAATCTGAATTAAAATTTCGAAAGGGTATTTATTATTGCTTGCTTGTAAAGTTGTAATATATTGTTTAAATAATAAATACATTTTTAACACCAAAAATTAAAATCGTAAGCATGAATTGTGGTGGAACTTATTCTGCTCTCGATTATTTTTTGGTTCGGTCTTATCTTCTTAAGCAAAAATAGTAGAACTTTGTCTGTCTCTTGTTGCGCAAACCCTTTTGAAATCGTAATATACCTACTTTATAAATACTAGCCCAGTCTACAATAGGTAATACAACTGGCTATGCCAAGAAAATGATTAAATGACTGACTACAGAGCACTGACAAAGTAAGGAAAGAAAATACATTTACGACATGACGTAATTGAAGTACAATTTGTTGAACTAAAGACTTCGCCACAAAATTATATGCAAATTTCGAATAAACTACAGTCCTTGTACAAATAACAAATCGAAAACCTTACTGAAACTTCGCTATTCAAGTTTAAATTGAGCCGGTTCCCTGTCACCGGTGGAACACGGCATTGTTCCCACAAACTACCCCGAGCTACCCCGAAACAGCCGCTCCCTGAATATTTACCTACATTGGCACGACTTACAAACCGGTCCGCCCGTAATTTACTTCAATTATTTTGATAATCTACGATAACATCGGAATACGGTCGCTATGCTTTTGTAATTATTTGGGACAAGTTTTGTTAAGTCACTTAAAAGACACCAAAAGAGTATCCCCGAGTTGAGATGGCCTGCACATCAGACTAACTTGGGTAGTCAGCTCTGCGATTATACATACATACTGAAATGAGCTATCCACGTATTTTGTGCATATAACAGAGAAAAAGTAACGTACATAGAAATTAATTTTAAATCCTACCTTTAATTCTAAAATGATTGAACTATGTAATGTAAGTAAGCAACTAAAATAATAAATTGAGCATTGAATTTCAGTTCCTCATATCCTGAATATTACCCGTCAATACGGTAAATGAGACACAATTAAAAATGGGTCATTATACTCATCATTACGAAAAAAAAAGAAACAAAATATATACTTACCTACATAGAAAAAAGTCAAGATCACTCGATAAAAATGTAGGAAATAGGTATCTGTTTTTTTTCACGATTTCAGAGTTGGTTCTTTAGTGAAAATTGTTTATGATTCATGAGTTTATTAGCACATTTTCGACTCCAAAACCAACGAAAATTCACCGTGTATTATCAAAGAGAAAAAATGTAATGGGACATAATTCCATAACGAATGAAGAACATATAAGAACATAAATGTAGTTTGCTCTTGTTTTTACCAAAAGGACCAAAATAATGGTCTCCCTACATTAACTGCTGTAGCCTAGATCTAGATTACACACTATTCACACTTTTTCAGTTGCTTTATTACGCGTCGTTACACATAAGCCTTTATATTGTAACGAAGTTTTAATGACACGCGTGGCCTACGCTAATATAAATCATGCTTATGACTCCTGAAGTTTTTTTTTGGCTATCGTGAGGAAACCGGCATGTCCTAGAACCAAAAATTCGAAGACATGTGACGTCCACCAACCCGCACTGGGCCCGCGTGGTGGACTACGGCCCACTCCCTCTCACAGAGGAGGCCTGTGTCCCAGCAGTCGGAACATTATAGGCCGATTATGCTTATGCTTGACTCCTGAAGTTGACTAATTTATGCTTTAGTTTTCTGGTAAGTACTAAATAAGTATTTTCAAGCTTTGTGGTTAGGTCACAAGTAGCGGTAGGTAATTATGTTTCACGTAATACGTTTTTAATTCTTAATGCTTGTCACCAAATGTTCCCTAGTGGATCAAGGATTTTACATTTTGTTTATGTTTCACAATTGTTTTTATATTACTTATAGGTAAATGACTTTTGTGAGACACATTCCTGATAAGATTATAATTATTTATTATCAGGCATTTATTTCAAGTTTTCCCTAATAGCTTCAGACTACTTTTTTATTGATTCAAAAATTAATCAAGCAATTTTTGAACCCTATAAAATCACGTGATGTATTAAAAAGCGTAATATTATTTTGGCAAGTTTCATTAAATTAGGTACTTAACAGTTTCTTAACAATTATTATTTATAAGTAGGTACCGAAAACACAAACAAATCCGTCTCTACCTCAGATCATAGAAACAAGGAGATGTGCCAAGGCGCTATCGAGCTTGATGCCTGATCTTGAGCCAATTGCTCATATTAAAAACGTACGCGCTGGCGACGAACCGAACACGATTGATGGTATAAAATAGTGTTTTAGTTTAGTGCTAGTGTTGAGTGACGATTAACAGTGTTAGATTGAGGGTGTGCGGAATGTTCAATGCATGGGAGATCTTTTTATTCACAAGTAGCGATTAATTATGCGCGTAATTGTGTCGAAAAATGTACTAAAAGTGGCATCAGTTGTTCCCGTACTAATTTGCTATGATGGCATATCTCCTTGTTTCTATGATCTGAGGTCTCTACATTCTATCTAGTTCAGCTAAAAAGCTTAGTTTAGCTTAGCACAAAAAGCTTTTGCATAGGCATTGAGCTGACCGAGTTAGCAGCCCGTGACACACGTTACACTTAGTAAAGTAATCAAAACACGCAAAAACAACAGCGTGTCATCACACCCCGTGACCCCGGCCGGGTGACCCTCCCGCGTGACCCCCTAGTGTCCGGAGGAAGCCACGGCCACCCCGCAGTGGGGACACCCTACTTCTGAACTTACTGTTGTATAATGATTATGACAAGTGCTAATGTTATGTTTATGCCGTGATATTCGTGTTTCTGTATTTGAAAAGAAGAGCCAATATATCCATCCAATATCCATCTGTGCTTATTTGACCAGAATCGCACGATCGTTGTAAGTCGCTATGTCAAATGTAGGTAAGTCAAGCGCAAAATCAAAAAAGCTTACCTGAAAAAAATCTGCGGGCGAACAAAAAAGTGACTTCTTTCTTCGAAAGTATAGTTGTACAGTTTAATTATTGCAATATTTTTTTTTGTTCACTTCTAATAAAATCTTGTAACAAACAGAAACACGACGTGTCAAATAGCTACTGTCAATTTTGGAACATTTTTATTTCGTTTGTCAAAAAAATTTTTTTTTCTTTACGCATCGATGTTGCTACAATTATTATATCTAGCCAGCAGTTTTAAAAATTTAAATGTTGATACTCTTAGAATAAACCTCATTCATAGGTACCTAAGATACTTCTATTTCCCGCTGTTATAAAATTATTCTGTTTCGAGAGGTTTGGACTTTGGAGTAATTTAGAGAGATATTTTATAAGATAAAAAACTGTAAGATTTCTTCATGTTAATTATTAACAAGAGGCCTAAAAGAATTAAAAAATATCTAGATTCAAAGAGATTTAAAATTTCAACTAAGCGACAACTACTACTAACTAAGGCGACGCCACAGCACGGCAGAGGTCGCGGGTTCAAATCTCGCCCGTAGCAGTTGTTTTTAAATCTCATATATTTACAGTAAAGCTCTTATTTTCAGTAGCTTTTTTCCAAACACACAACCGTCAGTCCTACATAAGATTACTTCAAACCTAAATCTTTGTTCCATAAATAGGTACAAACTTGTTTCTAAACAAATATCCGTAATCCATGTTACAATATTGCTAATCCTCATAATTATTAGCCCTCGCTGTTGAACATGACGGGGTGTTTTCAAATGTCCGTATACTCCGTATGACAGCAACCCACTGCACGAATGAATGAAAACCTTTAAAAACAACTGCAACAATAGGAATAGCTCTAGACTATGGCATAAGTAAGTGATAAATAAAAACATAAAAAATATGGCCATAAAGACCATAAATCGACACAACAATGTGAAAGGATAGTTCTGTTACATCAAGCATTGTGTGAATGGTCAGGACCGCTCGGCGCCGGCGCACAGATGTTGCACAAATTGTAATAAAAAACAATGGCTCACTAAAAACAAACGAACGTCCACCACACGTGATGCGCTCAGTAAAGAAAGTTTTTGTTTTCATTGTTAGAACATTTTTGGAAGACATTGAAGACATCAGAATGTTCACTTCCTGATAAAAAAAACTTAAAATAATATGTGGTACCTACTACCTACTAGGGGTCCACATAGTCTTATTGAACTATACGCCGAAAGTGTTTTTATTTCATATTTGTGTAAAGTATCTTGTAAGCTACATGATCATCAGTGTTCGGAAAAAGGTGAGTATATTTACCTACAGTATGTACAACTGAGACGAAAATCGGAGACTTCCTTAAAACATTTTTTTTTACCAGTAAATTTACCCGAACTGTAATTACGTGAATTTAAACGTTTTATTAATTTAATGAAAACGTCTATTGCGTAAATATTATTTACGTAATAACGTCTATTGAAATTGAAAACGTCTATGGCGTAAATATTATTAACGCAATAGACGTTTTCATTAAATTAATAAAACGTTTAAATTCACGTAATTATAGTTCGGGTAAATTTACTGGTAACAAAATTTTTTGTTATAAGGAAGTCTCCGATTTTCGTCTCTGTTCTACAAACTGTAGGTAAATATACTCACCCTTTTCCGAACACTGATGATCATACATATATATTTTTTTAATCTAGTCGTCTTTATTTTGGAAAAAAACCAACTGAACATAGTCGCTTTTACAGTTCGATCCAAAGAACAAAGTCCGTTGTACGCATACAACGGACTTTGTTCTTTGGATGCGCCACTTAGCAACCGCTCTCGCCGCGTCGTGTCGTCACTTGCGACTCTATTCGGCGGAGAATGGATGTGTTCGGACGTCGACAGCTAAAACAGTGTTACATAGATAATAAGGTTTTATTTTGTGTATTATGAGTTATTTTGACAATGATTCTTCATTTTCCAGGAAGTAAAGAATTTTATGTTTTATATGCCTATACTCCATAACTTTAAATTAAAGTCCAAAGAATAAAGTTGTATGGTAGGTATCATAAAAATGCTATTTTATTCAAATAAATAAGCAGTAAAATATTTAATAAACGCGCACAAATAAGCAAATAGTCACTGTCTAGAGCTATTTCTTATTGATTTCATTCTTCTTCCTTTCAAAGCACGAATAATCGTAATTACAGTTAAGTCAAACTTGTAATGCTGTTTACCAACATTGTGAAATCAGCAGATGCGATTTTGTTCATGGGGACCGTCGAGTTGTCGAAAGACCATAAATTATTTCAATACTTTTTAAATCATGTAACTAGCTTTTGCCCGCGGCTTCGCTTGCCTACAAAAGGTACCCTATGTCCTTTTCTGTACCCCTGACATGACAACGTTGATGCAATTCATGATGATCGGTTCAGCAGTTTAGGCATATAACTGTAACAACAGACAGAGTTACTTTCGCATCTATAATAGGTGTAAGGAATGTAAATTATAGCTTTCAGCACCCGTTCTCCATATTTTCTTTTGACTGACGATCAGTCAGAGCGTGAGTGTACCTACTATCATTCTATCAGTTATGCGTAACTCACCGTACTTAATTCATGATGATTTATGATTGATGGAGTTGACTGGTGGATGAATAAGCGTGTAATTTACGCCTATAGAATTCTTTCTTTCGATTCCATTGCTACAAAAAACACGATTTCGTTGAAAATACCTACTACCTTATACTTCCGTGGTACCGATAGTTTGACTTATATGTATCTTTATTGTTAAGTGAAGAGAAAACTTTGTACCCCTTTTTAAGCATACTACGCGCACGGTGGAGAGTACGTGATATTTAGCATAGTTATAGAGCAGAAAGCTATTTTTTTTATTTTTTCCGTACGAAATGCTTGAATTTTGACCACAAGCGATACTAGTACCTACTCAAAAATACTTGAAACGCGATACACGAATAAAATTGTAGTTTTATTAACAGTTCATACAAACGCTTGGGTATCGTAATAAACTCAATTGGACTGCATGGCGCTCCTTAATTGACTACAATAGACCATCCAATAACTGACAATTTAAAACGCCACACAAATGTGTCATGGCGGACCAATGTTGGCGCGTATTTGACATGCATTGGTGCATTCATACTGATGAAAAGTAGGTCTTGATTTAAAAAGAAGCAATGGATGATGCAGTTGGGCCAATATTGGTCAATGTTCTTGGAGTAATGAAGATGATGGAACTTTTCCATTTGCTAGTGTAATGCGGAGTCTACAATAGATATTCATAACTAAAGTTGACCTCTTAATGTGTGATTTTATTGCAATTTTTGTGATATTACGTAAGCATATTGTGTCCCGGAATATCATAAGGGATTTTGCAAAAATATAATGCAATAAATTAAAAATCCTTAGTTGAATGCCAAAAGCAAAAGATTTAGAAATTATCCCAAACACAGAATGATAAAGAGATCTGAGAAATCCATGAAAAAATATCTGATGACATCAATTTCCTTCCCATGAAAAAAATCGTCTGAAATAGCTTTAGTAAAAACGTTCACGAATCATTACAAAAATAAGCAATCACACGCTTCCATTTGCAAAGATAAATAAATAATAGTTACAATAAAAGTGTTGTTACCAAACATGCGCAAGAGTCGACGCCGATCACAGCTGGGCTATTAGCCAATAGAAATGCAATGGAACGCAGTGCTTTTTTTATCGACGGTGACTGGAAAAATTGGAATACATATAATTTGAAGCTGATCACAGCAAAATCACAATTTTTAACCTTCTCCCCACATTAGGATTTTTTCTATATTATGAATTTATCAAAAATGTATACTTTCCCTGGAAGCTAGAAATATGTTTTTTTCATCAAACATTATGCCAGAATTATTTTTTTTTGTTTTGTTATAAAGGCCCATTCCGTAGGTACCTAACATCCAAGTGCTAGTCGAATGCATTTAATTCCCAAACTGTCGGATAAACGCTAATCATATCAACACCATGATTGTTCTAAGTAATTTTAAACATAAAAAGCTTCTCCATAATAAGCTAAATGTTCTCAAACACATCCCACTTATGTATCTGAGCTGTAGAAAGAAACACTTACTAATTATTTAGCACCATGTGTATACAATAAAGTGACTTATGTAAACAAAACTTATTGGAGAACCCTTGTAAATTACAAAATACTTCACCAACTTGACACATTCAAGTGTGAATTATTGTTTTTTTTTTGCAGTGGTCTTTCTGAGTGTTTCTAGGGTTCCGTACCAAAATGGTAAAAAAGGAACCTTTATGGTGCGACTTCGTCTGTCTGTCTGTCACACCTGCTTATTTCAGCAACTACTTATGCTATCAACTTGAAATTTGGAACAGTTATAAAGAATGCTTGTTCAACTTTATTGCAAATGAAAAAAGTCCAAAAATATTTTTATTTTCATAGCAAAAGGGGCCGGAGCGGGGGTCCAAAATTTTAAAGTGGGGTTACAAGGTCAAGTGACATATCATATGAAAGGGCTTGATCTGCACATTTCAAAATATATTTTCATTTTATTTTATGTCCCACAGTTTTCGACATATGATGAAAAATGTCCAAAAAAAATACCATTCCCCCCCTTATCTCCGAAGTTTGCGGGGCGAAAAATCTGAAATAATTAGGGTTGATGGAAATTGACTCAAATATGGCACCAAAAATAAAACGATGTTCCTAACTAGTACAGTTTTTTCAAAATCATCAAAATTCTTTCACATACAAACTTAGTTATGCGGTCCGGATTTGTTCATTTTATACGTCCAAATATGATACGGAACCCTCGGTGCGCGAGTACGACTCGCACTTGGCCGGTTTTTTTAATAGAAACCGATCCGCATATAATGTGATATGTGACAATAAAGTAGGTACAAGGTGGGACTGGGTGCACTTATATCTCTAAGAACTTAAGAAGTTGGGACCAAAGGACCAGTGTAGGCTACGAGCAACGTGAGCGAAACCGAGGAACACAGCTAGTACTTAATATTTAGCGAACCAACACCGTCAGAAACCACGGGGCTTTAGAAGTATAAGTTTTTCTAACGAAGTTTCTTATCGTTATCGCACGTACACTCCTGGCGAACGAGAGCTAGGCCAAAAAAACGTAAGTCTTCGACCCTCACGACGCTTTATTTTTCATTTATTTAAACGTTGTTAATTTATTTAATTATGCCTGTTATATAATACATAATACCTACGTAACGAAAGAAACTTCGTACAACGGGGTTTCTTATTCTTGTCTAAAGTTATTAGGTAATCCAACTTTCGTTAAATTCCTTCCAAATAACATTAGATACATAGATAGATTACACTTTTCCGAAAGATTTTTCTTAAGATTTTGTAATTAAACCTTCATATAAAATATCAATTAATTTATCAATCAGCTTTATCAAATCTTTGCGAATTAAATGAATAAACTCTTAAACAGATGCACATCACTGATACGTCATACTTTAAAATACATTAAAAACCCGAATCCTTAGCAAATGATGGTCCGACCTACTTACTTATATTAGAGTAAAACATGGCGGGAGGTCGAAGTGCTGACTGCTAACTTATAATAGGATGTTAACTACTTTTTTTTTATTGTGAATCTGTAAACTATTTGAAAAAAGACAATTAACACCAAAAAAAACGATGAAACATCTACAAAATTGGCAAAGTTATAAGCGTTTTAAAATGATTTGCTAGACACGGACGGCACTACCTACTAGTGACGTAACACCACCTACGTGCGCTTCGCGCAACAAAGACGGAGCGATACTCCCTCCAAAAACTTTAAAAGCGTCTATGTTTTCCATTTTGTGATAAATTATTATTTTTGCTTTTACTTTTTTGTTGTGCCTATTCCTTCTTTGAAATAAAATAATTTATTTGTACTTTTTAATAGTAGGCCACTATCGTATTGACAAACATTGTGAATATGTAGAACTAGGTACGTGACTGCTCACACCACTAGCATTGAATTTCTGATGACCGTTAAACTAATCGTAGGTAAATAGGATAGGTCGAATAGTGCTGAGAAAGAGTTCTGTTAAATCCTACTAATATTATAAATGTGAAAGTTTGTGAGGATGGATGTATGTATGTATGGATGTTTGTTACTCTTTCGCGCAAAAACTACTTAACGGATTTTGATGAAAGTAGTAGTCCTCTATGTTTACACTACCGAGATATCAAGCTAGGTACATTGTTTTTCTGGTGAACTATGACTGCTAAGAACTAAAAAAAACCGGCCACGTGCGAGTCGTACTCGCGCGCCGAGGGTTCCGTATCATTTTTGGACGTATAAAAGTGAAAAAACCGGACCGCATAACTAACTTTGTTTGTAAAGGAATTTTGATGATTTACAAAAAGAAAAAACTGTGCTAGTTACGAACATCGTTTTATTTTTGGTGGAATATTTGGATCAATTGCTATCAACTCAAATTGTTTCAGATTTTTCGCTCCGCAAACTTCGGAGATAAGGGGGGGAATGGTAGTTTTTCAGACATTTTTTATCATATTATGTCAAAAACTATAAGACATAAAATAAAATAAAAATGTATTTTGATATATGCTAATCAAGCCCTTTTATATGATATGTCATTTGACCTAGTTACCACACTTTCAAATTTTGGACCCCCACTCGCCCACCTTTTGCAATGAAAATAAAAATATTTTTTTGACTTTTTTCATTTGCAATAAAGTTGAGCAAGCGTTCTTTATAACTGTTCCAAATTTCAAGTTGATAGCATTAGTAGTTTCTGAAATAACCAGCTGTGACAGACAGGCAGACAGACAGACAGACGGACGAAGTCGCACCATAAGGGTTCCTTTTTACCCGACTGCGCGACGCAAAGGAGGGTAATGTGTTTATCATTTACCATTTTGGTACGGTATGCTATGGTGGCTCGTGTCTGTTACTTATTGGTTAGGTCTTAACGTTTTATGTTTTTTGCACACACTCCAAAAGTGATGAACGAGAATTGGCACTGAAAAAAAAACTTTCAATAGGTACCGTTAAAAAAGTTTTAACATATTGACATTCAGGGCAGCCAACGACTTTTTGAAACGCTCTTTATGATTACTAATGAAAATGAACATTAAACATTATAAAGATCAATGAGAACTTAAAACCTACGCGAATTTACTGTGGTCCCAACACTAGGCATGCCTGATGCCTGTATCGTGGGGTGATGTATGATCCGATTGTTATAAACCTAGTCAAATGCTGTAAGATATTACCGGTACTAAGTACTGGAACGATATCTGGTATCGTTTCGTATCGTTGTGGTGCGGGGTGAACGGTGAACCAAAATATTGCTCTCCTGGCTGGCCGGCGCGGGCGCGGACGGGTGCGCCCACATGCTCGCCACTAGTGATGTCACCCACTATCGATATCGTGTAAAATGTTTTTTTTTTCACGACTGAAAAAGACTGAACTTTTTTTTTTTTTATATAGTACTGCTACACATGCTAGTAAAAGCCATTTTTTGATTGTACTAGCAGGATCATTACATAAATTATCACTAGCCTTAGAGTCATAATATAGAAGTTAAGCCAAAAAAAAAAACATTATTATAATAATTCAATCAGTAGGTAATGGATTTAGCAGGTTATAGGCAGCATAGCATAGCATAGCAGGCATGTTATCGACTATCGAAATTGTGTCCAAAATACCTGAAAGATAAACAATGGGATAGAAAATGACGTCGCCTCATTCATCTCTTGCTCGTACCCCGGCGGGTGTGAGTAGGTATAGAGAGCGATATGCGACAGTGTGACAGCGAAAAATGAATAGAAGCCGACGCCATTTTCAATTCCACGCTTTATCAGCGCAGGTCATAATGTACTTCTTATTTAAACAAACCCGAGAACTAAGCAAAAGAAACTTTTGTACCTACTCTGCTGTTTCATTTAGTTTTTTTTACCTTTTTCTTAACTTAGCTCATGTAGGTAAAAATAATGCCTATGCCTGTAATGTAAAATTCTTAGAACTTTCACTTAAATCCGATAAAATGCTCGTTTCATTCCAAAGCTTCACAAAACTTTAGCTCTAATTTCCCAATCGATATCCAAACAGTATTGTTACAAATGACGTCCCTAATCGCCACATCTCCCGTCTTAAGGAGCGGCGGCGACCGCTAGTCACAACGTAGCCGGCGCGGGCACATCCCGTGGAACCGAGCGCGATCCAAAAATACCCGCCGACCGGGCCGCGACGCGATGGCCTGACGTACCAAACAAAGAATACCAAAATTCCTACTAAACCCTGTATTTTGGATACGTAGTGCTGTGACAGTGTTATGGTGCGATGTCGCCGACTGCGATTGGTGCGGACCTGCCGCAGTGGTGCGGGAAGACCGAGGGCTGTCCACAAGCCCTGCTCGGCTGGCTCTACTTGACTCACGATCAGAATGATCAGGTATTGATACTTTTTCCTCATATTTGATAGGTAATGTTAGCCGTCATCTCCTTGAAAAGCTGAAATCTTGTAAACCATTTTGATTCGTTCAAAAATAGATTATCTGAAATTTTTCGTTACTTTTATGTTGCAACATCCAATTGATCTTAGCGGGAACGATCAAACTTCTTGGTAAAGAGAAATACGTCATGCTGCTTAACCTAATATTTGTATAGTCAACAATCTATAGTGATATATTAGCCATTTCTCCCTGATCCATATAGCGGTATGACGTCACGATCTAGCAAAATAAATCTAACGTTTTCATAGTAAGTATGAGTCAATGGCTTAGTACTTTAATGGTTTCATAATGTTACGGCAGGAGTAGGTATTCGTTACTAATGAGAGCTTTTAGGTTAAAGTCATCTAAAAAGGATCTAAAGATTGATGTTTATTTGGTCCTTATGCCGCTAATAGGTACGTAGGCAGTTACGCTGAATATAAAACAAGGTTTAAACGATACTCGTTTAAGTTACCGATTGACTTGCAAATAGCCTTGTTATCTCCAACACTACTACCTAATTTAAAAAAAATCATACCTACCTAAAAAAAAAATAGATTTTTCTAAGCCTCAATTTTTTTTTTTTGTTCTCTATTTTTTATTTTTTCTAAGCCTTTCATAGAGCCCTAAGCGTATACTCCAACTCCAACACTCCGCCCCTAAGTCGACCCTCTGACCCCTAATTTATAAAAAAATCTACAGAATTCAAAATTGTAACCGTTGCTACGAAACCAAAAGTTCAAGTGCATTTATCCGCGATACCAAAGTTCAGTGGTGTAGTGACCGAAGTATGGACTGTGGCGCGATCAAAATAGTTCTATACGGTATTAACAGCTAACAAATCGCGCCTAAATCCGGCCACATCAGGTCATTGACATAAAAAATTAAATACACGATATTTACGCATACTCCGTGCGACTGTTAGGGCAATTCATTGACACTGCTAATTTATTGGGTGTCTACGTGACACGGGAGTACGGGTACAAGACAAAATATAACATATATTATATTTTACACAAAATCTCCCTTACTTAAATCAACGATGAATAAAGGTGATGGCTAAAATTCCATACACTGAAAACCCAGAATCGACAGCAATGAAATGATTACCAACGAGTTAGCTTTAATAGACATTTGATGGTACCAAAGTGCAAACCTTGAAATCCGTGGGGTATGGAAGTTACAGCTTGACCTCTTGGTAGTTCTAGCCACCCTGCACTACGAAGGTCATTTTATTGTAGTCCACGCGGATGAAGTCGCGGGCAAAAGTTTAGTCTTATATGTTGTTAAGAGATCATTTTGACACAATTATTAAACGGACGTAGTTTAGCAGAAAGGATCCAACCCACATCCACAATACTGTCGAAAATGAGCTCTAAATATCTGAAATTTTAATGCAGATTTTTCAAGAGTGACTTTTTGTGGATTGGATCGTTTCTGCTTAACTACGTCCACAATTGCTCTCACATTGAAAATATTATAGTATTATTAGTAAGGGTTTGTAGACATGATTTTTATATAAAAAAAAACAAAATCCTACAGTTTTTCGAATAAATGAAAACATTTTTTTAATGTAGGTACAACATAAGCCTACTCAGACCGCACGCACATAAGAAGTTTGTGTCGACTCTGGGTATTTTTTTAGCCATCACCTTAAACAGCTCATTATGTCAATTGTCATCTCTATTCATTGTCATACAAATGACAAGGATAGTGTTGTAGGTTTAATCAGTGGTTAAAGTTAAAACACGTTCATTCGTAGGGGGGGAAGTCGCGTTGGTTATTTCCTAAATAATTGATTTGACTTTTACCGCAAAACTACTTCTTGAGCATGGAATACTGGACAAGTAAACAATAATAGATTAATTATTTATTAATGGTCTCACTAGTCAACGTCGACGCTTGAAATTATAATTTATATTTTTTTAATAATCACATTAATCACATACCTAGAGAGACGGTTCGCACTTCTGAGTTCTTGGTAATTGGTAACTTGTGCAGATTGTATTTTGTTTCACAGTTATTTCTTGTCAGTTGTGTTTTGTTTATTTATCATCTCTTCACAGAATTGAGGATGTCCCATCACTATGGTTCAGAAAAATTATAGAATTGCAATACATTTATGCGTGCATTTTATTGTATCTAGGTATAATTGCGGAATTTAAGCAGTTAATAATGCTCATTTCAATTACTGTTTAAGTCACAACTAATGCAAATACAACTGATTTGCATGTATTCACGCTCAAAAAATATTTCCCAAAATTGGAGACTATACTGCAGAAATTGCAGTTACTAAAATTCATCCGAAAACTAAGTCGGAGAATGCAATTGCAAATTGTTTAATATTGCTAACTGAGATAAACCAATGTTCAGGGAAATTATAACTATACATTCTCGGAAATCTAGAATGGTCAGCAGCGACATAAATAAGTGTACACTGTTACACTGTTACTTGAGTAGGTACTTATCTAACATCAAAATAAAATTTACACAAAAGATTGATATCAATTTTATAAGCATTTCATTGAGTTTGTGTTCATCTGGTCATCTGCTTGTCTATGCCCCGTTTATTCTGTACCCACTCGCCGCGTGATGTCACCGCGGGAACTGCCTGTTTGCGAACGTTCGAGGGAGAATCTCACCGTGGCATTCTCCCTCGAACGTTCGCAAACAGGCAGTTCCCGCGGTGTGAATTAAATAGACAAGCTTTCCCAATTTTTATCCGACTGCGGCAGGTAAATTTTAGCAGACTAGTATGAATCTTTGTTTGTATGTATGTTCAGCTATTCCCTCATATGCAGGGTGAATTTTTTAAGTGGGCGTGGACGGCCTTATCCAAAACTATAATAGGTCGTTTGATTCCTGGCTAGGAAAATTGATTTTTGCGAAAATTTGAATATTGCGGAGAATGAGCGCTACCGCCATATACGTCGTTGCCATAAACTGCATTGACAAATGGGTTTTATTAATGTTATTAAATATTAAGACATTCCAAAAACAACTTGCTCAGGCGGAGTTTGAACCCGCGACCTCTGCCGTACCGTGGCCAGCACTATCACCAACTGAGCTACTGTGTCTTCGCCTGAATCAGTTGAAATTTGGAATCCCTTCGCCTCTCGCCTAATCCCTAATACGCCTCTTTTAAGCGTTAGCAACATCTATCGGAGAATAATTACAGACTTCAGCTCATTGTTTCTAACTTTGCAGTTAGAAGGACATCGATACGATATCACCATCTGGGTCATCCAAATGGGTTTTAGATAAAAGCAAGTGCTATATCTTCAAAAACATGGAATGGTCACTAGCTAACATATTTCACTCTTCTATGGCTTATTTGCGTGACTTTTATATCTCGGGAAAGAAAAGAAACACCTGCCTCGGGTGCAGTTCGTATCAATATTTTTATCTTTCTGCCTTTGTATATTTCGAAATGCTCGTTCTAGAAGCATTTCTAGAAAATGAAAGCAGGATCAGCAAATTTTATGAAATTTTGATAGTTGAGAGATCAATTAAAACTTAGAGAATTGTATTGATGATTTTAATTATTATTATCCTTTAAGTGCATAAGCGTTTAAAATCATCTGTCGAGAAGCCTCCTGGAGGTCAAAATCAAATGTGTTTTTCAAATGCGAGATGAAGGGATAATTTAATTTCGAATATCGCGAATCACGTTTTGATCAACATACAACCCGATGCTGAGCAGCAAAATGCAAAAAAAACCAGCCAAGTGCGAGTCGTACTCGCCCACCGACGGTTCCGTACCATCCTTGGACATATAAAAGTTAAAAAAACCGGACCGTATAACTAACTCTGTTTGTGAAGGAATTTTGATGATTTTGAAAAACTGTGCTAGTTAGGAACATCATTTTCATCATTTCATAGTTAGGAACATCATCAGCCGCTGCGACGACCGCACGGTTGTCGCAGCGGCTGAGAGATTGGCTGCTGCGCGACGTGTCGCGGGTTCGATTCCCGCATTGCACATAGGTCTGGCTGTTTGTGTATGTGAAATTTGTGTTTGTGAACGCACCCACGACACAGAAGAAATCCTAGTGTGGGGCAACGTTTTTCAAAATAAAAAAAAAAAAAAAAAAAAAAAAAAAAAAAAAAAAAAAAAATTATTTTTGGTGCAATACATAAGTAAATTTCTATCAACTCTAATTATTTCAGATTTTTCGCATTGCAAACTTCGGAGATAAGGGAGGGGAATGGTATTTTTTCAGACATTTTTCATTATAAGTCGAAAACTATAAGATATAAAAGAAAATTTAAAAATATGTAGGTATTTTAAAATGTGCAGATTAAGCTCTTTCTTAAGATATGCCACTTAACCTAGTGACCCCACTTTTGAATTTCGAGCCCCTTTTTTTCAATGAAACTAAAAATAATTTTTAACTTAATTCACTTGCAATAAAAGTGGGCAAGCATTTTTTATAATTGAACAAAATTTGAAGTTGATAGCATTACCAGTTGCAGAAATAAACAGCTGTGACAGACAGACCGACGAAGTCGCACCATAAGGGTTCCTTTTTTACCATTTTGGTACGGAAACCTAAAACGTCAGAAAATTGAAACGCGGACTACCTTAGCGCATCCCCCTTTAGTTAAGTATAATCTAATCGACCTTTATTACACTTCTCGATGTTATCCTCCTTATTCAGTCTTTTCCCGCAACAATAGCGATGGCATCAGCCCAAATTTCCAACTGGTGACCGACATTTTTCTTCATCCGGTCCTATTATCAACTCCAGTGCCTTCCTGCCCCACCTAATACTAATTCGCATCTTAAGGCGAATCACACACCGCCCTGCGCTACGCTGCGGGGTGCGTGGCGACAAAACAAGAGCCTATGCGTTTTCAGTGTGTTGCACTACGCGTGATTTCTATACAAATACAGGTACTTGCAAACAACGTAAGATCACGCACTCCCGCGCTACGCTGCGTGATGCGATGCGGTGTGCGAATCGCCTAGTTCTTTTTTTACAATTTTGGTACGGAACCCTAAAACCGAGGGGCTCGTGGCTAAATGACAGCCGCGCTGATCGATCGATCTGCGAGGTTAAGCTGCGCTTGCCGCAGTTAGTCCTTGGATGGGTGACCTTTCTTAACACATCGAGACCCCTTCGTGCCTCGGAGAGCACGTTAAGCAGTCGGTCCCGGTTGTCATAGGAATATCTTTGACAGTCGTTACGGGTAGTCAGGAGCCCAAAAGCCTGACAACTGGTCTAACATTCGAATACCGGTATTCCCCAATAATTGGGTTACGGAGGTCAGATGGCAGTCGCTCCATGTAAAATATCGATATTCAGCCGCAACCAGTTAGACTGGAAGCCGACCCCAATCATGTTTGAGAAAAGGCTAGGCGGATGGTACGGAACCCTAAAAACGGTAGCGGATTCACGATAAACTGACATCATTTTGTCCTGATACAACCCAAAAGTTCGAGGATAATGTCACGGTGAGATTCTCCTCGTTCGCAAACAAATTGACAGTTGTCGCGGTGATATCACGCAGCGCGTCGGTACAGAATAGACAGACTGTTGGTAATTGTAGCTCACATTAAAATTGTAATTATGTAGCATATAGCATAATCGGCCTATAATGTTCCCACTGCTGGGACACAGGCCTCCTCTGTGAGAGGGAGTGGGCAGTAGTCCACCACGCGGGCCCAGTGCGGGTTGGTGGACGTCACATGTCTTCGAATTTTTGGTTCTAGGACATGCCGGTTTCCTCGCGATGTTTTCCTTCACCGTTAAAGCAAGTGATAATTAATTTCTAATACGCACATGACTTTGAAAAGTCAGCGGTGCGTGCCTCGGGATCGAACTCGAACCATTTGCCGTGGGAGGCACATGGTTAATCCACTAGGCTATCACTGCACTCGTAATTATGTACCTACACTAAAATGTCCCCAGAGACCAACTTCAAAACTTCCCGGTAAACGGAAAAGCGTATCTAAAAGCGTCTGGCTGACAAACGCTTGATGGAAACCAGACAGGTAGCTGTCTAATTATAGAGTTATGGTTAGCTGGCACCATGCATCCTACCTTGATCGTATACGGTTCGGGAATGCGCGTAAATGTTACTATAATATGCTAGGAAACAATCAATTTACTTGTTGTTTTCTAGTATTTTATAACTCCAATATAACTCCAATTTGATCGAATTTTAGTTGGGTACTACGATGGCGTTAAAAGTCTTCAAATTTTGTTTTGGTTTACACCTGACAAGTCTTACTTGCATAGAAATGGTAGATTAAATTTTTGTTGCAAAAAATCTGACATTTAACATTTTTCTCAAAGATTTTTTGCCAAATATGATGAATAAACTTCTCATGAATCTCATTACCTTTGAAAAATACCTATGTTCTGAAAAATTGTGTAGATGTTTCTCCCCGACGACACCACAAATATTTAAGATTGATTTCACTGATGTTTTGATTTGTTTGTGTGTGCTTGTCACACACAAACAAATGAAACACAGTACAGAAGGCCGATGGAATTTGTTTTTAATTTGAGAACCTAAAAATGGCTGACCGTGATGGCTTCATTCGTAATACTAGCACAAATAAGTGATGTATAAAAAAAAATCGTTTCAGTTTGATTTAATTCTTCGACAATTAAGTGTACATTTTGTCCTATTCCAGAACGTTAATAAAAAGTTTCAAAACTGATTATTACTTACATGTGCAACATAACCCGTTAGTAGGTACTTAACGGTCACAATCAAGCATACAACACGAGGCATCAAGATGATCAAAGCGACCGTCTGCGGCCCACAGGATGTCGTCGTAGAGGCAACTGGACACCTGACGCAGTCACTATCTTAACTGAGCTCACTGAGCGACTGTTATAAGAGTCCCTCGGACCAAATGATGCTATTAAAAAGCTCATAGATGAGGCCGCCGAACTAGTATCTACACCAACATGCTTAGCATGACCAATATTATTCTATCTCTATTCTACCAAAGAATCTTTCTACAATCTGTCACTTTGTCTATTCTTCTAGAGACAAAACCCGTTTCTATCGTAGTCATGGTAGGCCGGCCACTGTAAATTAAATTCATCACATCTTCGCCACATTAAGGCTGATTTTCTACGAGAGGTGCGAGGATGCGTAGCGAGGGATGTGTTTGTTAAGAACCAATAGAATCGCTTCATTTACCTAGTACCCGGAGGCTCCCTCAGAGGAGAGCTAACTGAGGCCAAGGAAGGGGGAAGGAGGCACTGGCCTTAGGCATTATAAAATTCTATGTCATAATGTATTGGACCGACCAAAATCATAGTATTTTAGCTAGAAGGAATCCATCCCCAAAATCTTAAGTTTTGACAGATTTCAGAATAGATTTAGATTAGATTAATGCTATTGTCTTCATTTTCAACTCTTAGCTTCCCTCCTCCAAAATAATAACTGAATGAAACCAACCCTTCCCAAAAATAATTTCTAAATTCCTGACTGGGTTTAGTGAGCATAGGATAAGCACCATAATATTCTCTAATACTTTTTTGCAGACTACAATAGGTAGTATCAGTATAACTATGCAAGCTGCAGTAACGAAGAAAGACCATAGATTTATTTCGTATTAACAAATTGCAACGAAAACAGAATATAGTCTCCCAAAATGGCTCCGCCCACTGCTCCGCCGGTATTAATAGCTGGCCGCGCTAATAAACACAATATTATATCTGTCTTCATCATTCTGCCTAGCCTTTTCCCAAATTATATTGGGCTTCCAGTCTAACTAGTTTCGGCTGAATATCAATATTTTACGTGGAGCGACTGCCATCTGACCTCCACAACCCAATTAATGGGTAATACTGGTATTCGAATGTTAGACCAGCTGTCAGACGTTTAGGGCTTCTGGCTACCCGTAACGATTGTCAAATATATTCCTATTACAACCGGGACCGACTGCTTAACGTGCTCTCCGAGGCACGGAGGGGTCTCGATGTGTAAAGAACGGTCACCCATCCAAGGACTGACCGCGGCAAGCGCAGCTTTTAACCTCGCTGATCGATCGATCAGCGCGGCTGTCATTTAGCCACGAGCCCCTCCTTTTATATCTGTCCCTCCATTATATCTGTCTTCATATCAACGGTTATTATACTAAGCGAAATGGCCGCTTGGAGCATCGTTGTGGCTGCAATTTGTGGGCATTAAAAAGTTGCAAACATTAGAATTCAATAATTGTACGTTGTGGTTACATACGTGGATACACAAAATATGTTTCCATGGAAACACAGAAGCAATATTTTCATGCATTTAGCATGAAGAGAAAACTTTTTACCCCTTTTGAAGCATATTGCGCACGGGGGAGTGTAAGCTTTGGCATAGTTTAATATGGAGAAAGAGTGCATAAAGCTATACAAAACGCTGTCTTAAATACAATATAATACGAAAAGTAGCTATCGAGCGTCTTAGAAACAGATCTGAATCATTATTCGCGGAGCAGCCTGCTGCAACTTACAGTTCTGACGTTGCTATATTTATTTTTCCTGTTTGTAATTCCACATAAAAGACCAACCGTAATTTATCACATTAAAGACCTGTAAAAGCGGCAACCGGCAACGCCACCCTGTATAATAGCCTGATTCATGAGGAATAGTATAGGCTAATTAACATCACGCTACAACCCTTAGGAGCCGAGCAACTGGGGTCAAACCGCGGGGCACAGCTAGTAAGGACATAAAACATAAACTATCAATCTTTGGAAGATGAAGCTCCTCTATCAAAGTCCCCTACTTACCGCGTATCAAATCAATGAAGAACGTTCAAAAAACATGCATTAACATTTAGCCCATTTGTGTCCGCGCGTGATTCAGACCGTCAACGCTCGTTCGAAATTGGAACGGGTGCGCGGGCTCAATAATTCGTTGAACAGATGCGCGAGCGCGCCTCCGCCGACCAATCGCCGCGCGCAACCCATTATTTACTGCAATTTCATTTGTCTAATTGTTCCCACATATTGGTCGTGATTAAGGACGTCTAGGAATGTCACGGTAGCTCAATGGCGTACTGGAATGACGTGATGGTTAGTTCAGGTTTTATTAATAGCTAAATAACTTATGATCATTATGATTGTCAATTCTCATCGTAGGATTTTATGTGCCCGAAGCTTTTAACTGCATAAAGAGTGAGTACAGTTTATTGTAAGCCCTTCTCTGTACGGGCTACGGGGTGTAATTTTAGTCAGTCGAAATGCGAAAAGGGAAATCGCGAAAAAAGAATCAGCTGCTCCATACATTTTGTTGAGATATGTAAACATTCAATTTCCGATATACCAATCACGGGAACAGTTGTCAAACTTTCGGGCTCCTGACTACCCGTAACGACTGTCAAAAATTATCCTATGACAACCGGGACCGACTGTTTAGGTAACCGGTTTCCGAGGCACGGAGGGGTCTCGATTTGTAAAGAACGGTCATCCATCCAAAGACTGACCACGGCAAGCGCAGCTTAACTTCACAGATCGATCGATCAGCGCGGCTGTCATTTAGCCGCTAGCTCCTCGGAAAAACAGTAATTTGTTTATTATTTTTTTATTTAATGTATGTATAGATGTTTGAATATTAATTTACGTTGTGTCAATTTCCAGTGGGTGCCGGGATCCGTATGGGGTCCGCTGCCGACTGCCGCGTCAGGGCCGGCGGCGCCCCCGGCAGACGACAACAGTTCTCTGGCTGAACAGCTGGCAGCCCTGTCTCTGCGAAGGCCACCCCGTCCCCCCCCGCCGGCGTACATGTGCCATCTATGTTTCAAGAAGGGACATTATATTGGAGACTGTCCTCAGGTAAGACCATTTGAAGCAGCTAGTTATTATTTACCCACATATAAGTATTAGGCGTCATTTACTACTGACCGCCACTACAGGCCGCGTCTGTCTGAACGACGCATTATTTATTAGTACTGACCCCACCACAGGCCGCGTCTGTCTGAACGACGCGTTATTAGTGCTGACCGCCACCGCAGACCGCGTCTGTCATAACGACGCATTATTAGTACTGACCGCCACCACAGACCGCGTCTGTCATATCGACGCATTATTAGTACTGAACGCCACCGCAGACCGCGTCTGTCAAATCGCATTATTAGTACTGATCGCCACCGCAGACCGCGTCTGTCATAACCTCGCATTATTAGTACTGACCGCCACCGCATACCGCGTCTGTCTGAACGACGCATTGTTAGTAGGTACTGACCGCCACCGCAGACCGCGTCTGTCTGAACGACGCATTATTTAGTAGGTACCTACTGTCCGCCACCGCAGACTGCGTCTGTCTGAACGACGCATTATTACCCAACCGCAAGAAGCTCTAACGTAGTTGGTAAACCTTTATGACCACGGTAAGAACGTCAAAATCAACTGAAATTGATTTTGAACATGAAATCACCGAACGAAAACGTGGAGCTTCTATAATTTTCATTGTATTTTAAACGACACCAGATCACCAGTTTTGCCATGTTCCCTGTAAACAAATAATTTACTATGTAAATAACGATCTTAAAACTAAAAATCTATTTTTTTTTTTTTTTTTAACTTTAAAAATCAATTAATTCGTCTCGTTAGCGGAATTTCCGAATACAAACCGTCTGATGTCTTTTGGCACATTGCCAATCATTCACAAATCACACGATTTATTTTTAATTTTTTACTTCTATACAGAAATTATTGCGTGGTCTCCTTATTAAAGAAAACTTGTGAACCACGTGGTTTATTGGCCGATTTTTCAATCATCATGGATTACTTTTAAATTGACAGTTCTTCTTTACAAAATCTGTCAAACGTCAATCTTATTCCTTGGATAAAAGATATCTGACAGTAAAAAAATCCGCCGTCAATCGTATAGCTTTCTCCCGCTTTTGATTGTTTGCCAAACATAAAACAATAGGAAACAATCGAAGAGAATTAGGCCCGTATTACTGAATGATGCTCGAGCACAGATCTCTGCTTGAGCATAGATTTAAAGCCTTTTGATTGGTTGAAATCTATGCTCAAGCAGAGATCGGTGCTCGAGTATCGTTCTGGAATACGGGCCTTAAACTCTCTTTGATCTTACGGTCCTAAGTAGGTAGTTCAAGTTAATTTAAACAATGAATAATATCAAACTGGCCCATAAAAGCATTTTTTCCATAAAATCTTTTAAAACAAAAAAATATTGAAACATAACTCTTATTGATAAAAAATAACTGAAAGTCACTGTATCGCTGGTCCATTTATCACAATCATTATTATTAAGTAGGTAGACCGCGTATTTGATCCCAGAAATCAGTACAATGTTCGTACCAAAACAATGCAGGCATTCTCTGGCCCCTAATTCTAGGAACGTTCGGCAGTAACTCACGCCCGAACTCGTGTTCGTGTTCAAAACACGAGTGTTGTGCTCTATCGGTTTTATATTACATCGCTAGCTCTGTGGAGCTTTGGACTGAGCGAATGGGCGATAAACACTGTTTACACTGAGCTTAATTTAGGAGTTCTAGCATTTGGAATTGGAAAGAATTCGTGTTGCATTTGTTTCGGTCTGTTAGGTTTAGCTGTTCATGATTTTGTAAAGAAAAATAATGCTCCATGAATTTCATATCACGCCTGTAATCCCCGAAGCTGAGGTGTGTGCGTAACGTAATTATAGACCCTTTCACCTTTGAGCAGCATTTACAGGTTAGGTATATCGCGTTCAATCTTCATCTTCTATAAAACGACTATTCTGACTGACTGATGGATCAAGGGACAACATAAACCGCTGGACGTAGAAACGTGAAATTTGGAGGACGTATTCCTTTTATGACGGAGGCATCCCTTATGAAAGGATTTTTGGAAATTCCACCACTAAGAGGGTGAAAAGGGGTGGCAAAGTTTGTATGGGAAAATGTGTTTGGTTGGCCTGATCAACTTCAAACTTTGTAATTTTTATTTCCGACCTCCACGTAGGCGAAGCTGCTGAGAAAGGCTAGTATGTAAATGTAATAAACAATACAAGTAGGTATATAATTATGCGCTTTTTAATTAAGTATGTATCATCTAAAAGCCAGAGTGCTACATCAGGAAACTGAGATGTATCAATTCTCAGAAATTGATAAAGTGTGTGTGAGTGTACTTCGTGTATCTACATTCATTGTAATTATTTTAATCTACTTGAGCTTTTGTGACCCGATGACCTCTAGCGTTAGAAGTATTCGTAAGTGTTCATTTATTATTTTTTTTAGTTCATGTCTATAACTCTTTATAAGACATACGAAATTTTATAGGTAGGTATGTTCTACTAGTCTATTCTGTAACGATACGCCCCGTGAATTCACCGCTAGAACTGCCAATTTGTTTGCGAACGCTCGAGGGAGAACCTCACCGTGACATTCTCACTTCGGTTGTCGGCAATGCGCGTTTTTACAGAATAAAGTAGCTGGATAAAATAATGATTTTTAACCTCCAACTTTAAAAAATGAGGGGTGATAAATTTGACGCCTATGTCTGTCTGTCTGTCTGTCTTGACTTACTTAGTTCTGTGGACCGATTTTATGCGGCTTTTTTTATTGAAAGGCTTTTTAATCGGGATGTTTCTTAGCTATATTTAATGAAAATCTGTCCAGCCGTTTAAAGTGAAGATGAGTCTGCTCACGATATGTGAAAGGTACGCGGAGGCCCACGGGCTCAGATACAATGTTAAGAAAAGTGAGGTACTTGTCTTTAGGGCGGGCACTAAAGTCTACCCTATTGTGCCACCTTTGAAACTTTGCGGGAGTCCGTTAAGGCAAGTTACAACTTTCAAGTATCTGGGCCACTGGGTTTCCGAGGACCTAAAAGACAGCCTGGACATTGAGCGTGAGCGCAGGGCGCTGGCTGTCCGATGCAATATGTTGGCTCGCAGATTTGCAAAATGCACGACTGAAGTAAAGGCTACGCTGTTCACAGCGTACTGTCAGTCGTTCTATACATGCAGTCTGTGGGCTAGCTATACGCAGAGGGCATACTGCGCTCTGCGCGTACAATACAATAATGCTTTTAGGGTGTTGATGGGGTTGTCGAGGTACTGCAGCGCTTCCGGCATGTTCGCAGAGGCGGGAATAGATGGGTTTCACGCTATCATGCGCAGGGTACGCGCTAGCCCCAACAGCATCCTAAAGACCATAGCAGATAGGTGGGACAGCCCCATACTGGGACATTGGATACGCCTACACGCCACTGTGGCGTATCGGTAGTACCTACCTACATAATAAATAGTGCATTATTTGTTTTGTTTTTATCGTAGATTAAGTACTAACATTAGTTTCTAAGTTATTTGTATACTAACCAAATGGACTTACAGTCTGAATAAAAATATTTTTATTTTATTTATTTATTTAAAAGTTATGAGCTTTTTTCGATTAGTGAGAACTTGATCTATCAAATTCTCACCAATCGAAAAAAGCTCATTCCATTATTGTCTAAATGTCTACATTTAGAGAATAATGCAATAAGTTATCATAATTTTTATATTTACAAAAATTTGTAGTAGGTAGGTACTTACCTAGTAGATATTAAGATTCAAAACCCCCGACACATAAAACCATCCCTGAAAACACATTATGCCAACCCCTAACACATCATGCCAACCCCTTTTGGGGAAAAAAGCGTGATATCATGAAAGTTTTCTTTTATTCAAGTACGCAATGTTTCCTTTCAGGCTCGGCCCAAAGGCGAAGGGTTAACTCCATATCAAGGCAAGAAGAGGTGCTTTGGCGAGTACAAGTGCCCCAAGTGTAAACGCAAGTGGATGAGCGGCAACTCCTGGGCCAACAACGGTCAGGAGTGCATCAAGTGTCGCATCAATGTCTTCCCGCATAAACAAGTAAGTTTTGTATACCAGGGGTATCTACCCTAACTGTTCTCTAACATTCTTTGGCTATAGCTACAGAATAATAGAATAAGAATAGAATAATATTTATTTATTCACACAAAAAGTACACAAAACCTATGAAGTCCCTGCCTCCTGATCTAGGTTCAAAGACCTGTGTTACAGGAGTCTTCTCCCATTGTATCATCACAATAAAACTTATATGTAAATAAGTGCAGATGGCGTATGTTTGTGGAGTGGAGTGTGGGTGTGTGGGTGAATGTATAAGTGTTGTGCTTGTGATAGTGTTTGTGAGTGATGGTGGTGAGGTGTGTATGGTGTATGAATATAGCTACAGCTTCTTATATTAAGGCGTCGCTCGCAAAAAACTTACAACATGTAAAGGGAGTCGCAGTATAAAAATATTGAGAACCCCTGTTCTACAGGCCCGCCGCAAGCGGGTCACGTGCAAGGAGTGCACCGTACACGGGCGGCATGTCCAGGGGGGCGGCAAATCGAGCGAATGATTACGTAAAATTCACTTATTGTCATAAATAATACATCCCACATATACCTAGTAGGTATAGGGCTGCCATAAATGCTCAAACGCCGACCGGGACATTTGTAATATAAAACGAAATGGGTGAAAAGGGGTAACTTAAAAAAGTCAGAACTTCATAATAATGTAGCCTGGGATTGCAAACAGAGATTAGCATATTTTGAGAAGATTTGCTTTTCCTTAGTATATGCAACTATGCATGTCTAACTACCAGACCGGGACAACTGACTTACTGACCGGGACACCGGGACACAACGCGTCAAACCGGGACATGTCCCGGTGTACCGGGAGGTATGGCAGCCCTAACCTAGTATGAGAGAACGCTATAAAACCTTTCTGATTACAATAAAAAAAAAAAAGGTCAGCGTAGTTATAATAAGAGGCGGGTGACATAATAGCTATTGCACACGGGCGCTCTAACACCTAGCGGCGGGCCTGCTGTACCCCGATCATGAGTTTTTTTGACGTGTAGTATCGTTAACGTAAGCATATTTTGAATTGAAAATACACGTTTGATACACAATATTTATATAAATTAAATAGGTACTTAATTAATTTCTCAGTATTTTTTAAAATGTGCAAATTGTATAAAATTTTGATCAAAATGTTCCAGGACTGCTGTATTTGAAATTCAAATTATGCTTACGTTAACGAAACTATACGTCAAAAAAACTCATGACAAGTACCCCGATCATGAGTTTTTTTGACGTGTAGTATCGTTAACGTAAGCATATTTTGAATTGAAAATACACGTTTGTTACACAATATTTATATAAATTAAATACATAATTAATTTATCTGTATTTTTTTAAATGTGAAAATTGTATAAAATTTTATCAAAATGTTCCAGGACTGCTGTATTTTAAATTCAAAATATGCTTACGTTAACGAAACTATACGTCAAAAAAACTCATGATAGGGGTAAAGGGTACTGTTCTATACTATCTATACCAGGGATGGCCAACCGATCGACTGGCCAATCGCAGCTGTTACTCCGGTCGATCGCGGGAAGGCAAAGAAAAATACCAATAAAATTTTAAATACGATTCGATGATGAAGAAGTGATTATGTAATTAGTAGATCGCACAGTCTATTATAATAATATTATAAAGTTGAAGAATTTGTTTGTTTGTTTGAACGCGCTGATCTCTGGAACTCGGATTCGAAAAATTATTTTTGTGTATGATAGCCAGATTCATGAGGAATAGTATAATAGGCTATATATACATATAACATTACGCTACGACCCTTAGGAGCCCAGCAACGTGGGTGAAACCGCGGTGAACAACTAGTATTTTAAAGAGGTAAAAACATGTATGAGGTAATTTCATAAATTGATACCTACTCATTGCCAATAAAAACTTTCAGAGGCCGTTGGAGAAGCCAGACGGGCTGGACGTGAGTGACCAGTCCAAGATCCATCCGCAACATCTGTGCCAGAAATGCCGCTCCCTTGGCTACTACTGCCGTAGGGAATACTAAATTCTATATCTGTGCAAAATAGTGGTGCGGTCTTACACAATCAGCCGGCCTAGCATGACCACGATAGAAACGGGTTTTGTCTACATAGAAATAGACAAAGTGACAGATTTCATTCATAAAACGTAGAAATGTTTCTACAATCTGTCACTTTGTCTATTTCTATGTAGACAAAACCCGTTTCTATCGTGGTCATGCTAGGCCGGCAGAATGAATTGATTTGACCAAATATTTAATTATGTTGGTAGTTCCGCATGCGAATCATAGATGGCGCTGTTTTAAATTTGTTGAGATTGAAAGCAATCATGCACTCCCGCGCAATTTTGAAGAACTTATAAAGAAACCACCACTATATTTTTATTTTTACTACCGCTCTCTGACGTACCTACAATTTTTGAACACTACATACTCAATACTTTTTTATTTTCTAGTTATATCTACTTACTTAGGTATATTTTAGCTGTAAGAACATTATTACTTTTAAAGATTTAAGATAATCAAATGTATATTTCGAAAGTTTTATTCAAAAAAAAAAAAAATTACGCTTTATGAAATAAGTTGTAAGGGCGGTTACAGATTGCAATATTAAGATTTGAGTGCACTAACTTAGTGCAAGTATCCACTGGTCAAGAGGTCTAAAGCTGGGTGTTGACTGTTGACCATGAAGTTTTGCACTACATTCCCAAGTAGATACTTAAATAAAAAGATTTGTTTTTTTTTGTAGTTTATTCTTACTAGTAGCTCTGTGTCAACACAATTAAGGCCCGATCCGTATAAGGCGGGTCCTAGACGATCAATTATATTGCACAAAATCACGAATTGTGTAATGTTTTTGACCGTCTAGGGTTAGTATTGATGATCGTTTGAGTGTAAAATTGATTAAATATTATTGCGCAATCAAAATATTGTGCAATATTATTGTAGGTGTATGCACCGCCTTAATGAAACATTGATTTAATATCAAAATTGGTTAACTATTGATATAAGTAAGTACACTCCACAATACATTAGACTGGAAGCCGGCCCCAATCATGTTTGGGAAAAGGCTAGGCGGATGATGATGATGACACTCCACAATATATACCTAGACCTTTGCCTCCCCCAGTGGCGTATTTACCCTAGGACCATGAGGGCCATGGCCCGGGGCGGCTGACTCTGAGGGGCGGCATAGCTGTCTTTCACGCCGCCCCTTGCACTCAGTTTTGGCAGAACCCTAAACTGTGCGTAGTCCGACACGCACTTAGCCGGTATTTTCAATTTATGGGGCGGCAAACTTTATAGGCCCATTTTAAAATACGCCACTGGCCTACCCTAGGTATGTTTGCTCCTGTTGCCCCTGTGGGTTGGGTGGGGAAAATGTTTGCCCCTGTGGGTTCGTCCTATTAGTGCACTCAATTCTTATAATACCTATATCTGTACCTAATCTACTTTAGCATAGAATATATACTCCAAATGGCATTACAGTGACTTACAGTTATTTATATGTATATTTAGACATAAAATGTGCCTTATTATAGATATATTACCTATAATACGCCATTATGAGATTATGCCAAGTTTTATTATATGTTACTGATATATTTGTCATTCTAACAATGTTTTTGCAATGTATATTATGGTCTAAGGTCATTAACTAACCCTAGATGTTATTATTATACGTTCAGCTTTAAACAAATACAGAAAATGTAACAATATTTATATAAAATATACTTACCTTATGTAAAATTGTGTTATCTATACCGATCCTCAAAGTGCTATCTTTTAATCATAGAGATTGTGTAAACGAAAGAATGAAATGGTCTATCACTATAATGAGAGAGACTATTGAGTCTCTCTTTTTGTCATACATATTGATGTATGACAAAAAGCATTGTATTTTTATTAATTTTGTAATACAGCATGTAAGTAATAAAAACCCTGTTCGATATATTCGAACAATATTTTGTATGACATATCTAGCCCCGAAATCGCAAAAAAATCTGCTGTTTCATATATTTTATCGATTTATGTGAACACAATAATTATGTGTGGAACAGCATTTTTTTTCGCTATTTTAGGGTTGTTCTCTCAGATCATAGAAACAAAGGAGATGTGCCAAGGCGCAATCGAGCTTGATGCCTGATTTTCAGCAAATTGTTCATATTAAAAACATACGCGCTGGCGACGAACCGAACACGATCGATGGTATAATACAGTGTTTTAGTTTAGTGTTAGTGTTGAGTGACGATTAACAGTGTTAGATTGAGGGTGTGCGGAATGTTTAATGCGTGGGAGATCTTTTTATTCACAAGGAGCGCTTAATTATGCGCGTAATTGTGTCGAAAAATGTACTAAAAGTGGCATCAGTTGTTCCGGTACTAATTTGCTATGATGGCATATCTCCTTGTTTCTATGATCTGAGGTTGTTCTCTTAATAAAAATTATTCATAATTAAGTATGAGCATAATGGCCCCCTTTGCGATCGAACATGGTTTTTGTTACATGACGTATCATTTTTTTTTTTTTTCTAATCACATTTAAGATTTACCAAACATGGATAGAATGTGTAACTTTTAACTAAATGTTACCTATTTACCTGCCAATGTGCTTACGGCAATTTTATGCCAATTTAATTATAAGATATTTACTAAAAACAACGTAATCCCAAAGAACAAGTGAATTCTATGTGTGCCAAAAACATTAGTTTTTAAGTGTTAAATGTCTAAATACGTGCCATTGTTTGTAGAATCATGTTTAAACTGAGAGCTTCCAAGTGGTCTAGTATAAGATTTTTAAATAATTTTCGGTGCTACATGCTGTATCAGTCAGTTGCAGAAAAGGTTAAAGTCTCCTTTAAAACTGAATGACCTTTTCCGCAACCGACTGAAAGTCTAATAGCCCTCCATCTGTCACATTTGAAAAATCCGCCTCATTGTGGTCGAAATCAGTTGTCTGTCAAGCAAGTGCGACAGACGGATTGTTTTCTTAGCGACTTTTTAACTGTTTTCTTAGCGATTGTAGATAGTGCGAATATCTCGGTGAGAGCCAACTTTGACCCGGCCAACTTAGATCTAGGTAACTGCAGTGATAGTATTATCACTGCAGTTACTTGCCCTAGGGCAAGTTCGTAGGATAGGTATCTATCCTACGAACTTGCCCTAGGGGGCAAATATTAAGTGCTATCAGAATATGCTAAATGACATTCAAGTGCACGTGATTTATTCCGTTTTCTGTCATTTACGTATGCTATTTTAGAAGTCATCATGCATTGTACTAAGTACTAACCAAATAAATGATAAGTGTATTGTCGCTGAATCAAAGGTGCTTATAAATAAGTGAATCAATGTCTGTGTGTTTTTTATTCATTTGTAATTTAAATAAAAGTCATGACCTAATTATTACGTGATGTTCACGTCGCACAAAACGCTCTTTATCAGAAAAATCATTTATCTTCGAGATGAACCGTCTCAAGAAATAATTCATTAGGTATGTAAGTACCAATACCAAACTTGCTAAGTATTATCATTTTTAAGTGTTTTAAAGTTTTTTATATTAAGTAATTATCATTTTAACAAAAATAAAAATACGTCGTCGTAGAGTAATTAGGATATTACCATTTTCTGAAATTATAAGAACAAAAAACACGAATATTATTTGTATCTGTAACAAATGGGTTTTATTTTATTAAATAAGTACTTAAAATGTTGCTGAATATTGGATATTCTTTTATTCTTTTACTTTAATATTGGATTTTCTTTTATACACTTATCTACTTACGGCCGTACCAAAATAAACATCTGTTCAACACACGAATGCTACTAAAAATAATAGGCACTTGTTTTAGCACTAACTTGTCTAAAACAATTGTGTATTATTTTTGGTAGCATTCGTGTTTAACAAATGTTTATTTTTTTTGTGATACCTAAGGCCTTTAACGTTTATTCATTACTGTCAAAAAAAAGCGAAGATTTTGCCTAATAAATTGTATTGTGAAATAATTATTAGGTACCTACTTAATGTTACTTTTATTTTGTAGGTTTTCACTCAAGGTTCGATAATATTTAAGTATTAGAGGTAGACATATTTTCAATGTAATACTTACTAAAACATTATTGATGAACATATTCTTGTAATCTGTTACTTAAATAGATTTATTGTATGCCGACATTTTTTAATTTTGAATAAACTTTATAAAAAAATATCTTCTGCTCTTTTTAATATCTGTCTATTGTAAAAAATTACCTAAAAATCAAACGGCGCTTATCTTTTTTGTACCTACAGTAATACAACTCACCCATGGAGCATTTGTGGACTCACCTGATATTTGCACTACCAACTTCGTAAATTAAAAAGATGTCAAAACGTGATTTTTAGGGGCCCGTACCAAAATGGTAAAAAGCGACCCTTATGGTGCGACTTTGTCTGTCCGTCTGTGCGTCTATCTGTCACAGCTGCTTATTTAGCAGCAGCAACCACTAATGCTATCGACTTGAAATTTGGAACAGTTATAAATAATGCTTGCCCAGCTTTATAGCAAGTGAATAAAGTTAAAAAATATTTTTAGTTTTTTTGAAAAAGGGGGCTGAAGTGGGGGTTTAAAATTTAAAAGGGGGCCATTCGGTTAAGTGGCATATCATATGAAAGGGCTTGATTTTCAAAATACATTTCTATTTACTTTTATGTCTCATAGTTTTTGACATATGATGAAAAATGTCCAAAAAAATACCATTACCCTGATCTCCGAAGTTTGCGAAGCGAAAAATCTAAAATAATTAGAGTTGATAGAAATTTACCAATAATTTTCATTTTCACCAAAAATAAAACGATGTTCCTAACTATACCCTATCCGTTTTACCAAAAAATAAAATGTAAACAAACCATAAAAAAGGTTGATTGGATGTCGCATTTACAATGATAAAGTTAATATTGACATTACTATAGCAAAATTTAATTATTTATTTCAAATACCACCTTAAACTCTTTACATTTATAAAAACACATAAAATCTTAGATTTTACAATTATTATTGATACCAATATTAATACGTATAAAATTTTTATTATACAAAAATAATACGAATAACTAACTTACCTTATAAAGAAACTAAAATGGCAAGGTTTCCTGATCTGTATTTCATTTTATACGCTGGTAATTTAAAGTGTACTTTATAACTGACTATTTTACATTGGAACGAGTGTTTCTTAATTCGGTCGGATTATGACCGCCATGTTTTGTTTACAGCTGTGATTGAACTCGTTGATGCCACCGTGTTATTATTCGATATTTCGTTGTGTTTTCGTTATTATTCATTAAGTTATTGATTTTGTTGAGTTTGTCTTCTTTGTTACTCTTTTTTTTATTGTTTTTGTTTTGTAAAATGAGTGAACCTGGGCAATATTTGCACTTTTTCATCACCGAAAAAAAAGCGGTCCAAGAGGACAGTGATGGGTTCAGTGGTTAAGAAGACCCTTATCAACGTCTATAAGCATGTAGAAGAGACGTGGCTTAAGGATTCCTATGCTTACAAGTACGACATAGCCGATAAAACTGCGGAGATCATGGGGATATCTCAAAGCTATTTGAGAACCATTGGTTTGTTTGTTTACATTTTATTTTTTGGTAAAACGGATAGGGTATAGTACCTACAGTTTTTTCAAATTCATCAAAATTCCTTCACAAACAAACTTGTCCGGTTTTTTTAACTTTTATACGTCCAAGGATGATACGGGACCCTCGGTGGGGGTCATCAGTACGACTCGCACTTGGCCGGTTTTTGTTTTTGTATGTACCTACTTAATATACCTAGTAAGAAAATTACAGTCTGACATCAAATAAGCTTTTTAATTACACAGAAATCAACTTAAAAATAATCACACGTTTAAATTCATTGCACAAAACCTTAATCGAAAAATTAAGAAATTAATGGAGGTAACCTGGCAACACTCGGATTCTGTGGGGCCTGTCAAAGTTGTGGTACTCAGGCCGTTGGTACCGTTGATAGGAGTCGTCATCACCATCCAAGTAATCATCAGCATCTCTCTTTACGAAGTGATGACCTTGGTGTCCTGCTGGCGGGATGCCCTGTAAGCCTTGACCGCGAGGTTTACTTTCTTCGGCCACAGAGTCTCCGATAAGGCACAAGAAACAGACTAATAAAGCCAGAATTGTCAGTTTTCCAATAGCCGCCATCTTGTGTTGTTTAACGTTCTATATTCAAATCGAATTTGATAACAGAGAATGTTTCGCAACTGTTTTTATAGTCGTGTTTTGTTTTTTTATTCAATAAACGTGTGTATGTTAACTTTATTGTTATTTGTCCGTTAACAAGCCTTGTAAGGAACTTTTAGCAGTAGAGTTAGAATAAGTAGGTAATCTTGTTTGAAATATTAATTTAATTCGATTCTAAATAGATTACTTCGCATGTCTTTTGTTGTCATTGATATTGTAGTTTACTTTTCCTTGCATATTATTATGCAGCTTATTAGGGATATTTGCGAGTCTGGCGCATGCGTTGGGTCATTCGGTTCCCTTCAAAACGGTTGAGCTAAATGGGCTCATTCATGCGTCATGTTCGTGAACGGGCGCCGTTTGTTGGGACTGGTCTATAGATATGTGTAGTTGTGTACCTACTAAAGTCTAGACAATCTCAAAGTAATCCTCTGTTTATTGTTTAATTATATTACTTCGTTATACACTCGCAAAACAATTACGTTTTAGTAGGTTAGATAACATGTTATGCAAGTAATAACAAGACAATGTTAAAACATCTGATTTTAATGAATTAACGTTCCTAATGATTGTTATTACTTTTTTGGCCCGAATTATAATTACTTAGCCCTATTAGTTAGGTACTCATAGCCGATAGCCTTTTTCCCTAAAAAAATAATGTCAAAAATCTATCTGCAGCAGGGTAAAGAGCCGATAGATCGGTTATTGGGAACTTAAGCCAGTGGCATAGTACGAACTACCGCATGCAGAATTAATAAACTAAGGAAAATTATAAACATGACTGACAGGAAAAACATTTTATTTACAAATATGTAAGTACCTATAATTTGATATTAATATAATGCAATAATATTATGTTACTCGTTTATCAACTGCTAACAGGCGGTGTGCGTCAAAACAGTTGCGCGTGCGCACAAGATAATAATATTAAATAATACACCTTCAAGGAGACAGCGATCCTAATCGCAAATAAGTTTAGTGAGTTTTTAGTCCTATTACTTCTTAATTCAATAATAAAATATAAATATTTTTTTTTACTTTCATCTTTTTACCATAACATTTATGAGCTATATATTGTCATATAGTTCGTGCTGATTTTAATGAAGTTAAAGTCAGTAATGGCTTTCTTTCACTATGTTAACTGCCGACTTCGGCAAGTGACGGTCGGCCAACAAAGGCGACGCAGTTGACAGTTGTCTGCATAATCGGCCTATAATGTTCCCACTGCTGGGACACAGGCCTCCTCTGTGAGAGGGAGTGGGCCGTAGTCCACCACGCGGGCCCAGTGCGGGTTGGTAGACGTCACATGTCTTCGAATTTTTGGTTCTAGGATATGCCGGTTTCCTCACGATGTTTTCCTTCACCAACAGTTGTCTGCCGCTATCATTACTACGTGCGTTGTCGACCGCGGCTGCGAATTGTTGTCAAACGTCTAGCTGCTTACCTACATTCGTTTAGGAGCGGTCAAAAGCGCGAAATGATTGGGTCTTACTGTTACTGTCTTCGCCGGGCAAGCGTCAAAGTCGACCAGTCGACCTAGTGTAAGAAAGTCATAAGGGCCCGATCCCACTGGCGTCTGTTGGGCGTGCGCGTTCCTCTGACGTTTGACCAGCGCCGAGTTTGCGCATATCATTCATCGGATGCGTGTCGCGCGAGCCGCGTGCGCGCAACGTTGGCGCTGGTCAAACGTTAGAGAAACGCGCACGCCCTACAGGCGCCAATGGGATCGGGCCCTAAAGGTCATAAACTCATAAATCGTTTCATCCACAGTGACAGCATTCTTTCTGCTCCTGTCTGTGACGTCAGTTGCTCTTTGGCGAGGCTTGAACTCTGACCAGATCTCCTGTCCTATGTGCCAGGGTCCTTTGACACCCGTGTGCGCGTCGGATGGCCACACCTACTGGAACGAAGAGTGCGTCAAGTGCATCAACCCTCAACTCACTATCAGTCGCAAGGGATTCTGTCCAAGATTTGACTTGGAATTTGAAGGTTGAATAAATACTTTATGTAAAATTACATGAGAGGTAGTGGCGGTCCGAGCGGGGGGGTTCTAGGGGTGATGACCCCCGAAAATCTTACAAAAATGTGCGTAACACAGCTGTGTTACGCACATTTTAATTATATTATATATATTATCAATGTAATAATAACAACAACACATAATTGGTGTTGTGTAATTACACATAATTGGTGTAATAACAAATGTGTTTAATATCAATTTGCGGTATACTTAGATAGCACGTCGGAATTAATCGGTATGCTCCCCCCCCAAAGACTTCGGCTGTGGTATGACCCCCGCACCCAAAGTCTTTTGCTGCGACCGCGCCTGTCCAGAGGTGCAAGGTGTGCTACTTATAGACAAAGTTGAAATGTCTCATGTGCCTATAATTACCAGGGATGTTATGGAGGTGATTTTACCGAAACCGAAGTCTGAGTCGGAGTTTTTTAATTTGATTTGTCGGAGTCAGAGGCGGAGTCGGCGGCAGAAGAGAGATGTGTTAAGGGCAGGCCTAATAAAATATAATAGTTTATACATTATTTAGTCAGACTCTTTAATGTTAATAAAAAAAATTAAGTAATTATTACCGCCGTGCGCAGCCGCATTATTCCGTATGCATCGACCTCCGATTAAAACCTCCGATTGAATACCTGTAACCTGTAACCAGGTATAGATTCCGGCACTAAAGATGATCACAGATCGCGCATGTACATTTTCGGCCTAATAGACAATAGACTGTTGACAATACGTAATAAAGAATGGTCCAATATTAGACGACGAGCATCACGAACCAATCGGCGCCAGCCTCGGCGCCCTCCGTCTTCTTCATTCCGCCAGAGACCGAAAAATCAGTTAATGCGCAGGTGACGTTTGTGATCAAGACTGGTGCCGGGACTTATACTTATCCTGTAATAAATAATTACCTGGGCAACCGAGCTTAGCGCTGGACTTTCTCAGGGATGAAAACCTACCTAGATTAGCTTAGAAAGTAAAACATTATCCTAATACAAAATGTCATCTAAATCAATAGAGCCGTTTCCGATAAACCAATTTTATTTAGGTATACAAGAATTGCTCAAATAAAACAATACCTATATATTTAGATAAATACCTAAAATTGTAGAGTACAGTATGACAAAAATAAATAGTTTCTCATACAAAAATAAGTCGGAAGGTCCGTCTTCCCTTCTTAAATCCTATATGCAGGTTTGATTCCCGCACAGGACAATCGCACCTACGATTCGCGATACAGTAAAAATTCATAGTAGGTATGTGGAATATTTTTAAAAAACGCCGCTACCACTTTCTAGCGAAAAAAAAACTTTAGGTAAATATGCATCCGATTATCCGATTTCTAGTTCTAACATAAAACATAGGTAATATATACTGTTTAAATACCTACTGTGTTAAAATGTACGTAAGATGACTGTAATCAGCCAACATTATCTACAAAACGTGCAAAATTTTGTATTAATTTATCACCAAAACAAATATAATTTCAATGTTATCTCGATTCCGTTCTAACTTTTATAATATAACTTACCTACAAAATATAACGTAGGTTAGTAGGTGTATTAAAATTTTGCGGATTTGCTTATGATAACAAAAATATTTTTATAAAAAAATGTACCTACGCTGTCGGGCGACCCCGTCACGTAAGCTTCGTATATAGAAAGATACAAGGAGAGAGAGAGTCGCATGGAAGGGGCATAACGCTTTTTCCTTAGGTGACGATTTCTACCAATCAACTTCTACCGTAGAACTTCGTTCCAAAAAGATAGAGAGACGTTTCTTAACATTTATTTATTTATTAATTATAACGGTATACACCAATTACAATAATTATTAAGAAGCCTACTTACTTATTTATAGAGACTTAACTAAAAATAAACCATAAATACCAACTTACCTACTTTAAAAGAAAAGAAAAAAAAATCAAACAAGACTAAAAAAAAAAACATTTCAAACACGCAGTCATTCATCCTTCTCACAGAACCGCAAACACTCTCGCAAAATATCCTGCCATCCATCCGCAAACAGATCACATTCAGGATTGGCGCACAGGAGGGCGTTGAGTGCGAACGACAAGCTTAGCTTATAATAAGCTGCTGTGTAGTTTAAATATCTACGTTTATGGGGGTTTAGGGATGTCAATTCTGGGGCTGTACTGTTGTCATCGATGAGAGCCATAGGAACATGGAGCTATACATTTATAGATACAATACCGCTTCCGCCCGCGGGTTCCTACGGCAGTCCCGTATACAGGATGAATCAACACTTTCCTTTAGTTTGCCGCATATCATTACTTCTCAGAAAATGATCCTTAATAACGATATTATCAGATGGTATAATAATACAGGGTGTGTTCTGTTTCAAAATCAACGGGTTTTATTCCCGGCAAGGAAAATTAATCAAAAATCTAATGATGCAGTTTTAGTTTTCATCAAAATCGGCCCCGAGAAACCTTTGAGTATTTTTCGCTATTTCTTATAGTTTCGAAGCTGAGTTGAATAATTCAACCTGTATACGGGACGTATGGCAACCCTTAATCTACAGATGTTACAAAATAACCAGTATCATTGATTTGATAGAGTACTATCAAATCAATGATACTGGTTATTTTGTTACTGCTAACAGCTGTAAAGTATTACAGCTGTTGCAAAACCTTAATAGTTAATTATTAACTCGACATAGCTGTGCCTATCACGGACAAACAGACAAACGAACCTTAATTGATATGAACCGAAACTGAGTTGTCACACGCTGATATTAAACTCATAACTCATAACGTACCTATCATTCATTGTGCGTGTTCTTACTTCTTACATTCAATGTGAAAATATACACATTAATGAAAATCTTAAAAGTTAATTAAAATATTACCATGACGTAAGCAATAAAGCAGTTCGTAAATGCGAAATTAAGACAGGGTGTTGTTTTTTTCTTTACCGTAGTTTGATAATAAATAACAGGATTTAAAGTGCGTTATTTACAAAGTTGAGTGAAAATTTCATCGAAATGGAGGACAAAAAGTGCGATGACAAGAAAATTTGTGAAATATCGAAGATAATGGAAACTTTTGGCAAATATCAGATCATTCAGTATATTCTGATATGTTTGCCTGCCATGTTCGTTACTATGATTAATATTAACTACATATTTGTTGCTGGAGATATTAATTATAGGTGAGTAAAGATTCCTTACAGCACACTTTCTTCATAGCTTACTTTTGTTGGACAAAACAAACCTAATGCAATACCTACTTTAGCTCCGGAGCGAAAGATTAACAACGAAGAGCGGTAGTAAAAACTAATGAAGAGCGGGGGACCCTAAAAGACCCTAATAAATGCTTTTTATTACAATTAGGCGAATCACATTGAAAATATATTAACATAAAGGGTAGTCTCCTTCTATCGCGTATCTATTTCTAACGCGGCGTAAACCCTCCGAGAAGGCCTGCCTTCTAGCCAGGTACTTCTAGCTTCTTCCGTAAAGTGCGGAGTACGATAGGCCTGCTTATACTGCTAATTTACTAATACCTAGGTACATTTTTCTTAGATGTCGAGTCAACGAATGCGAAGGCCAAAACTCAACAAGTTTTTACCCCAGCTGGTGGCCAAACTCAACCTTAGACAGATGCTCAGCCCCGGTGCTCCGTCAAGATGGCGAGCCGCTCTGCACCAACAGCAGTTTCACTGACAAGCTGGAGACGTGCACCGACTGGGTGTACGAGACCAATAACACTGTTGTTGCTGAGGTAATCTAGGTTCGCTTATTTCGACATAATGTACTCAGTAATGATATCAGCCCTACTGTTTATAAACTATCCAACTGCTGGGCATGGGCTTCCTTTCAAAATGAGAGGGGATAGCAGTGGCGTGCAGTGCATATAGGCAAGTAGGCAGTGCGTACCTCATATGATTCAATAAAACTATTTTAACTGTTACTACATAAATAAAATATATCAATCATGACTAATTTATTGATATATAATTATGTATATTGATGTAGTAATAGTTAAAATGGTTTTATTGAACCTTAAGAGGTAGTCACTGCCTACTTGCCTATATGCAATGCACGCGCCTGGGGGATAGGCCATAGTCCATCACGCTTGCCAAGTTCGGATTGGCAGACCTCACATACCTTTAAAAACTTTATGGAGAACTGTCGGGCATACAGGTTTCCTCACGATGTTTTTCCTAAGCAAGTGATATTTAATTTCTATTAGAAAAGTCAGCGGTGCGATGCCTTGCGAACTCTCGAGCCGGTGCGGGCCACCCCCGCCGCACCCCCCTTGTTACGCCACTGTGTGGCCAAAGTCTCAACATTACATAGAAGCTTTTTATTGACATTTTCCAGCTGGACTTGGCCTGCCAGCCATGGAAGACGAACCTGATTGGCACCATCCATAGCACTGGCATGCTCGTCTCCATGGTGGTGTCGGGCTGGATGTCAGACAGGTGATGCTCCATTTATTATGTTTGTAGATGCTTTCACAGCAGTGTTTGTTTAGAAGTTAGGAAAAGGAGCTTTGCGCTCATTAGAGTAAATCATCCATTGCTAAAGACTTCTACCTACAAGCAACAACACAAAACTTTGTAAAATACGGGACCCTAAAAAGAGAATGAGTATAATTCTTGACAAATGAAATCTTGCAGGTTTGGTCGTAAGCCAACGCTGATATTCTGCGTGGTCGGCGGCACCATCGGCCACATCAAGACGTTCGCGACCACGTACTACGTGTACGTCATCATCGAGTTCTTGGAGGCAGCTGTCACGGGTGGCTCATACTCCGCTGCCATGGTCATATGTGAGAACATAACATATTCGCCGCTTTTGGGAACCTATTTCACATCAAGCAACTTTCACTCGAAAGTCTGCCGAGACTGTTTCTTCGCTGGTTTCATGTAACTTTTTTTTCACAATTAACCTATGCTATGAAAATTAAGAACTTATCATATTTTTCTTTTGATTCCAGTGTTAGAGATAGCAAGCACGAAGCACAGACTGCTATCAGGAGTACTATTTGCATATGCGATATACGTCGGCGAGTGCATGTTCGCTTGCATCGCTATGTTCGTGCCTTACTGGAAGACAATTATCCGTATTATAAACGGCCCACTCATCTTCTTCATCACCTACATCTTCCTCGTCTATGAGAGCCCTAGATGGCAAATCGTTAATGGGAAACTTGACAAAGCGAAAGAATCAATGAAACGAATAGCAGAAACGAATAAAATTAAAATCAATTACGAAGAATTGGCCCAAATGACTGATGCTGAACTGAAACAAAAGTTTGATATTAGTGAATATCAGATTAAAGAGAGTTACGGAGATATTTTTACGTCTAAATCGATACTGAAGAGGTTAGTAGTGGTGGGGGTGTGCCGGTTCACGTCAAGTTTCGTGTACTACGGCTTGATGATAAACTCGGTGTGGCTGCCGGGTGATAAGTACGTGAACTTCTTGCTGTCCACCGTGATGTCGTTTCCAGGAGAGATGCTGTGCTTGTACCTGATGAATAAGTATGGGAGAAAAGTGCCGTTGATGGTCGGATATATCATATGTGGCGCAGTATGCGTTGTATCTGCGATTGTTCCCGATAGTGAGTCAAATATTTATTTTATTATTATTAAGTATTATATGAATATTTAGAGCAGCGATTTGCCACGTTTATGTTTCCTTTAAACGTTTTTTGTATTATATGTAAGGCATTGCAGGGTGTGAACAAAACCACGTGTCCAAAAATAGACGTGTTCGCAGTACCTACATCGATCAAATTCAACCTATTTAAATTAGTCGCTCTGTAAAAATTGAGTGCCAAGTTTACAATGATGACTTTTAATCTTTCCAGGATACGTGTGGGCCAAGATTACGTTGTTCCTTCTGGGCAAGGTGGTGATAGCAGCGTGTTTCACGGGTGCCATCACGTACACCATGGAGCTGTTCCCCACCAGCGTGCGGGGCACGCTACTGGGGCTCGGATCCTTCGCGTCTAGACTTGGTGGGATGCTGGCGCCACTCAGTCCTATTCTGGTAAACACACTAAACTGACCAGCTGCGTTATAAGTTCATTAAAGTCCTAAAACTTTTATGGCATGCGAAAGCTCCAAAATATCCACAGAGTAGAAGCAATTAGTTTGCGCTAAAGCTAGTTGGAGAAAAGATCTAGGCCATTATAGGCTATCAGGCGGATTGGACAAGTGGTGAAACCCGCCTACTGTTTTGTCTGTTTGTACTGTCACAGGTTTATCTCAGTAAAGGTTTTAGTTAAAATCGCACATCGTCTCGTAATAAATTAAATCTGTTTTCTATAAGCTCTTCTTTCATACCTCTTTATTTTCCTTCTTGCAGAACACGGTATCAACGGCTTTACCATTCACGTTGTTCGGCTGTTCCGCCATCACGGCGGGCACACTTCTCTGCCTAACTCCTGAGACGAAGGGCATGCCTCTCTTTGACACCATCAAACAAGTGGAAGAAAGTGACAGAGTCGGTAAAGTCAGCAGAGCGGAGAAACTAGAAAAAAGTGTAGACTGCTCGATGGAAACTGTTGTTAGTAAAATATAATTGTATTTTTAAAGTTAGGTAATAAAGTATTGAAATTGAATGTAGTTTTCTTTCGTATTTCACCCAGTTTCGGGAAACACTTACTCCGGCAGGGTATTCCATTGTTTTGCAGTTCTCACAATGGAAATCAAAGCACTTCGGTTTTTGGTAAGTATATCAATCATGATATGATGACGCTTTTTCGTGCTTCTGGCCTTCCGATAGAAAAAAGGGTACCTACCCACTTTTACTCAAAGTTGTTCATAGATCAGTAGACGGATTGGCTAGTAACATGTGATTACATGACAGGTAACAGGTAATAGATAATTTCAGATATGGGAGGTCAGCCCAAGGCGGCCACCATCCGTACGATCTCTTTCGAGGCGGCGAGCCTCTTTGCCGGATCCCCGCCCGGGGATCTCGAGGCTGAACTTCTTGCGTCGCTATATCGGTGGCGCGGGGATGCAGCGGAGCGGGGCGAACGCCTGGTGCCTCGACAGGTTAAAGCATAAAGGGCTGAGCTCTGCCAGATCCTTGTGGCGGAATGGGAGCAACGACTTGCGCGACACAGCGCAGGGCACGCCGCAATAGCGGCGGTAAAGCCCGTGATGAGGGAATGGCTCGGGAGACGGCATGGCGCCCTTAGCTTCCGTCTTACACAGGTGCTTTTCGGACACGGGTACTTCGGAAGGTGCCTATGCCGCATAGCCGACGCCCGGTTGCTACCATTGCGGTTGATTGCGGTGACTGCCCCGACGACACGGCGCAGCACACACTGGAGGAGTACCCAGCTTGGGCAGTGCAGCGCCGTGACCTCGTCGCGGTAGTCGGTGTTCGGGTGGCCGTGGTTGAGGCCATGGTCGGCAGCGAGACGCGCCTGGAACGCCGTCGCCTCCTTCTGCGAGGAGGTAATGGACGCCAAGGAGGCGGTGGAAAGGGAGAGGGAGGCGGTGTCCTCTCTCCCCATCCGCAGCAGATGCACCGGGCGCGCTAGGGCGGCTAACGATCTCCGGCCACCATAGGGTGCGGCCTGCGGGCGGCGGACTTTATGCGTCCGTCGCCCGAACAGAAACAAGCTGGAGACGGTGGCGCGCACGCCTCTCAAGTGGAATTGCGGCCGTAGGGTGACGGCCGCAGAGGGTGACGGGGCCGCCATTAACATCCACCGGTGTAATACCTGCCGAGGGTGCGGACGAATGCGCGAGCGTCTCCCGCGCCCCTGTTAACAGGTAGTTAGAGGAACTCCAGGGTGGTTTAGTCAGTAAGAGTCTGACAGATACTTCCATGTGGATTTCCACCTTGAAAAAAAAAGCAGCTCTTAAACAGCTCTTAGGTATAAGTCAATTGTCATCTCTATTCATTGTTATATACAATATAACGAATGACAATAAGGATAGTTGTATATTTAATCAGTGGTTAAAGTTATAATGAGTAACAGGTGTGGGTGTCTTCAAGTCGCCAGTGAATTCGTTCCTTCTAGGCAAGCGTGCGCCACTTTGTAGGAATCGCGTATTTCAAGCTATGTCTGGCCACCTTTAGAGTATTTAAGCTTATTATTAACAGAGCTAAGAAATACGTAAGAAAACTACATTCAATTTCAATACTTTATTACCTAACTTTAAAAATAAAATTACATTTTACTAACAACGGTTTCCATCGAGCAGCATACACTTTTTTCTAGTTTCTCTGCTTTGCTGACCTTACCGACCTTGTCGCTTTCTTCCACTTGTTTGATGGTGTCAAAGAGAGGCATGCCCTTCGTCTCAGGAGTTAGGCAGAGGAGTGTGCCCGCCGTGATGGCGGAACAGCCGAAGAGTATAAGTGGTAAGGCCGTTGATACCGTGTTCTGCAAGAAGGAAAACAAGGAGGGATGGAAAAGAGCTAGATAGTTTTGATTTAGCACGAGACGATGTGCGATTTTAACTAAAGCCTTTACTCAGAACCTGTGACAGACGTACAGACAGGCAAATGACATAACATTCAGCCGGGTCCGATCCGCCTGATTGATTGATTAGATAATTTAATAATGTAGATGTGTGATGTAGAAATTCAAAGAATTCCCGGTTACATAGAAATTACATATAACTAGCTGTGCGATGTGCTGATTGATTTTATCATTCATCCATAGCGAACCGATATCCGATATTATCGGTGTTGGATCAGACGAGTGAAAAGCCGCCCTAAGTACCTGCTAGAGTCGCGTTACAAAACATAAAAAAGTCTGCATTTTTTATTAGATTAGGTACACATCTTTGTGAAGATGTGAAGACACTTTTAAATTAGCATAAATCTTTTCTCCAACTAGCTTTAGCACAAACTGATTGCTTCTACTCTGCGGACATTTCGCAGCTTCGCATGCCTTTATATAAGTTCTAGGATATTATTAAACTTTTTAACGCATTGAACGTTAGGTAACGATCATCGACTAGTCGATACAGGTTTTTGATTTTTAATAGATAGGTAGTGTTTACCAGAATAGGACTAAGTGGCGCCAGCATCCCACCAAGTCTAGACGCGAAGTATCCGAGCCCCAGCAGCGTGCCCCGCACGCTGGTGGGGAACAGCTCCATGGTGTACGTGATGGCACCCGTGTAACACGCTGCGATTACCACCTTGCCCAGAAGAAACAACGTTATCTTTGCCCATACGTATCCTGGAAAGATTACCTAAAAGTTAATATCTACGCAACTTTCACTAGCAAAGCGACTAATATTTTATAGGGAGGTACAGCAGTTGACTTTGATTGATGTTGGTTGTACTGTATCACGTACCTACATTTTTGGACACGGTTTTGTTCACACTCAGTAATGCCTTACATTTAGCAATAAAACGTTTAAAGGTTTATGGAGTGATAGGATTTAATACTATTACTTTAGTATTAAGTATTAATGACTAATCGCTGCACTAAATATTAATTATAAATAAATAAAAGGAGATGTTTCATCATGGAACTGGCCAGTTCCATGATGAAACATCTCCTTTTATTTATTTATAATTAATATTTTTTTTCTATGTAGCGTACGTATTCACGTACGCTACATAGAAAATAGGAAAAGAATAGGAGATTTACATAAAAATATTATTAAATTCATTTGAAGAAGAGTACAGTCGTAAAAAAATAATTTGAGATGAAGTTTTTCATTATGATATCCCTATTTTTAGGGCGGCCATGACAGTTGAGTTTGACAGTTTTGTTATATGAAGTGTCGTTTGAGTCGTTTTCTACACGCGTGGTGGATTGGATGTTGCCATTTTGACTGACATTGACATATCAACAGTTGTCAAAATGACGTTTCACTTAATTCAGTTGTCGATTGTTGACAATGAAAAGAATGAATTACAATTAATCGAAGTACCTAATATGAAAGAAAATAAACATTAGGAACCGGTTACTATGATGTATAGCTTGCGTACGTAGACCACTCCCAGGCTCCATACATTTCTGAAACATCTCCTTTGACTTACTATCGGGAACTATCGCAGACACAACGCATACTGCGCCACATATGACAAATCCGACCATCAAGGGCACCTTCCTTCCATACTTGTTCATCAGGTACAAGCTCATCATCTCTCCTGGAAACGACATCACGGTGGACAGCAAGAAGTTCACGTACTTATCCCCCGGCAGCCACACCGAGTTTATCATCAAGCCGTAGTACACGAAACTTGATGTGAACTGGCACACTCCCACCACTAGTAACCTCTTCAGTATCGACTTAGACGTGAAAATATCTCCGTAACTCTCTTTAATCTGATATTCAGTAATATCAAACTTATGTTTCAGTTCAGCATCAGTCATTTGGGCCAATTCTTCGTAATTGATTTCAATTTTATTCGTTTCTGCTATTTGTTTCATTGATTCTTTCGCTTTGTCAAGTTTCCCATTAACGATTTGCCATCTAGGGCTCTCATAAACGAGGAAGATGAAGGAGATGAAAAAGATGAGTGGGCCGTTTATGATGCGGATGATTGTCTTCCAGTAGGGCACGAACATGGCGATGCAAGCGAACATGCACTCGCCGACGTATATCGCATATGCAAATAGTACTCCTGATAGCAGTCTGTGCTTCGTACTTGTTATCTCTAACACTGGAATCAAAAGAAAAACATGATACATTTTTAATATTCATAGCATTTGTGTTCTGACAGGTCAAGGTTACATAAGGTTAAGGTCACGGTTAACGTCAAGATTAAGGTCAAGGTTACATACGAAGAATCCTCAGCAGACTTTACACTGAAAGTTGCTTGATGTGAAATAGGTTTCAAAAGTGGTGAATAGGTTATGCACTCACATATGACCATGGCAGCGGGGTAGGAGCCACCCGTGACAGCTGCCTCCAAGAACTCGATGGCGACGTACACGCAGTACGTGGTCGCGACCGTCTTGATGAGGCCGATGGTGCCGCCGACCAGGCAGAATATCAGCGTTGGCTTACGACCGAACCTGCAAGATTTCATTTGTCAAGAATTAATAAATAAATAATAATAATTAATTGAACCATTGGTACATCATAAAGTTCCATACGGTGGTCCCCAAACTAGGCGAAGCCTGTATCTTGGGGACCAGAGTTGCGATGACATAGGTATAATTATAAAGAGAAAAATCAAAGGGAAAAAACAAATAAACAATTTAGAATTATATTGACACTTCTCTTTACAAAGTTTTGTGTTGTAGGTAGAAAAAAGTCTAGTAATGCATAATTTACTCAAATGAGTCCAATAAGCTCCTTTTCTTAACACGGCAGTGATAAGGTCTACACACACATTATAAATGGAAGATCACCTGTCTGACATCCAACCGGTCACCACCATGGAGACGAGCATGCCAATGTTATGGATTGTGCCAATCAGGTTCGTATTCCACGGCTGACAGGCCAAATCCAGCTAAAAATTGTCAAAAAAAAGCTTCACCAACAGCGTTAGGTAATGTTGAGACTTTGGCCACACATAAGTAGGTACTACACAGTGGCGTAGGTAGGGGTGTAAGGCGGGGGCGACCCACACCGCAGCATGAAAAAAATAAGAACTTACATTTTTGTAAGTTTTTATTTCACAATCGTCGTGGAATGGGATTTTGGGAGTTGTGACAATTTGCTTGTAGAGGTAAGTATATCAGTTGCATCGTGTGAGAGGAGTTTCAGCCATTGCGGTGTATAGTGTATAACCTCAATAGTCAATGATTTCAGCATAATTAATTAAAAATTACTTGCAACAATGAACCAAATGAGACAAACCAATAAAACACAAGACAAAACAAAATATTAATTTTGACATTAATATTTTGTTTTGTGTTGTGTGTTTGTTCCGAGTTCCAAGCAGTTAAAGCTAAAAAGAAGAGATTTTAAATGTTTTTGCATGATTTATGTATGTAAGAGTATGTTAATTGCACTCTCATTCTTTTTTTTTCCATACCTAACTTCAGTTTCAATTATTGGGATGACACCACAATATCGGCAACAGCGGTCGACAGCAGCTGCTGCTGCGGTTTACCGCTGTTGCCGGCGTCGGAATTTTCCTTTACACTATGTCAAAATAGGGGCAGTGATAGATAGCCTAGTGGTATGGCCATGCGCCTTCCACGGCCAAAGATTAAAGTTCGATCCCAAGGCACGCACCGCTAACTTTTCTATTAGAAACAAAATTATCACTTGCTTTAGCGGTGAAGGAATAACATCGTGAGCAAAGTGTATGAGAGCCCTCCATAAAGTTATTGAGGGTGTATGAAGTCTGCCAACCCGCACTTGATCAGCGTCATGGTGCCTATCATAGCCGCACACACAGAATAATATTGACAATACAAGTTTGCCAATAATATTGAACAATATTTAGACCCGTACACTGCGCAATACTAATGACAATTATTTTATACGCCCCGCACACATGCAATATTATTGACAATATCCACATTATTGTCAATAATATTGCGTGTGTGCGGCTAGCCTTTGGCCTATCCTCTCATTCTGAGAGAAGACCTGTACCCAGCAGTGTGACAGTTTAATAACAGGGCTTATATTATTATTATATTATGTCAAAATATGTGAAACCTAGATTACCTCCGCAACAACAGTGTTGTTGGTCTCGTACACCCAGTCGGTGCACGTCTCCAGCTTGTCAGTGAAGCTGCTGTTGGTGCAGAACGGCTCGCCATCTTGACGGAGCACCGGGGTTGAGCATCTGTCTATGGTTGAGTTTGGCCACCAGCTGGGGTAAAAACTTGTTGAGTTTTGGCCTTCGCATTCGGGGACTCGACATCTAAGAAAAATGTACCTAGGTATTAGTAATACAGCTTCAGCTGGAGTACCCCAAGGGCTTAGTTGTCTAACTCTCGATAGCAAGCGATAGGTTGTAAGATAGATAATAATTATATCTACATTGCATGGTTCCCTGTTTTCCTGACAGAGGGCCAAATTCTGGACATGCCAGGAAAATTTCAGACATCCTAAAAGCCTAAGTACCTACCTATTTTAATAAATGCTTTGACTTTGAGGGGCCGGGCTCTTCATTGACTTTTTTGACATTGACTTCGAAAAGTCAGCGGTGCGTGCCTCGGGATCGAACTCGAACCACTCGCCGTGGGAGGTACATGGTTAAACCACTAGGCTATCACTTACGTTATAACCACATAGTAATTTATGGCTGGGAATGGTGTCTCGAACTAACCTGTATATATGTGTGCGTAGATAGATACCTACACACACACATGTATATTATATTGTATTTTTACTATTTTGTTGATAATATTACACTTTCAAATTCTGCTAGTATTTACTAACAGAATCTGAAAGTGTCCCTACCTAGTCAACATTCTAGAAAAAAAAGAAAGATGATTAAAAACAAACGCTTAGCTAATTTATTTCATCAAAACAGAACAGACAAACATGTAGGTATAGGTCACAGTATAGGTACACTTACACCTGACTTGAACACTTATAAATTGTAAGTATACACCATTAAAAAAATCAATTATTTTAGTATACACTTCAGCCGAAATGACGCCTATGTCCATCGCTGGACATAAGCATCGCCACATTGACCGATCCTGCATTTCCCGGATCCAGCGGATTTCCGCGGCCTTCACCATGTCATCGGTCCAGGTCCACCTTGTGGGAGGTGAGGGAGGTCCCGTCTACCCAGAGTCCAGACCACCCCAGACTGCGTCTCCCAGTATGCGGTCGCCACTCCAAAACTTTTCGACCCTATCGGCTATCTGTTCTGCGAGTACCTAATGTGCCCCGCCAAATTATTGTTAATAAATTCTTTATTTTTTCACTTCTCTTCTTCGTTATGGCATAATTTGTTAATAATTTCAAATAATTTGTGAATTGTGTTTAATCAGTTTGATGGTTGCTAGGAAGTTTTGTTTTATCTTAAATCTGAATGAAGAACAAGAAAATCATTACCATCTTGTGAACTACTTTATCAAAAATGTTAAAAAAGTTGCTAAGACAACACTAGTAGGTGGTGTAACGTTTTTGTAATTTGCATTTGCACTAAGATACCCCCCCCCCCTGGTGGTAATCAAGTGGTAATGAATTCACACTACTACAATCGCATGTGTCTATGTCACTCAAAATAGAAAAACTTTAAAAAAAAAGTAAAAACCGCTTTTAAAAAGATCACAATAATGTAACATATGTTTGAAACAGTTTCGGAAGTCGGTGCTGAATCAAAGCAAATCAAAAATCGAATCTGTTTCAAACAGGTGTAGGTGTACAATTGTACATACCTTTATGAATATTATAATAAATGCTTTGACTTTGAGGCGCCGGGCTCTTCATTGCTAGATCTTTCGCTCCAGTGATAAAGTATTTCATCAGGTTTGCTTTGTCCAACAAAAAAAGTAAGCTATGAGGAAAGTGTGTAGTAAAAAATCTTAACTTACCTATAATTAATATCTCCAGCAACAAATATGTAGTTAATATTAATCATAGTAACAAAAATTGAAGGCAAACATATCAGAATATACTGAATTATCTGATATTTGCCAAAAGTTTCCATTAACTTCATTATATTCTTGTCACCGCACTGTTCGTCTGCCATTCGAATAGATTTTCACAAAAGTAAAGTAATTTTCACTAAAGTAGATTTTCAATCAAATAACTAAGGTAAACTACTAGTGCCTAGGGACTTCAAAATATAGTAATCATTATTTTGTGGATTTGTTTTTGAAGCTAAATATGCTAAACACGTGTGGCCAATGTTAACGCTTAGAGATCACCAGTGAACTAAAGGTGTCCTATAGGTAAATAGAAAAAAAGCTACCTGCACTCATTCAACCTTTTATTAGGTATGTGACCGCAAGCGCTGTACCGCGCCTTAGGAAGCTGCGCGGCGAGACGGGGGGTGGAGCGACCAGCTGATCGGTCATTTCGAACGTCGATAGCACATGTTTATTTGCAGCAGACGGTGTACGTCATATATAATTCATTTATTTCAAGTAACATTGACTCATTATAAATACATTAGAATACACACACAGTCCCGTTAGGTATTATATAAAATCAATCAACAATCAATTAACATAAAAACACACACATAACAATTAATTCAAATGATCATTCCCGGCGTGAAATGTGTAGCTCGCAACAGTGAGTTATGTAGGGACAATCGAGCCTCTCCGCGATCGCGGCCAGCATGCTGTTGGCGCTCCCCCGCACTCGCCGCACCAGCGACGTGCCTCTCTTGCGCATTGTTGTGTAGAAGCAATCTACGCGCGCTTCCGCGAACATTGCTGATGCGCTGCAATAGCGTGGGAGCCCCAACATCATCCTGAACGCGTTGTTAAATTGGCACGAAGGGCGCTGTACGATTTTTGCGTGTAGTCTGTCCACAGGCTGCACGTGTAGAGTGAAGTGCAGTAGGCTCTAAAAAGAGTGATTTTAACATCAATTGAGCAACGTGCGAACCTGCGGATCACCATGTTCGCTCTGACCGACAGCGCCTTCCGCTCCCGTTCCATATCTGCATCATCTTTCAGGGCAGGTGTAACCAAATGGCCAAGGTACTTAAAAATATCTACCCTTTGTAGAGGCGAACCATTTAATTTTACAGGTGGCATTTCCGTTACTTTTCTTGGCCCGCCCTGAAAAACCATACACTGGCTCTTTTTTACATTATACAGCAGCCCATGATCAGCTGCATAACCCTCACAGATACTCATCAGCTTTCTAAGTCTACAGACCGAGGCGTTCAGCAGCACCATATCGTCCGCGTAGCTGATGTTATTAAAACAGACGCCATCTATGTAACAAGTAACAATCTATATGTTGCTCACTGAGCTCCTCGATCAGTCCATTAATGTACAGGTTAAAAATGGAGGGTGAGCTCAGCCCCCCCTGCCTCACACCACATTCCAACCTGTACGGATCCGACAATGTGCCCGCCCATTTTACGTTGTTCACCTGGTTCCCGTACCAATACTTAAAGATGTTAATGATTTCATTTGGTATACAGGATGATCTCATTTTATTCCACAGTATATCATATGAGACCAGGTCAAAAGCTTTGGAAAGGTCGAGGAAACAAGCGTACACAGATGTATTTCTGGCAGTATAGTATTTAACAACACTCTTCAGGCACAATATTGCAGTTTCTGTTGACAATCCCGGCCGAAACCCCAACTGATTATTGTGTAACTTTACGTATTTGTTTAATTGTGCATTCAGAATGCTGTTAAACACCTTTGCAACTATTGTTGCCAGGGAAATAGGTCTGTAGTTAGATATATCTGACAAATCTCCTGCCTTGTTTTTTACTACAGGAACTACAATGGTTCTCATCATGTCGGTAGGTAGGCGTAGGTATGAGTGTGATATGCAAAAATTGTACAACATAGCCAACACTCTGCACATGTGAGGCCCGGCGTGTTGCACGTTAAACCATCATGGCCAGGGGATTTACCTTTTGAAATAGATTTCACTGCCCTTTTTACATCCCTCGCCGTGATTCTAGTTTCAACACATTCCCCATTCCCCCCACCCTTTATCTGAGACGATGATGGTCCTAACGATGACCTTACAACAAATGCACATGAGATAAATTATCCAAAGATGATTTGAGGTCTATCTTGTGATGTCAAAGCTGTTAGGCCGCGGCCGCATCGGTACGCGCGACGTGATGGCGGCGGCGGCGGCGATTTCGTGAAAATAACTTCATATAAACATATTATGTTGGTGACCGCACTGCAGAAACGACAAGCGAAATTTATTTATTCAGGAAATCGCCGTCGCATACCGGTGCGGCCGCGGCCTTATTTATAATGTGGCCGAATATTCTCGTAAAAGAAAATCAGACAAAGTAAGCTTATACAAAACTGACGCAAATAGCTGTGAGAATTGAACCCTCATAAGCGGCATCGAACCTTTAAGTCTAAGGAGAGACGTGCGTTTGTCGTCTCTTTTTGTGTTTTCCCGCCGTGAGCATCATCTCGAACAATTCCTCGGAACACAACCCATCATGGTTGTGTTCCGAGGAATTGTTCGAGATGATGCTCACGGCCACTTTTTACCATCGCATCGCTCGCCAGAGAGTTCATCTTCACTCGCTTCGATTGTGGAGAATGAAATTCCTGGCAAGGTTTTCCCGGGGGACTACAGTATAAGATTCTTCATAGGCTATGTAACCGCTTACCATAAAGTAGGCCGTACGCATGTTTGCTACCATCGTGGTATAAAAAAATTGCTTATTAAATATTTTTATTTTTTATTTTACCAGCGTCTCTGAATTGTTTATTTTTAACCGACGAAGTTGGTTATAAGTACTTATAAGTTGTTAACTTTGATTCTCTTGCTTGCTTTTCTACAATATAAATTAAATTAAATATAAATTATGGTTGCCTGGAAGAAATCGCAGATAGCGATAAGGCCGCCCATTGTATGTTTTTAAATAAGAATGTTCTTTTATACTGTAATATTTGGTGTGCAATAAAATATATAATAAATAAAATAAAAATAATTTGCAAACAATATCATAAAAATTATTCTGTTTGAAGTCGTCTGTCACCCCCAAGGCGCGGTATAGCGCTAGCCGTCATACCTACTATAACGTAACCTTGACATTAGTAGCTATTTAAACATGTTTTTTTTATACTTATAGCAGTGCCAGAATATCTGTCCACTGACTGGTATTGTGTGTCCAGTATTAGAATTGTTGTCCAATAACTGTATATTTTGGTATTTTTTATTTCCTATAAATCATTTCACTATATTATTTTAAACAAAGGCAGAAAATTATAGAATAAAAAATGTACTACTAAAATTTTAGTACATACCTTACATATTTAGCTTCAACCTCGCGCAATAATTATTACTATTTAAAGTCCCATTAGTGTCCAGTCACTAGTAGTTTACCCTAGTTATTTTAGTGAAAATCTATTCGAAATGGCAGACAAACAGTGCGGTGACAAGAATATAACGAAGTTAATGGAAACTTTTGGCAAATATCAGATAATTCAGTATATTCTGATATGTTTGCCTGCAATGTTCGTTACTATGATTAATATTAACTACATATTTGTTGCTGGAGATATTAATTATAGGTGAGTAAAGATTCTTTACAGCACACTTTCCTCATAGCTTACTTTCTTTGTTGAACAAAACAAACCTGATGAAATACTTTATCACTGGAGCGGAAGAGCCCGGCCCCTCAAAGCGTATATTATAATAGGTAGGTAGGTACTAGCTTTTAGGAAGTCTGGAATTTTCCTGAGATGTCCGAAGTTTGGCCTTCTATGGCCTCTGTCAGAGAAACAGTGAAAATCTGTAATTGTCAGCAGTTTTTGAAATTGAAAAAGGAAAATATAAGTCCCTAGTAGATACATTTTTGCGAGATAAAAAATAGCCTATGTGACAATAATGTAGCTTTATATTGGTGAAAAAAAACTTTTCAAAAAAAAGTAAAAACCGCCTTCAAAAAGATCATAATAGTGTTACTTATGTTACCTATGTTTGAAACTTTGATTATTTATATGTCTAGATTGCGCGTCGCCCAGTAATCCCGTTTTTGAAATGGTCCAAAAATTGACAGGCTTATGTGAGTGACAGCATTGTCTTACACTCGTGTCATTTCAAGTCATTTGCGTGTTATTTGTCCATGTGTGCATTTATTTGCAGCTATTATGGAGAACACGTTTACCTATACTTTTTTCTACGTATTTGGGGCCGCGACAGTCCATCTAGACATATAAACAATCAAAGGTTTGAAACAGTTTCGGAAGATGCTGCCTCGAGCGACTCGAGAAGGTATGGCGAAATAGAGGCATCAACCGCAAAACAAAAATCAGACTCATGCGGACCCTTGTCTTCTTGATATTCCTTTAAACGTCTGAAACCTGGACATTGAAAGCCCGAGTGCGCTCGAGGTTTGACGCATTCGAAATGTGGTGCTGGCGTACGATGCTCCGTATATCTTGGACAGAACGTCAGACAAATGAGTCAATTCTCAAGGAATTGCACGTAAATAAGCGCCTTTCTGCCATCTGCCGGGATAGAGTCCTTAAATTTTTCGGACACACCGTCAGGAGAGACCCAGATAGTCTAGAAAGACTTCTAATAACTAGTGCGGTTAAGAAAAAAAGAGGGAGAGGACGCTCGCCGACGAGGTGGACCGATACAACTCAAGAAGCCACCGGGACCACCCTTCAGACAGCCGTCCAGCGCAGGATCGAGTGGCCTGGAGAATGATGGGGGCGAGATACCTATATAGTCACGTCTCTCAGTCATCAAGATACGAACAAGAAGAAGATAAAGAGTCTCGGGTTTCTGACATAAACACTAACTATAGACTTCGAATTAGTTATTTTCTCGAACTTAACCCGAAAATATGAAGTAGGTAAATTAAAAATAAATACAAATACTTACAGAAAGAACATTTAACTCTCGTCCAAATACACAAGTGTGTTTGGTCGTGAGTTGACACAAAGACTTTTGAGTTTGGTACGGGGCTACATGAAACGACATTCTGAAAAGAATTTACTAAAAAGTCAGGGACATTGTCATGTTTCATTAATTTATACTGTTCCTGTAAACTCCGCCATTATCTATCTCACAACCTATCGCTCGCTATCGAGAGTTCGACAACTAAGCCCTTGGGATACTCTAGCTTAGGCTGTATTACTAATACCTAGGTATATTTTTTTTAGATGTCGAGTCCACGAATGCGAAGGCCAGAAGTCAACAAGTTTTTACCCCAGCTGGTGGCCAAACTCAACCATAGACAGATGCTCAACCCCGGTGCTCCGTCAAGATGACGAGCCGTTCTGCACCAACAGCAGCTTCACTGACAAGCTGGAGACGTGCACCGACTGGGTGTACGAGACCAACAACACTGTTGTTGCTGAGGTAATCTAGGTTACAGTTATTTTCACATAATATAATAATAATATCAGCCCTGTTTATAAACTGTCCTACTGCTGGTACAGGTTTCCTCTCTGAATGAGAGGGGATAGGCCATAGTCCACCAAGCTGGCCAAGTGCAGGTTGACAAACTTCTCACACCCTCAAGAACTTTATGGAGAACTCTCATACATGTAGGTTTCCTCACGATGTTTCTTATTCACCGTTAAAGCAAGTGATAATTGTCACAACTCCCAAAGTCCCATTCCACGACGATTATGAAATAAAAACTTACAAAAATGTAAGTTTTTATTTTTTTCATGCTGCGGTGCGGGTCGCCCCCGGCTCACACCCCTAGCTACGCCACTGTGTAGTACCTACTTATGTGTGACCAAAGTCTGAACATTACCCAACGCTGTTGGTGAAGCTTTTTTTGACATTTTTCAGCTGAATTTGGCCTGTCAGCCGTGGAATACGAACCTGATTGGCACCATCCATAGCACTGGCATGCTCGTCTCCATGGTGGTGTCAGGTTGGATGTCAGACAGGTGATCTTCCATTTATGTGTAGATATCCTTTCACTGCAGTAAAGAATTTTACCTACATCACAAAACTTTGTAAAAAAAAGAGAATGAGATTCTTCACCAATGACATCTTGCAGGTTCGGTCGTAAGCCAACGCTGATATTCTGCGTGGTCGGCGGCACCATCGGCCTCATCAAGACGTTCGCGACCACGTACTACGTGTACGTCATCATCGAGTTCTTGGAGGCAGCTGTCACGGGTGGCTCCTACCCAGCTGCCATGGTCATATGTGAGTACATAACCTTTCACCACTTTTGAAACCTATTTCACATCAAGCAACATTCAGTGGAAAGTCTGTCGAGGCTGTTTCTTCCCTAGTTTTATGTAACCTTGACCTTTCAAAACATAAATGCTATAAATATTAAGAATTTATCATGTTTTTCTTTTGATTCCAGTGTTAGAGATAACAAGTACGAAGCACAGACTGCTATCAGGAGTTCTATTTGCATATGCTGTCTACGTCGGCGAGTGCATGTTCGCTTGCATCGCCATGTTCGTGCCTTACTGGAAGACAATCATCCGCATCATAAACGGACCGCTCATATTCTTCATCACCTACATCTTCCTGGTCTATGAGAGCCCTAGATGGCAAATCGTTAACGGGAAACTTGACAAAGCGAAAGAATCAATGAAAAGAATAGCAGAAATTAATAAAATTAAAATTAATTACGAAGAATTGGCCCAAATGACTGATGCTGAGCTGAAACAAAAGTTTGATATTGCTGAATATCAGATTACAGAGAATTACGGAGATATTTTCACGTCTAAGTCGATACTGAAGAGGTTACTAGTGGCGGGGGTGTGCCGGTTCACGTCAAGTTTCGTGTACTACGGCTTGATGATAAACTCGGTGTGGCTGCCGGGGGATAAGTACGTGAACTTCTTGCTGTCCACCATTATGTCATTTCCAGGAGAGATGCTGTGCTTGTACCTGATGAACAAGTACGGAAGGAAGGTGCCGTTGATGGTCGGATTTATCATATGTGGTGCAGTGTGCGTTGTATCTGCGATAGTTCCCGATAGTGAGTCAAATTTTATTTATTTATTATTAATACATATTTAAAGCAGCGATTAGCCAATAATACTAAAGTAATAGTATTAATTACTATTACTCCTTATATTTCCTTTGTACATTTTACTGCTAAATGTAAGGCATTACTGAGTATGAACAAAGCCACGTGTCCAAAAATTTACGGTACACAGTACCTATATCGAACAAATTCAACAGCTGTATGTGTGTACCTGTAAAATATTAGTTGCTTTGTGAAAATTACGTAAATGTTAACTTCTAATCTTTCCAGGATACGTGTGGGCGAAGATTACGTTGTTCCTTCTGGGCAAGGTGGTAATCGCAGCGTGTTACACGGGTGCCATCACGTACACCATGGAGCTGTTCCCCACCAGCGTGCGGGGCACGCTGCTGGGGCTCGGATCCTTCGCGTCTAGACTTGGTGGGATGCTGGCGCCACTCAGTCCTATTCTGGTAAACACTATCTATTAAAAAACAGGTTTAAGAAAACCGACTTCCAAAAAATACACGAAAAACTATAAAATAAAAATGTTAAACTTCCATAAATAAAAATCTAAATGTATATTGAAGTCGGCGGGGCCTCTTCTTCAGGTTTTTACCTCTCAGTCTTTGAACACGAAGAACGTGCGCAGTGTGTGTACGTGCAGCTTGCTTTGCGCCTCGACAAGTTAACATTTCCTTTCATTCCTCCTTAATCTACAATGTTGCTTATTTTTATGCTGGGCCCCGCCGACTTCAAAAGAATCACGTAAATCGGCTCAGAGATGACGGAGTAATCGGTGTACATATATGAAAAAAAACCAAGCGAATGCAGAACCTCCTCCTTTTTGGAAGTCGGTTAAAAAATCACAAACCTGCTGTATCGACTAGTCGATGATCGTGACCTAACGTTCAATGCGTTAAAAAGTTTAATAATATCCTAGAACTTATAAGGCATGCGAAGCTGCAAAATGTCCATAGAGTAAAGGCAATCAGTTTGTGCTAAGGTTAGTTGGAGAAAAGATCTAGGTATGCTATGAATTTAAAAGTGTTTTTAGTAAAATCTGACCACACACACATCGGCTAGATGTGGAATTGATGGTTTATATCTGAGCTTTAACTAAAATCGCACAACGTCTCGTGCTAAATCAAATCTATTTCTTTTCCATACCCCCTTGTTTTTCTTCTTGCAGAACACGGTATCAACAGCCTTACCATTGACATTGTTCGGCTGTTCCGCCATCATGGCGGGCACACTTCTCTGCCTAACTCCTGAAACGAAGGGCATGCCTCTCTTTGACACCATCAAACAAGTGGAAGAGAGCGACAAGGTCGATAAGGTCAGCAAAGCAGAGAAACGAGAAAAAAGTGTAAACTGCTCGATGGAAACCGTTGTTAGTAAAATATAATTTTATTTTTAAAGTTAGGTAATAAAGTATTGAAATTGAACGTAGTTTTTTTTCGTATTTCTTAGCTCTGTTATAATAAGCCTAAATGCTCTAAAGGTGGCCAGAGACAGCTTCAAATACGCGATTCCTACATTTCCTACAAAGTGGCGCACGCTTGCCTGGAAGTAATGGATTCACTTGCGACTTGAAGATATCCACCCCTTTTTTATGCTTCTGGCCTTCCGATAGAAAAAAGGGTAAGAGGGAATTACATCATGCAGATCTGAAGCACAGTGCCCGAAATGTATCCGCAAAATCGATAGACTAACAACTTTGCATCGATTTACAAGACTTTGAAGCTTAGCCTGAACAAGGAAGTCCTTGCCGATGGATGAGCTTCTTGGCACGTTTCTCAATGGACTCCCACGCCTTAAGCTGGTACTTGGCGGAGCTATCCCAAAGGTGTTCGGTGCACGACCAAACTTGTATTTGGTACGATAGAGGCAACTGTTTCAATGTGAAGTGCCGCCTCATCTTCAAGAGGATACCCAGCTTTTTCGCAGCCAATTGAGCCTTGGATCCAACATAGGAGCCAAAGTTGAGGGTTGACGTCAGGTAACACTCAACAGCTCAAGATGGTCAATTATCGATATGGATATGTCGCAGGCAATTTGTTCGATTCCGCCGTTTACATACGGCGTCGTCAGTTAAAAAACGCTCGCTCGTTCGCATTATGCTGAAGGCAAAATGTATATTGCCGTGTCACTTTGTAGTAGGTATGCCACAACATTTCATCGACAATTTAAACGCCGCCTACATAATGCCGTAGCAAATTGAAGTATTTAGGTTTTCGAGGCTAAAAAATGCTAAGGTAACCATACAATCTGGGTCTCAAATAAAATTTTCGATATTCACTTAGAATTTTTCAGTATCCTGTTGGTTTTTACACGTCTCCGGCGCTGCGGCAAGCGCAGCCCCTCCGCCCTTGCGTAACAAATCTCTCCCTCCGCGCCTCCGGGTTTATAAAAACACTCTAGTGTAGGGCAGACAAGACCACGTGGAGTCGGGGTTGGCCGATTCGGTTCTGTCACTTGTCACAACTTATTTACGTTTACAAGTACGTAATGTCTGCTGTCGGTAACTTAGTAATTTTGTCGGAGGTTCAGTATTCTATTCGGTTCGGTAAGTTTAGTTTTTGTTATTCGAAGATCCGTTTTTTTAGGAGAAAATGTAATTTGAACATGCTCTTATTTGTTGTTAAATTGGATATTTTCTTTTGTTTATGTTTTGGGTATTTTGTCGGTTTTTCATTATAACGTCGGTAATTCATTATAACGCTGGTTAATTAGAATAATAGTCGGCCACAGATCGCTGGAGATTAATCTGTTTTTCGGAACAATTATTATTAACCGACTTCCAAAAAGGAGGAGGTTCTGCATTCGGTTGATTTTTTTTTTTTTTTTTTTAATGTATGTACGCCGATTACTCTGTGATCTGTGAGCCGATTTACGTGATATTTTTTTTCTGTAACAAATTGCCACGGAACAGACCGGTCGAAGTGCTTAAGCTCCGCCTCCATACTTAGTGTTATTGTATTAGCCAATGACGACGGCTAGTCTTTCGATTTTTCTGGAACGAATCGCCGTTCTTTTGCGAAGATCACCTAATATGGTAATCTTCAAAATAGGTGAACGTCCCAGGAAATAAAAAACCTCTGGGAGCTACCAGGTTCATTCCAACCTGCACTCTGCGCCTGCGACCTACTTGAAAATATAAAATACTAAGTAAATTGCCGTGTGATGTGCCGTATTAATATATCAGTAAATTTTAAATAAGTTTCAATTATTAAACCTAGAATCAGTGAACCCGAAAATCGGTAAGTCTTGAAAGCTGTTTAGATGTGCCTAAAAAAGGAATCCTTATGGTGCGACTTCGTCTCTCTGTCTGTCTGTCTGTCTGTCTGTCACACCTGCTTATTTCAGCAACTACTAATGCTATCGACTTGAAATTTGGAACAGTTATAAAGAATGCTTGTCCAACTTTATTGCAAATGAAAAAAGTCAAAAAATATTTTTATTTTCATTGTAAAAGGGGCCGGAGTGGGGGTCCAAAATTTCAAAGTGGGGTTACTAGGTCAAGTGACATATCATATGAAAGGGCTTAACCTGCACATTTCAAAATATTTAAAAAATACCATTTTTTAAAAAATACCATTCCCCCCCCCTTATCTCCGAAGTTTGCGGAGCAAAAAATCTGAAATAATTAGGGTTGATAGAAATTGACCCAAATATTGCACCAAAAATAAAACGATGTTCCTAACTAGTACAGTTTTTTCAAAATCATCAAAATTCCTTCACAAACAAACTTAGTTATGCGGTCCGGTTTTTTTCACTTTATACGTCCAAAAATGATACAGAACCCTCGGTGCGCGAGTACGACTCGCACTTGGCCGGTTTTTTCAATAATAACGTGCATATTGTTTTAGTGTCATAATCTAGGTCTTGTTTTAACTAAATTAGCATACTTTGAGCTGTGTAATATTGTGCTAGAAACATTAAACGTAATTATTCTAGAATCTCACCAATTGAAAATTAATAATAAAATATTGTTAATTCATGTGTGCGTCATGATGGTGGGTCATGCATCAATTAATTTCAGTTAACCTTTTTGTTTTTTTTTTATTCAATTTAAATAATAGTAGCTTTTCATTTTTTTATATGCACACAATTATAGGTAGATAGATACTAGCAATATTTCTAAATACATTCTCTAGTAATGTAAATTTAATTTCTTTGTTCTAAAAAACGTAAATTGTTCTATTTTTGCAAAAGGAGGTGGCTATAATTTTTCCATTGTACTTATTATAAATAATTTCTTTTAAATATTTTTCTGCTACCTATCTCACTTAATTAATTTTTTTTTTCTTGTGGCTAGTTAATGCTTATCTGCACATTAGCAGCTGTGCCTATTATTGTCTTCTTTTTAACCACACCGTGAGACTGCATCACCAAATTAACCAAATTAATGTTGGGGCTATCTCCATAGTAGTTCCGCATTGGTTGCGGTCCGGTTGATGCAGTCGACGGTCTGGGACATTACCTAAGACGCCTGTGAATGTGGATTCCAGGATTCCATCGCTACGCTTCCAGTACTACAGTTCCAGTACTACACTTCCATTTCTACCTTCAATCCTTCAACGATTACTCATCCTGCGCTGCTGCCGGGTGTGGCTGGACACCTGAGCTGCTGCTGTATCTACCCACGGGATCTACCTACCTCGCGAAGCTGCCGCGAGCTGCGCGCGCTGCGTCGCCTACGCTTCACGTCGGCCGGCCGCCTACCTCCTATGGACTACCAGCCGGCCTAGCATGACCACTATAGAAACGGGTTTTGTCTACATAGAAATAGACAAAGTGACAGATTGTAGAAACATTTCTACCGTTTCATTCATAAAACGTAGAAATGTTTCTACAATCTGTCACGGGAAATAAACTGAACGTTCTATCTCTCTGAACCCCGCCTGGCTTCACCGGTGGGCTTAATTTTTATGGTTATTTTAACAATACATATTTATTAATCTATATCATTTTTTCATTTATATAACCCTATAATAGTATCCGTCTACCTTAGGTACACTACAATCAACGATGAAATTATAGTTATCACTTTGCCTTCGTCATATTGCATATTGCAAGCGTTTATAAACAGACGACGCCGTATGCCTAAACGGCAGAATCATTCAATTGCCTGCGACAGATACATTTTTACAAAGAAAAGTTGTTCATAGAACTTCAAATTTAAAATAAAAAAACCTTTTAAACCATAGATTATTGAAGAGATTGTTACATAATGAACAGGTAGAGAATTTATTAAAATTTTGTATAGTGCAATTCAAATATATATATATGCCTATATGGCACCTCTCATATATAATTCTTTGCCCAAAGGAATGACTGACCTGCCGTATGAAAAGTTCTGTAGTGCCTTGCGAAAATGGTTAATTGAAGAGAGCTTCTATAGTCTCAAAGATTTTCTAAATAAAATCAAATGCCGATTTGGTGCCCACTAAGCTACTGACTTATCCTTATGATTGTGACTTCGTTTTCATTTACTCTAAGACAATATTATTATTTATTTTTTTTTGTAATTCAAGATATGCTTACTAATAATTGTGTATTAACTATTATTTTGCATGCCCAAAATGAGGGTGAAATATGTTGTCCTACACCTACAAAACTGTACCATCTTCTGTACCACCATATTTCTGGCAAATAAATGATTTATTATTATTCCATTTATTCATTTATAACACATATTGTTTATATTTTTAAATATTTCATTATATAAAAATAAATAAAAAACAAAACATTTAAAAATACAAAAAATAGGGATCCACCGATATGGGGAGCAGGGTCCAAGCTACCGGTGGTTAGGGCTCCAGAGATAGGAACCTCCGCACAATGCGCGCCGTATCGAGGAGAACTGCCTTCTGAATCAGACCCTTGATCCAGCCGCCTAACGAGAGCCTCATGAGATGTTGGTCGAGGCTCTTGGCCATAAGGCCATTGGCCGATACGACAATCGGCACAATAATAGCCGAGTCAACATCCCACATGTCAACAACCTCGTGCGCCAAGTCAAGATATTTGATTTGTTTCTCTTTCTCAGCTTTTACGAGGTTATCGTCATGCGGGATGGTAACATCGACCATCACCGTGCGGCGCGCTACTCGATCTATTATCACTATATCAGGCTTATTAGCAATAATAGTCCTGTCAGTGATAATAGATCGATCCCAGTACAACGTGACGTGGTCATTTTCGAGAACTGGGTCTGGTTATTATTATTATTATTAGTATTTCATTCATATATCTCAGGACCCTGAGGTCCTGGGCCTTTGAAAGGCGTACGAGGGGCCGAAGCCAACTCGCAGAGGCCCCTTAAGAAAAACTTTATAAATATGAAATGAGACACCAACCGGCGATTATCCCTATATGCACTAGGCAAGTGCACCCAAGGACAACCCCCGGTTGGTGTAGAATTATTATTGGTCATGGAATTAAAAAAATATATTGGACTATGGGTTTGGGTTGTTTGCGTGGGCTAGGTACCAGAGACTATGGAATAACTATGGCCCCTGCCTGTCCAATGGTTGTAAACACGGATAAAATTGGCAGGGGGTGACTTGCACACTCAGTAAATGGGCCCCCGAAAACGGCCGCTAGCACATAGTGACGTAGCGACAAGGGGCAACATATCTTGAGGTGCTTGAGGAGTGGAGCGGTATTCCACGGCTATCAGGACAATCCCGGAAGTACGGTCAAGATCCCTACCAGCAACTTACTGGAATACTTCCTTCCCCCGAGCACGTTTGCTCTTGCGAATCTCCACTCAAACCAGCCAATAAAGGCAAGAGAGAGGTGGGAGCCTTGTTCCTCGTCAGTGCTCACTCTGACCGGCCAATTAAGGCATGCCAGAGATGAGGAACAAGAGTTCTCCCGGGAGGGTCAGGTCCGTGGGGTCGCTACTGCCCAACAGCTCGCCACAAGCTGCCCTGCGGGTTTATTATTATTATTATTATAAATACGCGCTACAAACCATAAGATTTGTTAAGATTACGGAAACTTGTCTAAAAACCGCTTTGCCCGAGTGGCCGCCCCATGTAGGAATAATTATAATGTTGTTGCCGATCTTGTATCTGTGTATGTCAGACGAGTATTATTTCCTCTGTCTATTTCACGGAGCTTAGGTAAGAGTAAGAGAGAAAGAATATTTAAAAGCAAAATATTAAAATAGAAAGAAAGAAAAATATTTATTTGGACACAGCACATAAAAGACACAGACATTATGATAAGGAACCTACAGCACAACAGAACACAAAACAATAAAAATAAATACAAAAACGTTAGTACACTAATTTGCGTTACCGCAAAGGTTTGTGTCTCACGGCTGGCCCAAACAGGTTCCAGATCAGCTTAATGCCAAGTCACAAGTACATCTGGAACCTTTTTACCTCACGGTAAAATAATACGGCACTTGCCGCGTGACGCCAAATGTGCATAAACGCTGGGCGCCATATTTGAATACTAGCTTCCGCCCGCGGCTTCGCCCGCGTTTTCCGGGATAAAATATAGCCTATGTGTTATTCTGATGTATAAGCCAGGGATGTTACGGAGCTTCGATTCCGACTCTGATATATCGGAACTTCCGATTGATATTATCTTAATGACCAAGTTGCGCGCCTACGGCATCTCTGGATCCTTGTTGGAATGGCTGGGCTCATATTTAATGGACAGATTTTTCTATGTTGTCGTTAATGGCTATAAATCAAACTTACAGTGCGTTTCTTCTGGTGTTCCCCAGGGTTCACACTTGGGGCCAATTTTGTTCATTTATTTCATAAATGATATTCCTCGATGCTTTCTATTCTCAGACATTTTTATGTACGCTGACGATTTAAAGTTTTTGAGAATTATTAGGACTGAGGAGGATAGAATAAACTTACAGGGTGATCTAAATCGTCTTATTCAATGGTGTAATAGTAACAGAATGGAACTGAATCCTAAAAAATGCTACCATGTGAAATTCTCAAGGAAAAACATCCCAATATGCGGTGATTACTATATTTCCGGTGACAAAATTAAGGAAGTAGAAACAATAAAGGACCTAGGTGTACTGTTTGACAAGAAAATGACTTTCACGCCACACCTGGACAATATTATTAAAAGAGCTTCGAAAATGTTAGGATTCGTTATAAGAAATTGCAAGAGCTTTCGTCACAATAGAACAAAAATACTGATTTATAATAGTCTCATTCGTAGCATCCTGGAATATAACAGTGTGGTCTGGCGTCCTCATTTTGCCTCGCATTCATTGCGCCTTGAACGTATCCAGAAACGTTTCGCTTGGCATCTTGCATTCTCCAATGGTATTGCAAAAAAAATACGTTCGTACAACAACAGGCTAAAGCATTTTAACATGACCTCTCTCGAGAAACGAAGACACATAATTGACGCAATGTTTGCCTATAAAACTTTAAAGCATAAAATAGACAGTCCCTGCTTGCTTGCCCTCTTTAGTTTTCGTGCACCCTCTAGAATCCCGCGTTGTGCCATCACGCCTCTTTGTCCACCTTTTAGAAGAACCGTTTTGGGAGCTAATTCGCCCTGTGCAAGAATGTGTAAGACAGTAAATGGCTATAGTGATGTTATTGATCTCCATTTCGACTCTCTTGCTAAACAGAAAGCCATCCTTAATCGTTTAACTATTTAAAAAAAAAAAAACAAAAAACAAAAAAAAAAAAAAAAAAAAAAAAACACTTTTACTTAAAACTAGCTTATTAATTAATTTAGCTGATCTTTCTTGTTTCTTTTATTAAGCATAGATGTGGTGTTTACCTATAAGTAATTGTTGCACTATATTCTTATTGTAAGCATGTATTATTTACTTGAAATCTGTGTAAACAATTGTTGGTAAACCTAATAAAATAAAATAAAAATAAAAATAAAATATTACACCTCCGGTTCCGACTTCGGCTCCGATAAGGTTTTAATCGGAGGTCGAAGCATAGTGAATAGTGATGGCAGCGGCGCATCGTGGTATTAAACTCCATTATTTTTTAATTGAAATGAAAGAGTCTGACTGAATAATGTTTATACTATTTTATATTTCATTAAGGACGCGTTACGGCAAATCATGTTTTAGAATTTCAATAAGTTTATATAGAAAACGTACCTAAAGTAGTAGGCACGAAAAAAAACACCTGACAAGCTGAAGATAGAGAGATGAGAGAGACTGTTCTTAAAAAAAATCAGTTTAAGGATAAACTTTGATGATGAATGTAAAAAAAAATTGAAAATCACTAAAAACGTGCAAAGAAGCACTGCCATACTTTTATGACTTTGAAATGAAAATTTTATGAATTTGACACAATAAAGAACAGAGAACCCGCCTTTTTTTTCAATTTTACATTTAAACAATGTTTCCGTTTAGTGTAAAAAAATCGCATTTTTTTTACTTTTTTTACACAGAACAGAAGTATTGATATAGAAAAAAAAACTTGTGGGGTCAGGGGACCCCGTCAGTAACGATATTCCAAAAATTTCCGATAATTTTATCATACTAGCTAACCAAAGGTTTATCGTAAAGAATTGAGTCACGCAAAATTTGCTCAGGTATGAAGCAATGTCACAAAATTATTAAATTACTCCGTCGCGCGTTGATTACATCGTGTTATCTCTGAAACTATTTGTCTGTATAAAATACTTTAAACTCCAAAAATCATCTCCATTAAATACTTGTGACGATGAAACTACTTATTTGGATAAGGATTCATATTTTATTGATAAATGTGTCCAGTTAAACATTGCCTAATTTTATTGTTATTTTTAAAACATAAAAACAGATTTTGTGGCTTAAATATAAAAGTTAGATATATAGTAGCCGAATGTTTTTTATAGACCTATTTAAGGCCAACGTTTTTGTAGTACATTGTTTTCACATAATATCAAACGACTTGAGCAGTGAACGCGCAAATAGCCCTTTTTCCCCGACTTCCTTAATAAAAACCGTGATAGCTCAGCTAATATATATAACACATTTATAAATTATATACAAAAACCTTCCTCGGAAATGTGTCCTTCCATTGGTGAAAACCGTATGAAAATCCGTTCAGTAGTTTATGAGGTAATCGATATAGACCGAAGCCGCGCGTGCTAATTTGTTGAATAGGTATAAAAGCGAAATGGCAGAAAACGTCAACGCCGTCATCGCTTAAAATTTTCTCCCGTAACGTGCGTAAAGGAACTCCGTTCCAAAAAAACCATCAGCTACTACTCTGTTCTTTGTAGCCTATAATAAAGTTAATTTCATTACGTGTTCGTTCTTATTTACGCTAAAGTTATATTTCTACGATTGGAAATTACTTATTTAACCTGTTATTAACGTAGCCTTGACATTTGTGGCTATACATGTTTTTTTAAGCGGTGTCAGAATATCTACACATAGCCACGGGTATTGTGTGTTCAATATTAGAATTATTTCCTAAAATCATTACACTATATTTTAAACACAGGTAGAAAATGATAGAATAAAAAATCTACTACTATAATTATTGTAGTACCTACCTAACATATTTAGCTTCACAATAATAATTATTATTTTTGAAGTCCCATAAGTGTCCAGTCACTAGTAAATATTTTCCCTAGTTATTTTAGTGAAAATCTATTCGAAATGGCAGATGAACAGTGCGGTGATAAGAATATAACGAAGTTAATGGAAACTTTTGGCAAATATCAGATAATTCAGTATATTCTGATATGTTTACCTACAATGTTCGTTACTATGATTAATATTAACTACATATTTGTTGCTGGAGATATTAATTATAGGTGAGTAAATATTCTTTACAGCACACTACACATTACAGCATCCTCATAGCTTACTTTTTTATTAGAAAATATCACAAAATAAAACTGATAAAAAACTTTAGCACTGGAGCCGAAGAAGATCTGGCAATGAAGAGCCCGGCCCCTCAAAGTCAAAGCATTTATTATAATAGGTAGGTACTAGCTTTTAGGATGTCTGGAATTTTCCTGTCATGGCCGGAATTTGACCCTCTGTCAGAGAAACAGAGAAAAACTGTAATTATCAGGGGTTTTTGAAAGGAAACTATATTTTCTGTCATCTAAGTTTAGATTGATCACCAATCTGCGATACCCTAATTAATATATCTATTCCTAAGAAATATATTTGTCATCATTTTAATCAAAACGGTCTCTAAGTATGAATCATCAAATTAATGTAAATATGTAACTTAAATTATAGTTTGATCACTTTTTTCTATAGCCTAAATATAAGTTCTGTGCTCAAAAAAGAAAAGTCACAACCAAAGGAGATGTTTCATCCTGGAACTGGTATACGTACGCTACATAGAAAAATAGGAAAAAAATTGGGGATTTACATAAAAATATTATTTAATTCATTTGAAGAAGAGTACAATTGTAAGAGAATTATTTGAGATGAAGTTTTTCACTATGATATCCCTATTTTTAGGGCGGCCATGACAGTTGAGTTCGACAGTGTTGTTTTGTGACGTGACGTTTGAGTCGTTGTGCGCACGCGTGGTGGATTGAATGTTGCCATTTTGACTTACATTGACATAACAACAGTTGTCAACATGACGTTTCACTTAATTCATTTGTCAATTGTTGATCCACCATATTTGTGTTGTGTTGCTCTCTTTGTCAAAGAAAATAATGAATTACAATTCAACGAAGTAATATTAAAGAAAATAAGCATTAGGAACCGGTTACTATCATGTATAGCTATAATACTTAATTGCGTACGTAGACCCCTCCCAGGCTCCATACATTTCTGAAACAACTCCTTTAGTTCATAAAATTACTCGTCCTGCATTTTTCTTAGATGTCGAGTCCCCGAATGCGAAGGCCAAAACTCAACAAGTTTTTACCCCAGCTGGTGGCCAAACTCAACTATAGACAGATGCTCAACCCCGGTGCTCCGTCAAGATGGCGAGCCGTTCTGCACCAACAGCAGCTTCACTAACAAGCTGGAGACGTGCACCGACTGGGTGTACGAGACCAACGACACTGTTGTTGCTGAGGTAACTTCTGGATGATTATTTATTATTATTTTATACTAGCTTCCGACCGCGGCTTCGCCCGCGTGTTTGGGATAAAAATTAGCATATGTGTTATTCTGATGTATAAGCTATATATTACTGTAAAGTTTCATCAAAATCCGTTCAGTAGTTTTTGCGTGAAAGAGTAACAAACATCCATCTATACATCACATCTATACATCCTCACATTCTTTCACGTTTATAATATTAGTAGGACGGAACGGGGCGCGACGTTGATGTCACTTTAGACTCGGACCCATTAACAAAATATTATTTTTTATTAGGAACTTTATGCCCAAAATAATTAATATATTTCGCCCCTTAAAATGTTTCTGATTTTGTTTAACAAAAACACACCTAAAAAAATATATCAATATGACTCTATTTACAGTAACAGAAAGATTCTGTAGTTTTTTGCTTCTGACGATAGGTAGTTAGGTATAGGAACATAGGCACCAGTCATGAGCACTAACGTCACCTGCACAGTAGCTAATTTTTCGATCTCTTTGGCGTAATGAAGAAGATGGAAGGCGCCGATGCTGCACGCGATTGGTTCGCCCGTCGATGTTATGATGCGAGATGGATTGCTGAACCTCAACCTTATACCTAGGTCTAAGGCTAATGCTTTTCCATATTTTCCAGCTGGACTTGGCCTGCCAGCCGTGGAAGACGAACCTGATCGGCACCATCCATAGCACTGGCATGCTCGTCTCCATGGTGGTGACCGGCTGGATGTCAGACAGGTAGGCATCACAATAACGTTTGTATTTATACGGCTCCATCCCCTTTGGAAATCCTCATGGAATACCCACAAATAAACGTAGGTACCTATTGAGTAAATTAATTGTTTTTTCCCACTTTATATTTAAGAACCCGTAGCAGATCAAGGGCCCCTCCATAGAATTTGCTACGGATCTCGCGCTTGCTTAACCTGACACTAGTCACCAGAGCTCCTGAGAATGCGCTGTTTGACAGAGGAGGCCCTACTTGTCCCCTAAACTGTCGGCACAGCGAATCATTTCAAGGGGTCGGCATCGCGCAAGTGATATTGGGTGTTGCAGGCATTTCATATACTACGCGGTCATCGTTACCATCACGCGGGCCGTAACGTCATTGTATAAAAAAAGCCTAAAATAAAGAGAGCCTCACTTAGCTAATAGGACTGAACATATCACGAGATGCCATAAAACATAAGATAAGTCCTTTGATAATGAGGAATTACGGAAAAGAGTTTATTAGAGTAAATTTAACTCATTAGGTCCTATAAGACTTTCGTTCCTACAAAGACTTTGGAAAAAAAATAGGTACGTTCACTTCTTCACACATCTTACAGGTTCGGTCGCAAGCCAACGCTGATATTCTGCACGGTCGGCGCCACCATCGGCCTCATCAAGACGTTCGCAACCACGTACTACGTGTACGTCGTCATCGAGTTCTTGGAGGCAGCTGTCGCGGGTGGCTCCTACCACGCTTCCGTGGTCATGTGTGAGTACATAACCTGTTCCCCACTTTTCGGAACCTCTTTCACATCAAGAAACTTTCACTGGGAAGTCTGCTGAGTTGGTGCGTTTCATGTAACCTTTTTTTTCAAATACAAATGCTATCAACTTATCATGTTTTTTATTTCAGTATTAGAGATAGCAAGCACGAAGCATAGATTGCTATCCGGAGTACTATTAACATATGCTGTCTACGTCGGCGAGTGCATGTTCGCTTGCATCGCCATGTTCGTGCCTTACTGGAAGACAATCATTTGGATCATAAACGGATCGCTCATCTTCTCCATCTCCTTCATCTTCTTCATCTATGAGAGCCCTAGATGGCAAATCGTTAACGGAAAACTTGACAAAGCGAAAGGATCAATGAAACGAATAGCAGAAATGAATAAAATTAAAATCAATTACGAAGAATTAGCCCAAATGACCGTTGCTGAGCTAAAAGAGAAATTTGATATTACTGAATATCAGGATAAAGAGAGTTACGGAGACATTTTCACCTCTAAATCGATACTGAAGAGGTTACTAGTGGTGGGCGTGTGCCGGTTTACGTCAAACTTTGTGTACTTTGGCTTGATGATAAACTCGGTGTGGCTGCCGGGGGATAAGTACGTGAACTTCTTGCTGTCAACAGTGATGTCGTTTCCAGGAGAGATGGTCAATCTGTACCTGATGAACAAGTACGGAAGGAAGGTGCCGTTGATGGTCGGATACATCATATGTGGCGTTGTGTGCGTTGTATCTGCGATAGTACCGGACAGTGAGTCAAAAATTTATTTATTATTATAAGTACATGTTAGTACAACGTTTAGTCTTTCATACCAAATCTACTAACCTAGTAAAATTATTACGAAAAAATATAGATAGATAGAATATACTTTATTGTACACCATAATTGTAAAACAGTTTTAAAAAGGTATTGTTAATTCTAAGGGTACAATGGCGGTCTTATCGCTGATAGCGATATCTTCCAGACAACCTTTGGATGGACTTAAATAAAGTAGGGGGTATTTCGTGGTGTACGGTTATTATAATATAAAATCATATAGGAGGGTATGTACACATACTTTTTATATATATATACTTATATAAATCTCCTAGCACAGGTATATTATTTACTTAAAAGGGGGTCCCTATGTAAGATTTAATGTAAAAGTTGTACAAGTTTCTGCAAAAAAAAAAATACAATAAATATATAGCATAAATACGTATGTATAAAATAATAATATAACTAAAACTAAAGTTATAATATGAAATCTTTCTTTACGTATATTATTTCCTATAATGAAACGTTTTAGTGCAAACGGTATGACGGGGTGGGAAAAACATAACCACCTCTATCTTAACAGAGTAGGTACACAGTACATCGATCAAAGGTGACGGCTAAAAATCCATACACTGAAAACCCAGAATCGACAGCAATGAAATGTTTACGAACGGGTTAGCTTTAATAGACATTTGATGGTACCAAAGTGCAAACTTTGAAATCCGTGGGGTATGGAAGTTACAGCTTGACCTCTTGGTAGTTCTAGCCACCCTATACTACGAAGGTCATTTAAACTGGTCATTTTATTGTAGTCCACGTGGGTGGAGTCGCGGGCAAAAGTTTAGTCTGTATTTAAACTTATATGTTGTGACACATGTCATGTTCTGACACAATTATGAAACAATTGCTCTCACATTGATAATATCATAGTATTATTAGTAAGGATTTGTAGACATGATTTTTATATGAAAAAAAAATCCCACAGTTTTTCGAATAAATGAAAACATTTTTTAATGTACAAAATAAGCCTACTCGGACCGCACATAAGAAGTTTGTGTCGACTCTGGGTATTTTTTAGCCATCACCTTCAGCAGCCGTATTTACATATTTATTTTAGTAACTCCGTGAAAATTACATGCCAGCTAACTTTTGATCTTTCCAGGATACGGTTGGGTAAAGATTACGTTGTCCCTTCTGGGCAAGGTGATAATCTCAACGTGTTACACGGGCACCATCACGTACACCATGGAGCTGTTTCCCACCAGTGTGCGGGGCTCGCTACTGGGGCTCGAAGCCTTCGCGTCCAGGATCGGTGGGATTCTAGCACCACTCTCGCCTATTCTGGTAAACACTGACCCCCTTACTTTTAGACGATGTTTAAATTAAACAGCTCTTATGTCAATTGTCATCTCTATTCATTGTCATACAAATGACAAGGATAGTTATTCAATTAATCAGTAGTTAAAATTAAGAGGCGTCTATAAGTAAAGGGGTTCGTAACTAAATGTCAACAAAAAATTTAAAGTCGATTTATGTTTCCGTGATCGTCGATATTTACACGTTCCATGCGTTACAAGCTTTATGTTCTGGAAATCATGAGGCATGCGGAAGCTGCAAAATGTCCACAGAGTAGAAGTAACAGATCTTTTCTCCGAGTAGCCTTAGACTTAGTACAAGCTAGTTGCTGAAAAGATCTAGGCTATGAATTTAAAAGCATAGCATAATCAGCCTATAATGTTCCCACTGCTGGGACACAGGCCTCCTCTCTGTGAGAGGGAGTGGGCCGTAGTCCACCACGCGGGCCCAGTGCGGGTTGGTGGACGTCACATGTCTTCGAATTTTTTGGTTCTAGGACATGCCGGTTTCCTCACGATGTTTTCCTTCACCGTTAAAGCAAGTGATAATTAATTTCTAATACGCACATGACTTCGAAAAGTCAGCGGTGCGTGCCTCGGGATCGAACTCGAACCATTCGCCGTGGGAGGCACATGGTTACACCACTAGGCTATCACTGCACTGTCTTTCTCAAATCCTACTCTAGTAAAATCTTTCCATACTCCACACACATCGGCTAAATGTGGACTCTGATCCAAAATGTTAAATATTTTCACCCTAACCACAAAAAAGATAAACACGTGTTAAACGCGAATGCTACCAAAAATAATACACACATGTTTTAGACAAGTTAGTGCTAAAACAAGTGCCTATTATTTTTGGTAGCATTCGTGTTGAACACGTGTTTATCTTTTTTGTGGTACGGCCCTTTATGTTTTCTAACGTGACTCTAGCTAGTAGCCACTAGTTGGAGTTATGTAAATTCTATGTAACTGGGATAATCGCGGAATTCTTAACATTTCTACATCAGACTAATAAATTATCAAATCATTATCAGGCGGATCAGGCAAGTGGTGAACCCCGCCTACTGTTGTGTCTGTCTGTCCGTGTGTCACAGACTTATCTCAGTAAAGGTTTTAGTTAAAATCGCACATCGTCACGCGCTGTTTTCTATCTAGCTTCTTTTCCATCCCTCCTTTTTTCCATTTTGCAGAACACGGTATCAACGGTCTTACCATTGACATTGTTCGGCTGTTCCGCCATCATGGCGGGCACACTCCTCTGCCTAACTCCTGAGACGAAGGGCATGCCTCTCTTTGACACCATCAAACAAGTGGAAGAAAGCGACAGGCGCGGTAAGGTCAACAGAGCAGAGAAACTAGAAAAAAATTGTAAACTACTCGATGGAAACCGTTGTTAGTAAACTATAATTGTATTTTTTAAAGTTAGGTAATAAAGTATTGAAATTGAATGTAGTTTTCTTTCGTATTTCATAGTTCTGTTATAATAAGCCCAAAAGCTCTAAAAGCGGCCAGACACAGCTTCAATCTTTAAATATACGAGTCTTACAAAGTGGCGCACGCTTGCCTAGAAGAAACAGATTCACTTGCCACTTGAAGACACCCAGATTGTAACTTTCGGGGAACACCCACTCCGGCAGGGTATTCCACTGCTTGGCGGTTCTCACAATGGAAATTAAAGCACTTCGTTCGGGTTTTTGGTAAGTAGGTATATCAATCATGATAAGATTCGTTTTTTCGTGCTTCTGGCCTTCTGATAGAAAAAACCGGCCAAGTGCGAGTCGTACTCGCCCACCGAGGGTTCCGTACCATCCTTGGATATCTAAATTTTTGAAGAATTATGATGAAGATATGAGAATGATGATTATGATGAATTTGAATCTATGTTTTTGAAGGAATTTTGATTATTTTGAAAAAACTGTGCCAGTTAGGAACATCGTTATATTTTTGGTGCAATATATAGGTAAATTCCTATCAACTGTAATTATTTCAGATTTTTCGCTCCGCAAACTTCGGAGACAAGGGTATTTTTTCAGTCATTTTTCATCATATGTCGAAAACTGTGAGACATAAAATTAAATGAAAATACCTATATTTTGAAATGTGCAGATCAAGCCCTTTCATATGATATGTCATTTGACCTAGTAACCCCACTTTGAAATTTTGGACCCCCACTCCGGCCGGAGTGGGGGTCCAAAAAAAATCAGCTGTTCCATACATTTTGTCGAGTTCTGTGAACATAAATGTATGGAACAGCTGATTTTTTTTCGCGATATCAGGGTTGGTCCCATAGTAAAAGTTGTTCATAATGATGAGTACAACGACCCCTTAAAATATTTCCACTGTCTAACCTGCCACCCTGTATAGAATCTCACCGTGACTATTCTCCCTCGAACGTTCGCAAACAAATTGGCAGTTCTCGCGGTGATATCACGCGCGTGTCCTTACAGAATAGACTAGACTTAAGTGGTGTGTCATGTCGGGTGGCTGTAATTGGTGATGAAATGACTGTTTTTGCTGATTTCAACACGCAGACGGAGTCGCGGGTACCTACAGCTAATTATAACATGATACAGTACAGTATTATACTGTGTATAAACAGTTATGTAATCAACTACAACTACAAAACGTGCAAAATTTTGTCGTACAGTAAGTAATTTAATCTCCAAAGCAAATATAATTTTAATGTTATCTCAATTTCGTTATAACTTTTAGACGAGTAGGTAATTTATTTGCCTACAAATAACGAAGGTAGGAACTGAGGTAGCCTATACTAAAATTTCGTAGCGTCACCTGTAGCAAAAATATTAAAAAATAATCAGATAGAGACACGTTTCTTAGCATAAGAAGTATTATTATAATCAATTACTGAGTTCATTTGTATTTGATAGTATCATCAATCAGGAACAAAGTAACATTTGTTGACATAACTCATAATAGATGGCGTTATACGTATCGATTTGTTATTGAAGTTTGTGTAAAATTGAGAACATGAAAAAATACATCATGAAAAATATTTGTTAAAATTTTTAAAAATGCTTTAAGCACGGAAAAATGTATAGCCCGAAGATAGCCCGCGCTAAATCGGTCACATTTCTTTGTATGAGATGAGGCATCTGTACGTATAGTATTATATTATCTGTGGTAGGTATCATATAAAAAAGTTTTTTCGAATCCGACTGATAGTTACAGAGATTAGAGCGTTCAAACAAACAATCAAACAAACTCTTCAGCTTTTCGATATGTATTAGTATAGATCAGGGATTCCCAAACTGTATGTTGCGAATTCGCGATGCCCCGGGGCGTGGCGGTGCTGTCCCGGAGGCGTTTTTCCAATGATATTATAAAATAAAAAGAGGTTTTTCTCTCAAATCATAGAAACAAGGGAGATGTACCAAGGCGCTATTGAGCTTGATACTTTAGTTTGGTCATTTTGAGCGTGGTACAAAAGTACACGCTGGCGACGAACCGAACACGATCGATGATATAAATACAGTGTTTTAGTTTAGTGCTAGTGCTGAGTGACGATTAACAGTGTTAGATTGAGGGTGTGCGGAATTTTTAATGTGTGGGAGATCTTTTTATTCACAAGGAGCGCTTGTTATCGTGTCGAAAAATGTACTAAAAGTGGGAACAGTTGTTCCCGTACTAATTTGCTATGTTGGTATATCTCCTTGTTTCTATGATCTGAGGTTTTTCTAGTTACCTAATAATGATTCCACATCCATTTGGAATTTTCTGTGAATAAAATAATGTAGAATCTAGAGCTACACGCAGGTATCATCTTTTACAAGGGCGTCGCAGAAAAATTACGACATGTAAAGCGAGTCGCAGTATAAAAAAGATTGGGAACCCCTGGTATAGATTATGAACATAAACTGAAGTTGTCACAAGCTGATAATTTATAGGTAGGGGCTCACCGTACCATACTCTATCATTCATTGGTGTGCATGTAGGTACCCACTTCTTAAATTCAATGAGAACTTTGAGTTAATTAAAATATTACCATGACGTAGGTAATGAGAGGTAGAAAAAACAAAATCAATAAAATAAAACTAATCTACTGTTTTTTTCTATAACGTGGTTTGATAATAAAAAATAAAACAAGAAAATCATTTTTACATTCGTTATTTATAAAGTTCATTGAAAATCTATTCGAAATGGCAGACGAAAAGTGCGGTGACAAGGATATATCGAAGCTAATGGAAACTTTTGGCAAATATCAGATAATTCAGTATATTCTGATATGTTTGCCTGCCATGTTCGTTGCTATGATTAATATTAACTACATATTTGTTGCTGGAGATATTAATTATAGGTGAGTAGAGATTCTTTACAGCACAATTTCTTCATAGCTTACTTTTGTTGGACAAAACAAACCTGAAGAAATACTTTAGCTCTGGAGCGGAAGATTTAGCAATGAAGAGCCCGGCCCCTCAAAGTCAAGGCATTTATTACACAATACTAGCTACTAGCTATTGTATGTATTAGAACAAGTTTTCGTATTTTATTACTAAAAAGTTTATATTGAGTCTGTACTATGAAATCGTATTACGGGAAAACCATAACTTTATATAGAAAACGTAAAGTACCTACCTACGAAAAAAAACCGGCCAAGTGCGAGTATTACTCGCGCACCGAGGGTTCCGTATCATTTTTGGACGATCGTGTAGATCAAGCCCTTTCATATGATATGTCACTTGACCTAGTAACCCCACTTTAAAATTTCGGACCCCCACTCCTGCAATGAAAATAATAATATTTTTGGACTTTTTTCATTTGCAATAAAGTTGAACAAGCATTTTTATAACTGTTCCAAATTTCAAGTCGATAGCATTAGTAGTTGCTGAAATAAGCAGCTGTGACAGACAGACAGACAGACGAAGTCGCACCATAAGGGTTCCTTTTTTACCGTTTTGGTACAGAACCCTAAAAACGGTCTGATGAGCGAAATTCTTTAAATTTCGCTAATGACTAAAATTTTCGTATTGAGGATAAAAAACATATTGGAAATCACTAAAAACGTGGAATGGATGACCTATCACTTATAATAACAGAAACAGAATTAGTAATTAATTTAATTATTTTAAGTTCGCCCTTAGGGTACCTACCTACTCCTTACTATTATACTTACATACCTACGTACTTTTTTCCTAGATGTCGAGTCCACGAATGCGAAGGCCAAAACTCAACAAGTTTTTACCCCAGCTGGTGGCCAAACTCAACCATAGACAGATGCTCAACCCCGGTGCTCCGTCAAGATGGCGAGCCGTTCTGCACCAACAGCAGCTTCACTGACAAGCTGGAGACGTGCACCGACTGGGTGTACGAGACCAACAACACTGTTGTTGCTGAGGTAACATCTGTTTGTTTATACAGGGTGTAATTTTAGTCAGTCGAAATACGGAAAGGGGTCATTGTACTCATCATTATGAACAAATTTTACCATTTTTACTGACGATGTCCCGGTCAGTAGTTGTTGTCAATCAGTTGTCCCGGTTTGGTAGTTAGAGATGCATAGTTGCATTTTGAAACAGGTGTTTTCGTTGACTTCATCGCTGGACGAAAAAACGAAAAGGGTGAAAGCCTTAAAAATGTCTGATTTCAAAAAAATATTAATGTAAAAAAAAAGTTGCACTGAGAACGCAGAGCAAGCCTACGAAAATCAGGATGTCGTTTTTTCTATAGATAGTTTCTGAGGATTCAGGAGTTTTGACAATTTATGAGCTTCATTGACTCTACTAATAGTATCTGTAGTAACAGAAAGATTCTATAGTTCTTTGCTTCTGACGATAGGTATGTAGGTACATAAGTTTATGACGCGAGATGAATTGCTAAACCTAGGTCTGCAGCTAAAGCTATTCTTCTATATTTTCCAGCTGGACTTGGCCTGCCAGCCGTGGAAGACGAACCTGATTGGCACCATCCATAGCACTGGCATGCTCGTCTCCATGGTGGTATCCGGCTGGATGTCAGACAGGTGGGCAACACAATAACGTTTGTAGTTTATAGGGCTACATTCAGTAGCTACATCCCATTTGAAAATCCTCATGAAATAGCTACACATATCCTTTCACCGTTGTTTTGTCCTAGGCGCCTTCCTCATCGGGTCGCTGCGTTTTCGTTTCTGTACCGAATCTGTACAGATTCTTTACCGACTTCTTGACCGGCTCGGTTTTGGTGCGGTATCTTTTGTTAGCTAGCGGGAGTCGGGCGAGTGGCTCGGTACCACAGATATAGATTGAACTAGATGACGCGACTCGAGTTTATGTACTTCGCGTGCCCAAAGGTCGTGAAAAGATCTTCCTGCGACGCTGATTCATTTAGTCCACGCTTAACGTCTAGTCGACCCAAGATCTACTGTTTACTGACTAGACTTTGTACGATCTACTAATTACATAATCAGTACCTTCATTCAACTTAATATCGAATCGTATTATCTTATACTTACTTACCCGCACCGGGCGCAATCACGGAATCACGGGGGGGGGGGGGGTGCCGAAATCATCCGAAACTTGGGATAAACGACGGTCGACCGATCACATCACCATCGCGACGGCGATGATCGGTCGAACGCGCAAGTCGCGCGACTCACGGGAAATAAAGCAACTGCTTTAACAATAAAGTTTTTTATTTTGAGGGGCGCTACTTTTAGATCTCTACTGCTGTCTGTCGTACGTACATCGTGTCGTAGGTACGAACTCGTACCTTTACTTTGACAAATAACATCTTGCAGGTTTGGTCGCAAGCCAACTCTAATATTCTGCATGGTCGGCGGCACCATCGGCCTTATCAAGACGTTCGCGACCACGTACTACGTGTACGTCATCATCGAGTTCTTGGAGGCAGCTGTCACAGGTGGCTCCTTCTCCGCTGCCATAGTCATATGTGAGTACATAACCTGTTTATCTCTTTCACATCAAGCAACTTTCAATGGAAAGTCTGCCAAGACTGTTTTATTGCTGGTTTCATGTACCTAACCTTGCTTTTCAAATACTAATCCAACATTAGGAACTTATCACGTTTTTCTATTGATTCCAGTATTAGAGATAGCAAGCACGAAGCACAGATTGTTATCAGGCGTTCTATTTGCATATGCGATCTACATCGGTGAGTGCATGTTCGCTTGCATCGCCATGTTCGTGCCGTACTGGAAGACAATAATCCGCATCATAAACGGCCCGCTCATTTTCTCCATCACCTTCATCTTCTTCATCTATGAGAGCCCTAGATGGCAAATTGTCAACGGAAAACTTGACAAAGCGAAAGAATCAATGAAACGAATGGCAGAAATGAATAAAATTAATATCAATCACAAAGAATTAGCCCAAATGACTGTTGCTGAGCTTAAAGACAAATTTGATATAACTGAATATCAGATTAAAGAGAGTTACGGAGATATTTTCACGTCTAAATCGATACTGAAGAGGTTACTAGTGGTGGGAGTGTGCCGGTTCACATCAAGTTTCGTGTACTACGGCTTGATGATAAACTCGGTGTGGCTGCCGGGGAATAAGTATGTGAACTTCTTGCTGTCCACCGTGATGTCGTTTCCAGGAGAGATCATCAATCTGTACTTGATGAACAAGTACGGAAGGAAGGTGCCGTTGATGATCGGATATTTCATATGTGGCGCTGTGTGCGTTGTATCTACGGTAGTACCGGATAGTGAGTCATATTAATTTATTCATACACATATGTACATGTTAGTACAACGTTTAGTCGTTAATACCAAATCTACGAGTACCTACTTATTAAAACTAAAGTTATATTAGGAAATCCTATCACCCCATATATATTTCCTATAATTAAACATTTTAGTGCATACCGCGAAGCTTGACGGGATGTGAGCAACACAACGACTTCTATCTAAGCAGAGTACCTACACAGTAACACGATCAAATTCAACACACTATTTATTTTAGTCACTTCGTGAAAATTACATGCCAGCTAACTTTTGATATTTCCAGGATACGGTTGGGTAAAGATTACGTTGTTCCTTCTGGGCAAGGTGATAATCTCAACGTGTTTCACGGGCACCATCACGTACACCATGGAGCTGTTTCCCACCAGTGTGCGGGGCTCGCTACTAGGTCTCGAAGCCTTCGCGTCCAGGATCGGTGGGATTCTGGCACCACTTTCGCCTATTCTGGTAAACCCTATCCAAATATCAACCAAAAAACTTAAATTACTTAAGTCTATTTAAGTTTCCATGATCATTCGCATTTACACGTTTAATGCGTTAGAACTGTTACAAGCTTCAATTGTTGTGGGACTTATGAGGCGTGCCAAAGCCAAGGCCATGACTAGGGCGGTGCCAGTGGTGCCCAGGCACAGGGCGCAGACCATGGAGGGGTACAGAAATGATCAGACTAGGACTTTTTCAAGGGCGCAGTTATAGAAGTTTGCGCACCGGGCGCATAAAAGGCTAGTTACGGCACTGGCGAAATCTGCAAAATGCCCAGAAAGTAGAAGCCAATCAGTTTTTGTTAAGAAAAGATCTTGGCTATGAATTCAAATGTGTCTTCTCGAATCCCCGTGAGGAACGGAGTTCCTTACGTCTCGTATATAGTTATAGGTATAATAGAAATAGACAGAACGAGAGAGAAAGTCGCATGGTGCCGCTACAGTAGATGCTATGCTATACATCGTTGCAAATAATCTAACGTAAAACCTGCAGGCGTTTATGTCTTCATCAATGAAGGTATGAATTTCTACATCAGACCAATGATAATCAGGCGGATCTGACAAGTAGTGACTACTAGGCCTACTATTTTGTCCGTCTGTCCATCAGTCACAGGTTTATCTCAGTAAAGGTTTTAGTTAAAATCGCACATCTTCACGTGCTGTTTTCTATCTAGCTTCTTTTCCATACCTCCTTGTGTTCCTTCTTGCAGAACGCGGTATCAACGGCCTTACCATTTACACTCTTCGGCTGTTCCGCCATCATGGCGGGCACACTCCTCTGCCTAACTCCTGAGACAAAGGGCATGCCTCTCTTTGACACCATCAAACAAGTGGAAGAAAGCGACAGGCGCGGTCAGGTCAACAGAGCAGAGAAACTAGAAAAAAAGTGTAAACTACTCAATGAAAACCGTTAGTAAAATATAATTTTATTTTTAAAGTTAGTAAAGTATTGAAATTGAATGTAGTAGTTTTCTTTCGTATTTCTTAGTTGTCAGTCTATACAGCTTCAAATATGCATTCCTACAAATTCGCGAATAAACACGGGTATTTGAGCATGTGTGCAAATTTGAGAGAGGTAGATCATAAATACCCCTGGAGACGTAAGCGGTGAATCACTGAATAACATTTTCTGCCACTTTTTGCGAGGGGCGAGGTCAAATGGCCAGTGTACTTTGGTAGAGGGTTCGCCCGGCTTTGCTAAATCCATAGATAAATGGTCTAAGGGTAGATAGGATAGGTACAAGAAAAAATACATTTTTCATTCAGTAAATGTGGCTATTATTTCTTTTATTAAATAAATGTTGCATTATTTAAATGATTGTACCAAGCTGTTTAATTGGTACATTTCTTATCAAAACATACACAAATAATATCAAACTTTATCAGAATTTAATATTCCACTTTGGGGATAGGGTCCGAAAAAGCCTTGACCTTAGGAATGGAGTACACGGTATCGACGACTGTCTTGAAGGCAGGGTACTTCTTCTCGAGGTCTGGCATCCGAAGCAGGTACTTGAGGTAGTCGACCATACCCGCAAGGACAAAATCACCCCATGTCAACTAGAAAAATATTAGATGTTACATCACTATTGCACAGGGACCGATTAATCGAGTTAAAACATATGGGTTACAGATTTAACCAAACGTATGGGTTAACCCGAATAAAAAAGAAAACCGGGCAAGAGCGGTTGTCAAAACTGAAAATAGTGAATATTTTCAGTTTTGACAACCTTATATGAAAATAGTGAAAATGTTATTATTTCAAAAAGTTATTGATGTTTCTTGTTCAAACCAATTTTAATCGAGAGTATTTATTAGATGCCATAAGCTTGATTTTTTCAGATTTTTTGATTACGCGGTTGGAAAATTACAGGGGAGGGACACATTGTTAACGAGTTTCGGACCTCTTAGTTCACTCAATATGGACTTAAATAAAAAAGTCATTTAGAAAACTCTAAGTTATTTTCAAAGGCATATCCAACGATACCCCACACGAAGGGGTGCGCGCAAATATTTTTTTTCATCCCTCAGTTTCATGTATGGGGGACAATGGGGGTCATCCCTAATTATTTTATTTTTTGTAATTTCACTACAGGCCTTTATGGCGGTTTACATAAGACATCTAACTGCGAAGTTTCATACACATTGGTTATGAACTGTAGATTTGACGAGGGTGTGACAGACGGACAGACGGACAGACGGACGGGACGAAACTAAGGGTTCCTAGTTTTACTACGGAACCCTAACAAAAACGATCAAAATGAATAAAAAGGAACAAAAATGAACTCTATGCGTGAACCTGGTTATTATTAGGCTGATTATGCAATAGCAGGGACCGAAAAGTTCACCCGTATAGGGTTATTTTTTGGGTAAGGTGAAAAACCTTGCGTACCTAAAGGTTAACCCGTACTCTGGGTTAACCTTTACGCAAGGTTTTTCACCTTACCCAAAAAATAACCGGGTGATAACCCTATACGGGTGAACTTTTCGGTCCCTGCTATTGCATAATCAGCCTATGTTCTCACTGTCGGGAGTCAGACTCCTCTCTGTGCGAGGGAGAGGGCTGCCTTTCTATTCTGTTCCGAGTCGACACGCCGCGTGGTATCACCGCGAGAACTGCCAATTTGTTTGCGGTCGAGGGAGAATCTCACCGTGACATTCTCCCTCGAACGTTCGCAAACAAATTGGCTGTACCAACACCCCGCGTGATATCACCGCCTTTTGTTGGCGAACGTTCGGGGGAAAATGTCACCGTGAGATTTTATAGACAGACTGTAATCTACCACTAGGGGTTTGTGCAGGTTAATAGGCGTTATACAATTAAAAACCGTTTTAGAATGTGCAAATAAAGCTCTTTCATTAAAGCCGCGGCCGCACTGGTACGGCGATTGCGACGCGACGGCGGCGGCGATCAAACTCATATAAACATATGTCGAGGGACGCACTGCAGCAGTGCGGCCACCGACATAAATGTTTATACAGGGTGGCAGGTTAGACAGTCGAAATATTATAAGATCTCTAAAAAAAATCAGCTGTTCCATACATTTATGTTCACATAAGTCAAGAAAATGTATGGAACAGCTGATATTTTTTCGCGATTTCAGGGTTGGTCCCTTAATAAAAGTTGTTCATAATGATGAGTACAATGACCCCTTAAAATATTTCCACTGTCTAACCTACCACCCTGTAAGTTTGTTTTCACGAAATCGCCGTCGCGTCGCAATTGGCGTACCGGTGCGGCCGCGGCCTAATGATCTTCTACCGCGCGCTCTTTGAAATGTCGACCCCGTAATATGCCGCTGTGACAGATGAACTAACGAACGGAGTGTCACCATAAGGGATTCTTTTTTTTAGCGTTTTGGTACGGAACCCTAATAATTTGTTTCGGTGTTATATGGCAGAAGTTGCATTGTACTTATATCCTACCTTTCCGATGGCGAGATGACCGTTGTTACTAATTATGATGGAGCTCAGTTTCTCCAGGTAATTGAGGAACTGGTCGTTGCAGGCAGCATACTTAGCTTCCTTTACAACCTCGTCAGTCTCTTGTTGTGCCCCTTTAGCCACTGTAAAAATACGATATTATATAGAAACAAGGAGATATGCCATCATAGCAAATTAGTACGGGAACAACTGTCGCCACTTTTAGTACATTTTTCAACACAATTACAAGCGCCCCTCGTGAATATAAAGATCTCCCACACATTAAAAATTCCACACACCCTCAATCTAACACTGTTAATCGTCACTCAACACTAGCAATAAACTAAAACACTGTATTTATATTATCGATCGAGTGCGGTTCGTCGCCAGCGTGTACTTTTGTACTACGCCCAATGTGGGCAAATTAAAGCATCAAGCTCAATAGTGCCTTGGCACATCTCCCTTGTTTCTATGATCTGAGGGATTAATCAAAACAAAAGATACCTACCTACAACGTGACCTACCAACTACTAAAAATGCACAAGTAAAAATAATTTCATTTCAAAGAAGGAAAGGGAACTATAAAGTTTAAAAAAACCGGCCAAGTGCGAGTCGTACTCGCGCACCGAGAGTTCCGTATCATTTTTGGACGTATAAAGTGAAAAAATCCGGACCGCATAACTAAGTTTGTTTGTGAAGGAATTTTGATGATTTTGAAAAAACTGTACTAGTTAGGAACATCGTTTTATTTTTGGTGCCATATTTGGGTCAATTCCTATCAACTCTAATTATTTCAGATTTTTTGCCCCGCAAACTTCGGAGATAAGGGGGGGGGGAATGGTATTTTTTTGGAAATTTTTCATCATATGTCGAAAACTGTGAGACATAAAATAAAATAAAAATATATTTTGAAATGTGCAGATCAAGCCCTTTTATATGATATGTCACTTGACCTAGTAACCCCACTTTAAAATTTCGGACCCCCACTCCGGCCCCTTTTGCAATGAAAATAAAAATATTTTTGGACTTTTTTCATTTGCAATTAACTTGAACAAGCATTCTTTATAACTGTTCCAAATTTCAAGTCGATAGCATAAGTAGTTGCTGAAATAAGCAGGTGTGACAGACAGACAGACGAAGTCACACCATAAGGGTTCCTTTTTTACCATTTTGGTACGGAACCCTAAAAATGATCATAAAATGGAAAAGTTTTACATAACGAGCTGTTATGTAAAACAACTAGCGGTTTTGTAAAACAGCGGATTCGACAATCCGTCTACAACTGGCACCGAGTCTGTTTTGCAATAATGGCAAAAACGAATGGACTCAACATTGGTTCAAAATTATGTCTGACTAGACTTTTGCCTGCGACTCCGTCCGCGTGGACTACAGTGGAATGACCAGTTTAAATGACCTCCGTAGTGTAGGGTGGCTAGTACTACCAATAGGTCAAGCTGTATCTCAGATTCCTCCCATCAGAATTAGATGAAACATGGCTTAGATTTTAAGTTGGACTTCAAGCTATCGAACTGTGAAAAGCACATCAAAATCCGATCAGTACTTTTCGCGTGATGCGCGCACAAACAGACAAACAGGCAAAAATTCCAAAAAATCTTTTTGGGTATGGTTACGTCCCAGTACCCTATCCCAATTGTTTTTTCTGGAGTATCTTCAATGTACAGACACGGCTTTTTGACAATTTTATAATAGTATAGAAGAGGAGGCAATACATACGCAAACGTAACTCGTGGAGGTAGTCGACGTTCTGGTCGATCTCGAGCGCCTCCTCAGGGGTGTCTCCGACCAGGCCGTACTTGCGGCCGAGGTAGCGGGCAATGGCCGAGCTCTGTGCGTACTGCTTGCCGTCGATCTCCAACATCGGCATCTGTCCGAACATCGTCTCTGAAAGTAAATACATATTTTTGCTTGATTTTATGAAAAATAAAAATTCACGCAAAGGAAATAGTGGGTGACCATTGGATTCCGAAATATGCAATATCGCCATCTATGCCGCTATTACATCATAGTAGATATATCATATCTTGATCATAGATGGCGCTATTGAATACCTACTTCTAATGGCGCCATCTATGAGCAGATGGCTCTACTCATGGTCATAAGAGACGGAGAACAAAGTGATCTTATAAGGGTTCCGTTTTTCTTTTTGAGGTACGGAACCCTAAAAAAGACAATTCTTATTTAACTTTGTTAATAATTAGGTACCGTTTGTTCGTTTGAACGCGCTATTCTCTGGAACTACCAGTCGGATTCGAAAAATTCTTTTTGTGTATGATAGCCAAATTCATGAGGAACAGTATAAGCTATTTAACATCACGCTACGACCCTGAGGAGCCGAGCAACCACGGGGAACAGCTAGTTAATTTATAAAAAGTACAATAATATTGTCCTAATTTCCTACCTATACCTACTATCAATCATTCGATTAGATCAAATTGAGATTTTTGAAAACCAGTATCTCGAAAATTAACGCAAATGAAATATAATTAATATTATCTTTACGATACCTACAGGGTAAAATTAAAACCAGTGCGGATATTTTAGGAGGTGAAAGTACTCATGAATATGATCAACTTTTATTATAGGACCGACACTGAAATATGAAAAAAAAAAATCAGCTGTTCCCTACAAAAATGCACTACAACACGATCAAAATGTATGGAACAGCAGATTTTGTTTTTTCATATTTCAGTGTCGGTCTCATAATAAAAGTTGATCATATTCATGAGTAGGTACTTTCACCTCCTAAAATATCCGCACTGGTTTTAATTTTACCCTGTATAGATCTATACAGGGTGGCAGGTTAGACAGTGGAAATATTTAAAGGGGTCATTGTACTCATCATTATGAACAACTTTTACTATGGGACAAACCCGAAAATCGCGAAAAAAAATCAGCTGTTCCATACATTTATGTTCACATAACTCAGCAAAATGTATGGAACAGCTGATTTTTTTTTTCGCGATTTCCGGGTTTGTCCTATAGTAAAAGTTGTTCATAATGATGAGTACAATGACCCCTTAAAATATTTCCACTGTTTAACCTGCCACCCTGTATAGATCTATACAGGGTAAAATTAGATACGAAATTAGATACTGTAGATACGAAATTGTATCTAGGTACCTAGTTAGGTACATTATATGCTACCTTACATTTTCACGGTGCACCTATAAGGTACTAGGTGCCTAGGTATGTAGTTTTATACAGGACCTACTTCTTGTTAGTAGGTACATACCTAGGTACATGTTAATTGGATTTTTTGGAACGAAGTTCCTTAACGCGGCTTGCGGTAAGAGTTGACTGGGAAAAATCGTCACGTAATGAAAAAAAGTTATGCCCCCTCCATGAATCTAAAACTCACGCTCGGAAATTCGTTCCTGACGGGGGTTCCCGACCACAACATTTTTTTATTTTGCTACAATGCTCACTTGTGCCTGAGAGCTGCAGAAATGCATGAAATAATCATTGTGGCCTGTTGAATCTTGGATGATGGTCATAATATTACAGGTGTCGTATGTACCTATAGTAAGTAGTAATACTTACGGAGCCTGAATTCCGGCCAGTCCTCCATTGCTATGCGGCGGTCCTCAAACTCCTGGCCTCCGTACACCATCAACAGACGGCATCCCTCGCCCAGAGCCTTCAAATTGAAGTAGTACAACACAACTGGTGACTGCGACATGATACTGGAAAAATGATGGTTTTAGATGATTATTGACCGTTCCCAATAACGGATCTTCTATTGGCTGTTTCCCCTACTAGAGATCGATTTTTGACATAAGCTCTATAGAAGTACCTAATGTCAAAAATCTATCTCTAGTATGGCAAAGAGCCGATAGATCGGTTATAGTAGGGAATGCAATATCGATCTCGAAATTGTGCGAGACTCAATCTCGTCCATATTTTACGAGATTTAGTCTCTCACAATTTCTGTACGAGATCTCGCGAGATTGCGAGATTGAGCGGGGTAGCATAATCTGTGTGTGTAACTGCCTATCGTCTGCAGTGGCATAGATACCTAGAGGGCAAGCACGACGCATTTTTTCGTTTTAGAGAATATTTATGTTCATTTTTAGGGTTCCGTACCAAAATGGTAAAAAGGGACCCTTGTGGTGCGACTTTGTCTGTCCGTCTGTCACAGCTGATTATTTCAGCAACTACTAATGCTAGCGACTTGAAATTTGGAATAGTTATAAAGAATGCTTGCCTACCTTTATTGCATATGAAAAACAATTGAAAGTATTTATATTTTCATTGCAAATGGCGCCGAAGTGAGGGTTTTACTTTAATTTTTTAAGATATATATAATTTCGAAATCGTCTTTTCGAGCCCTTCATTTTGATACACCACACGACCAGGTAAAAACAAATTTTTTTTTCGACCTAACATGACTTATTGGCGACAAAAAAAAATTTCATAATCTTTAAAGCATATGTTACCCGGACCATAATAACGAATCGATTGACACCTCATTCATCTAAATCGGATGAGTAGTTTAGGCGCTACGGTGGAACACACTTAAATACATACATACATAATAGACGGCTAAAATCTTTTGGCTTTGCCGAGTCGGGTAAAAATTACCGATAAATAAAAAAAAAGAATACTCACTCTGTTGCAGGTTCACCCGAGTGATCGTAAGCAAGCCCATAGCTGAGACCTGCGCACAGGGAAACTAAGATAATACTCCGAAGCATTGTGCACTCCAGGTCTGTATCTGATTTTGTAGAAGTGTAGATGCATCGTTTTAATTATGGCTTATATAGTGAGCTTCTATTATTGGCTTTCAATAAACAATGAAGTTGCATTTTTCACTAGGTAAATAGGAAATAATGTTAATTAATGTTTTATTTACTTTTTACAAATTCAGACACGTGTTGGAAAATGCAAAAGAATTAGGGTTGTCACAAATAATATCTTGCCTTAAAAATTTGACACCGTTCACACTTCGATTAGGTATAGCGGCCAAACATCGATTTGTTACATCTGTCAAATAATGTTTGGGGGTAAAACAAAAGAATACCAATAGTTAAAAAGCTGGAACGAAAACCCTTTTCGAATATAGGTACCTACAGTATTTTACGAAAAACGATAAAGAGTCGAATCAAAATTTGATGACGACATGAGCATCATCGACGTGAGCATGCAGGGATCTAAAAATGAGGCAGTCATAATCTATACTAATATTATAAAGTGGAAAGATTTTTTTGTTTGTTTGTACCGAATAGGCTCCGAAACTACTGGACCGATTTTAATAGTTATTTGTTATACAAGAGTGCAAAGTTGCTTTTAACCGCGTGCTCGATTTTGATGACCGAGCAAGCAGCGAGTGATTCAAAAATTAGAATCCTGAGCGTTAGCAAGGGAATCAAAAGAGCACGAGGTGAAAAATCTTTGCACTCGAGCGAGTGCAACACGTAAATTTTCATCCCACCTCAGCGAGGAAAAAAAGGTTGTATTATAAATTCGGCACCATGGAGGTAGAAGTACCAATAGGTTTAATGATGTTTTGAATTCACAAACTTAGTGCACACGATGTTCTAAATTCAATTTACTTTATCCTCTAGAAAATAAAAACGGCTTTTGCACTCATAGACCAGGGTCGATAATTTTTGAAACCAAAAAAAATTACAGTAGGATGAAACCCATTAGAAAAGGAGGGGAATATGATCAAAATGAAAGGAAAAATAAATTACGGTCGATCCGAGTTCGGGAAGTGGGAGGGGGTGAGTTTTTAAGGGGAAAAAATGGTTTTCCTTGATTTCCGGCAAAACTACAAGTCCTATAGAAAAAAGTTAAACGGCAAAGTTGTAGGTAATAAAAAGATCTACAACTTTTGTATTTGCAATTTTTTCACATAACCTCAAAATTTAGGTGAAAAATTCAAAAAACCAAGTTTTTGGTTTTTTATTTATATCTTTTTCAAAAATGTTTTTTTTTCTACGAAATTTGGTGAAAACTTACCTTATTATGTCCCAAATACACTGTAATTTATTTGATTTAAAATATTTATTTTTTCGCCTTATTTTAACTTAATATCAAAAAAGCACCCTAATTTTCAATCGAAAATTCTGACGTCAAAATATCAGCTTTTTTCAAAAAGTTTGGGAGCTTTTTGTTCGTAGAAATATCTACTTTCTGATGGTGTAAAAAAAATATACATTACCATAGGAAATGTTCTCAGAAAATGCAAAAAATTGAAAAAAACTCAAATTCGAAAATTTTTTTTTAATCACTATGTAAAATTTCATCAAAAAAATGTGATTGCTGCAATTTTTTTTAGTTAAAAAGTTTATTTATTTAATTCGAATTACATTCATGTCATAGAAAATCTCATACAATATAATTATACATGTAAATCGTACTATTGAATTTAGATACTTAATTCTGATTACGTTATTCATTATATTTTTTTTCAACAAAATAAAGTAAATTTCTCACAATTCACTGAGAGTAATTCAGTCTGCACGTGTATTTTTAAAAACGATGTTGTACACTATCTCGAATACTGGCTAACGGTTTTTACAGCTGCTACGAAATAGCAGGTATGTAGTAAGACCCAGACCCTCCTAGGTCCGTCCCCACTTCTCTATGAAATAACTTACAATGGGCTAAAATTTACCGAAGGTCACTCAGGTATATGAATTATGTTAAAACAGCAATAAATAGGCATCTAAAAATATTATTTAAAGAAGATTCTACAACTTTTTCAAAATATTGTAGATGTCTTATTTAATATTAACTTTATTAACTTATTTGTTTGTTAATTATAGAAGTATATTTCAATTTGCAATTTTTTCGTTTATAAATAAAACATGAAATCTTACGTTTTTTGAGTAATTAAAGTGTAAATTTTAATAAATACCTCAAAATTGTAGATAATGATTAAAAAAAAAATTTCGAATTTGAGTTTTTTTCAATTTTTTGCATTTTCTGAGAACATTTCCTATGGTAATGTATATTTTTTTTTACACCATCAGAAAGTAGATATTTCAACGAACAAAAAGCCCTCAAACTTTTTGAAAAAAGCTGATATTTTGACGTCAGAATTTTCGATTGAAAATTAGGGTGCTTTTTTGATATTAAGTTATCATAAGGCGAAAAAATAAATATTTTAAATCAAATAAATTACAGTGTATTTGGGACATAATAAGGAAAGTTTTCACCAAATTTCGTAGAAAAAAAAACGTTTTTGAAAAAGATAAAAATAAAAAACCAAAAACTTGGTTTTTTGAATTTTTCACCTAAATTTTGAGGTTATGTGAAAAAATTGCAAATACAAAAGTTGTAGATCTTTTTATTACCTACAACTTTGCCATTTAACTTTTTTCCATAGGACTTGTAGTTTTGCCGGAAATCAAGGAAAACCATTTTTTACCCTTAAAAACTCACCCCCCCCCCTTTCCCGAACTCGGATCGACCGTAATTTATTTTTCCTTTCATTTTGATCATATTCCCCTCCTTTTCTAATGGGTTTTATCCTACTGTAATTTTTTTTCATTTTTTACCATTTTTGAAGGCTTCGGCCCTGGTCTATCAGATATCGAAGAGAATTTACCTCTAGCGGATAAAAACGGCTTTTGCACTCAGATATCGTAGCGCAAAAATACACTTTCCGAGATGGTGGGATGAAAAAATTCTTTCACTAATAGAAAGCTACATTATCACTGAGTAACATAGGCTACTTTTTATCCCGAAAAAATGCACAGTTCCTGTGTGACACGCGGACGAAGTCGCGGGCGAAGTGATGATGATGAAGATATATTACTAGATATATACAAACACTAAACGTGGCCCTAATAGGAAGTCCTTTCGATACCACTTTAATTAGTTCTGTAAAAATCAGATACTTGAGATAAGTACGTAAAAAATATTACCTACCTATTAAGATTGTGGAAGCCCTAGCAATGGCCATGAGAAGAAAAACACATACATAATTTATTATATTCAACGATGCCATTTTATGTTCCAATGTTGATTAAGCAAAAATATGATGAAAGTACTTACCTACATAGGTACATAATATAATTATTATATTTAATATAAAAATTATTTAAATATGAGATATACAAGAATACATAGAGGTGAGCGTCTGAGATGGGCATTTGCTATATAGGGTGATTTCCAAAACATTTGAATGCATCCAGCATGCGTATGGTCCTACCCTCAAAAAGATAAATTCCGTCGCCGTTGGGGTCGTACTACTCTTAAACTAACTAACATAAAAATCCAGAAAAAATATATAATAAACCTTTACGCTTTACGCGAAACCGTGGCGCCAAATTTTAAGATACGCCACTTCAACTAGTACTTTAGCTTCGTATGGTCATGGGGTCTCATCAGGAACAAAGGAACATTTGTTGAAATAACTCATAATAGATGGCGTTATATGTATCGATTTGTTATTGAAGTTTGCGTAAAATTGAGAACATGAAAAAATACATCATGAAAAATATTTGTTCAAATATTGAAAAATCCTTTAAGCACGGAAAAATGTAGAGCCCGAAGATAGCCCGCGCTAAATCGGTCACATTTCTTTGTATGAGATGAGGCATCTGTACGTATAGTATTATATTATCTGTGGTATGGTGTATTTGTTTTTTTTATTATTATTAGGCTTGCATTTGACCGCCATCTCGCCTGATGTTAAGCGATGTTACGGTCTACGATAGAGCACGCTTGCCTAGAAGAAACCGATTCCCTCGCGACTTGAAGACACCCAGATTATAACTATCGGGGAACACCCACTCCGGATGCCTTATCGATCGATCGACTGTCTTGAAGGCAGGGTACTTCTCCTCGAGGTCTGGCATCCGCAGCATGTTCTTCAGGTAGTCGAACATACCCGCAAAGACAAAATCACCCCATGTCAACTAGAAAAATATTAGATGATACAGGACATTGAACAAAATGGGCCCACCTGTTTAGTGTTTGCAAAAATAAAATGTTACTCTGTCATATTGTTGCTATATAAGATTACTAGCACTTCACCCGCGACTTCGTCCGCGTGTCCCACAGGAACTATGCATTTTTCCGCGATAAAAAGTAGCCTATGCCTGTGTTCGGTTTAAAGAATTTATTTCCCAAAAGAACATTACATAGTTCACTTTATATGAGAAACTTAACTAAATTAACATTAAATTTGGTACAAACATGATATTCGATCTTCGATAGTTACAATAAGTATTAAATACATTTAGTTACTAATTAACTACAACATCAACTTTTTTTAATAAACGTTAAGAGATACAGAGTCTTTTATATGTTTTGGTAATTTGTTAAATAGCTGAGCTCCCTCATACTGTATATTTTTCTTTCCGTACATGGTTCTAATCATGTTACTCAGTGATAATGTAGCTTTCTACTAATGAAAGAATTTTTAAAATTGGTCCAGTAGTTTCGGAGCCTATTCGGTACCTACAAACAAACAAACAAAAAAATCTTTCCTCAAGTATAAATTACATTTATTTTTGGCGGCGCCATCTTATGTTTGCTACTGCGCTCGATAGATGGTGCTGACAGTATTGTCATTTGAGATAATTATGAAAAAAACCGGACAATTGCGATCATGCCTCGCGCCCTAAGGGTTCCGAAATATGATCATAGATGGCGCTACTGCATACTTCCAATGGCGCCATCTATGAGCAGATGGTTCCATTTATGGTCCGGTGACTGACAGCGGACAACAAAGTGATCCTATAAGGGTTCCGTTTTTCCTTTTGAGGTACGGAACCCTAAAAACCGGACAAGTGCAAGTACGACTCGCGCCCTAAGGGTTCCGAAATATGCAATAACGCCATCTATACCGCTATTACATCATATTAGATAGGTATATCATATTTTGATCATAGATGGCGCTACTGCATACTTTTAGTTGCGCCATCTATGAGCAGATGGCTTCACTCATGGTCATAACAGACGGACAACAAAGTGATCCTATAAGGGTTCCGTTTTTTCTTTTGCGGTACGGAACCTTAAAAATAAAATATATTTATATTTTTCGAGGTCTCTAATTTTGGTTGCCCCGAGGCCACACCTTTATATCCGGCTCTGGCCGGTTAACATTATTCCAGTGGCATTCCAGCATTATTTCGATCGCTGGAATGGAATGCTACTGGAATAATTTGAACTGAGCATTATCCCATTATTATCAGTCTATAAGTATAAGTGTCGGCGTGGATCTTGATCACAAACGTCACCTGCGCACTAACTGATTTTCGGTCTCTTTGGCGGAATGAAGAAGACGGGGGGCGTCGAGGCTGCAAGCGATTGGTTTGTCAGTCGATGCTCGTCGTCTATTGGACTATTCTCTATTTTATTACCTATGTATTGTCAACTGTCAATTGTCTATTGGGCCAAGAATGTACATGGGCGATCTGTGACATTCTGCGATCATCTTTCCTGCCGGATACTATACAAATAAGTCTGTTTGTAATGTTAAAACAACAGCTTATTACTAAATGCATATGAAAACATACGTTAGGTATAGGTACTTAATTAGAAGTTACATTATTATCATTAACTTAAATACGTAAATGTTTAGTGATAAAAAATAATTATATATTATTTTTCATGCAGTTGAGTTGTCAAATGTGGCAAAAAAGACTCACAAAAATAGAACATTTCATTTTTATTAAATAAATTAATGTTGCATTATTTAAATTATTACCAAGCTGTTTAATTCGTATTCTCATCAAAATTTACACAAATCATATCAAACTTTATCAGAATTTAAAAATCCATTTTAGGGATAGTGTCAGCAAAGGCCTTGATCTTAGGAATGGTGTACACGTTATCGATGACTGTCTTGAAGGCAGGGTACTTCTTCTCGAGGTCTGGCATTCGCAGCAGGTGCTTCAGATAGTCGACCATACCCGCAAAGACAAAATCACCCCATGTCAACTAGAAAAATATTAGGTGTTATAAATTAGATACTATTGCATAATCAGCCTATGTCCTCACTGTCGGGATTCAGGCTCCTCTCTGTGCGAGGGAGAGTGATATCACCGCGAGAACTGCCAATTTGTTTGCGAACGATCGAGGGAGAATGTCACGGTGACATTCCCCTCGAACGTTCGCAAACAAATCTACCACTAAGGGATTTTGCAGGTTAGTGGGCGTAAAAAAATTAAAAACTCTTTTAAAAAATCTATACTAATTATTACAAAGAGGAAAGTTTTTTGTTTGTACCGAATAGGCTCCAAAACGACTGTACCGATTTACAGTAGAAAGCTACATTATCAGTTATCACATCACTGAGTAACATAGGCTACTTTTTATCCCGAAAAATGCACAGTTCCTGTGGGACACGCGGACGAAGTCGCGGGCAAAGTGCTAGTGTGCTAATAAAGCCCTTTCATATGATTATTTTCTACCGCGCGAAATTTCCACTTCGATATAAGCCGCTGTGACAGATGGACGAACGAACGGAGTCACACCTTTGGGGGTTACATATTTTTTACCGTATTGGTACGAAACCCTAATAATGCATTTTTCTGTTGGCAAAGTTGTATTGTATTTATATTCTACCTTTCCGATGGCGAGATGACCGTTGTTCTTAATTATAATTGAGTTCAGTTTCTCCAGGTAATTTTGGAACTTCGTGTCGCAGTCAACATATTTGGCTTCCTTTATAACCTCGTCAGGCTCTTGTTGCACCTCCTTAGCCGCTGTAAAAATACGGTATTATGTTAGCGGATTAATCAAAACAAGGGGTAAAGAGTGGAGAGCGTTTCACATAAGAACAACGCTAGATTCAACGCTATGTTGGCTCCAGCCCCGGATCTAGGGGGGGGATAGCCGGGGCCCATGCCCCGGGCGGCAAATTCAAGCTTGGTAGACGAATACACTGAGTAGTGTATTCGTCTACCAAGCGTAGTAATCGCAAAGAGCAACGCTAGATCGGTCGTTGTGGCGTTCTTTGGGGGAGGCTTATGTCCATCAGCATCAGTGGGGTGTTATGGCTGAAATGATGATGATAAAGTTAAAAATATTGTCGGGCGGGGGCGGCATTTTTCAGTTTTTGCCCCGCCTCGAAATAATTAAAGATCCGGGGCTGGTTGGCTCCCCTGTCTGTCACTTTTGTATAGGATAGGTCCTAATGTTTTATGTTTTTTGTTATGTGTAGGTAGTAATGCCTAGGACATTATACAGTGGTGAATAAGAAATTATACTGAAAGAAAACTTCCAACATTGCTAAAAACTTTGCAACATATTGACATTCAGGGCAGCCAACATAGCGTCAAGGGACTTCTTACGTGAAACGCTTTACATACTTATTTTACATATTTCTAATATTTATGATCGAAGTTTTTAGTGGAATATTTTATTTATGCGGTACAGTATTTTAATTAAGTGCATCGATCGCGTTTGGTCAGTCGCCAGCTTAGACGTTTTAATTATGGTCAATGTGACCATACTAAAGCGTCAAGCTCAATAGCGCCTTGGCACATCTCCCTTGTTTATATGATTCATACATAACGTCGCTCTGCAGTGAAAACCTCGTGATGGCAATAAACGTAAACGTCTGGTAAAATAACCTCCTTTTTTAAGTCGGTTAAAAACATGTATGAAGTGTAAAAATTTAAGTTCTTCTGTTTTCTAATGAGTATTTCAATATTATTTAGATAATGAATTATTAATATATGTGTTTTTTATGAGCATTAAGGGATCTTGATCTACGCAACAAATAAATAAGAAGAAAAATTAATTTGTGCTTTACGAGGTTTTCACTGCAAGGCGACGATAATGTTGAACCAATATTAAATCCATTCGTTTTTAGTGAGTGACGAATAACAGTGTTAGATTGAGGGTGTGCGGAATTTTGAATGTATCGGAGATCTTTATAATAGGTCTTTACCTATGAAATTGCCGTTTTGTATGAAAAAATTTAAACGAATTTTTTTCATGTATTTTCTATTTGTATTAATCGAAGTAATCACCCATGCAATCAATGCATCTTTGCCAACGCAGTGGCAGTTTATTGATGCCCTTCTTAAAGAAATCAGCTGGACGGGAGGCAACAAATTCTTCAAAGGGATTTTGTACTGCCTCTCGGGTATTGAATTTTTTTCCCGCCAAGAAGTTATCCAAATTCTGGAAAAAGTTAGTAGTCTGTAGGCGCAAGGTCTGGTGAGTAGGGCGGATGACGGAGAGCTTCCAACCCCAGTTCTTGCAACTTGGAGACCGTCTGATGTGCAGTATGAGGTCGCGCGTTGTCGTGCAGGAGCAGTGGAGACGAGCGATTGACCAATGCTGGTTGGAGATGTGCCAGCTTCTTCATCATTGTGTTCAGTTCTTCACAGTACACATCTGCAGTAATGCTCACCCCGTTTGGTAAGAAGCTGTGATGAATCACACCGGCGCTAGACCACCAAACAGTGACCATCACTTTTCTAGGGGTAAGTTTTCGTTTAGGGCATTGTTTAGGTGCTGAACCAGGATCCAACCAACTTGCTGAGCGCTTGCGGTTATCAAACAGAATCCATTTCTCATCGCAGGTAACAATGCGGTTCAAAATTCCTTCATTTGTGTGTCTGTTGAGCAGTGCAAGGCACGTCTCGACGCGTACTTCGCGCTGGCGATCATTGAGTTCGTGGGGCACCCATTTGTCAAGCTTTTTTACCTTGCCAATTTGACGCAAATGGACCAATATTGTTTTGACGCTAACGTCGAAAGCTGCTGCTAATTCAGCCGTAGATTGTGTATCATCAGCTTCCACAATCACCTTTAATTCGTCATTGTCAACCAAAGTGTTCGGACGACCGCGAGGTTCATTTTTCAGGTCGAAATTTCCAGAACGGTAGCGAGCAAACCAATAACAGGTGGTGCGTTGGTTTGTAGTGTTAGCTCCATAAACGTCGTTGATGTTGCGTGCCGCTTGTGGCGCGTTGCTGCTACGACGGTACTCGTATTCCATAATTACTCGAATTTTTAACGTATCCATGATGACGAAAAAGATTGAAATGCGATGAAAATGTAACACTAATCAATAAACAAATGACTACTTTTAGAAAAAAAAAACCATGTTTTTAAAATAAAATTAATTTGAAATTGGAATTCTTAGCCAAACAAAAATTATTTTGATTTGAAATGGCCAGTACTGCAGAACGGCAATTTCATAGGTAAAGACCTAATATTTACAAGGAGCGCTTGTAATTGTGTCGCAAACTGTTCTAAAAGTGGCGACAGTGATTCCCGTACTAATTTGCTATGATGGCAATCTCCTTTATTCTATAATCTGAGGGTAAGACATACTCAAACGTAATTCGTTGAGAAAGTCGACGTTCTGGTCGATCTCGAGCGCGTCCTCAGGGGTGTCTCCGACCAGTCCATACTTGCGGCCCAGGTACCGGGAGATGGCCAGGCTCTGTGCGTACTGCTTGCCGTCGATCTCCAACATTGGCAACTGTCCGAATAGCGTCTCTGAAAGTAAAAACATATTATTAGTTGATTTTATAAATAAGTTTTATGTAAACACTGTTTTAAGCTTTCACGGTTTGTCTCTAAATTTAAAATGTCACTTACGGGATATCTTCCGTGATTATTGATTTGTTTGAGTTCCCGATATTTATCGGGAACTCAAACAAATCAATAATCACGGAAGATATCCCGTAAGTGATATTTAAAAAAAGTTTTATGTTGAAAAACATTTTTATAATGGCCACTTCCCAGCTCGATCATGAGCCCCTGAACATCATCTAGGTCTACAGTACTTGTTAAGACAAATCCAACGAGCCCAAACACGACGGAGTTATATTAAGAAGTTGAGGAGTTCCTATAGCCACCATCATGAGACCACCTCCATGGTACCATATTATTGCATTGTCATCGAAGTGAATTAAGCGTTCTGAATTCCGCTCAATCGGTTGGGGGGAACCGGTCTAAAATTCTGTTGCAAGATTTTGCCCTCATCTTGTAAAATGAAAAATTCACGCAGAGGAAAGTGTGGCCCTGGGTTCTGAACCTGGGGGTAATTACCCCCTCGGGGGTAAAACAGTTATTTTGCGGGGGTAATAACGCTGGTAGGTAGGATAATAAATTTTATAATCAATAATTAAAAACTTTACCTACTTGCAAATGCAAAACAATGCCAAACTTCACACTCCATTATCAATTTATCATTAATTCATCAACTTTTTGTGCAATGTATTATAAACTTTTTGTGCTATTGAATTTTCATGTGATAACATTTAAAGGGGGGGCAAAATGAGTTTCCCTAATAGGTCATAGGGGTAACAAGATTGAAAAGGTTAGGAACCACTGGTATAGGCTATTTAACATCACGCTACGCAACGGGGGTGAAACCGCGGGCAATTTATAAAAAGTACAATGCATTCCTAATTTTATAAAAAGTACAATGCATTCCTAATTTTATAAAAAGTACAATGCATTCCTAATTTTCTACCTATTAGGTAGGTGCTTATCAATCATTCGATTAGATCATATTGAAATTTTTGAAAACCTGTATGTAATCTCAAGTACCTACCTACCCACATGAAAAGGCGAAAATTAACGCAATTTAAAGAAAATTGGTTATTATTATCTTTACGATGTATATCTAAGTACTTATAGATACGATATTGAATCTAGGTAAGTAGGTATTATGTATAAGTACCTATATACTTACATTTTCACGGCGCACCCACTAGTAGTTTTATACCTACTCCAGCCGGCCTAGCATGACCACGATAGAAACGGGTTTTGTCTACATAGAAATAGACAAAGTGACAGATTGTAGAAACATTTCTACCGTTTCATTCATAAAACGTAGAAATGTTTCTGCAATCTGTCACTTTGTCTATTTCTATGTAGACAAAACCCGTTTCTATCGTGGTCATGCTAGGCCGGCTGTACTCCTTGATACTTAGTACATGTTAATTGGATTTTTTGGAACGAAGTTTTTTAACGCGGCTTGCGGTAGGAGTTCGTCACGTAACGAAAATCGTCACGTAATGAAAAAAAGTTGTGCCCCCTTCATAAATCTAAAACTCGCGCTCGGAGATTCGTTCCTGACGGGGGTCCCCCGACCACAACGTTTTTTATTTTGCTACAATGCTCACTTGTGCCTGAGAGCTGCAGAAATGCTGCCCATCATTGTGGCCTGTTGAATCTTGGATGATGGTGATAATTAGGTAGTAGTAATACTTACTGAGCTTGAATGCCGGCCAGTCCTCAAAAGCTATGCGGCGGTCCTCAAACTCCTGGCCTCCGTACACCATCAACAGACGGCATGACTCGCCCAGAGCCTTTAAATTGAAGTAGTACAACACAACTTGCGACTGCGACATGATTCTGGGAAAATGATGGTTTTAGAATATGAACACGTTTAGTCAGTCGAAATACGAAAAAGGGTCATTGTACTCATCATAATGAACAACTTTTACAATGGGACCAGCCCTGAAATCGCGATTAGTTGAGTTTTGTGAACACAAATGTATGGAACACCTAATTATTTTTCGCGAAAGGTATACCTAGATACAGTCGAACTATCGGAATCATGACCCACTCAGCCGATATTAGTTTGAAATCGTCAAACAGTAAAGTTTTCTTCTTATTACCGTGCATCACATCGCCTATGATATTTTTAATATTACGAAAACTGTGTCAATACGGGTCAGAAGTAGATATATGTGCAGTTTTGACCTATATTATAAAAGCAGTAGATTAAAAATTTCAATGAAAATTACGTTTTTGATTATATTGATAATGCTGGAATTATGTTTTCTATTTCGAATTAACTGTTGTTCCGCATGGTTTATCTATCTACCTAGAGTATTTTTTTCAATTTTATTTAAATTAAAAGAAAAATCCAAACCATAAAATGTCAGGGTCAGAGAGTCACCTTAGATCAGTAGCAAACTAGCAAATCACTTCACAAGACTTCACACACTCAACTTTACATTTCAAGGTAGAGCCAAACGTGTCAATGTGTCAAACAAACACGAAATAAGATGGCTTAATTTATGTAACTTCACTGTAACAACATTGATAGTAGGTATTGATAGCAAGTTTGTTGCCAGGGAAGATTTAACCGGTATACTATATACTTACCTACTGTTTGAAGGTGCAAGAGGAGTACCGCCGACCGCGCGATCACACAAATACTGCAGAAATACTTATCGGGCCGTCGGACATCCAAAAAAAACACGTCTTGGCATTGAGGTATTTCGTAATAAAAAGGCAAGTAACGATAAATTGATAAAAACCACTAATCACTTCACGTGTCAAGTGTTATCTATACCTCCCTGCTAGCAAAAAGTAATCGGGAAGTAATCATATGGTATTTACTTATTCGGTCAGCAAGAAAAATCTGCTAAAATGTTATTTTGACAGCATGTTTTTGTCGACCGTAAAAAAAAAAAACACCAGCAATACCTACCTAGTCAGCAACTTTTTTTTTTGAGGATGGGAAATCATCAAATGACCCTCCCGCTCTGGGCGGAGCGGAAGGGAGTGTTAGACTCTTACTGACTAAAACCCACCCGTGTTCCTTCCTTAGCCCTTTATGTTCCGGGTCAGCGGTACCCCTTTCGGACAATCCCACTTACCTAGTCAGCGACTAAATCAAGGATTATCAGAAAATACCTAAGTAGGTAGATATTTGGTCAGCTTGATAGTTTGCAAAAATAATCGTAATACAAAATGATATTTCGGACCCTTAAGTTAGTAATATAAGGGCACATAACTCGGAAAAGTTTGTGTTTTTGAGTTCTTGTGCTGGATGGGTTCAACAGTTGATATTGAGCCCATCTAGCACAAAAACTCAAACACACAAAAATTTTGAGTTGTGCCCTTAATTACTAAGGGTGCGAAAATGGTCAGCAGGATTATACAATCGGTTAGCATAAAAATAATATTAGGACCCAAGAGCGCGCGAAATCTTGCAGATATAAATAGGAGCCCCGCATAACGGGGATCCGTCGACAACCTCCCTCCCTTGTTGATGTAGAAATAAATTCGTCTGCGTCAGAATGGCTGGTTGTCTGTGGCGTTGGTCATTGAGAGTTGATTCGAAAATTGCTTATATTTGCTACATATAATAAATAATTGCTACATAGCATGTATATTTAGAAATAAAATATTTTTTTTGACCAGCCATCCTGACGTTTGGTTGGCTGGTCACCTCCTAGTTCAAAGTCAAGCATGCAGAGTTTCCTGAAATGTATTGCGTCAATAATTGCTACAATTTACTTCATTTATCTAATTTAGTTGTAACTTCAAACATATGTTAAATAAAGGATGTAGCAATTATTTAAATTATCCCAAGGAAAAGTGCCTGGTAAAATAATAAAGACAAATACTTAGCGACACTTACATAACTAAGTATTTGCCTTTATTATTTTATCAGGCACTTTTCCGTGGGATTTTATTTTTTTGGTCCTCTTTACGTTATGTGGGCCATACATAACGTAAAGAGGACCAAAAAAATAAAATCCTCCCGCCATATCCGAAACAGGAACCTCCCGAAGCTGCCGTGTCCGGCTGTCCGGTGAGGACCTGCGTCAGGCGGAAGATGAGGACGCCGTGGCGCCTCTCCAACCACTCCTCAAAGAGGGGCCTTATCGCCGCAATTGTGGCGTGCCCAATGGGACCAACCCTGAAATCGCGAAAAAAAAATCAGCTGTTCCATACATTTATGTTCACATAACTCAACAAAATGTATGAAACAGCTGATTTTTTTTCGCTTTCAGGGTTTGTCCCATAGTAAAAGTTGTTCATAATGATGAGTACAATGACACCTTAAAATATTTCCACTGTACCTGCCACCCTGTATATAACTCCGCAACAGACTTGAAGCTTGAAGTCAGACATAAACTACGCTAACATAGAGAAAAAAATAAACAAATTATTGAAATTTAACACTTATTTACTTTCACACATTAAACATTCTTAAAATCTAAAGTTACATGATAATCATTAACTTGTAAATATTTAAATAAAAAATATATTTTCCATGCAATTGTCAAAAACGACTCGCAAAAATAAAACAATTCAAATACATACATGTTGCATTTTAAAATAATGTACCAAGCTGTTTAATTGGTGCATTTGGTGTTACAACTTACACAATCTTAAACATTTAAAGTGTATTTTAGTATAAACTTTATTAGAATTTAAAAGTCGGCTTTGGGGGCAGCGTCAGCGTAAGCCTTGACCTTAGGAATGGTGTACACGTTGTCGACGACTTTCTTGAAGGCAGGGTACTTCTTCTCGAGGTCTGGCATCTGCATCATATGCTTCAAGTAGTCAAACGCACCAGCTAAGACGAAATCGCCCCATGTCAACTAGAAACAGAATACAAGTGATTATAGGCCGACCATTTAATACGCGTATCGCCTAAAGGGGTAGAAGGGAGCGAGGGGTGATGTTAGCGGATGGGTGAAAGGGGTGCGCGGAGCAGAGAGCTTATTGACTCCGACCGTGTGTAGCGTTACCCGCCCCCGCTCCCTTCTTACCGCGCAGGCGATACGCGAGGTAAACGGTCGGCCTATAATGATGCTGATTCTGTTGAACATCGCACTAAACTAATTTTAATCACGCTATATCTCTTACAAATATCATTGAAAAAGGACAGCAAATATTAAGAACTGTCAAATTAGTTTACGCCCTTGTCGTTTACGGGAAAATAGTCGTAACCTTTTGCGATGACGACTAAATTGACAACAAAACTATTCAAGTGGACTAATTTGACAGGATTAAATATATTCTATCCCTTTCTCATATTTTTTTATTAGAAAGAGACGTAATGAGACTAAATTAGTTTAGTTTGTAAACAACAGAATCGGCACTAATAACATGTTTATCTGCTAAAACGTAGCAAGTGGTAGTAGGAGTTCCAAGTCCGCCAGACTTTTTCCCAACTAGGGGTCGGTAGGGCCGTCTTAGGCCATGCAGAGGCCCTTGGGCACACACAGTTTGAAGCTCTTGTAAATAGCTTAAACATGTGAAAACCCTGACAAGTGCGAGTACGACTCGCGCCCTAAGGCCGCGGCCGCACCGGTACGGCGATTGCGACGCGACGGCGATTTCGTGAAACCAAACTCATATAAACATAAATGTCGGTGGCCGAAACATACATTATGTCGGTGTGTGACATATATGTTTAGGTATATGAGTTTGTTCGCTGTCGCGTCGCAATCGCCGTACCGGTGCGGCCGCGGCCTAAGTGTTCCGAAAAATACAATAGCGTTATCTATGCCGAAAAGACAGATTGTAGAAATATTTCTACCGATTATAGCATGGCGATGTTAAAAATGAACAGAAGAAGTGTTTCTATTGTTCAGTCGACAAAAGTCTGGCCGCCAAGCACGGGTCGCCGCGTGTTCGGGCAGAAGAGATAACGAGTTGGGTAGAAAGAACTTTGTCTATTTTTGGTAGAATAGAGATGGAATTGGTCATACTACACGTAGATGCGGCTAAATCAATACATAGTATAAAACAAAGTCGCTTCCCGCCGTCTGTCCGTCCCTATGTATGCTTAGATCTTTGATGCGGATTTTTTTCAATACTTAGAGTCACTTAGAGTGATTCAAGAGAAAGGTTTATAGCACCCGTGCGAAGCCGAGGCGGGTCGCTAGTATTAATATGAAGCAGGCATGCGATTCCAATGGTATAAAAATCTAGATTTCACAAAAAATGGAGCTACTATCGTTTGCCTCTGAGATACCTACATAATTTCATATGGCCATATTGTAATTTAATAGATTGGCAATTACCTCAGATCATAGAAACAAGGAGATATGCCATCATAGCAAATTAGTGTACGGGAACAACAGACTGTCGCCACTTTTAGAACATTTTTCGGCACAATTACAAGCGCTCCTTGTGAAATAAAGATATCCCACACATTAAAATTCCGCATAACCTTAATCTAACTCTGTTAATCGTCACTCAACACTAGCACTAAACTAACATACTGTATTTAGGTATATTATCGATCGTGTTCGGTTCGTCGCCAGCGTGTACGTTTTTATTACGATCAATGTGATCAAACTAAATCCTCAAGCTCAATAGCGCCTTGGCACATCTCCCTTGTTTCTATGATCTGAGATATGGCCAGTAGATAAATAATAGATTGCCTTATTACCTTTCCGAGTGCGAGGTAACCGTTGTTCTTGTCGATGATGGCGCTGAGTCTGTCCAGGAAGGCTGGGTACACGTTCTCGACAAAGTCGGCGTGTTTCTTGGCCTTCACTGCCTCATCGGGCTCGTAGGCCACCACCGCAGCTTCTGTAAAAATAAATTAAGGAGGGGCTCACAAGATCACATTTTATCGATTCACACAAGTCCCGCCCGTAAAACTGACACATACGGGTCACAATAGAGTGAACGGAAAACTGTCAAAATGCATTCAAAAACAGGGTAACATTGAACAAAATCTTGAATTGCGGCGAAAATATAAACTTTATGAGAAATCTAATACAGTATCATGTTAGTATGATGCTTGTAGAATAATCTGACAAAAAATTCATAATTATACTTTATGACATTATAAAACTTGCGTTTAGCTCTTGTAGTCGCCATAAGTATAAATTATACAATAAAAATGTATATTTTTGCGAATTTTAAACAAGTTAAAGCCATGTTATGCTTATTTATCACCTGCCCGCCTAGCATGACCACGATAGAAACGGGTGATAGACAAAGTGACAGATTGTAGAAACATTTCTACCGTTTCATTCATAAAACGTAGAAATATTTCTACAATCTGTCACTTTGTCTATTTCTATGTAGACAAAACACGTTTCTATCGTGGTCATGCTAGGCCGGCTGAATAGGTAACTTACTCGCTCGGAGGTCATTGACTAAGTCGACGTTCTGGTCGATCTCGAGTGCGTCCTCAAGTGTCTCCCCGACGAGCCCGTACTTGCGGCCGAGGTAGCGGGCAATGGCCAGGCTCTGCGCGTACTGCTTGCCGTCGATCTCCAGAATCGGCATCTGTCCAAATAGGGTCTCTGTAAATGAAGTAAATTAAACGTATGATAACATCTACAATAGCAGACTTGGGGCCCTGTCATGTAACCTATTAAGTAAATAGAAGTTGCAAAGGCGCGTAATCTTGTCGCCGCTTTCGAACAACAAGGCCACTCGCCTGACCAAGTTCTGTAAGGCAGGTGGTATCGTCGAGTCGAGACTCGAGAGTGCGCATTTCAAAATGTAACGTATGAGAACGGAATTAAGTTTAATTTTGTATTGCTTTGGATGCTTTGACCATTGACTGCGAACCTACGACACACGTCTGGGAATAAAATTTAGATACCATTTCTATTGACTTATTATTTAGATATTTATGGGGGAGATATATGTAGGTACATTAGATAAGCAGTGATAGCCTTGAGGTTAAACCACATGGCTCCCACGGCGAAGGTTCGAGTTCGATCTCGAGGCACGCACCACTGCATGACTTTTCGAAGTTAAATCAAAGAAATTAATTACCTATCCCTTGCTTTAACGGTGAAGAAAACATCGGGAGGAAACCTGCATGCCTGAAAGTTCTCCGTAAAGTTCTTGAAGGTGTATGAAGTCTGCCAACCCGCACTTGGACAGCGTGGTGGACTATGGCCTACCCCCTCTCATTCTGTGGAGGGTCGTGCCCAGCAGTGGGACAGTTTATAATACTGGGCTGATATTATTATAATACTAGCTTTTCTCGCGGTTTCATCCCCGTTGCTCGGCTCCTAAGTGTCGTAGCGTAATGTTAAATAGCCTATAGGTAGTATTTCCTCATGAATCTGGCGGTCATATACAAAAAAAATTTTTGAGAACGACTGGTAGTTTCAGTGATTAGCGCGTTCAAACAAACTCGTCAGCTCTATTAGTAGATATAAAGCCAAAAGGAAGGGTTATGATTTTTAATTTAATAATTAATAAAATCATAACCCTTCCTTTTGGCTTTGCCGAAGTCGGGTAATAATAGGGCAGAGCCTTTTATGAAGTGATGCCATTAAGAGGTTATCAACAACCAAATTATGTAGTTTTTTTGTACACGTGTTTAGCGAATACCATTTGAAGGGTACAGGAAAAGAAGGGTCATTGCCAGTTCTTTAAATTAATTAATTTAATTATTTATTTTATTTTATTGATTTACACGGCATATACACACCAATTACATAAATCAAAGTATAAAATTATAATAATTACAAACATAGGCTGATAATAGAAATTATTCAAATTTAATTATTTTCCAAAAAAAGTAGGCATATAACCATTAAATTGGCGAATTTATTATAGAATAGACCGCAGTCCGGGTTGGCTTCCACGAGTTTATTTAGTGCGGTCAATACGCGCGGTATGGGAGATGCAGCACGGGCTGCAGTCCGACATGAAGGCACGTCTAGCAGCCGATGTTTTCTGCTACGGAGATAATTTTTCGGTGCGCAGAATCGAATCAGCTCATTATGGATGTCAGGAGCATCCGTCATGCCTTTCAATATTTTGAGCATAACGCCTACCTGCCGGCCTAGCATGACCACGATAGAAACGGGTTTTGTCTACATAGAAATAGACAAAGTGACAGATTTCATTCATAAAACGTAGAAATGTTTCTACAATCTGTCACTTTGTCTATTTCTATGTAGACAAAACCCGTTTCTATCGTGGTCATGCTAGGCCGGCTGGTCACATGCCCCTCTGGTCTCAAGCATATGATACCCCAGACATCCTACAAGGAACTTGGTATAGAGGTAGGGATAGTAACCAAAAGTACTGCTGTAAAGAAATCGCAGGAATGCTTTTTGTACTTTTTCTAGAAGTGCATATTTTGCTTCGTGCGGATTCCATACAGAAGAACTAGCTTTTAGTTTGGTTCGAACAAGTGTGCTGTATAAGAGCCTTATCACGTGCTCGTTGCGAAAATCACGGGCATTCCGGAGAACAAATCCTAGCCTTTTACAAGATTCTTTGGCAACTGCAGAAATGTGGTCATGAAAAGTAAGCTTTTGGTCAAATGTGACACCCAAGTCCTTCATGTTATGTTGAAGAATTTTTACATCAATCTACAAATAATAAATTAATAATACCTAATACATATAAATAGATACATAAGCATAATAATATCTACATGTTCAAGTACCTACATACATACCTACATTACCTATATGGCTATGAATAACAATTTAATTAATACGGCGATCAATCAAGATATCATAAAGTACACCTAGATACTTAGATAGGTAGGTACTGTAGAGGTTTTAATGTGAAGTCTTAGTAGGCTGGTTAACTTTATCGTCTATGAGACAAGCAATGACTTAATAATTTTAAATTAAATAGAATAAGTTGTCATTAGAAAAAACAGTAGAGACTTGACATCGGCCGTGGTCTAAACTAGTCGCGCTTTTCTACTTTGTCTGTAATTTATTCCTAAATACACGAATATCAAGCTCAGACGCGAATTTCCGTTCCCCTTATCTCTAGCTTCTACAGTACCTAGACCTAGATACCTACATACCTAATACATTATAGTGTGTTCTGTCGTGGATGTCGGAGCCATAAATGGCATTTTATCGACAAATCACTTAATCACAGCTCCATTAAATATAATTTTCCAAAAAAAGCAAAAAAAAAATAAAGAGCGAAAAATGACATAATTATGGCGGGAGATTGAGCGATAAAATTGATCGTACAGGTCCCGTCACGTAAAAAGAACGCTGGATTGTTTGCGCTCCAGTGTCACTCAGCGTTCTTTTTACGTGACGGGAACTATATTGCATACCAACACAGATGACCGGACACATTGTAGGATACCATAGAATTACCTACCTATGGTTTGAGAAAAACTACAAAATATATGGCGGGCGGGTGACTGGTCGATGAAATTGATCGTATTGTATAGATACCATTACGGCTGCGACACAGGTGATCGGACACATTGTAGCATTACCTATGGTGACTATGGTTTGAGAAAAATTACATGGCGGAGCGTGTGATTGGTCGATAAAATTGATCGTTTCCATACCATTAACCGCTGCGACACAAGTGATCGGACACATTTTACCTATAGTATAGGTACCTAATACCCGGCAAATAACTTGAACATTTTCAGCGTAGTGGGAGAAAGTCTGCGCACGTACGCTTACATGCAATATGGGTCAAACAAAATACTCAAAATGCACAAAATTAACTATTGCGCAGTCAAGGTCAATGTTCAAGTTATTTGCCGCTAAGCCTCCATAGATAGCTATAGCCACCAAAGCAATGCCTAAAGAATTCCGCTAAGTTATAGGTACCTACAGTCCCCGGCACGTAATTTGGCAAGGTTTTGGCATAGTGGGGGTAAGTTCGCGCATCATAGCCCCAGTGTTGCCAGAAGGTTACATTTCTTACATTTTTCGTAACTTTTGACCCCCTCGCGTAACATGTAAGTAATTTTTATATTTATGGCAATTTTCGTAACTTTTGAGAACAACGAGATTTGTAATACTAGATTTTTATTGCACGCAGTTTACGAACGCATTTCAATTCAACGCATCCAAATTGAACGCACCGAAAACTGGCGCGTCTAAAAAGTATTTCACTCTTTCACACTCAGAGATGGCTCTGAATGGAAAGCGCCATGACAAAATGAATCGTATCCTGAGTTATTTAAAACTTGATGTTGCTTGAGCGTGTGCGCGCACGTTTCCTACTTCGCGAGTTCCCGCCGTTCGCAGTTTCCTAGCTACAGAAATGCCTATAGGCCAGGCACACTATATGTGATTTGTTTTGATTATTGTTTGTTGTCGTACAACTGTGAGAAAAGTGCGTGAGTGAAGTTCCGATGCTTACATTTATTGTTTGGTAGGTAAGTTTATCGTTATAGTTTTGCAAATTGTCGTGATACGAGTGCATAAGTATCTTATTACCTACGTACCTTTGTAAATGATACGTTAATATTTATGAGCGAGCATCTTATAATTGTTTGAATAACTTCTCTTTGACCATTCCGAAATCAATCAAAGTTCCGTAAAAGATTATGATTATTAATATTGTCAAGGCTCGAAGAGCCGTACTATGCTATAGAGTATAGACGTGCCTATGTACCTATCAGCTATTTCAGATAAGTACTATAAAGTCGGGTCGGGAATTATTATTATTTACGAGCTCCCGATATTTCTACGATCTTAATAGGTTATTTTATTTCGTGAGATATGTATTTCATCTAATAGTCTTATTAACACGTAATTTAGATAGGTACTCCAAAATAATTATTACCCAGTAGGTTTAATACATCGTGACGATCTAAGATCTTATGATTTTTTTTGTTTCCGTAAAGACTGGGGTGCAGAATTAGATATGCAGATTTTTTTTACGAAAAAAAATTCTAAGTATATAGTATATAAAATGATTACTTACTACGTTATTTACCTATATGTACTTAAATAAAAAAATTATTTTTGAAAGTTCGCGCCTTAGCATACATAATTTAGGTATAATTTATTTATAATTCACTAAAGCAGTTTTCACGATTATTAGTTGCCTATTCACTACTCAGTACTAAGTAATCCTAAGTACTTCTTCTATGTTCTCTCTCTATCGTATGACCAAGGAACATACCTACTCTCTAACGAGAGGTATAAACTAAAGTCGCCGCCCGCGTCATTCTGTCTGTGCGCGATAAACTCAGATGCGATTTTCACTAACAGGTAGCTTAGCTAGACTTAGCTAGCTAGCTAGCTAGCTAGTTAGCTAGCTAGCTTAGCTAGACTAGATAGCAACAACAGTGAAGATGGTGCTGCGAACAAATGAAACAGTCTGTTTTATCCTAAGATTAGATACATTTAATTCCGCAATTTTGCTGACATCAATTTGCCTCCGACCTCCGACCACAAAAACACGTAAATAAAAAAAAAATCAATAATGTAACTTTTGCAGCAAAAATGTAACATTTCAGGAAACGAAACGTAACTTTCGACTCAAGGGCCCTGGCAACACTGCATAGCCCATACCTCGCGCTCCACCTAACCACCAAAAAGACCTACAAAACGACTTCTGCGCATCTAACGACTCTTGCCAAGTTACGTGCCGGGGACTGTAAGTGCCTACTTAGTTTAGGACCTTTGACTGTACACTTACCCATTACTTATAAACGATGATTACATTAAATAGCTCTTAAGTCAATTGCCATCTCTATTCATTGGCATAGAAGTGACAAGGATAGTTGTATAGGTACTTAATCAGTGGTTAAATTAAGATGCGTTTATAAGTAAGGGTAGGGCTGCCATCCGTCCGGGGTTCCCCGGATTTGTCCTAGTTTAGAGGGCGTCCGGGGAGCGTCCGGTAGGCGTTTCACGGACACTTTGTGTCACCCAATCCTGACACAATTGATGCACAATTTTTTTCGGGGGCGTCCGGGAAATATACCTACTCAATTTCAGCCAAATGTCCGGGGTTTTAAAAGTTTTTGTCCGGCGTCAGCAATTTAGGTGATGGCAGCCCTAAGTAAGGGTGATTCGCAAATAAATGTTTTAATTTGATTAATAACATCTTTTAGTCCACCGTTTACCTGCCTAGTAACTAACCACACGGCGCGTGCGTCATTTATCTAATAGGTATTCTACCAAAAAAACGTTATCTACATATTATTTATATTGAATCTGTTAACAATAACACTAAAACTGCGGCCAAGGTCAGCCAAAACGAGACGTTATAATTTTATCAAACATGTTGTTATAGGTCGAGACACAGTAAAGAAAGAAGCGATCGCGGCAGCGGAAGCGAATTGCGATATCCTATCCTACTATCCTACTAATATTATAAATGCGAAAGTTTGTGAGGATGGATGTACGTATGGATGTATGGATGTTTGTTACTCTTTCACGCAAAAACTACTGTACGGATTTTGATGAAACTTTACAGAAATATAGCTTATACATCAGAATAACACATAGGCTACTTTTTATCCCAAAAACGCGGGCGAAGCCGCGGGCGGAAGCTAGTTGCTTTATAATGATGAACCATGCCGAAAAAGGTAGAATATCCTATGCCTATAATTTCCCCCACACCCTTCGATCAACCGACACAAACAGGCAAACAGCACACGTTCACACAGCACACGTTCACACAGCACACGTTCACACAGCCAGCAATGATTACATATTCGTTTGTCTGTCGCACTTGACAGACAATTGATTTCGACCTGAATGAGGCGGAATTTTTAAATGCGACAGATGTAACGTTATAGCCCGCGCCATTAAAGAAGCGAATCTAAAATGGCGGCACTAATCATTCCCTCACACCCAACGTGTTTGAGTAAAGACAGCAATAACGTGTGAGTGAAAGGGAATTATTAGTGCCGCCATTTTTAATTCGTTTCTTTATTGACGCGGGTTATACAAGTAAACTTAGATAAAGGTTTCGAAACACGGTAGATGAATTGCTAAATAATTTTTATACGTCCATGGATGGTGCGCGGGTTTCGTCCTTGGCCAGTTTCTTTTAGCTTTTTAAATATTTGCACGCCAAAAACCGCTTCGGCGGTCAATATGTGTAGACTTGAAGCGACGACCTTGATGTGCATGACTGTGCGAAACATGGAGAGATACCTACCTACTATTGATGCACGACACGTCACAAATCAGTCCCAGTTATTGCATGACTATTGACCCACCTACATAGTACCTACATTGATGCTATTGTACCTAGGTACTTTATTGAAACTACTATAAGTGCCATCATGTAGTCACTGGTCGATTGATTAAATATGCCATTCATTCTGCTTAACTACGAGTAGGTACCTACATACCTAGCTGGACGATGATAAGCAACGTTTTAACCAACATTTTTTTCTAAATTTTGTCGATAACTAAACTAAAAATAAAAAGTATTTTATACCTACAATATCCATAATATCCAGCAATTAACACCTTTCGGTTGATGACGAATTTATTGGCGATGATGATAATAATGTATGTTACGCACAATCTTGAAATATCTAATTATCTTTTCTATTATATAAATGCTTTGTCCTGATTCCTGACTGACTGATTAACTGATGGATCAACGCACAGCTTATTTAAACCGCTGGGCGTAGAAACTAGAAAGGGCACTGGCAGACGCCCATAGAACGCTGGGCCTCAGATTGTGTAAGTCGGTACAGATATGAAATTAGTTTGGTGTGATCGAGTATTTCAAGAGAATTTAAATTCATTTTTTATTTGTTTTTGTACGTAATTGGGTTAAAGAGAAATATTCTTATTTCTGACAGTGAGGTTAAGTATGGTGTGAATGATCCAGTGAAGTACAGCCCGACTAATGAGTTCTCAATTCAAAGGTTTTAGTTGCTGTCACCATGATATTCTGTGGAAGCACGCGCCAGCCAGCATGCACCCGTTTTTGTTTTAGTGGTTTTTTCAAAATGTCAATGGCATAATCATTTTATTTCTTATTTATTTCGATTTTTGATTCCAATTCTTAGGGGCTCTTTCACCAACCTATCATTATCTGTTCACTAAGCTAATGTGATCTCTAAACTATTCAATAGCAAAAAAACCGAGTTTCACCACCTGTCAATAGTGTTAATGACAACATTATTGAAGTAGGGGCTCTTTCACCAACCTATCATTATCTGTTCATTAAGCTAATTTGATCACTAAACTATTCAATAGCAAAAAATTGCGTTTCACCACCTGTCAATAGTGTTAATGACAACATTATTGAACACCTACCTAGAGGTCAGATGAAGTGATCCGTAAGCTTTATATAGCTGTCAGTAGTGATTTCTTCCATAGGACTCCGCTACTGAATGTCGAAGTTTGACGATATTGGATTTCTTTGGAGAAGTTTGGTTTATTGGACAGACATGGACTTCTGGCTACCCATACTACTGCCATAGGCCGTACTGCAGTATACCGTTATAATGTAATATAAATAAATAAATGTAATGTTTATAGATACAGAACTCATGAAAATAAACAATTAGGTACAGAAAGTATAATCTTTTATTCTTAATTTTCACTTATTTTCTCCTAATATTTTTAAATTATGCTCTTCTTCCATCATCTTAATTTTTAAGTTAATCATTGTTTCTTTATGCCTTATATCTTGCAATAAGCTTTCTACCCATAATTCGTGTTCTCGTGTTAATTTTGTGAATGAATTTTTTCTTCATTCGCCTTCTGTGTTGCAGTATTTGCCTCCTGTTCATCTAGTATGTTTCTTTGCTTCTATAATGTTTATGTTCTATAATGTTCGTAGCCATGTTATAAGAGGCGAATCAAAAATCTGTTTTGGATGGAATTACACGTATTTTTGAGGAATAACGGAAATCGGAGCGGATGCCAATTCAATCAAACAAAAACCAAGGCCAAGTGCGAGTCGGACTCGTTCACGAAGGGTTCCGTACCATTATCTATACAACATTAGACTCTAAGGCGATTCGTACACTGCACCGCATCACGCAGCGTAGCGCGGGAGTGCGTGATCTTACGTTGTTTGCAAGTAGGTACCTGTATTTGTATAGAAATCACGCGTAATGCAACATACTGAAAACGCATTCACGCGCGGGGCTTTTGTTCCGTCGCCACGCACCCCGCACCGTAGCGCGGCAAGGTGTGTGATTCGCCTAACCTTTATTAAGATCGAGAAAAAAACGGCAACGTTTGTTGAATGGGAAATTAAATATTTATTTTATTCTGTTTTTAGTATTTGTTGTTATAACGGCAACCGAAATACATCACCTGTGAAAATTTCAACTGTCTAGCTATCTCGGTTCATGAGATACACAGACAGACAAAAGGACAGCGGAGCCTTAGTAATAGGGTTCCGTTTTTACTCTTTGGGCACGGAATCCTAAAAAACTACACGAACGTATGAGGTTCGGTGTCAGTGTTAAAATAAACTGTCAAACAGTCATTGATAACTTTTTAATAGATACTTTTTGCACGGCCTTTCCAGCCTAATACATATTTTACGAACATCTCCACAGAGTGAACGCTAATTTAAGCGCTCTTACGCACTAGCGGTTAACCGCGCGGCTAGCCGCTTTTCCAGTTTAATATGCAACCGCTTATGATTGTACGCACTAAACCGCCACAAAATTTCAACCCCGGCTGAATGGAGGGCCGCGGCCCGCTTCGCGGCTAGCCGCCATCTTGTGTATACGCACTGGCGATGGCGGTCAGTTTGCGGCGACTCGCCCTCGCCGGTGAAGTATGCACGTGTTTTGTTCCATTTTGTTTAGAGGCCACGCGCCTTCGAGCGGTCCAACCGCGATGAAACCGCGTTAAGCGGTTGGACCGCTCAAACGAACCGCCTAGGCGGCCAACCGCTAGTGCGTAAGGACCTTAAAGGTTACTTTTAATTTAATGACAGGAATCATTGAAAATGCGATTTTAACTAAAAGTCACCTTTAGCTTATAGCTCACCTTTAGCTATTGATAGGTTGGTGAAATAGCCCCTTAATCTCTAAGATAAATTAGGCAAAGAACAATTAAAATATATTTTTATTTTTGGTTAAGCTTTTATTACTGTACCATATCAAGCCTAAAACTGCCGACGTCCTTTGGGAGGACGTAGGGCATCCGATAAGAAAGGATTTTTGAAAATTCCACACCCAAGAGGGTAAATCCAGCGCGAGCGAAGCCGCGGGGAAAAACTAGTAGGTAAGTAGGTACCTACATATTATTGATTGACAAAAATTGGGTACTACTTACTACAAGTAGGTACATGTGCTTCAATAAAAAAAAAAATTATAAAAACTGATAATACTATCTACTATCTGTCATGCCATGGGGGCATGGTGACTTGAACATTTAAGCTAAGTATCTTATCATTTCTTATCTCTATTATCATATTATTTATTTAGAAACACTCAAATAAAGGCATATCTTTATAACTAGATATAGATGCCTAGAGGTATCTAGGACTTGTAATTTTGTTGAAATATTCAGATTCTCCATTTGGAGGCCAAAAAATTGAGAGTCATCATTATGCTGCATTATAATTATCTGCACCAACAGACAAATTATGACAATAATTACATCTTAATTATAAAAACAAAAGATTGTTAAAGCTGACAAAAACTCGTTAATTACCTACTGAATTACCCGAATGTCAGGAGGTTACAGAGATGACTTTGCAACTGGTAAAGAAGATAAGCCAGTAATCATCCCAGAAAATAGGGATTTGTTGGTTTTCACCCCGTGTTGTTTGCAGCACCCGATTTAGGTACGATAAGATTCGAATCGGGTGCAAACAACACGGGGGCAAAATGGACGAACCCAAAAATAGATTATTGCCAACTTTCACCGTTCTAAGTTTCTCATGTAGCCATTCTCTATGATAGTAAGGATGGCTAATGATATTCCATAGAATAAAACATTCTTATTCTATACAAACACGTTTAGAATTATATACTACACAATAACACCGTGATAAAATACAAAACAAAGTCTATATGAACAATCTATCTCATTAACATCGTCTTTACTAAGTAGGTCCTAATATCCAAACCTATCTGCAAATTACTTACAAATTCCTTTCATAACACCTTGTATAATCAATCGACCACTATCACAAATTACAGTGATCATTATTTCCATACATTTTGCACGTAGGCAGTATCCTCTCAATGAACAAGTACACATTACCATAGTATTTAAAATACTATGACATTACTCATCGTATCTGAGAAAAAAAGATAGCTTCATCATGGAAACAACAATTTTCAATATTATCCCTATCAGTTTGGTAACAAGCAACTGTACTTGAATCGAGTATTGTTCTGATATAAGGATGTTGATACACTGTTCACCTCGGAACAATAGCTGCTTGTTTTTGGCCAGTTACCGAGTACTTTCACGTTTATTATAAATACATGGTGCCCTTGTCTTGTTGAGGAGTATTACTTGTTATGTAAACAAAAACAAGTCTTCTTTGTTAAAATGCTTAATAATCCTCTTCTTGCCCTAGCAGTTCCATAAACGAGTTTCTAGAACTGCACCCTTGAAAATGTTCTAATGTTATTTGCGCGAAAGACACTTGCGTGAAAAGACACATGCGCGAAAGAAATAATTAAATTAGGTACCTATTTATATATACCATGGCCCCAAGTCTGCTATTCCAATTGTGTTATTAATTTCGCGAATTACCTTATTAGAGTACTCATTTATTCCCCCTAGAATGAAATATCTTCTACATTGAGCGCCATAATTATATCTTCGTCATGTGCAAGATAAGAACATGGTAGTCAGGCCTATTAGATATTTCCTATATTAAAACAATTTGAGCGATATACGAGGCAGGTACCAGTGGCGAAGGGTCCCTACAATACGATTCCTACCGGCTTCCCTTTAAAAAATAGCACAGGCAGTATTGCCTACTTTCATTAATTAGCTTTTCGTGGTCAGGTACCTAAGCATTTGTAGCTCCGGCTTACCTCTTACAAAAATTGACCCTTCGCCACTGGCAGGTACCTAACCTACTACAAGTACGATAAACGTCGTAGAAGCTAATCAGCATGAAAATTATTGGAAATACGGAAATACTTATAAGAAATGTATGATACAGTGACCTAGTTCAATAGTAAAACAATATTACAATAATCTTTAATACCTATTTAAAGATTATTGTAATGTATTAGAAAATTAAAAGCGTCATCCATCATACAATTTCATACATTTTGCTTTCCTATTGTGACGATAAAATCGTGCCGTGCCATCCTTCGGTATTAAAAATAAAAATTATAAACAAAAATATTATAAAACCGACCGCGGTTTGTCCTACTTCACTCGTGTAAATAAAATCACTAAACAGAAAAAGCAAGACATTGCAGTCGGGAGTTCGGGACCCACTCTTTTTAGGGCTCCGTACCAAAATGGTAAAAAAGGAACCCTTATGGTGCGACTTCGTCTGTCTGTCTGTCTGTCTGTCACACCTGATTATTTCAGCAACTACTAATGCTATCGACTTGAAATTTGGAACAGTAATAAAAAATGCTTGCCTAACTTTATTGCAAATGAAAAAAGTCAAAAAATGTTTTTATTTTCATTGCAAAAGGGGCCGGAGTGGGGGTCCAAAATTTTAAAGTGGGGTTACTAGGTCAAGTGGCATATCATATGAAAGGGCTTGATCTGTACATTTCAAAACATATTTTTATTTAATTTTATGTCTCACAGTTTTCGACATATGATGAAAAATGTCTGAAAAAATACCATTCGCCCCCCTTATCTCCGAAGTTTGCGGAGCGAAAAATCTGAAATAATTAGAGCTGATAGGAATTGACCCAAATATTGCACCAAAAATAAAACGATGTTCCTAACTAGTGCAGTTTTATCAAAATCATCAAAATTCCTTCACAAACAAACTTAGTTATGCGGTCGTTTTTTTCACTTTATACGTCCAAAACTGATACGAAACCCTCGGTGCGCGAGTACGACTCGCACTTGGCCGGTTTTTTTTTATTGGTTCACAAAACTGGCTACAATCTTACAAAGATACATACATAATAATTATTGTTTACAGCAGGTCGTGATTATAAACCTTCTGGATGCGAACACAGCTTGCTTAATAAGGTTATGTTCTAATAATTAGACTAAACTAAACAAAAAACATTAGGTTCCAAGTTAATATTTAAAAAAATAAAATAAAAAGGAGACAAACTCAAACACACATACATTACATTCCAGAGTGCACCATTGATTTAAGTTTTTTTTCTAAAGGAGGCAAAAGAATTATGACGGACAAATATATCAATATCACTTCGAATATTATTTGATGAGGAGCTCATACGATAAATGGGAGAGTGCTGGCCGAGATTAGTTTTAAATTAAGCTAAGTGAAAGGTTTTGCGGTTACACAGACGACTACCGGAACGTGGAACAATCAGTGATATAGGTACGCTCAAGAATATCGGGGGAATCTACAATACCGTGGATGAGCTTGTAAAGGAACATAATATTAGCAATCTTCCGACGCGTGCTCTTTCAGAGTAATATCCATATCCTGTCCGGTCTAACCGGTCCTGACTGCTATTTCTTGGTTTATTTTTCTCTTTAGTGGTTTCTTTACTGCTCGGACGATCATTTATAGAGGAAGCTCTATCATTCTACAGGTTGAGTCCCACGGCTATGCCACATGGAGGGAAAGTACCTACTTTAAATACTGTAGATAGGAAGTTTTGCTTCATGGAGACTTCACTTTATTTTTAAAATTAATTAATACTGCATTCAAAGATTTTTTAAAAATTTACTTAATTTCAAAAATAAAGTGAAGTTTCCATGAAGCAAAACTTTCTATCTCAAATATTTAAAGTACTATCCCTCCATGTGGCATAGCCGTGGGACACCCTGTATAGATCTGTACGTTTCACATAAAAGTTCCCTACGACGCTCTGTTGGCCCCCCTGAATGTCAACACACGGGGCAACCCAAGCAGCACATTAGCGAAAATTATATCCATAAACCAGCTATATGACAGCCAACGGCTGTTATGTAGCTGTACTAATGGATACGACGATGCTTGAGGCTGTATAAGGGGCGATTTCTACACTGCAGCTGACTAATGGCTGTATAATGGAGTAAAAATCAACGAAATGCATTTAGTAGAACTTGAAAGAACTATTCTCCAGCTTTTGGCTACGTATAATGCTACTAGCTGGTTAAGAAGCCCAGAGCTTGTTAACGGCTGCTTAACGCGATAAAGTAACACCATTTGTAAACTGTGAGCTGTATTAGAGAATCAAATTTTGCCACTGGCTTTTTTATGGTGTACACAAATTCTATTATAATGCTACCTCAATGAGCTTAATAGTAGCTGGTTAATAGCATTTTTAGAGCGCATGAGCTGTACATTGGTGTAGCCTTACTCCACTTTAATTCCAAAGCTAACAGTGTAAATATTAGCTATTTTACAGCCTCTAGAATTATTGAAGAGTAAACATAGGTTACTAGTGCTATGATAACCTCAATTTTGTCATAACCTCGAAACGCGACTTTGATTATCGTGCAAGAATAAAAATGAATACGATTAAACCATGGAAAAAAAGGACTGGTGCAGTTAAAAATAAACTTAAAAGAATATAATAAGCAAGGATAGTGAAAGTCTCATTCATTTATCTAGCTGCAGTCAAGTGCCAGTGTCGATTAAAAATGAGGGTTCCGGACACATAGATTTTGTTACAAATAATCATAGTTCCGTACAAATGCTTACTAAACCTGGCCACGAAACCTAATTCTTGTACCTACTAAAATGTCTATAGACCCTTTCCGTCATCATCATCATCATCGAAGTAATTATCATCGAAATCATCATCATCGAAATCATCATCATCGAAATCATCATCATTGAAATCATCATCATAGAAATCATCATCATCATCATCATCGAAATCATCATCATCGAAATCATCATCATTGAAATCATCATCATAGAAATCATCATCATCAAAATCATCATCATCATCATTGAAATCATCATCGAAATCATCATCATCGAAATCATCATCATCGAAATCATCATCATTGAAATCATCATCATAGAAATCATCATCATCATCATCATCATCGAAATCATCATCGAAATTGAAATGATCATCATCGAAATCATCATCATCATCATCATCGAAATCATCATCATCATCGAAATCATCATCAAAATTGAAATCATCATCATCGAAATTGAAATCATCACCCTAATCAGTACCCTAAGCTAATTGAGTACGAAATGCCCGAAATGGTTTTCTATCAAGATTAGAGATCCCTAAGACGCTGTCGTATACTCTCACTTTACTCCCTTAACCAGCCGTTAGAATAACTGAAAACCATCGTACAGCCATTAAACAGAAAAGAGAGGGTCAAGGGAATTTTGTGAGAATTATTGCTGGATAACAAATTGACGCCATTTTAATGTAAACAAGCCGATTACATATGAAAAAAACCACTGATATCTGTTATATTTTCATGTTATTTGTGAGCTATTAAATTAAAAACACATTATTTCATTGTTACAAATAGATATTAATGCTCATTAAATGTAAATGAAATAGTCAAAGTAAATACGCGTATTTACTTTGTATAATATTTTTAGTAATACTATATTATTTCGAGGGCGCGTGTAATATTTGACAATATCACCTATATATATAACAGTAAAGTGGCACCCGCAGTACAATTTACCAATAGATATACAAAACAAACGTGAAAAATGACTTCCCTAATTAGAAATTATTATATTTGTCCACAGATTATAGTTAGACCACCATATTGTCATTATTTCTTTGTAGAATTAACAATAACCGTTACAAAGCCATTAACCATCTCTTGGCTGTCTAAGAGAATTCTAGGAGCTGTATAGTAGAATTATTAGCCATTGTACAGCCCTTGTACAGCTGTTACAATGCTCCTAGAGTTCTAGACAGCTATTAACAAGCTACTATTTCACTCAGGGCTGGTTAATTGGGGCCAAATTTAGAGTTAATAGAGCTGTGTATCCGGATGTACAGCCCTTGTACAGACGCAAAACAGCCTCGAGTTTTCAAAAATTCTGTTGTCCAGTCACTCTACAGCTGTGTGTGCTGCTTGGGAATCCTATGGCTCCTGTGAACCAGTGGCGGTCCGAGGTCGTAGGGGTCATGACCGTCTCCCCCAAAATCGTATAAAAATGTGCGAAACACGTTAATTTACTATATACTCGTATATATGGTATAGCATGTCAGCATTAATCGTTCGTCTGTCGCACTTGACAGACACAATTGATTTCGACCTGAATGAGGCGGATTTTTCAAATTTGACAGATGGAGGGTAGTCCCCCAAAGTCTTCGGCTGCAACCGCGCCTGTGAACCTGCCTGTCGTAGTTCTGTCGAACCTTAACAATAATATTGCTGTACTCACTGGGCTTGAACGCCGGCCAGTCTTCATGGGTAATGCGGCGGTCCTCGAACTCCTGGCCACCATACGCCAACAGCAGACGGGCTGCTTCACCCAGAGCCTTCACGGGGAAGTAGTAGAACACGACTTTCGGCATGATTCTAGAAAATAAATAAGCAAACCAATCAAGTTATACCACTGCAGCTACACTGCTCAGATAATTCATAAACTGGTTTCCACACTTTCCACGAACAAAAAGTCTTTTGTTGATTAGGGCCCTTTGGTGGAGGTCATTTGAGTTTAAGTAAATTAGTAACCCGTCTCTTCCAATGTAGGTAGGTAGGTACTTACCTACCTATTAAAATATTATGATTGACCATACATAATTTTTCAAATAATCAACGAAACAGTAATTAAAATACCAAGATATGACCTACCTACAGTCTCGACACTCACATCACGCCATAAAAGTTAAAAAAAAAAAAAATAAATAAATAAGTACCTACCCTTAAGTACAGTGTAGGTACTTACTTACTAAATTATTTCTTAAACCATTGTTCAAAATGCTTTTACCAATATTGATTGATTGAATCATGTTTTTACGTTCGTTCGAAATAATGTTGGGCTACTTGGACGCAAATAACCTCGCGGTGCAAACTCGCCACACCGTGCATTCAAAGGCAAAAAAAAATAACAAACTACGACATATTGATAGTTATTCTGCACGAAAGAATAATACAGTTTAAAAATGTATTATGTAGTTAGAAAACAAACGTTTAATAGTTCCCAGTGTACTTACGATTTATTAAGGATGCTTGAACAGAAGTGACGATGACTGGTCGACTGTGCGATCGCACGAATACTGATGTTCTGAAGTTTGAACTGAGTGACGCGTCGTCGCCGGGATACCGGGTTGCCGGCCGGCAGAAGTCAGAATCACTCGTTCCAAAACAAACCACGACCAATGAATGCGATGAGGTGCGATCAAAGTAAAAATTAGACTAACGTTTCGTATGATTATTCAGCCTGGGATAAATAGTTACAGTCAAACACTCAGTGAGCGTTACCCCAGCAGGAAAGTAGCTCCTAGGGAGATATGAGTGGGACGAATAATTAGTGCCTAATCTGCTGTAAATGTGCGCCAAATAAAAAATTTGTGCGCCTTGTAGTTTTGGAGAAAAACAGAAAAAACGATTCCTGCTGGGGTAACGTTCTTCCAGCAGGAAAATTCTAAACGAATGATCGGAGAGAGAAATATTATGCATGGGCAGAGAGCTTATATTTGTGCATAAATGTGCGCCAAAAATATAATTTGTGCGTCTTCAGGTTTTCGAGATATTCCATTTCCTGCTGGGGTAACGTTTTGCAGAATCGTGTTTCTCTAAAACCATTGTATGTGCGCTTGTAGAATAAACATACACGAATAGCCCTTAATTTGTGCGTATTTGTGACAGAATTAGATTTAAGAAAATATTTATAATTTTCAAGTAATCGCGCTTTTTCGAAAATCCGAAAAAAAATCGCAGCGCCTAAATAAGACAACGTAGAAGCTCGCTGAAAACTGTATTCGGTCCTTCTTGACTCTTATAATAACCATAAAAAGTTTCAATAGTGTACATGCATGCGTTATTGAATAATATTGCTGAAAGTCAAAACGACGGTGTCATAACTTTGACGAAAAAATACAAGAAATCGGCTCAACCGAAGACGTGTAAGTGTGAACCAAAAATTAGTGCTTTTAGTCAAAAATATATAGTAAAAATATTCAGCTTGGAATATTTCGCATTAAGTAGATAAACAAAAAATTAAATACGTAAACAACGGCTGGCTATCCGACCAAATTCGAATGACTACAAAAAAGCGACGGATTCATACATATCGATGACCTTCTTAACTTTACTCACGAACCGGTGGCAACGTGTTGTGCCCGAGTACACTGAAGTAGAAAAGATGGAAAAAATAAACTTGTTAGTTAATAATACGAAAAAAAAACCTAACGAAGAGTTGATTATACTTAGATTGAAATAAATGGAATAATAATATTAGGTATTTTAAATAAACATTTTTTGTAATAATAATATTATTATTATAATCTAGAGATTTTATGGAGATACATATAGATATTTACCTAGAAAAAAAAATAGTAGGCCTATGTATTTTATTATACCCTTTTAAAATATTTTTGATTAAGTAGGTACCAATTTTTTTGCACACACTAACAATTTTTGGTTGTCTTTGAAAATTTCAAGGCCAGTTTTACAATCGAAATTTAGATTTAAATAAATAAATAACTCGTATTTTGATTAATTTATGGACGATCTGTTTCATATATAATCGCATACTTTAGTTTTATGCAAAAGTATAAAGAATACTTATTTTATCGAAAATAAAGTAGGATACGATTATTATGGTTGGCAACACTAAGTACCAAGGACACTGTTGCGTTGAGTCACGCGTGTTGCGGTTGCACTGTTACACTTTATTGTTATTGTTTGTTTACTTATATTTTTTTAAGTTGGTTGAAAGTGAAGTATTAGTAAGCATATTCGGAGTTCGGACATTTAACAACGGTTTACCATGATGGCACCATCTGCGATGGTAAGTATTTAATGGCATTGTTTAGACTCATATATAAAAGTACGTACTAATGCGATCAAAATAAGAATAGGGCTGACCTTGCGCCATATTGTGACGTTTTGTATTGAAAAATTAGCTGTTTTGTAAAAAATCTAATAGATTTGGTAAATCCAAGACTCGGTTAAATAAAGTGAAAAAAAAATTACGTTATTGTTTCGCAAATTAATTTTCTTTGTAAGACTTAGGTACTTACCTACTTTTGAAGTGATAGTTGATGTTCCTATTCTTATCGCGATCGCATACTTAAAACTTATACTCAGCAAATAGACGTACCAATACCTACTTGATTTTTTTCAGTAGGTAGGTACCGACTTTATTTTTTTTAACCAATAATAATGTACTAAGGGTCAGGTTCATCGACAAGATAACAGTCACGGCTCAGGTTTCGTCATTGACGATTCGTCAGAAAACACGATACAAACCTACGTCATGATCATGACGGATGGACGTTCACATTGCATAGGGGCCGTCCATTAATCACGTGAGGCTCGAAAGGGGGGGAGGGGGTTCGGAAAAAATCACGAAATATCACAAGCGGGGAGGGGGGGTGTAGTGAGATATCACGTGTATTTATTGGGTGATCTTGGGTAGAGGGGGAGGGGTTAGTTAAAAACCTCACCACGTATCACCAGGGGCGAGGGGGGAGTCAAAAAGTTGCTAAAAACTCAACAAAATGTATGGAACAGCTGTTTTTTTTTTCGCTATTTCAGGGTTGGTCCCATAGTAAAAGTTGTTCATAATGATGAGTACAATGACCTCTTTTCGTATTGCCACTGACTTAAATTTCACGCTGTATAATATTATGCCACATGTAATAGTCTACGTCCTAGTTGGTAGAATAGACAAATTGTACAGGCTTAAGTAAAAAAAATTTGGTACCCCCGCCAATAAAGAAGTGAATCTAAAATGGCGGAACTAACACTCTCTTCTCTTCACCCTCTCACTCACACTCGCTTCTTTATTGGCGCGGGTTATACCTACAGTTACGAATTTACTGTTTGTATTTTAATAGGTACTTATAAAATAATAGGAGAAACAATCTGTGATTTTAAATTATAACGACTACACAAGGTACAAATAATTTGATTGAACTACTTATTTGTGTTCTAACATTATATAGGCATGTAACTTGATCTGTGATTTGATGCCATAATTACTTTAAGAATAAAAATTAAGAGAGTAAAAATTATAATTTCCACATCAACAAGCTCTTTCATTTCATAATAATATGGTCACAAAATATATTAAATGTACCTACCTACCTTAATTTAATGTATTTTTAATTAACCCCTAAAACTAGATCAATATAATTTCCTTCCAACAAACGTCTGAACGCGACTGTACGGAAAACGGCTTAGGCATAATACGTCCAATAAAGAAGGTCATCGATATGTATGAATCCGTCGCTTTTTTGTAGTCATTCGAATTTAGTCGGATAGCCAGCCGTTGTTTACGTATTTAATTTTTTGTTTATATCTACTTAATTTTAAATATTCCAAGCCGAATATTTTTACTATATATTTTTGACTAAAAGCACTAATTTTTGGTTCACACTTACACGTCTTCGGTTGAGCCGATTTCTTGTATTTTTTCGTCAAAGTTATGACACCGTCGTTTTGACTTTTAGCAATATTATTTAATAACGCATGCATGTACACTATTGAGACTTTTTATGGTTATTATAAGAGTCAAGAAGGACCGAATACAGTTTTCAGCGAGCTTCTACGTTGTCTTATTTAGGCGCTGCGATTTTTTTTCGGATTTTCGAAAAAGCGCGATTACTTGAAAATTATAAATATTTTCTTAAATCTAATTCTGTCACAAATACGCACAAATTAAGGGCTATTCGTGTATGTTTATTCTACAAGCGCACATACAATGGTTTTAGAGAAACACGATTCTGCAAAACGTTACCCCAGCAGGAAATGGAATATCTCGAAAACCTGATGACGCACAAATTATATTTTTGGGGCACATTTATGCACAAATATAAGCTCTCTGCCCATGCACAATATTTCTCTCTCCGATCATTCGTTTAGAATTTTCCTGCTGGAAGAACGTTACCCCAGCAGGAATCGTTTTTTCTGTTTTTCTCCAAAACTACAAGGCGCACAAATTTTTTATTTGGCGCACATTTACAGCAGATTAGGCACTAATTATTCGTCCCACTCATATCTCCCTAGGAGCTACTTTCCTGCTGGGGTAACGCACACAAACACTCACCCGCACATTCACCAACACTCAAAAGGCGAGAACTCTTTCTTGCCTTGTGTTCGATAAGATTTACCAGTTTATATAGTAATCTGTACTGTATAAGGTATCTAAATACGATTACCGATTCTATTATAAACAATTAGGTAATACTTGTCACGTCACGATTACTCGTGATTACTCGTTTGAGTCGAGAACTCGAGACTACTCGATGAGACTACTTATTTATTTGGTCGCATAATACCTACAAGTTGATTAATAAGTTGGTAGCACATATTAGTCATCATGAATGCTTAGATATACCTACCTAGGATAAAATAAATGGTCTAAGCATGAATGTGCTAAAAATCAACTAGTCATCGCAATCTTCTTGTTTCACGATGATGTAGTAGAGTAGGTTTAACCCACGCGAATAAATAAGCGAATCGAAAATGGCGACTGGTACTTGTAATGACGGGTTGAATCGTCAGCAAAACAGAGTTGCCAGATAGGTGATTTTATTTTATACAGGGTAAAATTAAAATAAATGCGGATATTTTAGGAGGTGAAAGTACTCATGAATATGATCAACTTTTATTATGGGACCGACACTGAAATATGAGAAAAAAAATCAGCTGTTCCCTACAAAAATGCACTACAACACGATCAAAATGCATAGAACAGCTGATTATTTTTTTCATATTTCAGAGTCGGTCCCATAATAAAAGTTGATCATATTCATCAGTACTTTCACCTCCTAAAATATCCGCACTGGTTTTAATTTTACCCTGTATAAGTAGACCTTTGTAGTTTGAAAATAAATAGTAAGCAAGATATTTAAAAAGCCGATACAGCGCTAATCGGATTTGCAAACTTTAAAAATAAAAAGCAGCAGATAAAAATAAAAAACACTTTAAAAGTGGCGACAGCGGTTCCCGTACTAATTTGTTAGGATAACAATATCTCCTTGTTTCTCTGATTTGAGGATATCTCTATAAAATGATACATTACTATTTACATAATATAGGTACCTAAGTACCTTTTATTAAACTTAAAATCAATTTAACAAAAAAACAGACAAAATTAAAAATCTGTTAACCATAACCAATCACCAATCGCTAACAATAGGTACGTTAACAGTAGATTAAAATTAAAAAGGCTTTCAGAAACTGAAAATAGCTGAAGACAGTACAGTAACTAACATAATAAGTGAACTGCCCCCATAGCCAAGTTGCTTTTCTGTTAGCGTTTATACGAAACGCTACGAACAAAAAAAAAAGACTCCGACGAATTGAGAACCTCCTCTTTGTTTTGAAGTCGGTTAAAAATGCGCTCAGAGGCCCTAGACAAGTTGCTTTTCTGTTAGCGTTCACGCCAAACGCTACGGACAAAATGAATGGAATTGACATTTTGTGAGTCACGTGACTTTTCCGCAGCTTATGTTGGCTGCCCTGAATTTCAATATGATACAGCGTTTTTAACGGTGTTGGAAGTTTTCTTTCAGTACCAATTCTCGTTCACGGCTATAAAGTGTCCTGGCATTACTTTAACACATAAAACTACAAAAACATAAAACGTTGAAACCTAAATAAAAGTGACATTCAGGGCAGCCAACATAGCGTCGAAGGGACTTCTTACGTGAAACGCTTTATAACAGAAAAGCTAGCTACACAACTGGACCATATATTTGGCTATAATTATTGCAAAGAATAGTCTACTAATTACAATTAGTCTCAAAGTTATTAACGGAATACTGAACCTAGTCAAATGTGACCAATGCTCCCACCAGTAGGGAGGCTCGGACACCCCTGTGGGAGGTTTGGGCATGGTGTTTAAAACACCTAAAGTTCGTAATATAATCCAAAAAAAAGTTAACATTATAAACTTTAATTATAATATAAAAACAAAAAATAATCAACAAAAAGTAAATATTTTAACTTGCTCAACATATTTTTTTAACTTAACTGAGGTTTTTATTTTGCCACCTCTTCTTTTCACTTCTTTTATGGCACACTATATCATGTCTTCAGGAATTTGCAATTGGAAGTAACTAAAAGTTTAAAACGTTTAAATCAAATCAAGTAGTGTAAAACAGAGTGTCCTACCATATAGATTTTCATCACATGTGGGAGCGTTGGGCATGCCCGAAGCTCCCTCAAAATACCATGCCCATTGCCCCCACTGCATACTTTTTCAACTTAACTTTCTTGTGAAGTTTTTTGGTTAGATATTTTAGTGTGACTTGTGGGTTAATTTATTCCCTAGTAAATATATAATAGCGAGAAAATAAAAGGACACATGATACCTTCTCGTCGGTTCCTCGTTTATTTGATGCGAAACCACAACAAAATAGTTACAGTGACGCGCACCTAACTTTATAAGGCGTGTAAATTTGGCACCTGCACGAAATGATAGTTGATTTATAGATGAGCAGTGTCGCAAGTGAGCAAGTTAAACTACTAACCTTCAGAAATATAAAAATCAACAGTAAAATTTATTACGAATTACGAGGGGGTGCCCATGTCTCCCGACTGCCCAACCCTCCCCTATCTACCCTACATTAATTTCATTAAACAATATGTAACAAAAACCCTGTTGTTCCTTTTAGTGGTGGGTGTATACTTAACCCAGTAATGCCCGAATTTGTATTTTTTTAGTTTTTAATGTTTTTTTTATAAATTAGAGTTCATTATAGGGTACGTAAATGAAATATACAATTTTGGTTTGAATAAATATATTGCAAAATAGAAAAAAACTATGTGTCCATGTGGACACGCTAAGCATTATCAGTAGCAAAAAAGTATTTGTAGGTAAATTGTAAAAGTGTGATTTTATATGATAAAAGCAAGAAACACATAAGCCCACATTGCATTTTATGAATTCAATTCTACCTGCTGAAAATTTGTTTTTACACGATGGCCCCACATATTGCCCTTTTTTTTTTTGGACATAGTGATCAGTCCTTTCATATCTCGATGAACCTGTTAGTGCAGATGTCGCAGTACTAGGTTTTCCTGGACTTTTGACAACCGTCCGATGTTTGTTGAGGTACTGTAAAGCTGTCTTCAGACTACACTATACTATATAGCATTATAGCATATAGCTCATAGCACAACAATATCGCGCACCATACATTGTTATGGACACGTTCACACTGTGCTATACTATATATTATTGGCTTTGTATACTGCGCTATGCTATAAGGTATATCGTATACTATATAGTATGGCGTAGTCTGAAGACAGCTTCAGACAATCTCTTACGAAAATCGAATAGGAAAACGTTAGCTCCAGTCATTTCTGGAGTAGCCATGCGTTATGAACGCTTGCATCTAACATCCATGTCATCAGGGACCAGTACTATTTCTTTCATCTTATATGAATTCTCCCACAAAGGTCATCAAAACATCTATTGGCATTTTTATTCCGAAAACGCATCTCTGTCTCAACAAACAACTGACAATCATTCAAAAATTCTGCCCTTCCTTCCTATTACCTTCGCCAGGAGAGTCCTTATTACTCAAAATAGCTGGCTCCGAGGGTTATAAAAAGAGATTCAGGCATTGGCTGATCTACGCCATCATCTTTTTTATACAAATTGGTAATAAAGAACTTGATTAAGTGTACACGTTTCCTTGAATTTATCGAAATCAAAGCAGCTGAAATATAACAATTGCTTTGATAAAAAGCTACGACAAATGCTTAGCGTGTCCATATGGACACATCGAATTTATTGTGAAAAAAACAAACTAAAATGAAAGCAGAGCTTTGTTTTCCCGTTACGTCATCCAAGGGTATTTATAAAAATATCATATATCATAAAAATAACATAGGTAAATAACAAGACATAGACATAATATTACCTACTCTCATCTGGGATCCATTTTTTCACCTGTTCGCAAATTTATTGAACATACAATGCAAATATTTCCAAAATAATGGCAAATATCAGCAGCATAATAAATTTTACAGAAACTATAGGCTTTAGTGAATACGCTATAAGAATTTCTTTGCCAAAAAATAAAGCTAGGTTAGCTTACCAAATATTTAATTTTACCACTAAATACGTGTCCATTTGGACACGCTAGGCATTACTGGGTTAAACATAAGGCATGCCATTGATAAAATTCAAATAAAAAAAGTAGTGGCCTGGTTTTACTGTTCATAGTAAAAAAAAAAACTAACCGAATGCAGAACCTCCTTTTTGAAAGTCGGTTAAAAATAGCTCAAAATAGCTGCAAAATCGATCCATCAAAAAAATGTTTGTGACATCTGATTTGTACCTTGCACTAACAACAACACCGCCTTTTTGAATTATTGCTTAAATAAAACTCATTCGAGACGAGTTCATCTGTGTTAAAAGCAGGCGCGGTCCCAGCCGACGATTTTGGGGGGGGGCATACCGCAGCTGAAGACTTTAGGGGGGGGGGTCATACCGATTAATGCCGACGTGATATACTGTGAATTACCGTGTTTGGCGCATTTTTGTACGATTTTGGGGGGGGTCATGACCCCCCCCAAAACCCTCCCCCCTGGGACCGCGCCTGGTTAAGTGTGATTTTTTGCCAATAATGAGTTCTTGCAGTAAACCGACGCTATACATAGTGTGTACCTACCTACAGCAATTTATTGTTCTTTCAAAAGTAGTCGTCAATTTTTACAAAACTTTATGAGCGGACTTAAACGTCAAAAACGCCAACATAATGCGCCGCTGATTTAAAATATAGTAGGACTTTCGTTGGTAGTGGTGAAGGTTAAACACGTGCTTTTGTTTGTGTTACGAATTTTTTCGATTTTAGTGAATCTAATTTGTGTGAAACTTTGATCGAGATTATTCTTAGTGTTTGTTTTTGTGTTGTTAAGGTTAGTTTTACCTGTTTTTGTCCCTATATATAAGTAATCATGAATTCCAAGAAACCGCCTGACCCCGATCCCCCGGACCCTGGTCCTCCTGCCCCTGTTAAACCTTTCGAATACTCCCCTGTTCTTACTATTACCCTACCCCAAGAGACAGATATACCCACGCAAGATCCCATGGACACAGACATCTCAAGTCGGAAGAGACCCGCTGTTTCCCCCCCGGTCACTACAAACATCCCGCCTAAGATGGCAAAAAATATAATCGGTAGACGTTTATACACACCTAAGGACAATCCTCCGTATGTTGTTCATGTTTCCTTAAAAGACGATCAGACTTCAGGCACTGTGCTACATCCAGTCAAGTTTGGTATGTTCTTGATGAAGCACAACATCAGTAACATACGCCCTGATGGGGTCAAACGTTTAGGTAGAAATCGCGTATCTGTTGAATTCACCTCACATCAGGACGCCAACAGTTTTCTGGTAAATACCATCCTCATCCAAAACAATTATATTGCATCTATCCCACAATTTAATGTAACACGCATGGGTATTGTTAGGGATATCCCCACTGAATGGTCGGAGGATGAAATTGTAGAAAACATTAAGGTTCCAGTTGGATGTGGTGTAGTTATTAAGGCCAGGAGGATGAACCGCAAGGTGACATCATCTGGTGTACCTGAGTGGAAACCAACGCAGACAGTGGTACTCACTTTTGATGGTCAGGTTCTGCCTAAACGTGTTTTCTGTTTTTACTTGGCTCTTGCAGTCGAATTATATACATTTCCCACCATCCAGTGTTACCACTGCTGTCGTTTCGGTCACACTCGGACTCTCTGTCGTTCAAAACCACGCTGCTTTAAATGTGGCGAAGATCACCCTGGCGACGGATGTCAAATTTCTCGCGAGTTAGGTTATTGCGTTTCATGTTCGGGTAATCATTTCGCAAATGACAGTGCTTGTCCAGAACTGGGCCGTCAGAAGAGCATAAAAGCTCTGATGGCGGAAAAGGCTATTTCATATGTGGAGGCAAATCGTGTATTCCCTCCTGTTACCCGATCATATGCCGACGTTTCGAAATCCTCCCTGCGCAACAAATTAAATAAATCCCAATCCCCTTCCTCAAGCCCAATTCCTGTATCACAAAAGTCATACCGTAAAACGGTATTCCTTAAACCCAAACCCCGTGTCCCCCTTTCGCCTAGTTATGACAAACAAGCACATCAGGCTCTCACTCAAAATTATTCCTTTTCCCCGTCCAAAAATGGCTGCGCTCTTCCAACAGAAGTTGAAGAGCCAATTACATACCAAGATAACTCTAAAAATGTTTTAAATTTAATTACAAATATGCTAATGTCTGTTCTTGCCAATTCGACACATTCAATACCTGACCACGTTGCCATAAAACTTTCAGCAATTTTAAATTACATTAATAATGGCCCTGACTTTCCTGCAATGGAATGTGAGGAGTATTACTCCCAGGAAACCTGATCTCTCTTTTTTATTAAACAAATATAAACCATCAATCTGCGGCATTGCCGAGACGTGGCTTTTACCTGTCAGTAATTTCAGGATGCCATGTTTCGTCAATGTTCGTCATGATAGATCTGATGGATACGGAGGATGTGCTTTGCTCATCAATAGCAAAGTATCATTCTCTCCAATTCCTCTACCCTTCGTTGGCGACAGCATAAATGTTGTTGCTGTTAAGGCTGAGGACATATTTATTTTTTCTTTTTATATTGCGCACTTGAATATCTTTCGGTTATTAGAAATTTGTTATGCAGTGTTAGCGGTCCAATACTTGTTATGGGTGATTTTAATTGTCATCATTATCGTTGGGGATCAGATACGTGCGATAACTTTGGCATAGGCTTAGTGGATATATTGGATGATCTCAACCTATGTGTTATTAACGACGGCAGTTCCACACGTAGATCTACACCAGGACAGAGTAATAGTTGTGTTGACTTGACACTCTGCTCATCCAATATATCTAGTCTTCTCATTTGGCGTCGCTTGGACATGACTTATGGAAGTGATCACTACCCCATCATGATTGAATTCCCTTCTAAAAATGTTCCTGTTAAAGTTTCCCCTCCCCTTTTAAAATACAGATTAAATTCAGCAGATTGGGATTTATATTCAAAAATTTTAGATTTAAGAGTATCTTCGCTTCCAAAAATCAACAGGGATAATGCCCAGGAATGTTTCTCGTCCTTTTCTTCCTCTGTCTCCTCTACTGCAGATGATTGCTTCCCTCTAAAAAAACCCCAATCTGGTAAAATTCCTTCTCCGCCATGGTGGGATAGGGAATGCACTGACATGATCAGAGCCAGGAATGAGGCTGAAAGAACATTTAACTGCAATATAAACCTGGATAACCTCATGGCTTTCAAGCGAATGTTGGCTAAGTCCAGGAAATTTTTAAAAAAAAAGAAAAGAGAAGGATGGTCAAGGTATTGCAGTTCGCTGAATCCATCTACTCCGGCGTCCGTTGTGTGGCGAAAGGTGAAATGCTTTAGGAGCAGTTTAACACCTGTCTCCTCCAACAGCCTCACAGAAGAACTGGGGTACCAGTTTTTCTCCAAAATTGCCCCAGCTTATGTTCCAGGTGTAGACGACAGTTATGATGCCAGCCTTGAGGTAATTAACGCTAACGATCCAATGGATATGCCATTTAGCTTGGAAGAGCTTAAAACGGTGGTATCCCATGTTAAAGACTCCGCACCTGGAGTGGATGGTTTCCCTTACTCCTTTATTTCTAAAGCCGGTATAAAAACTCACCAATATTACCTGGACTTGGCTAACTTTTGCTTTACTTCTGGCTACATTCCCGCAGACTGGAAGGTTCAAGTGGTTGTTCCGATTTTGAAACCCGGTAAAGACCCTAATGATCACTGTTCATACAGACCTATTGCTCTATCGTCCATACTTATAAAACTTTTGGAACATTTAATTAAAAATCGTTTAGAGTGGTTGGTGGAGGGCAGAGGACTGCTCCCGTCGACTCAGTTCGGCTTTAGGAAAGGACTGGGCACAGCTGATAGTGTAGCTATGCTCACATCAGCGGTCCGGCTGGCCCTTAGCGGGAATGAGTCGGTGGTGGCCGTCTTTCTGGACATATCAGCTGCCTATGATTCGGTCCTCCTCCCTGTTCTCAGGCAAAAGATGCATGAGCTGAGAATCCCGGCTAGGATTTGTCGTATCATTGGTAGCATCTTTACCAACCGCGTCATTCAATTGAGAATTCCTGGGGTTGACTCTGAACAAAGAACAGTCTGGAGAGGGTTACCTCAAGGATCTGTTCTAAGTCCCCTACTATATAATATTTATACAGCTCACCTCTCGTCTTCCTTAAATGTTGACTGTAAAATCCTTCAGTATGCTGACGATATTGCATTACTGGTCACTGGCAGTTCCATTGAGGATGCCGCTCAATCGATGAACGTCTCCCTGTCCTCACTAAACCAATGGCTGCTTGATCACGGGTTGTCTTTAAGTGCACCAAAGAGTACAGCGGTCATATTTACTCGCAAACGTTCAATTCCCCAGGTAAATATTAATATTGACGGACAAATCATTCCAGTCAAGGAGAGCGCTAGATTCCTGGGAGTAACTTTGGATTCAAGATTGTCTGGGATTGACCACATTAACAACACGGTCAAAAAGTGTGAACGTTCGGTATCGATCCTCAAGGCTTTGGCTGGGGTGTGGTGGGGAGCTCACCCCTACACACTCAAACTAGTCTATAATGCGCTGACCAGAAGTGCTATGGACTACTGTTGCTTTCTAATTGAGCCCTGCAACAAAGAAGCGCTTAAAAAACTAGACAGTACCCAGGCCAAATGTCTTAGAATTATTATCGGAGCCATGAAGTCCTCTCCCATCAATGCGCTTCAGGTTGAATGTGCTGAACCTCCCCTAAATCTAAGAAGGCAATACTTGGCAGATCGTTTCTTATCTAAAGTTTATTCCCTTTCATCCCATCCTTTACTACCAATTTTAGAACAAATAGCCCTTTCCTTCAATAATTCTCCTTATTGGAATAAAAAATCAGTCCCTTTATTGATGAATAGGTACAGAGAGCTTAAACACCTCTCGTCACCTGTTTGTCAATATCCAACTCTCCCCATCTTCTCCGCCGCATATGAAACAGTTCATTTCGAGCCCAAAGTCGTTTTGGGACTCAGTATATCAAGGAATTCCCAGGATGTAAGAAGCGATTTCGAATCAGCTATCAAACGTTACTGGGAAGGATGGAGTTTTTTCTACACTGATGCATCAAAATTATCCGCAACAGGATGTACAGGAGTGGCAGTATATTTTCAAAATTCCAAAATTGCTTTGTTGTTTCAATGTCCTCTAGAAGCATCAGTGTTTACAGGAGAGTGTATTGGTATTTTAGAAGCCATACACTTCATTAAATCCCACCAAATAACAAAATCAGTAATTTTTTCGGATTCCCGTAGTAGCATTCAGGCCCTAAAACAAAATCAAATTTATAGTAAGATCCACAGCAAGATCATTATGGAAATTAAAAGCTTGCTATTTGACTGTTCCCAAGACGGCTTGGACATCGAGATAACTTGGATTCCTGGTCACTCGGGTATTGCTGGCAATGAGTGCGCTGATTCGTTAGCAAAGTTTGCCACATCAAATCCAGTTGATCGAAAGTACTACGTAGCTCACAACTACGATTTGCGGAATGGTGCCAAACCAAAGTTGTTCGACCTGTGGTCAAAAACGTGGAAGGAGACTTCGAAAGCCAAGGGTGCTTACTACGCAGCTATACAGCCTGATATCCAGCGGAAACCTTGGTTTTTTAAATGTCAAAAACTTACCAAGAGAACTGTTTCGTCGCTGTGTAGACTGAGACTCGGACATTGTTGTAGCCCAGTGTTTCTGAAGAAGATCCACGTCCTGGACAGTTCCCTGTGCGAGTGCGGTCTTGCGGAGGGTACTTTGGAACATATCTTTTTTTCCTGCCCCCTGAATTCCAAATCTATCGACCTTTATCTAACTCTTTCTAAATGTAAAATTCCTCTACCAATTAATTTTCATTCCCTACTATCCCACTTCTACCCCAAAACCATAAAAATCCTAGCAAAATTCTTAAATGAAAACAATTTAAAATTTTAACTGGTGCGTAATAACTATGTATTCTGTACAGCTTGTTTGTGATGTTTATTACCATATCTTATATAAATATGTAAATAAAAATATGTATCTATTATGTGTAATAGGAATAATAACTACTAACCCATGTTTTTGTCCTTTCAGCTTACTAACATACATACCACAAAGTACAAAGTTCGACGGCTCGCTTCGCCTCGCTGCGCTGCCGTCCCAACATGACGCTGGCAGAATAGTCGACATCGGCTCAATTGCCAAAAAAAAAAAAAAAAAAAAAAAAAAAAAAAAAAAAAAAAAAAAAAAAAAAAAATATATATATAGTATAATTAAAAAATAGGTGCCGCTCGCTAGTGATTTTAGTAAAATCTACACTAATGAGGAATATTTTAAATTATGTTGCTGACGTTACTGTGTTTTGGGAGATGTGGCTACAATTACGTAGAGGCACGCAGGCTTAGCGATGTGCTTTTTCGACAACGCTAAATGCAGAGGTAATAAATCATTTTCACTTTACAAATTATAATGATTTAATTTCATAATTTTTATTGAAGAGTTTTACCAAATGAGTTGTTTCCTTACGTATGAATATCGATTCTTAAAAAAAGCAGCTAACAGATACAACAGAGTTGTATAGGTAATTCATTATCATCATCATCATCAACAACCTCCTACCCCCATCCCAATGTATTTGAAATCGGGGCAGCATGTCTTTTTCTTGTCTTTATCTATACATCTCTAGCAGCTGTCATCACTATTCAATTCACCCCTTCTTCAGGCCATATCATCTTTCACACAGACCATCCACCGTTTCCTTGGTCTTCCTTAATTCTTATAGTCTTCCACATTCATACTCAAAACATTTGTCATTATGAATGATGATTGATGAGGATGATTTACTTAATTATTTAATAATTAGGTAGGTACTACTTAATATCACCTTAGTTTAACATGTCATTCTAAAATTTGTTTCCATTTAGATTAAATAAATAGGACATTAGGAAATTTTAACAGTACAAAATGCATAAGACATATTATAAACAATAAATAGGCTTTAGAATACTCCTTAGAACACGGTGCCTCGCTCAGTGATTGTAAGATTTTACACACTTCCTTATAACGTGGTTGTATATCTTTAGGGAATTTTTTCAAAGCATCAGCGTAATCAGTTGAAAATTTTTTAAATGCTTTCATTTGTGTGTCGTTCAGGGGCTGTTTATCCAGTATCTCATCATCACGGCAGATAACACAATTTTTGCAAACTATCCTATACTGATAGAATAATTTGATTGGTCGCTTCAAATTTTCTTTTTTAACAAATTCCAACCAATGACCTCTGTAAAAAAAATATTGAATAGATTATTTTTTTATTTTTGTCCATACATCACATTAGAGAGTAGAGAATAACAAGTGGGAGGTCTATGTGTACCTGTATACATGTATACTCTAGTGCAGTGTTCCGCAAAGGGTGTGCCGCGGCACACTGGTGTACCGTGGTCATTGGTGTGCCACGGAAAAATAAGGCTATCTCAAGTTAATGCTTAACAAAGTCTCAAGTTAACAAAAACGCTTGGTAAATTATTCACCAAGCGTTTTTGTTTCGTCGTTGTATTATGTAGGTACCTATCTAAAAATTGATTTTTAATTTATGGTGTACAGTAGGTACCTCCAAAAACGTCCTATTTCCTAAGTGTACCTTGAACACTAAAAGTTTGCGGAACACTGCTCTAGTGAACACTTAAAAAGTCAATTATGTACTTACAGTTATACAGTATACTTACATATAGGAAATGGTCAATTCAGCCCCCTTTTTGATTGGCATTGTTGTCACCAGCACCGCGCTATTGCGAAGCCCCGCTACATATGAATTTGGTAGACAAGAATGGGCCAGGTTACCAATCAATGGGAAATATCCTTTATTTGGGTGATTGTGCAATATTGACTGACCCTCAATGCACTCACAGGCGAACTGTTGCAGTTGCACAGGTGTACAATATAAGGATAGGTGCATCATCATCCTGGACACTGCTCGGATTGCTGTACTCTTGTCCTCAGGAGAGCTCGGTAGAAATGATGTATGTGTTTCTAAATAATGTATTATATTGGCAAAATACAAACATTTGTTGAACATTCCGCCATATATGAAATGTGAGTCATAGTGAAAATTCAATAAAGAAAACTTTTGAGAACCAAATATCTCTGCAACCACGTTGTTTTTCATTCTATCAACACCTAAATCATTAGATGCAGTTATGAACTCCTCCCAAGAGCTACACAACTGACGTATTTTAAGAACAGCTTTAACAGGTAGCTTAATTTCTTCCATTATAATATTTATAATTTTACATTCAACATTGTGCCCCTCCCTCATAGACTTTTCTTTGCAATGTTTATCACAAAACAAGGCAAGACAGCATCCATCACAAGGTATTAAATTAAAGGACATCTTGAGACAATAGTGGCATGAAGTGAGATAGTTAACGTCAACATTTGTAGCACTCACAAATGATGTTTCAACTGCCAGCACAGTTCCAACTGGTATATCTTTAGCAGCAACTACTTTTGGTTGTCCAGATTCCATGATGACTTCCAAATCTGAGCTGGCACATGGTATGTCAGGGTTACAACCTCCTTTAAGCTTAAAGAATTGTTCAGTGAATGGAGTGGACCTGAAATAATAATAATAATAAATCAAATTCTTATACATAGTTGGTGCAGTGGCCAATCAGTTGACTTGCAGAATAATACTTACATCTGCTTGTGTGCTAATAATTGTTCTATCCATGTATACTGACTGGCTTCTGCTTTCATAACCTGTAGTTTCTTGACCAGACTGTCTGGGCAGCTCAGTGCGAGGCATGTTTCGATATCCTTGACACAAGACGAGAACTGCTTCGTTTTGAACAATAGTTCTGCTCTGCTGTAGTAAGATAACATCATCGCTTCAGAATTAGGTGGTGCCAGCAGAAGGGCTACATTGTATGCCACCAATGCCAACTGATAATCACCTTCGCAGAAGGCTTTTTTGCCGTCTACTCGGTGCTCAAGAGCTTTTGAAGTAGATTTTTCTTTAAACTCGAATTTTATAAAGTTATTCGTTTCTTTTAATACTTTTGCAGCAAGTACCACACAATCTGATAGGTCCTTATTGCGCAGTGCCTTGTAAACGCAGTCCAAAGGACTTTGCTCGTGATGTTTGTAGAACATTGGTAGATGTAGCATTTTGAATTTTTAGTCGCACCACTTCACCAAATGATTACAGAAAAACCATACAATACAACGTTCAAACAAAAGACTTCAAGACTTGAAATCACACCCTACTAAAATTTTTACACTGAATAGTGAATTCTTTGCACTGAAAATCACAGAACAAAAATGCTGAAAATCCCCAAATACTTTATTTTAAGTTGCCAGAACAAATAAGATAAATAAGATTTAATCGAAACTTTTTACATGGCAAACGTAAAACTAAAACCCTTTTTTACTTACGTTCGATTTTTCAATCGTCAGTTAACTTTTTCTGAGAAATAGATGTTGGTTGGCGTCTTTTGTGTAGAAAATATGTCAAACTAACCACCGCATTTTATTTTTCAAACAATTGAAAAATCCGCCGCTAACATATTATTTGTTGTCAAGTAGGTATCAACACAATTTATTCCTACTGTTCTAGTGATTTAATTATGTGTTTTTTTTTAATTTGCCGCGCTTTTTCAAGACCAGCTTTCGTTTGCCAGACTTTAAAGTATTTGCGCTGTTTTTTAGTACAGTGATGTTGGTGTATGACGTGTCTATATATTTAATACGTCATTGAGTTCCAGCTGATTAGACGCAGATAAAAAGAATACGACTTAGGTTGATAATAAAGATGCCGAAATTACAATATATACGGTACCCAGAAGTTTAGAGATTCCCCTTCTAGTTTAAATTCGACGCGAATGCGCGCCTATTTATATGCTAGGTTTAACCTGGTTTAACCAATCAAACATTTGAATGTTGAGTAAATAGTAGGTACATAATCGAGGCTTCATACTTTTATCATGTAAATTATTTATAATTCTGAGCGTTTGTGCACTGCACCGTTTCCAGCACGTTTTTTTTACGAACCGTTTTTTTCTTCATACATTTATAAGAATATAGTTCACACGCGTTTGGAAAATACGTCAATTCTCAAGCCAACCTAACGTCAGAATGGCTTGAGTATAACACTATGCGTTTATTATTCAATTGCTTGAGGTACAATTCCTCTATGCATAGGTACTATTAGGTACAGTTTTGGTACAATTATTTGGCATACATTTCGTGACCATTCAGACATCTCTCAAGCGGTTCTGAGTTAGATGGGCAAAACACCCGGGTGTTTTGGTAAAGACCCGATAAACACCCAATAAACACTCGATGAACACTCGTAAACACCAGTTAAACACCCAAAATTTGGGTGTTTATCGGGTGTTTACCAAAACACCCGGGTCTTTTGCCCATGTATAGCACATACAAAAACTGGTAGGTATCGAAATGTATGAAAAAAAAAACGGTCCGTGAAAAAACGTGCTGGAAACGGTGTAGTGCACAAACGCCCTCTGGCTTTTAGTGGTATAGGTACTAGTCTGGCAAACGAAAGCTGGTCCTGAAAAAGCGCGGCAAATTTAAAAAAAAACACATGCTATCACTAAGAACAGACAACAAATAATATGTTAGGGGCGGGTTAGGCTTCTTGACAACATTGAAAATATGCTACAGATTGTGGTCATCCTATCAGTTCATAGCGTAAATAAACTTATTTCACTTGATTTTCAAACAAAATATGTATATGTTTTGCAAATTACACGAAAATAAAATGCAATATTTTTTGTTATTTTAGCTGTGACAAGAACGGCCTGTTGAACTCTGGTGACGTCACACGCTAGTAAGCCAGTGTTGCCAACTTATTTTTAGGGTAAAGAATTCTTTAGGGTAAATTTGAGGGTAAAATTTTAGGGAGCGCCTCCCAAGCCGGCAATACCTTAGACTGACTTTTTAATTACAGTGTCAATGTAAAACAAAATACAACTTTTTTGGACTTACAAGGGGGATGGAGGTGGTCGACGGAGCCCCGGTACGCGGAACCCCTATTTCTATCTGCAAGGTTAAAAGTAACCTAACACGACGCGAGGGGTTGACGGGGGCTTCGTTCGCTCGCTCACTGAAGCCCCCGTCAACCCCTTCGAACCTAATCTGTCCGTGTCGGGGTGTCCAAGTTCCCGAGCTCGCTTCGCTCGCTCTTGGACCCTAATAAGGTATGTTACTCAAATGAAACATGAAATGTTTTTTTAATTATGCCAAATTGCCAACCCCCTTTCCCGCTTTTTTTTCCAAAGTCAGCGCCGGCTGCCAATTTAGCAACCGGTGCCGGCTGCAAATTCAGGTCACGGCGGCGGTCGCGGAGTCACTTCCAAAATTTTAAGGTTAGATTTCGTATTGTTGTTATGATTACTAAAGTTTATGGGCTTTTTGGTAAGAAATACAAATACAAAGCATACAAATTCAGCATATTTTTATTGTGAAACATGACCATTGATTAAGAAAGAACTTGTTTTATTGTATATCTAAAACCAAAACTTTAGCCAGGTCTTTTTGTATAAATAGTTATGATTTTAGAGTAAAATTAATCAGGCATTGGGGTAAAATGAAAATCTAGCTTGGCAACACTGGAGTAAGCAATGTAAGCATAAGTATATATAGTAGTCTTTGAGCCTTATGCTCAAAGACTACTATATATACTTATGCTTACGGCTTTGACAGATTGTAGTTTGCGTTTTATGTTTTTGGGTGCTTTAATCGATCTTTGAGCTATTTCTGAAGCTGTTTTCATAGAAATCTCCTATCTAGTCATCTGTGGCATAAATATTTATATCGAATCACAAAATGGAGTCAAATTTGTGCAAGCTGGTAACAGCAACCTACCTAAACGCATTTATGGTTGCACTTTTCTTTAAGAATAACGCTGATTATTATGCTGCGGAACTTAAAAATGTAAAAACAGCAGTGTAAGTACCTACCTACCACATATTTATTTACAAATCTTTTGTATAATCATTCAGAAGTTTTGTGAAATCTCATGTTATGTTGATAAAAACTCAGAAACATTACCTATAAATTCTTTTGTGTCATGAATCAGGATGGACTTCTTAAAGACGTATTTGTACATTGTGGAACTACACACCATTTATACGCCATTATAGCCAATAAAAATGAATTATTGATGAAATTAATTTCAGCTGCACCGTCTGTCTTGTTGACAAAGCTCGTTTACTAGCGTGTTACGTCACTTCTGACAGAAACAGCGTTTTTGGAGTGGTTTTGGAAATTTATACTTTATCACTGATTTTTATTGATAAATACAGTAGATCTCCCTGAAATATCAATGTAGTGTGCTTATAATATGTATAATGAAGATTAATATAAACCATTTCCCAAAATGAGTCAAATAGCCTAAAGATGCCAAACAACCACATCTATTCCTCAGAAAAAGTTAACTGACGATTGAAAAATCGAACGGAAGTAAGAAAGGTACGTAATTATGTTTTAATTTCACGTAGATTAATTTTTTATAAAGATTCTATATATTAAATTAACCATTTATTACATAATTATGCGGATAAGGTAAACATGACAATTTGAAATATTTTATGTATTTATTAAGTACCTATACACGGCGAAATTTTAGCGGTTGTTTTACTGAAGCGAAATGATTTTGTCTTGGCAGTACATTCGATTGATATCTCAAAAAAAAATTAGAATCAAAAAATGGCAGAATGGTGTGATGAGAATGATGTGAAAAACAAAATCTCAAACCAATAGTAGGTAACGATAGCTACGCAAGCGCGGCGACGAAGCGAGCGGCCGCGGCCGGGCGGGGCGCGCCCGCGCGGTCATTGCCCTCCGTGTTTATCAATCAGCTGATAACTATTCCCGAGTTATTGATAGACAAATTATTGAACACGTGAACACGAAACTAAAAAAACAAGATTACTAGGTAGGTAGGCACCTATCTTAGAAATCGATATTTTCTGAATTAGATACCTATTAAAGTATTTAAGGCGTAGGTATTCAAAAAAATGGAATAAACTTATTTACAATGATTTTAATTACTTACCTACTTTTAAATGTTCGGTATTTAATACAAAGGTACAAGTAGGTACTTACGTTTAGGCCCGGTAACAGAGTAATTTTTCGAATTGCAAGCCACTGCGTTCCATACACAATAACACAATCGAGCACGTTTTATTTGATTAACTTTACGAAAATGATAGGTACTTAAGCAGTCTTTCATTGTTGAGCACTTTCCAAACGTAGTATTGACTTACGTCAAACCCAGCCATCACAGCCATACACATAGGTAGGTACTTCGACGAGGATCCCGTTTGAAGTACCTACCTACTTGTGGATTTCCTCGCCGAACTCGCGCAAATGAACGGCTGATCGACTTCTGGTACATACACTGTAACTCCCCATGATCGAGTAGCACTGTGTCGCCGCTACGATCGCCCGGGCCTGCGGGACTTGGGGGTTCAGAACACTGCGAAGATTGAGCGACTCCAAGTGTTGCGGCTCCGCGTAACGGCAGCATGGGAGTCATAATTCACCCTAGCGTAGTTGCACCATAGCGAGGTACTCTAAATTGGAGAAACTGTAATGACGATCCATTATTTCAATGTTATCTCACTTCACTACGCGTAAGTACCTACGAGTTACGACATCGCGTGATGTTCGCGGCATCAACTTCGCGGCGCAACTGAGCCGCTGGCCGCTGAGTGCGCGCGGCATCTTTTGTTTTAATTATACGACTCGCTAAAGGAGTGCGGGGCAGGGGGGGGGGGGTTCATCGGTAGGCACTCGCTACGGGCGATCAGGCTAGTTTATGCCGTATCACCATGCGCGAGAGCTTATTTTGCTCTGCACATTTGTGAGGCGGCATTCGTTTGGTGATCTTTGTCGGCACCGCGTGAGCGACGGCGTGCTCTTTGACTAGATAATGATACCTACGTTAGATCTAGTGAGTTACTATTGTTTTTCACGCTTTCGAGTCTATGAATATTTTTTTTGATTATTTGAAAAAAAAAACATATTATTTTTTAAATTGAACTCTATGTTTCGATAGTACTACTGATGGCAAATCGTTCGGCTGCCGGAGAACAACCACTTACATTTCACCGTGTATAAGTATCAAAACTATATCTGGTAAAATAACCCAATAAAGAATGTTGCCATGTAAAAAGTTTCGATTAAATCTCAGGCTCAGCTTTCGTTTAGTTTGAAAAGTTAATGTGGATTGTAAAAAAAAAAGATGGCAACACAGGTCACTTGTCTGTCAAAAATGCAACTTCATTCATTTCATATATTTTGTACAGCTCTGTGCTTCATTCAATCAAATCAAAATCAAACAGGGATGCGGCCGGCGTCGGGCCCAATGTAAATTGTAAAACTGTACCGTAATTAATGATAATTACTCCGATTATCGTAACTTGTAAACTCAGTGCGCGGGCCGGGTAGTCTAGCTATAGGGCTCCTCTACTCTATGTAGGTCTTAGCAGCGTACCGTACGTAGTTATTGTATAGGTACTCTTCAGCTATAAGTATTAATGTCAGTACTTATTCTCATCTATGATTGTTCTACTGTTTTTTTCTGTAGATTAGCCCGGCCAAGTTGATGGTACTAAATTAAAAACATAACACCTACGAAATAACTTTAAATATGAGTCAAAGGCGTGCCAAGAGATCCACTAATACAGAGCCAGATATATCGGAACTCGAAGACTCCATCAAAGAGTGTGTTCGGTACATCGTTTGCCGGGAAGGCAGCAAAATACCAATAAAGCGTGCCGAAATTATTAAACATCTTCACGCAACGTGCCAAACTGCTACAAGTCAAGTAACTACAGTGTTGATTGAAGCTGATAAAGTATTAAAAAGGGTTAGTGGTTAGTGTTACTTACTTTATTTGATAGTTCAAGTTTATACAAAGGTACCTAAGTTTAAAAGGGCTAATGAATCAATTAATGGGAGCAGTCCCGCCCCCATTACATCGGTCTTCGGTCAGTCACCGTGAAATGTGGATGTACTTAACATCTCATCATCAATGGGTCATCGATTTTAGAGTTAAAGGATAGAAGAGACTTGTTCCTTAGTTCTTAAATTCAAAGCTTTTATTCATACAACAAAGTTCAAACAAAATTAAACCTATGATCACACAGTAATTTGAATACATGCTATTCTAATTACTGTGCGGTTTAATAGATTTTAATGTCCTGTAAGCCAGTGCTAGAATCAGCTCTAAAACATATTTTGCATATAACCATCCATTTTTGGGTTTTGAACTTACAATGTATTGATATGATATGATGAAAAACCCCCAACAAAGAGGCCTCCTTATGCTCATTGATATGCGCTAAAACATAGACTAAAAGGCCTTCTCAAGCTCCTTTCTCCTCTTGCAACTGATCACCTTACGGTCAGAAAGTCGCCTTAGGAGCGGAGTGTTGGAGTTGGAGTATTGCTTATGGGCTCTGTGAAAGGCAAATAAAAAATATTTTTTTGGAAGAAAAAAATTTGGGACTTTCCTTTATTCCTAGCATGCGCGCCGCAACAACATGTTGTTGATGCTTGCTTTTTTGTGCATTTGTCTCATATTCGCATGAGAAAGAGGAGACAAAACAATTGACAAAACTTTGTCATGGTGCACATGCTAGTCCAACTGATGTTAAAGTTGTCTTATTTCTATACCTTTGCAGGTTTATGGCTACAAATTGGTTCAAGTTGAGGCTAGGAGTGGTATACAGTACATTTTGGTTCTGACGGAAGAATGTGAATCGTTGCCGTCATCTGTCACTGACAGCCATCACCGGAGGCTATTGATTGCAGCACTAACACACATCTTTATGAGCGGTGCAGCTGTTAAAGAAGGTTAATCTTAATTAATATCTATTTTTGTTACATTTATGGGAAGTAAATTATAATTAAAGACAGGAGTTTAGGTCTGTTTGTATGAAAACTCACTAATTTCTAAAGAATAATTTAGATATATTTAAAAGATGCTGATGTCGCCGAGGCCAGCCCAGAAGGAGATGGCGATATGACCTGAATGTGATCCGCGAGGGCTGGTACAAGGTCATGCAGGAAAACAGTGCCTGGATGAACTAGGAGGGCGGCCTTTGCCCAGCAGTGGGGCAGTATAGGCTACGGATGCTATGGCGAAAAAAAAGTGATGCTGAATTTTAGAACTGCATTAAAATACTAGTATAAAAACTTGTTTGTACAAGGAAACTCCAATAAAACTGACATAACATTATTTATAAATCAGTGGTTCCCAACTTTTGGTCCAACCGTCAATTAAGAACTAAAGTAGTGGTCCGCGAGAACTAAATTAAGGTCCGCAAAACAAAGTTATAATTCGGATTTATTTTTTCCTTTGGGGTCCCTGAATCAAATGAAAAAATTCTAGTGGTCGCTGGTCAAAAAAAGTTTATGGACCACTAGGTATTATAAATGGACAGCCGCCAAAAATAATTCACCCTTCACTCACTAGGCTTCTTCATACCTAAAGCAAAAGAAATACCAATATTGATAATATGAGAAAATGAGAACTCCTTTCAAAACATTTTATATATTTTTCAGAGGAAATGTGGAAGTTCCTGATGGAAGCGGGGCTATTGGAGGAGAATGATCATTCAGGAAGAAAACTACTAACTACCACATTTACTAGACAAATGTATTTAGAATATTACAAGGTACATACTGTTATTATCTGTTATTTTATTATATACTAGCTGACCCGCCCGGGCTTCGCACGGGTAAAGTTTAGTACACCTACCCTACACCTACACCTACCCTACACCCCAAAACTCAAAAATAAGTTTCAAGCTTCTAGCTTTAAAAATTACGTAATTTCCATACAAACTTTCATCCCCTATTTCAACCCTTTACAGCCCTTTTTTCGCATTAAAAAGTAGCCTATGTCCTTTCTCAGGCTCTAGACTATTATCTGTACCAAAGGATCACTTTGTCCGGAGCTCAGGCTAAAACGTAAACAAGTTGTTCAGTTAAAAGTGTTTTTACCAAAAAATATAATTAATTCTGAAAACAATATTTTTGCAACCCTCATTGCAGGAAATTCTATGTAAAAATTATCTAAATAATAAGTATTTAAAGCGTTTACATCCCACAAAGCAGCGCCATTTTTGGGTTACAGACCGTGTTATTTATGCTTCATAATAATCACTAAAGAGGTTTTAGTCTATAGTCATTATAATTAAATAATCATTATGTTAGTGTACAAAAGTTTTTGTTGGTTTTAAATCCAATAAAATAAATAAGGGTACATTATAAGGTCATATAATAACGTTTTTAAAACAAAACAATTTTATTCATTATTTTTATTATAAAAACTAAAACCTCATTGTTGATTATACAGGGTGGCGATTAGGTTATCACATTAAATGAAACCATGTATCCTAAATGGCGTTCTTTGTACATACACATTAAAAAAAATTGCCGGTTGCCGCTTTTACAGGTCAGTAAGGGGCTATTTCACCATCCTATCAATAAAGGAATCTGTCAATTAAGTTTAAATTTTTGACAGATTTTGTATAGAAAATCTGTCAAAAATCTTATCTTTAGCTTATTGAACAGATATTGATAGGTTGGTGAAAATGCCCCTAAATGTACCAACTTGTATTAACAGTTATACTATACTGTTTATTGGTACATTTACTGACCTGTAAAAGCATTTATGACCAAAGAGTATAACTCTTTGGTCATAAATGACACGGGTCTGTAACCAATCAATGGCGCGCTTTGTGGGATGTAAATAGCTTAAATACTTATTAATACGACTTTCTTTACATAGAATTTCCTGCAACGAGGGTTACATAAATATTGTTTTAAGAATTAATTATATTTTTAGGTAAAAATACTTTTAACCGAGCAGCTTGTTCACGTTTTAGCCGAGAATGGACGATTCCCTTTCATTTGAATCGGTTCAGTAGTTTAGGCGTGATTGAGTAACACACAGACAGACAGACAGAGTTACTTTCACATTTATAATATTAGTAAGGATTAACTCGCTTTCTTGTCTGTCTGTTCGGTATAAATTTTGCATTTCATTTTTGACGTCTACACTTGTATTACGCAATAAATAGGTACTAGCCATTCACTTCAAGATGGTCGCTACCTCCCGTCCCGCTTCCCCACACCGCGCCTCAAGTGAGACCCGCTTAGTATGTTTATTGATTGAAGAAATTAATCCTTACTATTCTTCCTACAATTTCAAAATGTTTACAGTATAATAATACACTATAATATTTTTATTTCTCAACGGTACTTGTGCTTCTGACGTCATTTTGTAACGGTCGACGACGGCCATCTCGAAATGAACGGCTAGTATTGTATGTTATGTTACTAATTGCCATGCATGACCCAAAACTTGGTCCTGGTGTGGCCATTTCTGCGCCCCCCCAGGGTCTGCGCCCTGTCCCCGCTAGCACCATCCTAATTATTGCACTAGATTCAGGCTGATAGGAATATTAACAACTAGCTTCCGCCCGCTACTTCGCCCACGTTTTTCGGGATAAAAAGTAGCCTATGTGCTATTACAGACTAGTCTATCTCTGTGCCAAATTTCATCGAGATCCGTTTAGCCGTTCTGGCGTGATTGAGTAACAAACATCCATCCACCGATGATCCATCCAAACTTTCGCATTTTATAATATGTATTAGTATAGATTAATCAGGTATATTTCTGATATTCTCCAGGTTGGCGAGGGTGACCTTGCAAGGAATGTCTTTCAATGGGGCCAACGAGCTACTGAGGAGCTGCCAAAGATATTCCTTCTGAACAAAATGGCGGAGGTATTTTGCATTCAATTAATAGGTTAGGTATTTTTTAAGTTGCTTGCTTCATCTGGGAATCGAACCGACCAAATGTGAAAAAATGAACATCCTGTATTTTTATGATACCGATTAAAAGGGTTAATTATAAGCATTAATTAATTACTTTTAAGGAACATAGCATCTTAAATTAAAATAACATGGTGAAATTTTACATTTAAGTTTAGGAAAAGAATTTGAATAACTTTTCGTGTCGATTTTCATAGATAACTTTGATTATTTAGTAATAAGTACTTTTTTCACTGTTTTCCTTAAATGTACATGATAAATGCAATAAAATACTATTTGAATGCATTTTTGCTATGAGCTAGACAGTAGGCGAATTTGAAAAATAATAAAATATTACTTACAGTGTTCCTTTAATTTAGGATACCATGTTACTTAAAAGGAATTAATGCTTATAATTAACCCTTTCAATTGTCATTATAAAAATACAGGGCGTTAATTTTTTCACATTTGGTCGGTTCGATTCCCAGCTGAAGCAAGCAACTTTTTAAATTTCTTTGAATGCAGTATTACATAATTTCAATAATAAAGTGAAGTTTCCATGAAGCAAAACTTCCTATCTCAAATATTTAAAGTACTTTCCCTCCATGTGGCATAGCCGTGGGACACCCTGTATACTAATAGATCTGCTCCTTTTTAGATCACACAGTAGTATTAATGTGTTTTTATTATTTACCTGTTGCCTAAAACATAAAAATACATTTTTCAAAAATGCATCATTCTTAAAAATATGGTTCTGTGCGAGCGAGACAGATGACAAAATGTAATAGGTTCAAAATGCAGGATACTGTGACGTCATTCCCACGAACTTTAGACTAGCCAAGTTTTGTTACGTAATTACAAAACTACCTACCTATCTAAAGTAGATTAAGATTATATTATTTATTTATATATTCCATTAGAATTGATTAGAATAACATAAAAGGCAAAAGCTGAACAGAAAGATTTAAAGCCCTTTTCATTTGCAGGCATTCGAGAAAACTCCTGACCACTGGTGTGAACAATACAAAGAAGCAACTGAAGGAACACAGGAATAAGGAATATGACTAAACTACTTTTATAATATGATTATAATTATAATTGCTTTAACTAAAAATGATTAATTAAATCACAATTTGTCATGAATGTGTGATTAGTTCATTACAGTATGATTGTATTTTCAATCATTCTAAAAATAAATCCTGCTACGCCACCTTTGCAAGTTTTAAAAGGAATTACTTTAAAATTACTAGGGTTGGAAAATTTGATTTAAATCGTGATTTATTTGATTTAAATCACTCAACCCTGTGTCCCTGTAACTACATATTTGCAGTTTGCACATAGGAGAATTATTATTCTCATGGTACGTGCCAGACACGGGGTACTAATTCTTACATCAAATTCACAGTACATCATTAATTGTACACAAGCGTAGCTCCTAGTTAATCTCTAAGGCCGCGGCTGCACCGATACGGCGAACAATCTCATTTAAACATGTGTCGATGGCCGCACTGCAGCAGTGCCAGGCCACCGACATATACAGGGTTATTATAAATACCTTAGCTATTTTCACAGAACCTGTCCTAAATTAAATATACTATTTCCTAATTTTATTTGTATTTGTTATTTATTATCGAAAAAACAGATAACACGTTTCGAAGTTATCCAAAAAAATAACGAACTTTATTGTCACCGCTCGTCGTCGCTGTCACTGACCGCTACTAGCGGCCAATTGTGTACCTAGGTACCTAACTACTAAACCTGTGCCGCCTGCCATGCAATTATCTTACCTACGTTATTGTCATAAGGTGCAATTTTTTCTTCATACTTTTACGGGCTTAGGACCGTCAACATTTTCGTATTTAAAAAATTGAAATCCTTACCTTACCTTATTCATAATCAATAAAAATAACAAAAAACCGAACCTTAAAAGTCATTGATACCTTAACAATTGTTCATAGCTAATTTCGGTGACCTAGGAGGCCAAGCCACGGGACCGCCGCGGCCTATCGATTGTTCTCCGTACTTACTGTTATGGTATCGATATTAAGCTGGGTACTCACTTAGCAGTGTTGCATGTAGCGTATCAGATACTGTATTAACCTGCAAGTGGGTACGGCTCGTCCACGGTCCACCGCGTCTAGATACGCGGTGGACCGTGGACGAGCCGTACCCACTTGTACGAGCTGTACCTACGAGCTGCGCGGGATCACACTACGAGCCGCCTTTGTGTTCGCAGTGATACCGCCACTCGGCAGGTCACTGCGAGCTTACAGCGCTCCACGCGCGAGCGGCTCGCAGCGGGCTCGTGCCTACGTACTCACTTGATACCGTATCTGATACATTACATGCTATACTGCTAAGTGAGTACCCAGCTTTACACCCCGTAACATAACGAGGTACTTACCTACGTGCCTGCAGTTAAGTGACTTTGAATAAAATAGCGAATCGCGTGAGGGTTTCGATTGTACAATCCGATTCCCCGATTGAACTTGAACAGCGCTTCGTCGTTTTGATGTTCTAATGTGATCCACTCACAGAAAACTCCAGAGCCTTCGAGCTTCGTAAACATTTTCACCACTTTGTACACTCTCACCATTTCGTAATAATTCCGGTAACTGTATCTACATTTTAATAAAAAGTCTTTTGCGTTAATAGCGGTTTTCAAGAAAATGTCAATATCGTAAGTTGCACGAGTTTGGCGCGAGTAATTATGACATTACGTATGCACGGCGTCACAGGTTCGCGGGGACTAATGAGCGCGGCGGGCGCGGGCGCGTGCGGCATAGATTATACAGTATAGGCGTGCGGCGTGCCACGTGCCTAGCGACACCCCCGCCCTTCCCGTCCGTCCCGAGACGAGCGTACGTTTAATTACCTACACTACATTCGGGCATTCGGAAGAGAAGGTCACTGCACTTTGCAATTTTATCCAACTATTATAAAGTTGTCGGGACAATCACGTCATATATCAGAAGTTTAAACGTAAATAGTAGTATTTGCACTAACCAAAAAGGAACAATACCATATTATTTTAAGGTACTAGTAAAGAACCCCCACCCGCCATTAAATGCTAATGACGTCAATACAACTACACCGAACACTGGTACTTGTAAATCCACATTTTTTCGAGGTTAAACGTAAATTTATATTATTTCACCAAAATATTGCCGGTATACTAAATAAAAAAGATTTATTAGAAATAACTTTAGAAGAACTAGTTACAAACGGGTCAGTTATTGATATTTTATGTTTTTCTGAAACATTCATAAAACGAGGATCGGAAAGTAATTTAATACTCAATAATTACAAGCTAGTCTCATCATTCTCAAGACCTCATCAGCGCCGAGGTGGGACTTGCATAATGGTTAAAAAGGATCTCGAATGTAAACCTATCCCTAACTTGGTTACGCCTTTATTATATGATTTTGAATATTGTGCAATAGAAATTATCACTGTTAAGGTCTTTGTCATCTGTATCTACCGTACACCAAATTCAAATTTTAGTTTGTTCTTATATAACCTAGAGGCTATTTTAAAGAAATTAACAAAACGAAATAAAAATAATATAATACTGTGTGGAGATTGGAACATTGACGCATTAAAGCGTAATAATAATTTTAAAGAATTAGAATGTATTTTACAGAACTATAACATATCTAACCACATTATCAAACCCACTAGACAATCATCATGCATAGATCTTATCGCAAGCGACATACCAAATGTTCAGCCGCAAATACATACCCTTGGATTATCTGATCATGAGACCGGTCAGTCCATTTGTTTCAATGCGTATGTAGATACTGCAAGATGCAGGAAACAATTTTGGTTCCAAAAGAAAAGAGATTTAAGTCAAAACAACATAGAAAAGTTTATATCATGCATATCGTCTCTTTTGTTTTCAGAAACATACGACTCAGATGATACTGACATAGCATTCAATCACTTTCATGATACACTGTCCCTTTTTTATAATCTCTGTTTTCCCATACTAAAAGTAAAAATTATAAACAAGCCGCCGAAAAGTAAATGGATAACAAAAGGAATTAAAAGATGTTGTGTCAAGAAACGAAGTATGTACCTAAAATACAAATTATTTAACTCCAATAAAAATCAAAACCTAAAAAACTACAAAAAGTATACAAGTATACTAAGACGGTGTATATTACATGCACAGAAAATTGATAATACGCGTTATATACTACAGTCGAACAACAAATGTAAAGCCGCCTGGGACATTATTAAAAAGAATAGTACAGATATAGATGATAACACTGAAATAAACTGTATCAAAATTAATCAGTGCACTTTCACTCATGCCGATATAATTGCCAATAAATTTAATGATTTTTTTATAAACATGACAAACAACCCTAAAACCCCTGATTCTGAAACCCCTATCAATTACAATCATACCATCACTGACATATCAGATAGCATTTACTTGACTCCAACTAATGAAGATTCGGTTCATAAAATTATTAATTCTTTAAATACAACTAACTCAACCGGTTATGACGATATTAATACGAAAATTATTAAACGTTGCTCTAAATATTTATCACCGCCACTCACCCATATTATCAATCTATCGTTATTTCAAGGTATATTCCCCACGAGACTAAAATTTTCTGTAGTCAAACCATTATACAAAAAAGGGGATAAAAATGACATGAATAATTATCGACCGATTACTCTAATACCCGTAATTTCCAAGATTTTTGAAAGAGTCATGTACGATAAACTGCACTCCTTTATAATAAAACACTCCATTTTGAAAGAGGAACAGTTCGGTTTCAGAAAAAACAAATCAACAACTCTTGCATGTTTTTCTCTTATGAAACTGATTACCTCTAGTCTGAACGAAAAAAAACCAATAGCATCGATATTTCTCGATTTGTCAAAAGCATTTGACTTCGTAAATCATAAACTGCTTCTTTTTAAACTAAACCGTTATGGGATTAGAGGAAACGCACTACAGTGGATAGAAACTTATTTAAATAATCGCCAACAATGCGTAGAAATATCTAGGCACACATTATCAGAAAAGAAAATATATAGATCCACTTATCGTCTAAACTCATGTGGCGTTCCCCAGGGCAGTATTTTAGGTCCCTTTTTGTTCTTACTGTATATCAATGATTTGCCCAACGTAACCCCACACTCTTGCATTCTATACGCTGACGATACTACTCTTAGCATTGAACTCACCGATGGTAATATCATCAAATACGTAAAAGAAATTAACGACACATTAAACAAAATAATTGAATGGCTTAAAGACAACAATTTACATGTAAATATTAGTAAAACCAAATTAATACAATTCCAAGCTTACAATAACACACGTCACCAATTGGAAATAAAATATGCAGATAATGCTATAGAAGAGGTTGAAAGTGCGACTTTCTTGGGTATAACATTAGATAAATATTGTAACTGGAAAGTGCATATAGAAAAACTATGTGCTAAGGTGCAAAGATTTGTTTTTGCTTTAAATAGAATAACTCGCGTGGCTGGTATCAGCGCAGCACTTAATGCGTATCATGGTTACGTAGCATCAATTCTTCGATACGGCATAATTATATGGGGAAATTCTGTTGATACTATTAAAGCATTCCGAGCCCAGAAAAAATGTATTCGTTCAATGACTAAAGCACAACCATTACAAAGCTGTGTCCCAATCTTTAAAAATCTCAAAATATTACCACTCCCATCTTTATATATATTTGAACTCTGTATCTTTGTACGTAAAAACATAGCTTTATTTCAAGTACATAATGATGTTTTTGTAAGAAAAAGCAGAAATACTTACAAAATTTGTGCACCCCAACAAAGAATTCAACTATTTTCCAATAATGTTTACTGCATGGCAATTAAAATATATAATAAATTACCCAATATATTTAAGACTCTTAACTTTATGACATTTAAAAAGAAATTATTTAACTTCCTATTACAAAAATGTTACTACTCAACGACCGAGTTTTTAAATGAAAGATTTGATTCTAAATTTAAATTAGATGACTACTGACATTTGTGCTAATTGAATAGAATTTCATTATTTATTTGACATTATATAGTTTTTATTTTTTTTTATTATTGTATTTCATTCTTGACATTATAATTATTAATAACTCCTGAGCGTGCATGTAACGGTAGTTAATTTTGCTCCTTTTTCTTGACATTTGTTTATTTGTTAATGTTCAACTATGACATACCTTTAATGTTCTAATCCTCTTACTTTAAATTCTTGTCAATATTTGTACGCTGGAAACAGCAGAATATTATGGACATTATATAAATTGTAACACCTTGTAAAACAATATTCTGACAAATAAATTTATTATTATTCCATTTATTCATTTTTTAAACATATATTTTACATTTTTAAATATTTATCTAATTAAAAATAAAAATAATAATTAAAAAACATATAGACATTATTATTATTATGTTGAGTTCTTTAATTTTCTTCTCATTTTTTTGAGAGTTTAAGAAACCTTACACACGGGCCGGAGCCAAGTGTGTAAAGGGAAGTTTAAATTGAAAAGGTAGATGATAATGTGGAAGAAGTCAGGAACTTTCGGGTGATGCGACAGGTGTTGAGAATGGTGGCTTTTTGCAGCATGTGATGTATGTAAGTAGGCATATTTAAAGTGTTAAGGCTTTGTGTGAGGGACTTTGGTACTATACCAGTAGACGAAAGTACTATTGGGACGATGTGGGCGGTTTGTGCTTTCCATTGGGTTTTTATTTCTATGGCGAGATCTTGATACTTACTTAGCTTTTCGGATATTGTAGTTTGAATGTTGTGTGAGTTAGGAATAGCTATGTCTATTAGGTAAACTGTTTTATTAATTTTGTCGTGAACAGTAATATCAGGTCTGTTATAGTGTATAGTTTTGTCTGTTATTATTGTTCGGTCCCAATAGATTTTCTGGTTCCTATTTTCCAATATGATTTCGGGTTTATATTTATAATATGGAATCATCTCATGTATGAGTTTATATTTGAATGCTAAATGTTGGTGTATGATTGCGGCGACTTGGTCATGGCGGTGTTTATAGTCTGTTTGTGCAAGTGATTTACAGGCCCCCGTTATATGTTGTATAGTTTCAGAGGCACTGTTGCAATGTCTGCATAAGTCAGTCGGCTGATTAGAATCTTTTATAATGTACTTTCTATAGTTACGAGTTGCTATTACTTGATCCTGAATTGCGAGCATGAAACCTTCGGTCTCGGGAAACAGTTCGCCTCGTCTAAGCCATTCGTTCGACTTCACTTTATCGACGTGTGGCTGGCTCAGGCAGGCTCGGTGTCTTCCATGTAGAGCTTTTTCAGACCATGCTGCAGTTTTCTGCTGTATGCTTATGAGGTGTTCATTAATTTGCGTATTTCTGTTTTTTAGGTTAAGTGGTGTGAGTTTTGTATCTGTTTCGGTTACATGTTTGTGTAGTGATGAATGTTCTGATTTTTTATGGAAGTAAGTTCTGAGTGAAAGTATTTGTTTGTTATGTAAATTGTGTATGTCTATTAATCCTCTTCCACCTTCTTTGCGTGGTAGTGTAAGTCGCTGTATGCATGATTTAGGATGGTGTTTTCTGTGTTTTGTTAGGAGTGTATTGACAGTGCGCTGCAGTTTTTTAATATCAGTTTTTGACCATCGTATAATTCCGAAAGAGTATGTGAGGATAGGTATCGCGAATGTGTTGATAGCTTTAATTGTGTTTTTGGAGTTAAGGTCGGTTTTTAATATTAGGTTGAGGCGATGTGTGAACTTTTTAAGCAGTTCTTGTTTTGTAATTGTTTGTTGTATCTGTCTGGATTGCTTGAAACCTAGGTATTTGTATGAGCTGTGTTCATCCATTGGCTCAATGGTTTTACCTGATCCGAGAGTGTAACTATTGTTTTGGATTTTTCCTTTTATGATTGACAAAATTTTGCATTTGTCTACTCCGAACTGCATACAAATATCTTCAGAAAACAGTTGTGTGGTGTCTGCTAGATGGAAAAGTGATTTTTTGTCAGCTGCGTATAACTTTATATCATCCATGTACATAAGGTGTGAGAGGGTGTGTTGTGTATTATGGTTTGTCAGTGTGAATCCTGTGTTCGTTTTATCTAGTAGGTGTGAGAGTGGATTGAGTGCCATGCAGAACCACAGTGGACTTAGAGCATCTCCTTGAAAAATTCCACGTTTGATGTGGATTGGTTCAGTGGCTAGAGTCGTGGAAGCTTGGTTTATTTTGAGTACAGTTTGCCAGTTTTTCATAGAAGTTTCTAAGAATAATCTAAGTGTTGGATGAATGTTGTACATATGTAGAACGTGTAATAACCAGCTGTGCGGAACTGAGTCAAAGGCCTTTTGGTAATCAATGAACATTGTATGGATATCTTTTTTGCTTTTAACCGCGCTGTTCATAGCAATTGCGTCAATAGTGAGTTGCTCTTTACATCCTTGACTATTCTTACGACATCCTTTTTGTTGTTCTGCTAGAATATTATTTTTGGTCAAATGTTCATATACTACTTCACTTACGCAGGCTGTTAAGATTTTGTATAAAGTTTGTAAGCAAGTAATTTGGTCGGTATTTGGCTGGGTTTATGGTGTCATTCATGTCTTTGGGTATCATGTATGTCACTCCGTGTGTTATGTATGTCGGAAGTAAATGTGGTGATTGGATGAATGTGTTTAGATGGTTATGTATGTAAGGGTATATGCTAGTGAATTTCTTATACCAATAGTTGTGAATGTTGTCTGTGCCTGGTGCTTTCCAATTGTGTGTGCGTTTGATGACGTCTATAAATGTATCTATTGGTATAAATTCAAATTCCATTTCTGGGATTTCCGGTGTTGCTTCGTTGACCCAGTCTGCGCGATTGTTATGATATACTGGATTTTCCCAAATGTTAGCCCAAAATTCTCGTAGTATTTCGGGAGAAGGTGTCTCTCGGCTTTGGTTATTAGTGTTACTGTTATTAGATGTAAGGTTTCTATAAAATATTTTTTCATTATTAATAAATTTTGTGTTTTGTACTTTGCGATTCGTGCATGTTATATATCTTTTAAGTCTACAGGATGCCGCGTTTAATTTTTGTTTTAAAGTGTCCAAAAAGTGTTCCATTTGTGTATTTGAGTTTTCGTGTTGTGTGTGTAGTTGATATTTTGTTCTTATTGCTTCTACTGTTGCTACTATTTTTCGACTTCTATTACCCCTTATGAATTGCGTCAGCCTGCCTATATTAGCTCTTAGATTATCAATTTTCTTTTCTAATCTAATTTGCCATTTTGGTTTTCTCTGTATATTTGTTCGATGTTCATTTTGTGTAGAGTGTGATATTTTGGCTCCATTGCATTTAGCTGCCGTCCATGCTGCACAGTAAATTATGGTCTGCAATGTGATAAAATCAGTGTCTGCGTTTACATAGTTCGGAAAAATTTGTGTATTTATATATGTAACTATGGTGGAGAACTTTCTGGATGACTTCTGTTTTGGAATGTATGGTCTGTTTGTGGGGTGTGTGTTAGTAAAATAATGTTGGGCTTGTTGAAACATGTCTTCTATTTCTGGATTAATTTCTGGGGCAGCGTTAAGATTAGGTTGGGTAGGCCCAAATTGTTCAGTATCTATGTTGTTCAAGAAATTATCTTCGTTTGTATTTAAATGTGTGTGAGATGCAACATCGGTATGTATGTTGTCATTTGGAAATATGTTTGTTGTGTGCGTGTTTAAAGATGTGTCAGAGGTGTGTAAATTTGTATGATGAGTGTTAAGTGTATGGCTGTAATCATCAGGGTGTTCTATGTTATTTTGCGGTTGTGTGTTTAAATGTTCATTATTTATGTATTCTGTTTGTGTGTTGGTATTACTATTATTCCTTAGTTGTTCAGCTACTTGCTGTTTAATTTCTGCTAATCTATTGTTGTTAATGTATTTGTTATTAATAATCGCTCTTCTTTGATCAGATACTCTTTGCTCTGTTATATGTGATAGTTCTGGATATAGATTTATAAATTCTTCATAAAGATGTTTCCTATATGCTGTTGAATTTGTTTCTAGTTCTGTAATAGTATAATATATTCTAATTATTGCTTCATTGCATTCGTTTGACCATTTCATGCGATGACCAGATTGTGTATTAACAAGTGGTGTTTTAGATTGTGTTGAGTGTTGATGTATCTGATTATGAACCATTTGCAGTTCGGTTCTGACTTCCTCATAAATATGATCTATTGTTTTTTGTGGTAATAATTTCATTCGGATTATGGCTCTACGCTGGTCGCCTATTCTTTGACGGCTTACTTGCATAGTTGGGTATTTTTCTAAAAATTTTGTGTGAAGTGGTGGAAGGTATGCATTTTTGTCTGTTTCCATATTGGTAAGATGAAGATAGGTGCGTAGAATAAATTTATTCATTTCTGTACTCCATTTCCTACGCGTTATTGCAGTGCTAGTGGTGGGTACAGTCTCGTCGACAAAAGTCTCCTGTACAACATCCACTGACTGTATGCTGATTGATGATGATAATGGCGTCGATGTGACGCAGAAAGATGGTGATGATGATGGAATTGATGGAAAAAGAGATGCGGAAGATGACGAAGTAAGCTGTGTAATTTCGTCATCAATCTGAGGCAGATTAGCCTGAATAGTTTTTTTTGTTTTAGATCTAGTAATCATGTTGTTCCCACGAGTAGCTAGGGACTTAAAAAGTCGACCGCAGCAGAGCCCTGCGTTCACCGCGGCAAGGGTAAATAAAACTGGAGGTCCCCTATTATCCAGAGTTGGCATACTAGCGACTATAGGCTCTCCCCTAGCCATGCAGCCCTGGCGTATGCGACCCTGGCTTGGATGTATCTCTTTTAGTCTGGCCCCTCACCCTAGACCTGTCTCGGCATGAGTAAACTCTGCCGGCACAGGCCTAGGGTTCATTGGAGCACGCAAGCCCCACCACGTCGTCAACGTAGAGATACGGCGGTGGGGTTATTATTATTATTATTATTATAAAAATGTAAAAAAAAAAAAAAAAAAAAAAAATTTTTTTTTTTTCTTCACCAACGGGCTCTGTTATTAATTCTGGTTCAGAGAAATGAAAATAGCTAAGGCTTTTACTATAGCGCTGTATGTTTATATGAGTTTGTTTTCACGAAATCGCCGTCGCGTCGCGCCGCAATCGCCGTACCGGTGCGGCCGCGGCCTAAGCTTGGCACGTATAGTGCAGCCTTCGCCTAAGAATGTTATTAATAGGTATTTTAATGAAACACTACATTTACCGCAAAATATATTTATTATAATAAAATTAATACACTATTATACGATACGCATAGTTGTTCCAATTAGTGAAAGCAAGAAGGATCTTATCTTCTGAGTATTCATCAGGATTATTCATATCGATTCATGATTAAATTGGGATATTTTAACTGTATAAAATGCAGAAGGCATTGGATAAACGATGAATACGCTATAGAGTACTCTTTGGAACAAGGTGACTCTCTCAGAGACAGCAGGATTTGACATGTTTCCTTGTAATGTGATTGAATATTTTGAGGGAATTTTCTCATAGCATCAGAGTAGTAAGTTGAAAACTTTTTAAATGCTCTCATCTGTATGTCATTCAGGGGCTGGATTCGCAGTATCTCATCGCAGCGACAGATGACGCAATTCTTGCATATAGTCCTGTAGTGTATTAAAAGCTTATGTGCTCGAAGCAAATTATCCTTTTGGTCGACTTCTAACCAGTGGCCTCTGAAAAATATAACATTTATAAATATTTTAGACATTTCTCTTTCTTTCTTTTTCTTTAGAGATGACAATTTCCCTATGAGCTGTTTAATTTAATCATCGTCTTTAGGGGGTAACTCCCATCCACCCCGGTCGAACCGTCCCGTTAACGGAGCAGTCGGGAAAAAATGTTGCATCGACCCCGGTAGTGCCGACCCCGTCGTTTAAGATGAGGTTTTCCCACTTTTAGCAATTATTGATAATCTTTACAATAGGTACAAACGTTAGGTACAGACGTTCAAAGATCATCAATAATTGCTAAAAGTGGGAAAACCTCGTCTTAAACGACGGGGCCGGCACTACCGGGGTCGATGCAACAATTTTTCCCAACAGTCTCGTTAACGGGACGGACGACCAGGGTGGATGGGAGCTACCCGTCTTTAGGTAAGGGGGTAAGTATTCACTTGTGAGTGGTGTAGTTAGGGGGTGCGGCGGGGGCGGCCCGCCCCGGGTACCACCTGTGTGGTGTGTGAAAAAAATAAAAACTTACACAATAGTTCATAATATCGTGAAATGGTATTTTACAGAATCTCTTCCTATTCTTCCTAATGTTATGGTCGCACTAAGTTATTAGGTTTCAGCAAAATTATTTAAAAATTATGTACTTGCAACAATGATCTCTTGGGGCTAGGGAGCTGAAGATAAAATTGTAAAATTTAATAACCAAAATGGATGATATCTTTAAAATCAATAGAAATTGGATCAAGTCAATCAAGTGGCTAGCACCCCATACATACTATAGGTACTTAGCTTTTCTAAGATTAGGTACTAGCACAGATTAGTACTGGAAGTCTGGCAGGTCAGCAGGTGGGACAGCTTGTTATCCTGCTAATCCTACTAATATTATAAACGTGAAAGTTTGTGAGGATGTAAAGATGTATGGATGTTTCTTACTCTTTCACGCAAAACTACTGAACAGATTTTGATGAAACTTTACAGTAATATAGCATAAACATCAGAATAACACAGGCTACTTTATATCCCTAAAACGCAGGCGAAGCCGCGGGCGGAAGCTAGTACAATATACAATTGCACTAACTTTAGTATACTTGCTTTGGGGAATGTATAAGTATAGGATCTAAGTACCTACCTAATTAAATGAGAATACTTACATATATGGGAAGGTCAATTCATCTCCCTTTTTGATTGGCATTATGGTCAACAGCGCTGCACTGTTTCGAAGACCCAGCATATATGAATTTGGTAGACAGGAATTACTTAGGTTACCAAAGAATGAAAAGTATCCTTTATTAGGGTGATTGTGCAATGTTGTCCGACCCTCCATGCACACAGAGGTGCAATGTTGGATTTGCACAGGAGTACAATATAAAGATAGGTGCATCATCATCCTGGACACTGCTCGGATTGCTGCACTCTTGTCCTCAGGAGAGCTTGGTAGAAATGATGTATGTGTTTCCAAATAATGTATTATATTGGCAAAATACAAACATCTGTTAAACATTCCGCCGTATATGAAATGTGTGTCATAGTGAGAATTCAATAAAGAAAACTTTTGAGAACCAAATATCTCAGCAACCACATTGTTTTTCATTCTATCAACACCTAAATCATTAGATGCAGTTATAAACTCCTCCCAAGAGCTACACAACTGACGTATTTTAAGAACAGCTTTAACAGGTAGCTTAATATCATCCAATATAATATCTATAATTTTACATTCGACATTATGCCCCTCTTGCATGGCCTTTTCTTTACAATGTTTATCACAAAACAACGCAGCACAGCATCTATCACAAGGTATTAAATTAAAGGACATCTGGAGACAATAGTGGCATGAAGTGACATGATTCATTGTGTGAGTAGCACTCACAAATGATGTTTCAACTGCCAGCACAGTTCCAACTGGTATATCTTTAGCAGCAACTACTTTTGGTTGTCCAGATTCCATGATGACTTCTACATCTGAGCTGGCACATGGTATATCAGGGTTACAACCTTTAAGCTTAAAGAATTGTTCAGTGAATGGAATGGATCTGAAATGATTAAATTACAAAAAAAGTAAAATTATTTTTTTTATACACAGTGCATTTGCCAATCAATTGGCTGGCAAGTTTGCAGATACTTACATCCGCTTGCGTGCAAATTGTGCTATCCATGCATATTGGCTGGCTTCTGCTTTCATTTCCTGTAGTTTCTTGACCAGACTGTCGGGGCAGCTCAGTGCGAGGCAGGTTTCGATATCTTTAACACAAGACTGGAACTGCTTCGTTTTTAACAAAAGTTCTGCTCTGCTGTAGTAGGATAACCTCATTGCTTCAGAATTGGGTGGTGCCCGCATAAGAGCCATATTGTATTTCACCAATGCCATCTGATAGTCACCTTCGCAGAAAGCTTTTTTGCCTTCTATCCCATGTTCAAGAGATGCTGAAGTGGATTTTCCTTTGATCTCTAATTTTATAAAGTTATTAGTGTCTTCCAACACTTTTTTAGCAAGTACTACACAATCTGATAGATCCTTGTTGCGCAGTGCCTTGTAAACATTGTCCAAAGGACTTCGCTCGTGATGTTTATAGAATATTGGTAATTGTAGCATTTTGAACTTAGAATCGCACCGCACCACTTTATTTCAGCAATCTTTCTAATTTCTAGCACACTGGGATACTGTACCTTACGATATCAGCGTAGAAAAGAGGTAGGTAGCTTTGATTATTTAATAATCATCATACCTAGGTAGTCTACAAATTGGATTTCAAGTAGGTTCTAATAAATTCACTATCACTACACTTCTTGGTTCTATGGCATTTGTGAATTTATTCAATTTACAATTTTGCAAGCACGTACGCAGAGTTACCTAGTCGAAGAGTTACCTAGGTACCTACCTGACCCTGACCTACCTAATACAAAATTACAGCATGCAAAACCTCAAGTTAAAGTTTTAGAAAATCCCCGGATGACATTTCATTATTGCCAGAGCAAATTTTACTAGACTTGGGCTTGCTTGGGCGTTATAAACCGTAAATAGTTTCAATAACTATGTATTAGGTATAATACCATAAATACGGTATTGAGTTCCACAATAACTATTTATTGCGTGAAACTACACACATCAAAAGTGTCTAGGGATCAAGCATTTTTATGCGGATTTCTTGAGATTGAGATGTGGCTTTGTAATAAATTTATGATTTTATAAATTTATATGGATCCTTTTTGGTGCATTTCATAATTTGAATCAGGAACTCTCAATCAAATTCGAGTAAAAGATGAAAATAAGCTGTCAATATTTTCCCTATAAAAACATACAACGCATTGAAGACATTATTAGTGCTACTGTTTCCCTACTACTGATTAAAACCAACGTTATTATGGAGCGGCGACGTCATTTAAGCAGGGAAGAAATGCTCAGAGCCGTGGGAATGATAGAAGCTGGTTCCCGGCAACGTACTGTAGCTTTAGCTCTGAATACAAGTCAGAGTGTTATCAGTCGACTTTGGACACGTTACCGAAGCACTGGTACCGTGGCTGAGCGCCATGGAGGACGGTATCGCTGCACCACACGGAGACAAGACCGATACATTCAAATCTTAACTCGAAGAGCTCCAACAATAACCGCCATGATGTTAGCCGTGAGGCTTCATCACTCTTCAGGGAACTTAATTAGCGACCAAACAGTCAGAAACCGCTTGCATGAAGTGAACCTTCATTCCCGAAGACCGCTACGGGTACCACCTATAGCAATGCACAATCGTAGGATTCGATATCAATGGGCTCTTGAACACAGAAATTGGGCAGAAGAACAATGGCGTTTCGTGTGCTTTTCTGATGAGTCTCGTTTTGGTATGAGACCGGATACAAGACGTATACGACACTGGAGAACCCCTGGACGCCAACAGCGATTAAAATCCTGCCAGGAAGTCCATCCTTATAGTGGTGGAACCATCATGGTATGGGCGGGTATTTGGATCGGCGGAAGAACTGAGTTGATTTGGATCAGAGGCAACCTCAACGCTCAAATTTATGCTGAGACGATTGTATCAGACGTCATCGTTCCTCTACAAGTGCAAATCGGTCCCTTATTTCAGTTAATGCATGATAATGCACGACCGCACACCGCAAGAGTTGTAAGACAGACTCTCGCCGCAGCTAACATCAATGTCCTGCCCTGGCCTGCTCAGTCGCCAGACTTGAACCCGATTGAGCATGCATGGGATATGCTACAGAGAAGAGCTCTGCCGAATATGGAGGGTATCCAGTCGCAAGAAGACCTTTTTTTGTTGTTGCAACGAACATGGGCGGCCATTCCACAGCGTGATTTGGATGAACTCATTTTGAGTATGCCAAACCGATGTTCTTGTGTTGTTAGTGTTCGCGGTAGAAACACGGATTATTAATTGTTTAAGTTACCCAATAAAATTTTAAAGAAAACTGTTATTTCAGTCTTTTTTTCGAACTTTAATGTTAGTGGTTCAAATGTCAAAAATCCCTTTATTAGGAAAATGGCAAATTTCTTTATTAATGCAAAGGTGACTTGGTTTATCGTTACTGTGACAAACGAAAACACTTTATTTGATGAATCCTTAAAGAAAATTTTAATTAATATCAATCAGGAGAAAAGTTATTGCAAAAATATATGTTGATCCCTAGATACTTTTGATGTGTGTATTTAGTATAGTCAAATCCATGAATCAGGCTCGATACCCCTTCTCTTGGCGGAACTCGGACGGCGGAAAAGAAGGCTTTGACTGGCGCACTAGCCTTGCAAAAAATGCAAAAAATCGGCGCCGTTTACCTATATTCGCAATTTTCCAATTAGAAAAACCACCACCTTATTTTGTACCCACATTCTTTGCAAAATAAATGATTTCTGATTTCTGATTTCTGAAAAAAATTCCAATATGAAACCTATAAGATTTTTTATTTCTGAATCTATATAATATTTCCTTCATTTATATATTTTTTTATTGGCTATTATACTAATAGATTAAATATTAAAAATAAGAGAACCCAGATATTTGCCATTTTTTTTTTATGAATTTTTGTATGTCCTAGGTCGTCTATATAAAACCCGTTTTTTTATCAAAACATAATTTATTTACAATCTATATTAGTTGCGATACCATCGATAACGATACCGAGTAATACCGTCAATACCAACAATACCTCAATAACAACTGAATACCATTACCAATACATAGCCGAACCGAACCCGATGGATGTGGTTCGCGGGCGGACCGACGGCCGACCCGACCACTGCCGAAATAATACGAACATGAGACTACCAGTATAATTGTATAATCTATGCATGAGACGACCGGCGCCAGCGTTAGAGCGAGAAAGTCGCTCGGTATCACTAATACATAGTTATTAAATTAAATAGTTTCAAAACATGGTATTAGGAATCATACCAATTGGCACAGCATCAGTAGACATAGGGCGTTTGTGCACTACAGACGTTTTCAAGTCCTATTCGGTTTTTTACGGATTTTTAGCCAATAGGCCTGCAGAACGATCCCCACCATTTTTATAAATGTATGAAAAAAAAAACGGTCCGTGAATAAACGTGTAGTGCACAAGCGCCCATAGGATCTATAGATGGCCAGAGGGAAAGACGGAATTGGCCGTTTTTTGTTAATGTGCGTAACTAGGGAAGAGCTTTATAAGTTTTTACCATAAAAATCTCAGTAATTAACAATAAAATCGGTGTCTCAAGATTTACGTGTAAAATGATCATTCCGGGACTTCTAAGCCCCCTTTCGTTGATCTTGATGAACAGTTCACAGCCACACACGACATGTACCTACTTATAAGCAGCCCCGAGATCTTGAATTATTTCGAAGCGGGGCAAAATCTGAAAAAATCCGGCTCCACACAACAATATTTGCACCTATACCATCATGTCCATCATCATTTCAGCCATAGCACGCTGATGCTGATAAACCTCCCCCAAAGATCGCGACAACTACCGGTCATAACGCTGCTCTTTGCGATTACTACGCCTGCAATCTTGAATTTTCCGCCCTCAGAATTTGCCGCCAGGGCACGGGCCCAGAGGCCCTAGACCTCCGCTAGGAGTATAGTGTTCTGTGCCCTAGACAAGTTGCTTTTCTGTTTAGCCTGCAATACATGTTGGCCGAGCTTAGACCAACGCGAGCCTAGACAAATTGACACAAGGCAAGCGCTACTGTCTAGACGTTCGGCAAGTTTGAAGGAAGCCAATGCAAATGGCCAATATAGACGAGTTTTGAGGAGATGCGGGACATGCCCACATGTTGGGCACAGTCAGTTTTTATTGTGCATTGAAACAATATGGACGACGACGTCGAAATTATCTCAGCCGCTGCTATTTATTTAATGAGCGCTTACAATTATTATGTCAGTGTATACCGCATTAAAGACGTGAAAAAGAAACAACAAAAAAGATTTTTTAGGATTTTTTAGGAGTTTTTAGGATTCCAAATAACTGGTTCATTCTGGTAAAACTCCAAAAACTTAAATACATCGTCATTCGTAGAAAGCGACATTTTGTACGTGTGCCTACGATGGACGTCAACAGCATAATATTTATTTATTTATTTATTTAATTCTTTATGCACAAGTAAAAAACATTGTACAAAGGCGGACTTAATGCCTTAGGCATTTTCTGCCAGTCTACCTTAGGGTGATGCAGAGATAAAACATGGTAGGTGCAACAAAAATAACGTTAAACTGAAAATAAATATACAGGAATAAATACATAAATACATACATATAATATAATAAAATAAACTATGTCAAGAGTTATAACAATACGAATGGAGTAATAACAGTTCAGTGCTGATACCAAACGATTCCAACAAATCACCGTTGTGATAATTCTGCCAACTTCTTGCGAAGATGTTCACGAACCTTCACTTTGAATGAATCCCGACTGGTTGCCATCCTGATGTTCAGAGGGAGCGCATTCCAAAGGAGAATAGACTGGACAAAGAAGGAAGAGTGTATGAAATCAGAGCGGTGAGAGGGACATTGTAGGAGACGATTATTGTCAGAACGAAGATTTTTATTGTGAGCAGAGCCTAAATACTGAAAATGTGAAGTCAAGTAAGAAGGGGAAGTAGGTTTATCGAGAATAGAGTACAGAGTAGTTAAGGCTCGTAACGCTCTGCGCTGGCGAATGGGTAACCATTTTAAAAGCGATCTTTGCGCGGAAACATGATCATACTTACGCAGGTTAAAAACGAACCGAATGCAGTTGTTAAGAAGTCGGTCAAGTTTATTGAGAAGATCTGCATTCAGGTCATAGTAACACACATCACCATAGTCAATTAGGGGAAAGATTAGGGATTGTACGAGCATTGCCTTTATGTGTGATGGGAGGAGATTTTTCAAGCGATAAAGAGACCGCAACGTTCCTGTAACTTTTTGGCTGACACTCGTGACCTGCTTTCGCCAGTCAAGGCACGTGTCAATATACAGACCAAGATCCTTGACATCGGAGCTAAACGGAATGACTGTGTTGTCGAAGATTAGACATGGTACAGGTAAACCATTCAGTTTTCGCGTATTATAGGGGCTTCCTACAATGATAGCCTGACATTTAGTAGGATTAACTGCCACACCAAATCTATCAGACCAGTTTTTAATCACCCCTAAATCCCTATTTAGCTCCTTGATCGCATCGGATAAGTTCTCGACCTTAGCTTGACAATAAAGCTGCAGGTCGTCAGCGTAAAGATGATACGCACACTGAAGCTCGGGGGTTATGAGATTTATAAAAATAGAGAATAGAAGAGGAGATAAAATACCGCCTTGAGGGACGCCAGCTACAAGATCACACCATGTCGAAGAAGAATCATCAGTATGAACCGACTGCTGCCGCCCCCGAAGATAAGAGGAGAACCATTCCAAGACCTCGGGAGAGACCATAAGATAGGAAAGAATAGATAGCAGGATTTCGTGACTGACGGTATTAAAAGCATTAGTGAAGTCGATAAGTACCAAAACAGTAACTTTCGTGTCTTCCATTCCTACCCTAATATCGTCAGTTACTTTAAGAAGAGCTGAAACGGTACTGTGCCCAGGCCTAAAACCAGATTGAAGAGGACTGATAAGGGAGTTGTGGTGTATAAAGTTAGAGAATTGTTTATGAACACAGGCCTCGAGCACTTTAGATAGGAAGGGAAGGATGGAAATTGGGCGAAAGTGACTAGGAAGGGAGGGATTAGAAATCTTAGGTAGGGGCCGAACATAAGCTTTACACCACAGGGACGGGAAAACTCCGGAGTAAAGGGAAAAGTTAACGATGTGGGAAATTGCAGGAAGGAGTTGGTCAAGTGCCGTTATGATCATATGGCGGCTGATATTATCGCAGCCCACAGCTTTGGATTTAATAGAAAGGATAATCTTTTTAATCTCTCCCGGGTCAACTGGGGTGAAGACAAAGGGAGTAATATTGGGACGCGTCAGACCAGCAATGTAGTCGAGGGTTTGACGTTTGGTTGGACTATCTAAAATAGGAACAGTGGAGAAATGACAGTTTAGATCGTCCAAGCCAATTGTGTTAGGAAGGTCTGAATGTCGCGATTTGCCGATACCTAGTGTTCCTAGGAACTTCCAAATATCGGCCGGTGAAGAGGTAGTGATATTATTTAGAATATGGCGGCGTTTAGCGTTGCGTACCATCTGATTACACCGATTCCTAGCAGTCTTGAAGGTGGACCAATTGTCCTCCGAGCGATCTCTTTTAAATTTCCGAAACGCGCGGTCCCTTCGTCGCATTGCCATGCGGACTCCCCTGGTCATCCAAGGCGCAGGCGGGCGCTTCAGTTTGATTTTTCTAACAGGGGCATGGATATCATAAAGGTTGACCACTGTATTATTAAAAAAACAAACTTTTTCATCAACCGAAGCAGCAACCTCCATGGGTGTCCAGTCAATATTTGATGCATCTTGCTGAAGCTTTTCGCTGTCCATACCTGCAAAGGCACGCCTGTACTGGAATTTGGGTTTTGGTTTGGGAGGTTTAAGGACGTAGGACAGGAAAATGAGGTCGTGATGAGAAAAACCGGGAGCAATAAGTTGACCGTGTGAGGAAACTAGGGAAGGATTGGAGGTAAGGATCAAGTCGAGCCAAGTATCATCACCGACTACATTATGATGAGTAGGTTGAAGAGGCAACACATGCAGGCTAGCTGACTCGACTAGATGCAGAAGTTTAAGGGACCGAGGGGAGTTGTGGGCAAGGAGGTTGGTGTTAAAATCCCCCATGTTTCACATGTTTGTCCGCATAATATCGCGGACAAACATGTGAACACTACTGGCCGAGCGCGCGCGAGCGCCTTTGATTTGTGCAGAAAAACCGACACCGCTCCGAAGTAAGGCTAGTGATCGCGAGCGACTGCAAGTTGTTGCAAGCTACGTCAAATGAGGTCTATACACGTTGGCGCTTGTCTATACTCAACCAACTAGGCCAGTGACACCGGGGCTGCTTACAGTTACAAGCCACACAGCAATGTTTTGATACATTAAGTGTATCACTGTCAACAAGAAATGGCCAACCTTCACACAGTATACGGACACGGATACACGGATACAAGTAATATTGCTGCATGGGTTGTTTGCTCGCTTTTGCACTTGGCAGTCGTATCTGTCACTGTCAGTTATGTTGGTTGTCAAATTATGTCATATTTTCAAAATTGACAAAAATACTCAATGTATGGTGCGGTGCTGTTGCGTTCCACACTAACAAACTAAAATCTCGAACCTACGTTCACTTTTATTACTGTAACGTAGAGTGTAATAAGACTGTGTGTGTATTTAATAAGTGAAAAGTTGTGAAAATGGCGCAATCACCCGCAGCTGTAGCGCCGCCGAAGGAGCGCTACGTACCGAACGCGCTCAAATTCGCTTTCGGCGGCCTTGCCGGGTACAAAACTTGGATTTATTTTAAGACTACATGTCCTTTCTATAGGATCAATGTCATGAACACTGCCGTAAAAATGTTTATGTGTTTATTTAAACTTTGAAAACTTTTGACTGGTTTTGTCTCATTGGAAACTTATTTATTACTTTTAAAACCTTGTCCTCTTATCAACCGTGTGCTAAACATTTACTCTAACAAACTCAATTGTTAAATAAGATCTCTAGGTCAATAGTTGAGTTCATATTGATTATAACAAATTATCATTAGGTATTTAATGTGGTTATGTAACAAGTAATCATATTTTGCATAGTTCACACAGTTTCTTATACACAGATCTTATCATGTTGTGTAAGCAGTTACTTAGAACAACACTTTGTTTTTTTGTAATGTAATTTCGGTCAGAGTCTCCTTAGTGGAGTATTTCAAATGAACTTTAATCATAAACATTTCACTAATAAAGTAGTAAGTATTGATTTATAAGACTGAACACAGGGACGTATTTCCCTAAGGGCGTAGGGGGCGATCGCCCGGGGCGGCCGGCCCTCCAGGCTTGCTGCTTGACCGTAAGACAAAAACCTAGAACTTTACAATTTTATTGTACCGAGAAATCGAAGAAACTTCATGCATAGCCGCTGAGTGACTCTGTATTCGTATGAGGACTAACCCAATTCTACAGTCTAGTCTACAGTAGCCAGTTTTTTCTTTGGAAATGAAAACTCCTTATTAATCTGATTGCATTTGAGACAAATTAAGTACATTACGGAATTGCGACAGTACCAAATGCGAATATGGCTGTTGCGACAAAACTATAACGCGAACCACGGAAGATCGAATGCACGCTGGTTCGAGGAACTGTAGCTCGACTCCACTCCAGTGCAAATCATGCTAGTACGCCACAAAATTGACACCACTGTAGTTATTGAGCCCAAATATGATCGGCTGATGTTTTCTAGCACTCGCCGGCCGCTGCCGCAGTACCGCTCTCTCCGCTTGTGCATTGTTTGGTCACCATGCTTTTTTTTTACGTTTGGAAATCCTCATGGATGTCCTCCGCCCTGGGGTGGGCGGAGGGGTCTGTCAGACTCCTACTGACTAAAACCACACGGTGTTTCACCTCTTCACTGTGATGACGGGGTGCGAAACCATCACCCCGGTTTCGCTTTCGCATTCTTTCGCCACCCCGTCAGTGATAGTTTGCTGTAGCAAACGTTGTCTGCCTCGAGTTGGGGTGAAGAGTGAGCAGCTCCTCATCCTGTCATCGGTGATTGAGAGGCGCGCGGAAACACCACGTGACGCCATCTCGGGCCTTGTTTAGTTTGGACGACAGGCTACCCCTAGTCCGCCGCCCACAGGCCCTTTTTACGGGGGACGGAAGAGGGCATTGTCAGCCCTCCTCCTGCGCCCTGTTCTTCGGACGCGGATAGGCAGAGTTGAGGACATCTCCTTCTCCCTCTCCGCTATCTCCTTTTGTGCCATCACTGCTTCGCCGAAAGTGACGACCGCTTGCCATGCCCTCTCGCTTCCAACCATGGATTTTATTATGGCTGGAAGCGAGAGATCACCCCCGATTTCATTGGCAAGTGTACTGCGCTGCTGAGCCCAAGCAGAACACAGCTCAAGAGTGTGCTGCGCAGTATCTTCACTGCAGTTGCAGTGATGGCAGCTGGTGGTCAGTTCTCTCCCGGCAACATGACACAGGTACTTCCCAAAACAGCCATGCCCTGAAAGCACCTGCGTCAGCCGGAAGGTCAACGCACCGTGACGTCTTTCCACCCATTCGTTGAGCATTGGTTCGAGAGCTCCAATCGTTCTGAGACCAGCCCCAGGCCGCAGCATCCTCTCCTTCCACTCTGCCATCACAGCTTTGTGGAGCTGAGTTTTCTGCTGCTTCCATTCTCTCTAACCTAACCTGAGCGATTTTTCAACTATCGGACTTTCGTTTTTTTTTGCGGGTGGCTTCGCCACCCGGATCCCCTGACGGTTCCTGGTCCCTCGCTCCCCTCTTCCTTTGATACCGTGTGGGATGTCTTGTATTTTTGCATCGGAGTGCAGTCGAGCTACAGTTCTTAAAATCAGCGTGCATTCGATCTTCCGTGGTTCGCGGTTCAATTTTGTTGCACCAGCGATATTCACAATTGGTACTGCTTCCATAACGCAGTGACCTATCCAGCCAGGTTGGTCCTATATTTATGTCGCAGCCGCATTATAGAATTCACTCATAACGGCTAGCCATTTAAAAAAAACGGAGCCGTTTTGTATTACGGCGGATCAACGTTTAGTCTAATTGTGATTGCAATACGTTCTACAATACGGCGCGGCTGCTGCTTACGTTTAGCCGGATTGTAATCAAGTTGCAATAAAGGGTATTATGCTGTTTTTATGTGATTGACTGATGGTTTCTGGCACTCACCGGCCGCTGCTCACCGGCCTGCAGCACCACTCGCTTCGCTTGCTTGACTTGTACGTTTTGTGGTCACCGTTCTAACTTTACCTAAGCAGTCTTGCAACTACTTAACAGTGGCGTGCCTAGAGGGCAAGTCTGACGCATTTTTCTCGATTTAGAGAGTATTTATGTTAATTTTTCATGAATTTAAGTGTTTTTAATGTACGTATTGCTTTAATAACAACATAAACTCACTTAAATTAAGTAAAAATGAACATAAATACCCTCTAAAACCAAAAAAAGGCACAGCACTGCTTCTTATAGGTATTTTTTGGTTTTTTGCGAAATAAGACGTTTAATATTGACTGCTGGTATAAGATTTAGGGGCTCTTTCACCAACCTATCATTAAGCTAATGTGATCTCTAAACTATTCAATAGCAAAAAAATTGCGTTTCACCACCTGTCAATAGTGTCAATGACAACATTATTGAAGTAGGGGCTCTTTCACCAACCTATCATTATCGCTAATTTGATCACTAAACTATTCAATAGCAAAAAATTGCGTTTCACCACCTGTCAATAGTGTTAATGACAACATTATTGAACACCTACCTAGAGGTCAGATAAAGTGATCCGTAAGCTTTATATAGCTGTCAATAGTGATTTCTTCCATCGAATATTGGATTTCTTTGGAGAAGTTTGGTTTATTGGACAGACTTGGAGTTCTGACTACCCATACTACTGCCATAGACAACAGTATACCCTTATAATGTAATATAAATAAATGTTATGTATATAGATACAGAACTCATGAAAATAAACAATTAGGTACAGAAAGTATAATCTTTTATTCTTAATTTTCACTTATTTTCTCCTAATATTTTTATTTATAAATTATGATCTTCTTCCGTCATCTTAATTTTTAAGTTAAACATTGTTTCTTTATGCCTCATATCTTGCAATAAGCTTTCTACCCATAATTCGTGTTCTCTTCATTTTAGTGAATGAATTTTTTCTTCATTCGCCTTCTGTGTTGCAGTATTTGCCTTCTGTTCATTTGGTACCTTTGTTTATTTGCTTCTGTAATGTAAATATCTTCTTTTCTTTCTAAATTTCTTCTTCTCTATAATGTTATTTTCTGAAATATATTAAAAATTGTTGAGGTTCAAGGTGTAGGTATTATGCTTGTGTTTAGGTAATATTCACTAGTGGGAACCACTATCAAAATTCCAACAAACTCGCACACAAACTAGTTAGATATATGTGTATATAACTACCTATGTCGTAGATCTTAAAATTGATCACTTCATGATGTGGCCGACCATTTCACGAAATAGTTGTATTTCATGAAATGGAAAATACCAGCTGCCCACATCATGATATGGTCTGGCCAGATCAATGAATAATTCATCGTTTGACGATATGAACAGCTAACACGGCTACTTTATGATATTATAATAAATAGGTACCTTTGACTTCTAACGCATCATTGTCAAAGTGACTCTCCATGCCTTCATCAACACTCAATGAAATTATTTCATGGATCTCTTCTTGCAGCGTAGTTAATGGTGGAGCTGTGCCAGTACCTCCACCTGTTTTATACTTATCTGCGCGAATTTTTTCCCATGCCTTTTTGGTCTCTCTCTTTAGGCTATCATATTTGGCCTTAAGCGCGACTACAGTGCAATAAATTCCACCATAAGCAGAATTAAATTCTTGCTCCAACTCTATCCAGGCCTTGTGCTTATCCTTCCATGTAGCGGCGTCACTAATCTTATTTTCTATTATTATAAAACTACACGAACGGCGTATGAGGTTCGGTGTCAGTGTTAAATAAACTGTCAAACAGTCATTGATAACTTTTTAATACTTTTTACACAGCCTTTCCAGCCTAGTTTATAGATATTTTACGAACATCTCCACAGAGTGAACGCTAATTTAAGCGCTCTTACGCACTAGCGGTTAACCGCGGAGGCGGCTAACCGCACGGCTTGCCGCTTTTCCAGTTTAATATGCAACCGCTTATGATTGTACGCACTAAACCGCCACAAAATTTCAACCGCGGCGGTTGAATGGAGGGCTGCGGCCCGCTTCGCGGCTAGCCGCAATCTTGTGTATACGCACTGGCGGAGTGGCGGTCAGTTTGCGGCGAGCCGCCGGTGAAGTATGCACGTGTTTTGTTCCATTTTGTTTAGGGGCCACGCGCCTTCGAGCGGTCAAACCGCGTTAAGCGGTTGGACCGCTCAAACGAACCGTCTAGGCGGCCAACCGCTAATGCGTACCGGACCGTACAGGACCCTTAAAGGTTACTTTTAATTTAATGACAGGAATCATTGAAAATGAGATTTTAACTAAAAGTCACCTTTAGCTTATAGCTCACCTTTAGTTATTGATAGGTTGGTGAAATAGCCCCTTATTATATTTTTCCACGACCCCTTAAAAATATTGTAAATGTTGATCCGCCGTCTATGGCAAATGGCTAGCCGGTTTTTAATACGGTGAAATCTAAAATTCGGCTGCGACATGGGCTTTGAAAAATGGGGCGGCCAAATCATAAGCGCCCAGGACGCCAAATTCCAAAATACGTCCCTGACTGAACATCATGGAATGTGGACAGCACTTGACCACTTGTTGTGGCTATGCTTGTTGGGGGACAATATCCAGCTGTGTCTTTATGATGATGAAATAGAAATGCAATATGAATATAATTTTATGTTATTTAGTGTAGGCTGGGTTTTACATTAGAGCTAATATCTAGCCATTTTGAACATCCATTATGCTAGTTTTTACGTACCTTACTATTAATGTTAGAAACAAGCGTAATAGATGTCGAAAATAGTATTTTTATGGGTCAAATAATTATTTTAAAATAATTTTATTTATTTATAAAAAAAAAACACTCAGATCAATTTTTTTTTTCGTTTGTATTGAATTTTTACCACCTATAGATGTGCCTCTTAAAATATTTCGAGTATGAAGGGTAGGACCCTATATTATATTGCATATTAGTGACCCAATCCTGCTTTGTTTGGGTATAATCTACTGTGCTGATCTAAGTATATACACATATAAACCTTGGTATGGTATAGCGGGCTATTTTGCGTGCAACACTTATATTTATACTTTCCAAAATAAATTATCTAAATGGTGGTGAACACCGGATTAAAATCCATTGAGTAGTTTAGTAGAACTAAGCAAGCAAACAGACAGATACGAAAAATTTAATTTTTTAACTATTTATAGATTCAAACAAGCTGTGCCCGTGACTTAGTAGGCATGGCATTGCGCGATAAATTCAAGTGATCATAGTCGTATCATATTTTTTTGCATGGAATAAAAGTAGCCCCAGTTACTCCTTATAATATCAGTTATCTGTTAGTGAAAGTCCTGTCAAAATCGATCCAGCTGTTTTGGAGATATGATGGAACAAACAAACACTCACAACAATCTATCTCTACTATTATAAAATTGTAAAAAAGCTGTGTCTGTACATTGAAGATATCCCAGAAAAAATAGTCAGGATAGTGTACTGGGTGTCTGGGACGTAACCATCCTCGATTTTTAATGTTTTTTAATTTTTGTCTGTTTATCTGTTTATGCACGCATCACGCAAAAAGTACTGAATGGATTTTGATATGGTTTTCACAGTTCAATAATTTGGGGTCCAACTTAAAATCTAGGTAAGCCATGTTTCGTCTAATTCCGATGGGATGAACCAGAGATTCAACTTATTGTAGCCCACGCGGACGGAGTCGCGGGCAAAAGTCTAGTACTATTATAAAATTGTAAAAAAGCCGTGTCTGTACATTAAAGATATTCCAGAAAAATTTGTCGGGATAGGGTACTGGGACGTAACTATGCCCGAAAATATTTTTTTGTGAATTGCAACGAATATTCGGCCACTCTTTGGTTTTCGGCGCAATATTTGTCTGTTTGTGCGCACATCACGCAAAAAGTAGGTACTGAACGGATTTTGATGTGGTTTTCACAGTTCGATAATTTGGGGTCCAACTTAAAATCTAAGCCACGTCTCTTCTTATTCCGCTGGGACGAACCACAGATACAGCTTATTGTAGTCCACGCGGACGGAGTCGCGGGCAAAAGTCTAGTTTAAAAATAAATTTTTAGGGTTCCGTACCTCAAAAATAAAACGGAACTGTATAGGATCACTTCGTCGTCCTTCTGTCGATGGCAAGTCCGAGGCATTTCTTTGGAAATGCTCACCACTGTATGCACTTAATCTAAGTAGGTACCTACATATAGCACTTTGCAGGCACAAAAAATATTCTTTCTTTTGCAGCATGGCCGCAACATGCGTCGTTCAGCCTCTTGATTTGATCAAAACTCGGATGCAACTGAGCGGAGGCAGTCGGACCTCGTTTGCCGTGGCGGGGGAAATCGTGGCTCGGGAAGGATTCGTTTCTCTGTACACGGGACTCTCGGCAGGCCTGCTGCGACAAGCCACTTACACAACGACGCGGCTCGGATTCTACAATTACCTCTTTGATGCTTATAAAGAGTGAGTATTAACAGTAGCGTGCCTAGAGGGCAAGCCCGGCGATTTTTTTTCGTTTTAATGAGTATTTATGATCATTTTTAGGGTTCCGTACCTCAAAAGGAAAAACGGAACTCATACAGGATCACTTTGTTGTCCGTCTGTCACCGGACCATAAGTGGAGCCATCTGCTCATAGATGGCGCCACTAGAACTATGTAGTAGCGCCATCTATGTGATCTATGATCAAGAAATTAACTCACTTAAATTCATGAAAAATCAACATAAATACCCACTAAAAACAAAAATATGCGTCGGGCTTGCCCTCTAGGCACGCCAATGAGTATTAAGTTGCGTTTGTAATTCTATTACACTGGATGTCGTATTGAGGTGGACGCACACCTGTCCGCACCACAGTCACCGCATTTGAAATTTTTCTATGAAGTTCTATGCAACCTCGCACAGATTCTCCCAGCCGTAACCTCGCTAGAGTTTATATGTTCTGTGGCCATAACTGATGACGTCACCAGCATAGGCGCATTCGATGAGTGTGGTACTTCCTGGCCACGCCACAGTCACAATTTGAATCGGAGTTAGTATCAAACAATTGTACGAGAAATGTACGATTTTGTACGCTAAATAAAAAAATATGTACTATAAAGATTCCCGAGAAATTTAACAAAATCGGTGGCGTGGCCAGAAAGTGTGCTTCCTAGCCACGCCACCGCGTACGCTGCAATTATTAATGTAATCAACTACAAACTCATTGGTAAATAATTGTACGTATATTGTTTGTTCTATTAATAATGGGAAATGCTGCAAAAAGCCATTACCTACATCAAAAATTTAATATCAAAACTAAAATACTACATCGTCATTCTAGCGGTAACATGACATCGTACGGACTTGAGTCTAATATCAAAAAAATGTACGAAAAATGATCGATTTTGTACGCTAAATAAAGAAATATGTACTATAAAGATTCCCGAGAAATTTAAAAAAAATCGGTGGCATGGCCAGATAGTAGGGGAGACCGGGGATAATTGATTATCTCTTGTGTTTTAATGTATTTAGATAAAATTAGGAACACTATTAAGTTTGTTGCGGAGTGCCTCCCTCCCTCTATCCTCTCAGGCCTCGGCTAGCTATCGGAGGGAGTCTCCGGACACGATCTTGATATAAATAAAATAACAGCAGGATTGGGAGAGGTGTAGAGACGTAGCTGGTTTATTATTTGCACTTTATAACTGTTACCCAGATGTTTCAACGGTATAAAAACAGGAGTTATAAAACAGTCTATTTGCTTATAACATTGCACACTTTATAATATAGGTAATATTATTAATATAATAGATCAGCGGTCAGCGGTCCACGACCGATGTCTTTGGAGACCAGACAAAGAGTGAAATAAATGCATAAAAATATGAGATGTTCTAATTTTGAAATTTAAAGTTCAAATCTAGAAGGATGGAGTGAATGAAGTGGCCAGTAATGGAAGATTGCCAGCACTAAATAATGAAAGAAGGATGACTTCGTCACAAGCTAAATAATAAATTTATATTTATTTGATTACTTAACGTTATATTAGTTACTAGCACTTTTCCCGCGACTTCGTCCGCGTAGCCCACAGGAACTACATTTTTTTGCAATAATAGGAATCATAGGCTCGAAATAATTTTAATCGGCATCATAAAAATACTATACTAATATAATATGATTATTTTTTCACATTTGGTCGGTTCGATTCCCAGATGAAGCAAGCAACCTTTCAATATTTTTTTCAAAAATTTCCTATCTCAAATATTTAAAGTACTTTCCCTCCATGTGGCATAGCCGTGGGACACCCTGTATAGTATATGATTATATGATGTAAAAATTATATGAAAAGAAATTATACCATATAACACAAGAGATATATACCATTAAGTAGAAACTTGGTCAATTATCCCCGGTCTCCTCAATGATATAAAAACTATAGATACGTTACCCGCGATCTAAAATGGCAACAAAAAAGTAAGATAATTGCCCACCAATTATTAAGTCATGCACCAACCAGTTTCTTGGCTGAACGTCATTTCTTGCAATATTTGGCAAAAAAAAAAAACCTACTAAACAAGAGGTAGGCATGCTAAGTAAGGCATTCGTTTTCTTTCCCTTTTTTAGCACATATGCACTGATATGTAGCTATTTAGCTATTTAAAGTATTTGCGCCATTTTTTAGTACAGTGATGTTGGTGTATGACGTGTCTATATATAATACGTCATTGGGTCTCCCCTACTATCTGGTCACGCCACCGACTTTGTTAAATTTCTCGGGAATCTTTATAGTACATATTTCTTTATTTAGCGTACAAAATCGACCATTTTACGTACAATTTTTTGATATTAGACTCAAGTCCGTACGATGTCATGTTACCGCTAGAATGACGATGTAGTATTTTAGTTTTGATATAAAATTTTTTGATGTAGGTAATGGCTTTTTGCAGCATTTCCCATTATTAATAGAACAAACAATATACGTACAATTATTTACCAATGAGTTTGTAGTTGATTACATTAATAATTGCAGCGTACGCGGTGGCGTGGCTAGGAAGCACACTTTCTGGCCACGCCACCGATTTTGTTAAATTTCTCGGGAATCTTTATAGTACATATTTTTTTATTTAGCGTACAAAATCGTACATTTCTCGTACAATTGTTTGATACTAACTCCGATTCAAATTGTGACTGTGGCGTGGCCAGGAAGTACCACACTTCGATGACATAAAATAAGAAACTGAATTAGGGATGTCAACGAACTGATAAAACATCGATTTTTGAATAATCGATTTTTTTTAATTTCTTAAAAATCGTTTTTTTTTTTAATCGATTTTTATAATAAATATATTCGATTATATAGCAAAAATCGTTTTTATTATTTTTTTTTTGCTTTAGTGATCAAACTAAATAAAACTAAATTAAATATTGTTTTTAATGAACTTCAGCGTGCTTTTAGGGTCTCGTATCGACGCGGAATCGGCTTAAGTTAATGCGGCGACTGCGGCGCGGACGGGTGTGCGACGTGCGAGGCAGTAAACAAAAGCGATGACTGCGGCGCGTACGATGCGGACAAGAGTGGGTCCACCATTAATCGACGGTCCCAACGTACAATCCCCTAAGTGGATCAGACCAAGCTCCAAAGTCTTGAGCATCGGCGCAAAGTTGCTAGTTTATCGGTGTTTTACCGGATACATTTCGGAGAGTGTGCTTCAGATCTGCATGATCTAATTCCCTCCTGCCCTTTCTTCTATCGGACGGCCAGAAGTACCACAAGGCGCCATCGGTTCATGGTAGATATTTCAAGAACCCGAACAAAGCGCTTTCATTCCACTTTCATTGTGAAAACCGCCAAGCAGTGGAATGCGCTGTCCGAGTGGGTGTTTCCCAACAGTTACACTTTGGGTATCTTCAAGTCACGATTGAATCGGTTTCTTCTAGGCAAGCGTGCTCCATCGTAGACCGCATCATCAGGCGAGATGGCGGTCAAGCGCAAGCCTATCATCGAATAAAAAAAATAAAAAAGTGGAAGATACGTGATATTTATGTTTTTTGTTTTCCTGGCCTTCAGGTCACCCTAACTATCATTATTTAATTATTATCATAGCATTTTGACCGAAAACTGAAACCGAAATTCGGTCGAACTCTACCAGAGACGACTTTCATAACATAGTTAATGAAGTTATGTATTAGTTTATTTATTATAAGTACATAACACTTATTTTTTAGCTCATCGGACTGACCTATTGATATCGCGTGCACTCTGCACCGCATGGAGCATTGTGTGATAATTATGTAATGCACATTTGAATACAAGAAAGTCGGCACATACGTGGTATTTTATAATTTTACGCGCCTATGTACCTACCTAGTTCGGCGCTTACAAAGTTACGCTTCGCTCGAAAACCTTAGCTAGGTTGACTGGAAACAACCCGTTGTTTTGTTTTGTCATAAGCTGGCACTTAGGCCGATAAATAAACATTACCTACTTAGCACGTGCTTTGGCTAAGCTATATTCCGTCTCTGTCAGTCTCTGTCTTGCTTGCAAGTTGCGCGACAGTGACAACGATACTGCTTAGCCAAAGTACGGTACGTGCTAAGTAACGTCTATTTATCTCGGCCTTAGTATTAACAGCTAGTAATAAAATAAAGCTATTACTGTTGTAACCGTATCTCAGAAGGGAGTCATAGAATTTAAAGAACAGATCAACCAACGCAATAACAATATTTATTATGAGCTTAATCAATCGTACAATTTCACTAACCTTACTCGTCTCTCAAAGAATCATGTCTGACAATTTTATTTTAAAAATCCTGACAACTCACTGCATGTCAAAATAACTTGTCAACTGACAGTATTATTAACAATGAAAAAATATTTTTAACCGACTTCAAAAAATTCAATTCAATTTATCTGACATAAAAAGACTTATAATCCTTAAACTCTTTTGGTGCGAAAGCATGAAATTAAATATTTAGTTACACTATGATGACCTTTATAATGACATAATTATGTCACAACTTGATACAGCACTGGGGACGGAATCCATACAAAGGTCCCCTATCTCCTTTGATAAGACTTATTGCAATCATTACGTTAACGAAGGTTGTCAACCCTTTGCGTATCTAAAGACCTGTTAAAGACTGCAGGCACACTGACGCAGAGTCGAAGCGACGCGTATTTCAGCTACATCGCATACTGAAGTTTATCATGCATTTTTTCCAAACTCACGAGTTTGATACGACACCTGCATCCGCGCGGATTTACGCGTCTGCTATAGTGTGATAGTGAAGATAAAGTTCATAATATTTTAGAGTAAAAAAAGAGAAGCTTCCTCTGTGTCAGTGTGCCTTAGGCCTACTGTATCGTAACTTACTGGTGCTACTCGCTGAATAATGATGACTATAAACAGATATATACCTACGTAACAGTACATATCTCTACAAGTACTAAATATTGTCGCGAGTTTCATTATACAGAGCTCTATAATCTAGATTTTTATTATTCCATTTTTTTTATTCGCAGTCCACTTAACCCCGCAGTCACATACAGTATAAATTATGATTGCCATATGTCCAGTTTGTGCAAAAAAAATGACGCAATATTTTTGCGCAGTGCGGGTATAATTTCTACGGCCATAGATTGGTCTAAGTTTGGAGAAGTGGCTATTTGACTGAGCTCTAGTTCTAGTCCTGGGTTCGATATATGTAGGTAGTAGGTAAATTTTGGCAAAAACAATGTTATTAAGGTTTTTTTTATATTCTCAATAAACCGGGGTTTGAAACCCCGATCGATATAGTTCTATAAATGATGTCATGTAATGGCTTGATACTTCTTATAACCGCGGTCATTTTATAACTAATAACAGAAGCTAATTTTAAATTTGACAGCCACTGAGTTAACTGACCAGAGGTTTAATGAAGCGTTCAGTATTTGGGTAAAAATTGCAAATTGAAAAAAAAATAACTATATTATTTATTTATTTATTCATTAAGGCAATTAAAACAGGTTACAATCACAGTATGTCACTAGGGTTGAATTACAGGTTTAGTTCCGATTGTAGCTCTAGCGTAATCGCACAACATGACAAGCAATTATAATTATACTATTATTAATATGTATTTCAATCGTGATGCATAACAAAATGTCTCTGTCAGTCGTCCGGTTGAACGTTTGTCATCTGCATTCACGTCAGTCTAGGAATTCCTCACCCACTTTTTTTAGTTCTCAAAAAAACTTGGATGAGAAAATATTGTCTATTTTCATCATAGTTGCTGCCTCGTTTGCTTTCGATAAATAGCAGAGCGATAATATTTATTTGTTATTCTTTGACTAAGGTCACGTAGACTGAAAATATTTGTTTTTACCTGACTGAAGAATTAAAAAGAGTCGTAATTTTGCAGATTAAATTGGGCTTTCTGAAAATGGTAGCACTACATCAGGGGTGGCCAACCGGTCGATCATGGCAAGGCAAAGAAAAATATAAGTTAAAATACGATTTGATGTTAAGTTGAATGAAGAGGTTTATGTAATTGGTAGATCACACTGAGTCTGGTCAGTAAACAGAAGATCTTGGGTCCAGTGGCGTGCCTAGGGGGCATGCCCAACGTATTTTTTTGGCTTTAGAGGGTATTTATGTTAATTTTTCATGAATTTAAGTGAGTTAAGGCCCCGGTATACGCCAACGGCCTTGAGTCATTTGGGCGGTATAGCTTGAGTGTTCTGCGCTGAGCTCAAGCAACGCGACATACATCCACCGAGCAATACGACTCGCCTATCAAGGAGCGCGCTGTGCAGAATTAGACGTATTATTACTTTTTAGTATCTAAAACATAAAATAAAAAAAAGTAACAGGTATTATTATAGGTAGTAACATAGTCTTTTCACACAAAACAAATCATGAAAATATCTTAAGCGGTTTGAAAGTAATTACGTTTTTATGTTTTGGGTAGACACGAATTCATGAATTTATTTCATTAAGTATTTTACAACAATAGTTAAATATTCACAGGTACGATTGATGTATATATGTTCTAGTTTAACATAAAAAAATTGCACAACTAACCTGCATTATTTGACGGCGAAATAAGAGATTTAAAACTGGCCGTTACCATTTACCTTCGCCTTAATGTCGTTAATAAAGCAATACGCATATTAAAAATCACTTACATTCATAGAATATTTACTTATATGCACTCTAAAACGGAATAATTGCGTCGGGCTTGCCCTTTAGGCACGCCACTGCTTGGGTCGAATCAAGTTGGCCTCCCCTGCACTACATCATATAAGTAATATAAAGGATAATTTTATGAAATAAATTGCATATTTTGACATTGACAGGCGAAACGCGGGCGCAGCGCCGGGCTTCGGTACGAAGACCCTGCTGGGCGTGGCGGCGGGCTCCATCGGCGCGTTCGTGGGCACCCCTGCGGAGGTCGCGCTGATCCGCATGACAGCCGACGGCAGGCTCCCGAAGGAACAACGAAGGAACTACAAGAACGTCGCGGACGCTCTGATCAGGTATACGAAGACAGATCAGCCCCCCCCATCCCTAGCCGAGTTGCTTTTCTGTAAATCATACGGCGCCGATGCGATGCCTGATCAACCCGGCGGCTGCGCACCGTACTATGCGTTTCAACTAAGGATGGGATGACCTTGGCAGTGGCACCATATTGTGACGATAATTAAGTTTAACAAAAAAATATTTTGTTCAAATTACTTTTCAATAATATTTTATCTTGTTCATGTTATTTTCATATGATTATTGTTTATTTAAGAGCGTGTAAGTATTAGAAAAGCGTGCATGAGGCATGAGAGAATTCTAATATAGGGCCAAGGTCATCTTTATCTAAGTTAAAACGCATAGTACCTACTGGGTTTTAACCCGAAAATGTGTGTGACAGTAATTAAAAAACCACTACCTACATTAAAAAAAATATCTTTATTTTACACAGTTACAAATTGTTTACTGAAAAATACTTTCGTCTGCTACGACATGTTCGGAATGCTTTATTAATAAATTTTATGGTATAATAAATTCTCATTCTAATGAATAGCTTCTTTAAATAAACTATTAAACTAAACTATTACTAAACGCAACCACTCGTCTTGACGCGGCACTCACGACTGACAGCACCGCGATGTCCGCTTAAAGGTCTCGTCGATTCGCGTGTTTGTGTGAGTGTGCCGTTTCGAACGCTAGTACGTAGTTTCCATACTGGTGTACATATTTTTACTGTGATATTAGTCAACGGAGTTGGTTTATTTTTTAAGGTCCATTTCTAAAGAACTTGAGCCTAATTCTATTAACTAACAGGATAGTAAGAGAGGAAGGCGTTCTGAAGCTATGGCGTGGCGCCATGCCCACTGTCGGGCGAGCCATGGTGGTCAACGCCGCGCAACTCAGCACATACTCGCAGGTAACTAGGACTTACAGCTCCCTCCACTGTCATAGTACTGAGTCTATTCTGTGGCATATTTACCCTAGGGCCATGGGGGCCATGGCCCGGGGCGGCAGACAGTGAGGGGCGACATAGCCGCCTTTCGCGCCGCCCCTTGCGCTCAACTTTTTGCAGAACCCTAAACTGTGCGTAGTCCGACACGCACTTAGCCGGTTTTTTCGTTAATTTATGGGGCGGCAAACCTTATAGGCCCGGGGCGCCAAATTTTAAAATACGCCACTTCAACTAGTACTTTAGCTTCGTATGGTGTATTTGTTTTTTTTTATTATTATTAGGCTTGCATTTGACCGCCATCTCGCCTGATGTTAAGCGATGATACGGTCTACGATGGAGCACGCTTGCCTAGAAGAAACCGATTCACTCGCGACTTGAAGACACCCAGATTATAACTATCGGGGAACACCCACTCCGGATGCAAGGAAAAGTGATTATCGCAGACTGTCTCGTTCATGTTTAAGTTTTACCTACGTGCATGGTTCGGTGTTGCCCGACCAGTTTCGGAGTGAATCAGAGCCCGTAACGTATCGCAGTCGTAAAATTGATTATACTTTGCAGGCTCGTGAAATGTTTGTGGGCTATGTTCCGGACGGCATCTTCCTTCATTTCTGCGCGTCCATGGTGTCTGGTCTCATCACCACCATTGCTTCGATGCCCGTTGATATCATTAAGACGAGGTAACCACTTATTTTTCTTTTACTGAGTAAATGGTGGTATATAATGGTGTATTTTGAACTCTGGTACCTAGTACCTATACAAAAAAAAAAGTAGGTATGCATACCTAAGGGGGCGTCCTTTATTTTTCGACTCCCTCCGCCCCTTGGTGATATATTATCGTAAATTTTGACGGTAAAATGTCCCATATAATATGTTTAGACACTCACGTGGACACTTTAACACCCGACACCACTAGCGATTTGATTAGCTAAATAAATAAATAAATGTGGCCAATGAGCACGCTACCTTGACATCACGCGTTGTAAGTCTATTGCCGCCACAAAAATCCACTACCAGAGGCCCTAGACAAGTGGCTTTTCTGTTGGCGTTCACGCCAAACGATAAGCACAAAATGTATGGCAATGACATTACCTGCGGAAAAGTCACGTGACTCACTAATGTCACTGCCATACATTTTGTCCGTAGCGTTTGGCGTAAACGCTAACAGAAAAGCAACTCGTCTAGGGCCTCTGTGTGTTTCAAAGTTTACCATACAGCGAACAAATATTTCCAAACAATAGGGATGTTGAATACTTTTTTATTATTGTGAATCTGTGAACTATTTGAAAAAAGACAATTAACACCAAAAAAACCGGACAAGTGCGAGTATGCCTCGCGCCCCAAGAGTTCCGAAATATGATCATAGATGGCGCTACTGCAAACTTCGAATGGCGCCATCTATGAGCAGATGGCTCCACTTATGGTCCGGTGACTGACGGCGGACAATAAAGTGATCCTATAAGGGTTCCGTTTTTCCTTTTGAGTTACGGAACCCTAAAAACTGATGAAACATCTACAAAATTGGCAAAGTTGTAAGCGTTTTAAAATAATTCGCTAGACAGGAAGAACGGCACTATCGCGCAGTGACGCGACGTAACACCACGCGAACGTCGTACTTACTCCACACCACCGCATACTATGTCCGTTTCGCGCGACAAAGACGGAGAATACTCCCTCCAAAAACTTTAAAAGCGTCTATGTTTTCCATTTTTTTTACTTTTTAGGGTTCCGTACCAAAATGGTAAAAAAGGAACCCTTATGGTGCGACTTCGTCTGTCTGTCTGTCTGTCTGTCTGTCTGTCTGTCTGTCTGTCACACCTGCTTATTTCAGCAACTACTAATGCTATCGACTTGAAATTTGGAACAGTTATAAAAAATGCTTGCCCAACTTTATTACAAATGAAAAAATTAAAAAAATATTTTTATTTTAATTGCAAAAGGGGCCGGAGTGGGGGTCCAAAATTTCAAAGTGGGGGGCCAAAATTTCAAAGTGGGGTTACTAGGTCAAATGACATATCATATGAAAGGGCTTGATCTGCATATTTCAAAATATATTTTTATTTAATTTTATATCTCACAGTTTTCGACATATGATGAAAAATGACTGAAAAAATACCATTCCCCACCCCCCCTTATCTCCGAAGTTTGCGGAGTGAAAAATCTGAAATAATTAGAGTTGATAGGAATTGACCCAAATATGGCACCAAAAATAAAACGACGTTCCTAACTAGTAAAGTTTTTTCAAAATCATCAAAATTCTTTCACAAACAAACTTAGTTTTGCGGTCCGGTTTTTTTCACTTTATATGTCCAAAACTGATAAGGAACCCTCGGTGCGCGAGTACGACTCGCACTTGGCCGGTTTTTTTATTGTTTGTATTCCTTCTTTGAAATAAATAATTTATTTGTACTTTTTTAATAGTAGTCAACAAGTATTGCCGCGTACCACATATTTAGACTACTTCTCTTTTCCAGGATACAGAACGCGGCTAAAGGCCAGAGCCAGGTGACGGTGGTGACGTCACTGCTCAAGAGCGAAGGCGTGCTGTCACTGTGGAAGGGATTCCTGCCGTACTACGCGCGGCTGGGCCCACACACAGTACTCACATTCATATTCCTTGAGCAGCTGAACGCAGCCTACTTCAGGATGTCCTAACTTAGCACCGATGGCCGTTCTCAATAACCTATCCCTCCCAAACCAGTGGGGAGTAAAACGCATTATACTAGAGATCGATTATTGACATTAAAGCCGCGTCTCTTGCGCGTGTTCAATTGAATGACGAACACGTTTAATGAACAAAAAAGGGCGTGGCCTACGCGTTTTGTATGGCAAAAGCACTCGACCAGGTGACGTAAAACATGTTCGTCGTTCAATTGAACACGAAAACACGTCGCAGGAGACGCGGCTTATGGTGTAATTTTAGTCAGTCGAAATACGAAAAGGGGTCATTGTACTCATCATTATGAACAATTTTTAATATGCGACCAACCCTGAAATCGTGTAGAAAAATCAGCCGTTCCATACATTTATGTTCACACAACTCAACAAAAGGTGAAGCGAAGCGTGTGAAGCGAAAAAAAAACTGCTGCTCCACAGCAGATTTTTTTATCGCTATTTCAGTGTTGGTCCCATAGTAAAAGACTAAAAGTTGTTCACAATGAGTACCCTACAGTGACCCTTTTTCGTATTTCGACCGACTAATACAACCTGTATAGTTTACGTCAAAAATCGATCTCTAGTAGGGGAAAGAGCGGATAGATCGGTTATTGGGAACGGTCTTAAGATAACGAGAAATGAAACGCTGAGGTAAGCTTATACATGTATAATATGAGGTGACTGAATAAACGAGACTCGTATTTAAAGAAGGTATTTCAATATTCGAATCTCGTTTGTACTTCAAATCCAATATCTAAATTACGAAAAAAAAAAACAGATGTTCAAGGTATATTATTTGTTGAGCAATGTATAATAGGCATCATTTATATAATATAGCATTTGTTTCCTTTGCTGTAATATTTAAACAGGTAACACTCATTTACTTCAGTAACTAAATATTTGCAGCCGATAAATAATTTATTATCGATGTAAACGACACACACAAGTGCTTACCTAAGTGTCATTTCGATTCGAAATCAATACTCGATTAAATTAATCGAATCAGCTATTCGATTTTTATTATGAACACTCGATTACGTTACAGACATTTCATATCGTATTTAATTAAATAGTGTACAAGGAAAAATGAATGCATGATTTTAAATTTAAAAATGTCGTGAGTGTTTAATATTTTACATGAAATCGTGCCTTTTTATTTAATATATAAATGTATTTATATTTTGAACCGGCCGGCTGGTAACCGATAGAGTACATTATCTATGTGCTAATGACTTTTATTGATAAGACACTCCTTGCGTAATACTTCACGATCTCTGACGTCATCCTGCTAAATGGTACATAGTTACATACGTCATTTTACGTGACGAAATGTTTTTTAGCAATTCGGTCTCATCTATTTTCGAACAAAGTAGTTTATATATTTTCCTTTGGGTACTCGAAATAGATTAGATAGTGTGCCGTGTGTACACACTATGCCGGTGGCATTGCCGTGCGGGCTTGCCGGTGGCATTGCCGTTCGGGTTTGCCGCCGGCATTGCCGTGTGTATGGTGTGGGTTTGCCGCCGGCATTATCATAATGATGAAGCCGTATTTGTATAGTAGATTATATCATAAGGGAGCAAAATAATATTTTTACGGCAAGGGCGCTTTTTTGAATCCCTCACGTTCAGGGTTCTACTAAAGAATTCCTCGCTATATGTTATTCATGTGTGTAGCAGCCCTAATACTCGCTTGAAAGAACATTTAGATGGGAAGGAATTATGTCGATAAAAGAAACCTAATTACATCACTTTATTAAACGAGTACCTAATACTTTGTTTTAAAACATATGTTCCTTAGAATTAAGTGTCACATGAAGTGCACTAAAACAGGTGCTCTAAATAAAATTAATTAGTGATTTCAAATAAAATGCTAAAGAATAAAATAAGTTCACGATATTGCTAAAGATATCCAAATTGCGCAATGTGATGAGATCATGTCAAAACTGTCCATCTCGAGTGTGTTCATACATTTCACTCGCTATCTTATCTGCGTCGATATAACACCATTTTACTTCAGTAATCTATGAGTAATCCCCTCTCCACGTTTATCTCATATCCCATAAATCGAGGTTTGATCGAATGTTACCATAGATTTATCTGATATCATGATACTATGACACCTATACAGGGTGGCAGGTAAGACAGTGGAAATATTTTAAGGGGTCATTGTACTCATCATTATAAACAACTTTTACTATGGGACCAACCCTGATATCGCGAAAAAAAAATCAGCTGTTCCATACATTTTGTTGAGTTTTGTGAACATAAATGTATGGAACAGCTGATTTTTTTTTCGCGATATCAGGGTTGGTCCCATAGTAAAAGTTGTTTATAATGATGAGTACAATGACCCCTTAAAATATTTCCACTGTTTAACCTGCCACCCTGTATACAGCGTTTCACATAAGAATTCCCTGAGACGCTATGTTGGCTGCCCTGAATGTTAATATGTTTTTAACACGTTCTTAACGTGTTGGAAGATTTCTTTCAGTGCCAATTCTCGCTTACCACTTTTTAGTGTCCTAGGTATTACTTTAACACCTGGGTTCCGAATCTGGGGGTAATTACCCCCTCGGGGGTAAAACAGTTATTCTGCGGGGGTAATAAGGCTGGTAATAGGTAATACATTTTATAATCAATAATTAAAAACTTTACCTAATAAAAGCTTGCAAATGCAAAACAATACCAACATTCACACTGCATTAGTTTAATTCATGAACTTTTTTGTGCAATTAATAATGTATGATTATTAAAGGCATTATCATTATTATAGGTAGGTAATTTTATGTGATAAAATTTTAAAGGGGGGGTTAAATGGATTTCTATAATAGGTCATAGGGGTAACAAGATTGAAAAGGTTAGGAACCGCTGCTTTAACACATAAATCTACTAAAAACGTAAAACATTAGAACCCACACAGGAGTGACAGACAGGGGTGCCAACATAGCGTCAAGATGAATTCTTATGTGAAACGCTCTATAGTAGAGTTATGAAATGTTGTTCTGTCTATATTAAACTGCCAAATAAATAACAGAGACTTCGAAGCGAAAACCAGTGTTATGAATTCCACGTGAACATTGTTGGGTTAATGTATTTATTTATTTAAAATTGTTTTGTGTTAAGTAAATGTTTTCTTTTTATAACTTTAAGCTAAACTTTGAATTATTTTTTGTTATTAAAACTACTTTTACATTTCATTCGTTAGTTTTAAGTGCAATTATATTTTTGATGTTTTTATTTTATTTTCGAGATGTATTTTGATGTTTTGCAATGTTTTTGACCTTAGTACATTTTTTGTTTCGATTGAAAAATGATTTTGAATATACATAAAAATGTAAAAATTATTTGCTATAAATGTTTTTTAGGATAAATAAATATATATTTATCTATTCCTTGTTATTTTAATATTATTTTGAAAGTAATCCCGCACACAAAACCACCAAAGTGCTGCTCAAAATGTAATTTATTAAAAAGTATAAAAACATTTGGAAAATTTTACTATGTAGTTAAGTAATAATACATAAATATGTAGAGATGTACGAGATTACATTTTATCATGATTCGCATTGATTGGCACGGTTATGTACAAATGTTTACTCAGCTTGCACTTTATATTATGTTCAAAAAAATATTTATGTATTTCTAAAAGTTTATTTTTGACTCTTTACTCGATGTACGAGCTTTTTTAACCGACTTCCAAAAAGGAGGAGGTTCTGCATTCGGTTGGTTTTACTATGTTGTTTTTGATTGCTTTAAGACAAGACGCGGGGTAAACACAGTCTAAAATTTAAGAATATCCGAATAATAGCTTAATAATAATTTTGTTAGACAATTAATCATCTCGCGCAAGTTCAAATTCGCATAATACCTATTAATTCTTTACACTTGGACAGTGACTGAATACTACAGAAATCTAAATAATAGCTTGTCGCCGCTTTTGAGTTAATTAAGTAATTCACGACGCCACAACATCGAGAACGTGCGTTTAAAAATGTGACGTATTTGAACGGAATTAAGTTTATATTGCATCGGATGTAAAAAAATTGTGCTGCGAACCGGCGACACGCGTCTGGTAGTAAAATGGAGTTAGTGTATGGACACTAGGTACTACCGACCAGGGATGTTATGGAGCTCCGTAACCGTAACCGAAACTATCGGATATCCGAAATAATTTCATATCCGTAACCGTAACCGAATCTGATATAAAAGTTTCAAATAATTTCGGATAGGGGCGGAGTCTAAATGAGACACGTTAATTGTATTTTACTTTTAAAATTTCTTGAAAACGTAATATCCGTAACCGAAACATCCGAAACTACCGGATAATCCGAAATAATTTCATATCCGTAACCGTATCTGAAACCGATATAATATTATTCATATATCCGTATCTACATCTGGATCCGAAATTTCATATCCATAACATCCCTACTACCGACTTACTTTTAAGGTTTCTGTGCTATAGTTCGTAAAATATAGTGTACGGAGTAGTAGTATGTACGGATATATTATATTATATATCCGTATATTTTAAATGCATTTTGACATTATTTGTTCGTATTTGACATCAGTCGCAGAGATCAAGCTATATTTTACGAACTATAATTACAAAATCCATGATGACAGATAAACGACATTACAATTTTGTTCTTAAAGCAGCCGTCTGCATAGTTTTAAAACAGTACAATGCAATGTGATAAAATGTTATTATAATTATAATAATATATATATTTTTATAAACGCTCTTTATGATTTGTGACTAACATGAGAGGCAATGTTGTTATAGGTTAAAAAAAAACATTGTTTTGATGTCTATTGTTTTATTTGAATTTTAGGCAAAAATGGTTCCTATAGAATAGTATTTCGCGATTTCTGGGTTAGTCCCTTGTGCTCATAGTGATGGCACTTGTAAGATTATTATCTTTCTCAGTTGCGGTTGAAACTAATTACAAACTGCATTATTATATTTAAATTATCATAGGGTGCTAGTGGACCACATATAATTATAACAGCAATTCCTATATACCTACCATGACGTTGCCATATTCTTCGCCTAGCCGTGGACTTCGATAGACTGAGCTGATGATGCCATTCTCCGTCGAAGAAGTTCGTCGAGCATGGATATCATTGAGTCGTTGATTAATTGGTCGCGGCATGAATTATGAGCACAGATCGCGCATGTACATTTTCGACCCAAAAGACAAAAGACAGAATGGTCCAATTAGACGACGACCATCAACTGACGAACCAATCGCGTGCAGCCTCTGCGCCCCCCGTCTTCTTCATTCCGCCAAAGAGACCGAAAAATCAGCTAATGTGCAGGTGACGTTTGTGCTCATAACTGCTGCCGCTAGATAAACAACCTTGACCTGCATGCCTCCAATGTTTGATAGAAAAGTCAACTGTGACAGCGTTCTGTGAACATGTCACACATAGATAATACATAATATAATGAATGTCACATGTCACTCAAAATTACCCAAGTGCGGTGTCGCTGTATTAAATCAAAATAAAATTTGATGTGATAAAAATATACAGAATAATGTGCTGCAGATGATGACAGTGATAAAACGGACAAAATAGTGGTTTTTTATTTAAAAATGGAAGAAGATAGAAAAAGAAAGACCCCAGCCCACAGGGAAGTGATACTGGGGGGGCTGTCTCGGTATTAATACTTTTATTTTTCTTTATTGAGGAGTTTATCCAGTCGCATTTTCAGTAGGTAATCTCTGAAATAAGTTTTGCAAATGCCCGTAACAGCCTGTGTGTGAGTTAAACGGTGCTGATGCACGCGTCATGTCCGTGAACGGGCGCTGTCAGTCGGTACTGGTCATCTCTTGACTGCTCAAGCAATATTTTGATATTTTACAGGTTTAAATGATTTTTATTTTATTTTAGTACATACCTTTGATTTTATTTTTTATCCTAAGGGATTGTTCTCACATATTAGGGCATAAATGTAAACAAAGAAATTGTATATTTGAATTAGTTGAAAAAGAGTAACCATGGAGTTTCTTGTCCGTTCTTCTCCATAGGAATCTACGTTTTGGAACGGACAACTAGCTTCAACTAACGGACAAACTGACTGACAACTATTGCTTGACTATTCAAAAGTGCCTGTAAATGGTCTAATTGAAATAAATGTTTTGACTTTTGACTTTGACTTTGAGCCTGCCTATTCTGTACCGACACGCCGCTTGATATGTACACCGCGAGAACTGCCAATTTGTTTGCGAATGTTCGAGGGAGAATGTCACGGTGAGATTCTTCGTTCGCAAACTAATTGGCAGTTTCCCGCAGTGATATCACGCGGCGCCGACACGCATCGTGATATCGAGAACTGCCAATTTGAACAGAATTGACAGGCAGATGTCTGCGTCGGCGTCGTAGCTAGGGGACACAGCTCAGATCATAGAAACAAGGAGATATGCCATTATAGCAAATTAGTACCGGAACAACTGATGCCACTTTTAGTACATTTTTCGACACAATTACGTGCATAATTAAGCGCTCCTTGTGAATAAAAAGATCTCCCACGCATTGAACATTCCGCACACCCTCAATCTAACACTGTTAATCGTCACTCAACAATAGCACTAAACTAAAACACTGTATTTATACCATCGATCGTGTTCGGTTCGTCACCAGCGCGTACGTTTTTAATATGAGCAATTTGCTCAAGATCAGGCATCAAGCTCGATAGCGCCTTGGCACATCTCCTTGTTTCTATGATCTGAGGGACACAGCAGGCACATTAACAACTTGACCAAAACTAAAACACGTCTTTAAGCTAACATATAATGGTGCATCCACACCGCAGTTACTTTTTGTAGAACGTTTCCAACTGTTACTGAGCAACATCAGTACCTAGTACCTATAGGCTATCTAACATCACGCTACGACCCTTAGGAGTCGAGCAACGGGAGTGAAACCGCGGGGAACAGCTAGTCATTCATAAATTGATTAATTCGCGTCAAGTTGATTGTCGTTTAAACTGCGAGCATTCTCTCTAAAAGTAGGGCTGCTATCCGTCCGGGGTTCCCCGGATTTGTCCTAGTTTAAAGGGCGTCCAGGGAGCTTCCGGTAGGGGTTTCAAAAAATGTCCGGGTACCTAAAACCCGAACACTTTGTGTCAGGGGAATCCTGACTGATGAAATATTTTATTCTGGGGCGTCCGGGAAAAATACTCAATTTCACCCAAATGTCCGGGGCTTTTAAAGTTTTTGTCCGGCGTCATTTAGGTGATGGCAGCCCTACCTAAGAGGATCATATCGTACACGTTTCCTCTATGTATGTTTTCCTTGCCTGCCCCTGAACGAACGTCGAACTCCTGGCTACGCCCCTGGACACGCTTCTACCAGTGTTTGTGTAAGTTTCAGTATAATATCAACAACGCTCCTCATTCCGCTCGATGTGGTCCAAATGCGATTTCGGTACCCTGACACCTGGTGCGTCAAGATGTTCCGGATCATGGTGAACTGCTCGGGCTGCCCGGGACCCTACGAGGTGATGACCGCCAGAATGCTGCAGAGGAGGGTGTTCGGTTCCTTGAGATGGGGCACTTACTACTGCCTCTATGATGCACATAAAAAGTAGGTATAGGTACCTTAAATTTGGACGCTTCATCTTTTTTTGACGTAGCAATGTAGATTAGATAGATAGGCCTACCTACTTAGTAATTTGGAATAGGTACCTAGCCGGCAATTCATTGTTGAAAAACCTTGAATAGAAAACTCCCTCGAAATCTTGAGAAGGTACACCTTTGAGTCAAGTGGTTGGATAGCGCCTAGCCGCTGCCCGCTTTTTCGTCACGAGTACCACGTACCTACCTACGCTACCCCTACTAAGATTATTAATCCAATAACCAAACCCCTTAGGTACCTACATGAAAAAAAACTTATTTAATAATCAGATACATGGGCTATAACTATATAATGAAATATGAATAGGTACTTCCCTAGAGAAGTAGTGAGCTACGGGGTATCCGCCAAGGAAGCGCGCGAAATTCAAAATTTCTTACGTTGTTTGCAAATTGCAGAGCTGTTTTACGTAAATTGTGTAAATCAGAACTTAATACGGAGACAAGAAGTTGAAAAAGTGTAAATAATAGTTTTAAAAACCGGCCAAGTGCGAGTCGTACTCGCGCACCGAGGGTTCCGTATCATATTTGGACGTATAAAGTGAAAAAATCCGGACCGCATAACTAAGTTTGTTTGTGAAGGAAATTTGATGATTTTGAAAAAACTGTACTAGTTAGGAACATCGTTTTATTTTTGGTGCCATATTTGGGTCAATTCCTATCAACCCTAATTATTTCAGATTTTTCGCCCCGCAAACTTCGGAGATAAGGGGGGGGGAATGGTATTTTTTTGAACATTTTTCATCATATGTCGAAAACAATTTGTGTCCATGGGCTTTGCCCCTGGACTTCTCCGGCTTTTCGCAGACTATCTCCGCGATCGCCAGCAGTTTGTCAGACTCGGCGTCTACGAGTCCAAGCCCTATCACACGCGTTCCGGAGTAAGTCAGGGCTCAATTCTGGGACCTCTATTATTTCTTGTTATGGTTAACGACCTTCCCACCGTTCTTCAGCGTACCCGATGTTTGCTGTACGCCGATGACCTCAAACTCTTCGCAGAGGTGAGTTCTGACGCAGACTGTATAGGTCTGCAGCAGGACATTGATGCTGTGTATCAATGGAGTCTTGAGAACAGGATGGAATTCAACGCCTCTAAATGTTATGCAATGACATTCGGTCGCATGCGGCACCCAATAGAGTACGACTACAAGATAAATGGCATCAGCGTAACACGTCCAACAACCATGAAGGACTTGGGTGTCACATTTGACCCTAAATTAACATTTCATGACCACATAATTGCGCTGGCTAAAGAGTCTTTTAGGCGTTTGGGTTTCATCCTTAGAAATTCTCGTGACTTTCGTAACCACCATGTGATACGGTTAATTTTTGGGGCGTTGGTACGCTGCAGACTCGAAAGTGCTATGTGTGTGTGGAATCCGCATGAGAGCACTTACTCACTTCTTCTTGAAAAGGTTCAAAAAGCCTTCCTCCGGTACTTATACAGACATATCAACGGATATTATCCATACCTATATCCCACTAAATTTCTTTTAGGCTGTCTTGGGTATAATTCATTGGAGGTCAGGCGGGAGTGGAACCAACTTGCAGTCATGTGCAAAATTCTCCGAGGGAAAATTGATGCACCTGATCTGCATGATGAGTTGTGTCGATTTTTTGTACCATACAACTATTGTCGGAGCCGAAAGCATTTGTTGTTTGCAGTGCCGTCGTGTCGCACCGTAGCGCGCTCAACGTCGCCAATACCACGCACCCTCTCCGCACTCAACGCCCTCCTGTGCGCCAATCCTGATTGTGATCTGTTTGCGGATGGATGGCAGGATATTTTGCGAGAGTGTTTGCGGTTCTCTGAGAAGAATGAATGACTGCGTGTTTGAATTGTTTTTTTTTTTTTTTTTTTTTTTTGCTTTAAGTAGGTAAGTTGGTATTTATGGTTTATTTGTAGTTAAGTCTCTATAAATAAGTAGGTAGGCTTCTTAATAATTATTGTAATTGGTGTATACCGTTATAATTAATAAATAAATAAATAAAATAAAATGAAAATATATTTTGAAATGTGCAGATTAAGCCCTTTCATATGATATGGCACTTGACCTAGTAACCCCATTTTAAAATTTTGGACCCCCACTCCGGCCCCTTTTGCAATGAAAATAAAAACATTTTAGGATTTTTTTCATTTGCAATAAAGTTGAACAAGCGTTCTTTTGTATAACGGGCTGGTGTCCGCAACTCCACGTCAAAGCGCGTATTTTGCGTGCGGACAAGCGTTCTTTATAACTGTTCCAAATTTCAAGTCAATAGCATAAGTAGTTGCTGAAATAAGCAGGTGTGACAGACAGACAGACAGACAGACGAAGTCGCACCATAAGGGTTCCTTTTATACCATTTTGGTACGGAACCCTAAAAACCGTCTAAAATGGCGCTATCGCTACTATGGTCCATTTCAATAGAACTTGTAAACTATGTAAACAAACTTTCTATACAAATTCATCAAATTTTGACAGTTGGCCATACTGACATTGTTTACAAAGTTAACAAATTCAATTGAAATGGACCCTAGCAATATTTATACCTCCTTACAAGACGCCTCTTATCTTTAACCACTGATTAAATATAGGTACTTACAAGTACAAGTAGAGACCGTTCCACGTAAGAATTCCCCCTACAAGTTATGTTGGCTGCCCTGAATCTCAATTTATTACAACGTTTATAACGGTGTTTGGAAGTTTTTTTCAGCACCAATTCACGTTCATCACTTTTTAACGTCCTAAATATTATTATAAAACATAAATCTACAAAAAACACAAAACGATATGACCTAAATAGGAATGACAAGCAGGGGAGCCACAGCCAACATAACTTCTAGGGGAATTCTTACGTGTAACGGTCTCTACAAACTATCCTTGGCCCCTTGGCCCTTGGCATTTGTATGACAATGAATAGCTTTTTTAAAGAGCTGTTTGATTTAATCATCGTCTTTATGTAAGGGGATAGAGGGTATGTTACATAAATATACGACAGTAGCGCCACCTTAGTTTAACGCATTTTGACGGAACTGAACGGAACAGAAGTATGCATAAGACATCATACAAATTGATTGGATGGAACTTTTGACGCTTTACCCTCTATCGCAGTAGCAACACAATGTAGCGCATTTTAACGGACACTTCTTGTCTTTTTACTTTATTTTTACACTATAACTAGTCCAGTCATTTGGGGCTGAAAAAAGGCTTTGCCTGGAAAGTTGGTTTCTATTTGAAAAGAAAGAAAGTTGGTTTGGTTTCTATAGTTTAATTCATTATAACAATGTTTTATCATAAAATGAGTCGGACAGGAAATATTGCCAAAAAACTGTTTTTAGGTGCCATTTTTCCACTATGGCGGCGCGAGCGGCAAAGATACAAGGTGGCAAAATAGAAATTCGAAAAGAGCACATCAAAATCTATAAAATCACCAATTTTCAAAACTCCCGGAAAACTTTCCAGGTAAAACTACCAAATGACTGGACTATAACGGTCAGTTGCAGAAAGATAATTAAAGGCTGTCATTTCTCGTTGACAGTGATACAGTGACGTCACTGTAAAGTACACCGCACATTGGCGCAATGTTTTGATACAGTGACGTCACTGAAGCGTCAACCAGTCAACTCTTCAGTCACGCACACTAATACAAATCCAGAACCGCACACAAACAAGAAACGGCCAGTGGCTTTATCTCTTATGCTATCTGTCGGTTGCAGAAAGATATTTTTTTAATAGAGGCATTACCCATACAATTTCTATCGTTAAAGTCTCTGTTAAAACTTAATGACCTTTTCTGCAACTCAGCGTATGTCTAAAGTATCCTATGTCTATGCCTATGCGTCAACTCTTCCCTAGTCACGCAACTAATACAAATCCACAACCGCACACAAACAAAAAACGGCCAGCGGCTTTATGTCCTTAGGCTCTGTCTATAGATTGATTATATATCTATGGGTGCTGTGCAGCAGTACGATTCACGAAAGATGACCACAAATGGCGGCCGTCTGCGCACGTACACTGGCGCGGACCAATGGCGTCGCTCCGGTCTTGACGCATTCCGCCCGCGCCTCACCTCGCACCTCCAAAGGGACCTAAAATATGCCTTCTGCGCAGTGGTCATCTTTCGTGAATCTTATTGTAAAGTAAAATCAAAAATTTACTCTGGCAACAATGAAATGTTGTCTTGGGGATTTTCTAAAACTTTAAACTTGACGATTCGCTTCGTTTTGTATCATTGGTAACTACCTATATTTGATAATAAAATTATTTTTTCGATCAATAAACGTACAATACATGATATCGGCAAATTTGTGAATTTTATCATTTCACAAATGCATTGAAACAAGATGTGAAGTGAATTAGAACCTAGGAACTTGAAATCCAATCAACTATTAATCTACTTGCCTACTTTGGCTGATGATATCGTAAGTACAGTATCCGAGTGTGCTAATTTACAGTGGTGCGATTATACCTAAATTCAAAATGCTACAATTATCAGTCTTCTTTAAACATCTCGAGCAAATCCCTTTGGATAATGTTTACAAGGCACTGCGCAACAAGGACCTATCAGATTGTGTAGTAGTTGCTAAAAAAGTATTGGAAGACACTAATAGCTTTATAAAATTTGAGATCAAAGAAAAATCCACTTCAGAATCTCATAAACATGGGTTAGAAGGCAAAAAAGCCTTCTGCGAAGGTGACTATCAGAAGGCATTGGTGAAATACAATATGGCCCTTATGCGAGCACCACCCAATTCTGAAGCAATGAGGTTATCTTACTACAGAAGAGCGGAACTATTGTTAAAAACGAAGCAGTTCTCATCTTGTGTCAAGGATATCGAAACCTGCCTCGCGCTGAACTGTCCAGACAGTTTGGTCAAAAAACTACAGGAGATGAAAGCAGAAGCCAGCCAACATACATGGATAGAACAATTTGTACTCAAGCAGGTGTAAGTATTATTCTGCAAACTTGCAACAGCCAATCAATTGGCCAACGCACTATCTGTGTCAAAGAATTTGATTTTGAAGTGTTTTGTTATTTTATCATTTCAGGTCCACTCGATTTGCTGAACAATTCTTTGTGCTCAAAGGAGGTTGTAACCCTGACATACCGTGTGCTAGCTCAGATGTAGAAGTCATAATGGAATCTGGACAACCAAAAGTAGTTGCTGCTAAAGATATACCAGTTGGTACTGTGCTGGCAGTTGAACCATCATTTGTGAGTGCTACTCATATATTCAATTGTGTCACTTCATGCCACTATTGTCTCCAGATGTCCTTTAATCTAATACCTTGTGATGGATGCTGTTTTGCTTTGTTTTGTGATAAACATTGCAAAGAATTGGCTATGCAAGAGGGGCACAATGTAGAATGTAAAATTATAGATATTATATTGGATGATATTAAGCTACCTTTGAAAGCTGTTCTTAAAATACGTCAGTTGTGTAGCTCTTGGGAGGAGTTCATAACTGCATCTAATGATTTAGGTGTTGATAGAATGAAAAACAATGTGGTTGCTGAGATATTTGGTTCTCAAAAGTTTTCTTTACTGAATTCCCACTATGACACACATTTCATATATGGTGGAATGTACAACAGATGTTTGTATTTTGCCAATATAATACATTATTTGGAAACATGTACATCGTTTCTACCGAGCTCTCCTGAGGACAAGAGTGCAGCAATTCGCGCAGTGTCCAGGATGATGATGCACCTTTCTTTATATTGTATACCTGTGCGAATGCAACATCAAACAGATGCATGCATCGGGGGTCAGACAAGAATTCACCATTACCCTAATAAAGGATACTTTTCATTCTTTGGGAACCTAAGTAATTCCTGTCTACCAAATTCATATATGCTGGGTCTTCACAACAGCGCGGCGCTGGTGACCATAACGCCAATCAAAAAGGGAGCTGAACTGACCTTCTCTTATATGTAAGTACTCATAGATACTTGAATTCAATACCTATTACACTTACAAAATCTTATTACTTTTTTAAATACTTTCTCCCTTACTTAGACAATGTTAAATTTAACAGAGAGCTCCTATGTCAGTTGTCATCTCTATTCATTGTCATGCAAAAGACAAGGATAGTTTTTAACCGACTTCAAAAAAGGAGGTTCTGTATTCGTCCCGTATGTATGTATGTAAGTATGTATGTATGTATGTTTGTATGTGCGCGATTTTCTCAAAAACTACTGATTCGATTTAGATGGGGTTCACTAACGTAATCTACATACTTTCAGGAAGGTTTTAGTATATAATACATTATGTAATCATTCCTATGTACAAAGTTATAGGCATAAATGTACACACTCCGTAGAAGATTTACTGTTGAACGAATTCGTGAAAGTAATCTAACACGGGATAAAGAACTAAAAAGGGAAAAATAAAAAACTTTTTTAACAAAAAATCCGAAACAAAAAACCGACTTCAAAAATCCACTACAAAGAAAATAATAGTTTTGGTTTCGGAAGTCGGTGGCAAAAAAAAGCAAACAAAAACCAAAGCCACCGACTTCCGAAACCAAAATTATTATTTTCTTTTTATATTTAATCAGTGGTTAAAGTTAAGAGGCGTCTTTAAGTAAGAGGTTGCAAAGTGCTTGAAACGTCAGGAAAACAAAAACCAATAATATAGGGTCCTACCTTCAGATCATAGAAACAAGGAGAAATGCCATCATAGCAAATTAGTACGGGAACGACTGATGCCACTTTTAGTACATTTTTCGACACAATTACGCGCATAATTAAGCGCTACTTGTGAATAAAAAGATCTCCTACGCATTAAACATTCCGCACACCCTCAATCTAACACTGTTAATCGTCACTCAACACTAACACTAAACTAAAACACTGTATTTATACCATCGATCGTGTTCGGTTCGTCGCCAGTGCATACGTTTTTAGTATGAGCAATTTGCTCAAGTTCAGGCATCAAGCTCGATTGCTTGCGGTGGCGTCATTGGTCGGGTCACCCCCTTCCCTCTAAAATGGCGAGGGAGGTGATGGCTGGCCTCTGCGTCATACTCGTGAACGGGTGCTGCTTGTGGTGACTGGTCGTCTTGTTGACTGAGTTCAGTTAATTTAATACAGTTAATTTAATATAGTACATTCTTGAAATAACTAGCCCCTGGTCCTAGATTATCATGCATGAAATTTGACTGCCAAATAAAATTTATTTGTCTATAAACTGCACTGGTAACCTGGCACACGGCCTTCATTACCGATTGGTAACTGTGTAATTATTAGTAGTAATTTGTGTAATTATTCGATGAGTAAGTACTTATACTTATGTATTTTTATTTTATTTTCTTTGATTAGGTATATTGACGTGTGTTAGGTTACATAATTACATAATTATTCTACTGTTAAGTATTTACCTATAGCTTTTTCTGTTTTAAACCTCAGTGTAACTTTATTTAATATTTCTTTTGATTTATATAATTTTACATAAAAGTAATTGACAGACAGAATTGTGTTGCTGCGGAGTTTGTTGCGCCGTTTCTTCTTCGCAGCTAAAACACTAGGAAGCGGTGAAGGGCGGGCGTTTTTGGGGGCTGTCTTATGTATGTTGACGTTCAAAAAGTGCTAATCATTTAGCCCACTTTGAATAAATGACTTTTGATTTTTTGATTTTGATTTTGATAGCGCCTTGGCACATCTCCCTTGTTACTATGATCTGAGGTCCTACCCTTCATACTCGAAATATTTTAAGAGGTGTATCTAACGGTGCCATAGATGCTTTGTAGCTAAAATTTAATAGTAAAATCAAACTTTTTCATAATGACGTTATTATTATAATATTTATAATTGTTAAAAAGCGTGACATATTTTGCATAAAACTTTTACTCTATGAATGACGCGCATTGTCTAGCCGACCCCGGCTGTGACCCCGGCGGCAAAGCGAGGGCGCGCGGGACGCGGGCGCTCCAGCTGTTTAGTTACATTGTAGGTATTGTCATTTGTCGGGCAGCACCATGCGCGGTGCGGCTGTGTTCGCATTTCTCCGGGTGATCGCGCCGCCTGCGCGTAGTGCCTAGGTCGCCTACCTAGGCACCGAATGAACACTCAACAGTTACCATTACTCCACTGTGCCATACCATGCTAGTATCTACAATTTTTTATACAAACTTCTTTCGTCCTATCACGTAAAACCTAACAATATCACTGATAAACTGTAGATGTACGAAAATACACCTCTGCCTACCCCATCCTTATCCGTTAAACGGGCTAACAATCGATCAAAACACCGTTTTTTTAACACTAAATTTTATAATAGCTCATGTAGTCAACTTTAGGTACAAGCGTTAGTCATAGTTATTTAGTTTTTGTTGATTTTACGTAAAGTTTTAGTACCTAGGTAGATGCGACACGTGCCAGTTCGCGACTGTATATAGATTACCTACTAGTTATCCCACTGCATAGATAGGTAGGCAGATGCTATTTGTAAATTGACGTAGGTAACAATAATTTAGCGTGTTTAAAATTAGAATCAATTCTATGTACCTACCTAGGTAGATATTTACCTTGTAGGTTTTTACATCATATAACACTAACACACTAATTGATTCACATATCCACCCTGCTGTTTGGACGCAGAGGGTTGCATGTTTTATAATTTGTCCTTGCACTTTTAATAATGTGTTTCCATCACTTTACTAACGATCACTGCGACCATATCGCTCCAAGGGCTTGTGCTCTAAGCAAAACTTGTCCACTCTCACCATAGCACAGAATCATGGCATTGTTCGTAGTATACCGGTAGTTCAACGAGTTGGACGGCCGGAGGCCGGATGCGTTCAACATGTGAAATATGCGCGTGCGATATCGTCACCGTCTATACTGTATAATCTATGATCGTCACGGGTGTTCGCGAGACTGAGGCGCGCGCGGGGCGGGTGGCGCGGGTGCAGCAGTCAGCAGCTGAGTATAGCGCTGGCGCTACGGTGCGGTGCGCGCGCATGTAATGGACGGTTGTTAAGAAAAAGGAGTTAAGTAAAATTAATTTATTTACAAAAAAAAATTTTTCATTTGTATGGCATCTTTACCGCCTACAGATGTACCTCTTAAAATATTTCGAGTATGAAGGGTAGGACCCTATAATATATGCGATGCACTCCATTAAAACTTGTTTTATTATAATGTAAAGTGAGAGAAAACCTAAGACATTATTATATGAACTGTAAGCACAAAAAAAAAACCGACTTCCAAAAACTACACTAAAAACTATGAAATAAAAAGTTTAAACTTCCATAATTAAAAATCTAAATGTATATTGAAGCCGGCGGGGCCTTTTCAGGTTTTTGCCTCTCAGTCTTTAAACAGGAAGAGTGTGCGCAGTGTGTGCACGTGGAAATTAAGATTTCCTTTTATTCCTTGTTCATCTGCAATTTTGCTTATTTTCATGCTAGGCCCCGCCGATTTCAATATACATTTAGATTTTTAATTATGGAAGTTTAAACTTTTTATTTCATAGTTTTTAGTGTAGTTTTTGGAAGTCGGTTTTTTTAAAACCTGTTTTTTATTTTTAACTTTTTAGTGTAGTGTAACATGTCATGTTTTTTTTTATAATAATACCTTACGTATATAAAAGTACCATAAAATCATGGATAGAGCGACTTTAATAATATACTGCCTATGACACACATTTTGTATATGTACTTTTACCGAGATCGATTGCTTTCACGAATTTAAATAGGTACTTACCTTCTAAGATATTTATGGATAAGTACGTTTCAGTAATCGAAAACAATGTTTTTTCAGCAATAGGATCTTTTCCTAACTTTCTATCAAATAAGACTTGAACATAAAAAAACCTGTGTGTACTATACACCTCTGCCTAACCTTGCGGAAAATACTAGCGTGATGTTATGCATGTATAATATCGAGATCGATTGCGTCCAGGAATTCGTGTACCTACATAATATGACTTTTTTATTATCGTCATGATGTCATCGATATACACGAAAAATTCCGTTTATTGAAGCTGGTTACAAAACTATTCAACCTAAGTTAATACAATTTATATGGGACCACCTCGCGAGCTTCTTCTACCATATGAAAAAAAATCACGTAAATCGGCTCACAGATCACAGAGTAATCGGTGTACATACATTAAAAAAAAAAAAAAAAAAAAAAAAAAAAAACCAACCGAATGCAGAACCTCCTCCTTTTTGGAAGTCGGTTAATAAAAGAAACTATGACATGGACAAATGTCTAATATATTTATGTTATATTTTTCAGAGGTCATTGGTTAGAAGTCCTCCAAAATGATAATTTGAAGCGAGCACGAAAGCTTTTCATACACTATAGAACTATATGCAAGAATTGTGTGATCTGTCGCGGCGATGAGATACTGCGGAACCAGCCCCTGAACGACACACAGATGAGAGCATTTAAAAAATTTATGACTTACTACTTTGAAGCTATGAGAGAATTCCCTCAAAATATTCAATCACACTATAAGGAAACATGTAAAATCTTGCTCTCGTTGAGTGAAGCGCCTTGTTCCAAGGAGTATGTTAATGCCTATTCAGCGTTTCAGCAGTGTCTTCTGTTTTTTTTACAATGTAAATATCCCAATGTGATCATGAATCAATATTTATATGAATAATCCCGAATAATCCTGATGAATGGATAATGGATAACTTCCCTTTTGCTTTCATTAATTGGAACAGCTACATGCAGTAAAGTACCTACCTACATATATTATAGTTAAGTTGAAAGAAATAAATGTCCGCTTTGGGACAATAAAAAAATATGTTATGCTTTTATGAGGGCTCTTTGTCACGACTCTAGCTCGCACTCTCACTCTCTCAAAAATAATTAAAAACACGTGTGTTGAATTCTTCTCAAAAACAGATTATAATCGTTTTTGGAACGGAGTTCCTTTACGCAGCTTACTGTACGAGTGAACTAGGAGAAATTTTAAGCGATGACGCGATGACGTTTTCTGCCATTTCGCTTTTATACCTGTTCAACAAAATAGCACGCACGGCTTCGGTCTATATAGATTACCTCAAAAACTACTGAACGGATTTTCATACGGTTTTCACCAATGGAAGGACACATTGCCGAGGAAGGTTTTTGTATATAATTTATAAATGTGTTATAATATACAGGGTGGCAGGTTAGACAATGGAAATATTTTAAGGGGTCATTGTACTCATCGTTATGAACAACTTTTACTATGGGACCAACCCCGAAATCGCGAAAAAAAAATCAGCTGTTTCATACATTTATGTTCACTTAACTCAACAAAATGTACCTATGGAACAGCTGATTTTTTTTTCGCGATTTCAGGGTTGGTCCCATAGTAAAAGTTGTTCATAATGATGAGTACAATGACCCCTTAAAATATTTCCACTGTTTAACCTGCCACCCTGTATATTAGCCGAGTAGTCATGGTTTTTATCAAGGAAGTCGGAAAAAATGGCTATTTGCGCGTGCACTGCCCAAGTCGTTTGATATATGTGAAAACAATGTATGACAAAAACGTTGGCCTCAAATAGCTCTATAAAAACATCCGGCTATTATAAATCTAACTTTTATATTATTTTAAGCCACAAAATCTGTTTTAATGTTTCAAAATAACAATAAAATTAGGCAATATTTAAGTAAACACATTTATCAATAAAATATTAATCCTTATCCAAATAAGTAGTTTCATCGTCACAAGTATTTAATGGAGATGATTTTTGGAGTTTAAAGTATTTTATTATGTTATATAGTTTCAGAGATAACACGATGTAATCAACGCGCGACGGAGTAATTTAATAATTTTGTGACATTGCTTCATACCGGTGCAATTTTTGCATGACTCAATTCATTAGAATAAACTTTTGGTTAGCTAGATATATAAAATTCTCGGAAAATTTTGGAACTTCGTTCCTGACGGGGGTCCCCCGACCCCACACGTTTTTTTAACGGAGTTTATTAGATAATACATTAGAAATGTGTTTAAGCCACGGAGGAAAATAATTCCTCTGTGGTTTAAGCTGTTAAATTAACATAATTTTTTAGTTCGCTATCTGATAAATTTTTCAAAAATGCATCTTTTCATTTAACATTTTTAAGTTCTGTGCGAGCGAGAGACGTGAAAAAATGCGAGAGACCTCTTAAGAGGAATTTCATTCCTGTAAAAGTGTATCAGTAATGCGTGGTCATATTAAGCAGGTTTTTGATCGCTTATTCAGAGCAATACCTATCTGATACGTCAAACAAAAAACTTCGGACATTATTTTTCGACTCCATACAAATGCCATCAGCTGATTGGGCCAATTTGTAAGTAATCTAAAAGTTTTTAGCCGATTTTTGTCTGACATGTTCTAAGTAACGGCTCAAATACACCAAATCCGTCATCGTACGAACTTTGCTCGTACGATGACGGACGAACTCGGACGATTGAATCAAACACTTGTAAATTGTAGAGAGCGCGTACACCAACACGACCGATTTTGTCCGATTTTGTCGGCCGATGGCGGACGTGTTGGTGTACGCGCTCTCTATGATTTACAAGTGTTTGATTCAATCGTCCGAGTTCGGCCGTCGTCGTACGAGCAAAGTTCGTACGATGACGGATTTGGCGTATTTGAGCCGTAAGAGTCCGAACAACCCCAGAAATATGACCACGCATTTCTGCCGGCCTAGCATGACCACGATAGAAACGGGTTTTGTCTACAGAAGAATAGACTATGTGACAGATTGTAGAGACATTTCTACCGTTTTATGCATAAAACGTAGACATGTTTCTACAATCTGTCACTTTGTCTACACGTTGTAGTTCAATAAGATTACTACATTAAATATTTTGAGTTTATAAGTTTGGCTCCTATTTCCATCGGTCTGTGGCTTCTTAGCTCCCAAACGGATCGTGGATGGCTCGATATCAATACGGTTTTTTTTTAAATTGAAAGCTAATTTATTCGCATATTAGTGTTATGTATGGAGCAGCAGACTTTTTTCACGTTTTCAGGGTTCCGGTTAGTCCCACAGTAAAAGTTGTTCTGATTCTTAGTGACGAGTTTATTGGCCTCATTTGAGAAATGTCACACAATAGGAATAGGAACCACGTGTGTAGTTTAAAATTATTGTTGATCATTATAATTACGTGTCGGGGACGCTGTATCACCGCGGCACCGTATAGTATTTGTTAAGTAATATCTATTTACTAATCATAATAAATTTTGTATACCTATCGGTCCATCGACTAATTAATAATTTGACGACGGCAATAATTTGAAACTGTTATTATTACTGATTTACTGCTATGATCTATGATGTGTATGTGGTTTCATTTATAGGTTTTAAAAATGTTTAAGTTTTTATTCAAATAGTAACGAATCAGTCTTCATTATTATGAAGACTGATTCGTTACTATTTGAATAAAAACTTAAACACTTAGGCTAAGAACTCACGGAGCGATTTTCGCCCGCGTCCGCTGCGGTTGCGGGCCCGCAGCTTCTGTAGAATGCAAATGTTTATATAAAAAATTAAAGCACATTTCACGACGCGTTTTACGCCCGCGGTGTACGCGGTTGTATGCGGCTCCCGCTGTACCGGCGGGCAACTAGTAGAATCGCGCGGGCCGCGGTTACCCGCAGCCTCCATAACGATAATCCATAACGATCTCTGTCCTTAATCAGTGGATGCACCCAGAACCTTTTGGGCCTTCTTTTTTTAATTCTTCTGTGAAGTAAGTATAACGCAACGGCTCGTTTCTGGTGTGTGTCCATGGCGGTCTGGACCTCAACTGATCGTTAACCGCCCGTCTTGCAATCTTGCGATCATCGCCCGCCACGTTTGCGGGCGATGATCGCAACCGCGGCGGCCGCGTAACCGCGCGAATAAGCGGTCTCGTGAGTTTTGAAATAAAACCGCAGATCCACGACCGCGGCGGTTGCGGGCGAAAATCGCTCCGTGAGTTCTTAGCCTTAGGCGTGCAAAGCTATTGCTTTGCACGCCTAGCCTACTCATATTTTTTTAGTATAGGTATTGGAGGTGTCATTAGGAATGTCCTATAATTATGTATAATAATGATGACCCACAAACTAAACTAAAATTAAATAAATGCTAGTATGGTGGTTTCCAACTATTTTTGATTTTTTTTTATGTGCAGGTACCCCTATGTTCAAAATAAAAATTCTGTAAGCGCATCCTCGCGTAAATGTTAATTTTTAGGGAGTGACTCCTCAGCCGGCGCCGTGTCCCGAGTTGGCTGCCGGCGAAGGGGTTGACGGGGGCTTCAGTGAGCGAGCAAAGAGAGCGAAGGAAGCCCCCGTTAACCCCTTCGTGCTGCCCGGCCTAAAACTTTGTTTTGCGGACCATCCCATATCTGCAAAAAAAAATTCAAGGTCAAAGTTCGCAAGTATGGGTTTTTTACATTTTTCAGCCAAACGGTAAGTTTTATCATAAAAATAAATGGGACAAAGTTATAGACCATACAATTATTATTAGGTAGGTACTTACTCATAGGTATAACATTTTCTTACACTGTTTTTCTATAGAATTTCCATTTCTAAAATACTATTGCTATGCTACCTAGGTATTTAAAAAGTTGAATAAATTATTTTCCATAAGCACTTGAATTTTTTTTTGCAGATCGATGAGGACTTTTCACATTTCATTTTTAATGGTGTTCCTAACATTCGTACCAATTTTCAGCTCTATGCGAAATTATTGTAAGCATGTATACCCCTATTTTTTGAGCCGATGTGTGTGACCGGACCACGGAATAAAGAACAAGATGGAAGTAGTAAGTGGGCGTGGTCCCTATCACCACTGATGAGTACTGAGAGACATATGTACCGTTTGAGTGAGCGCAGTCGCGATGACAGATATTTATCGTGAACATATGCGTCACTACCGTTAAAAAATCATAAAAAAATACTAAAATGCCCTAATGTTCCATATTAGAGTGTAAAAATCATAGCCACGGTAAAAATCTAACTCATGGAGGAATTTCGTACCATCGTTATGTTATATTTTCAGTTTTAATTCATAAAATACATTTTATTTTCTTTCTGTCAAATATAGTACAAGAATGACAATAAAGAGTGATCCTTATTTTCATCTAAAATACGGATAATTTTCCTTTACTGGTTATCAATACGGTATTTGCCTCATTTTGGGAAATGGTTTATAATAATCTTCATTATATTAAAAGCACACTACATTGATATTTCAGGGAGATCTACTGTATTTATCAATAAAAATCAGTGATAAAGTATAAATTTCCAAAACCGCTCCAAAAACGCTGTTTCTGACGGAAGTGACGTAACACGCTAGTAATAGTAAACGAGCTTTGTCTAGGGATGCAGGAAGTGCCAAAAAGTATCGATATATATCGTATCGATATTTAAAAAAAATATCAATATCGGTTCCGATATATCGAAAAAAAAATATCAAGTATCGAAAACGTATCAAAAACGATATATTTTCAGTAGCAAGACCATAGTCACCATTGATTAAAATGTCACAGTTTTTAGATTTAAGTGTTAAAGTAATGTCAGGGACACTAATGCGCCTGCCACACACTCGACGAATGGCATGGGAAGTAGCGAGGAAAGGAGGCAGAGACATAGTGTGGCAACTTTACTCGTCATGCCACACGTCATGCTCCTCGTCCTCTCTCTCTCTCTCTCGTCTCGTCCGGCAGAGAGGGCAACATCGCGGCAAAGCACGGCAGCGCGAGGAGCATAGCGATGAGCAGCGCAAGGAGCATAGTCTGGCAGGCGCATAAAAGTTGAGAATGAAAATAGGTGCTGAAAGAACACTGTCTTCTAACATCGTTAAAAATTCAGATCATAGAAACAAGGAGATATGGCATCATAGCAAATTAGTACGGGAACAACTGTCGCCACTTTTAGTACATTTTTCAACACAATTACAAGCGCTACTTGTTAGTAAAAAGATCTCCCACACATTAAAAATTCCGCACACCCTCAATCTAACACTGTTAATCGTCACTCAACACTAGCACTAAAGACTAAACTAAAACACTGTATTTATATCATCGATCGTGTTCGGTTCGTCGCCAGCGTGTACTTTTGTACTACGCTTAAAATGACCAAACTTAAGTAAGTACCTACCTATCAAACTCAATAGCGCCTTGGCACATCTCCCTTGTTTCTATGATCTACGGTTAGAAACGTTGCAACTTAATGAAATTCAGCGCCGAAAGGAATAATTAGTGAAACGCACACTACATACTTTTATGAATAGTAATAATACTGACAGAATTATTGAAATAAACTTGTAAAAGCAAACACAATAGAATTTCGTAAAGTACTAATATTTTTTGAAAATTTCACCGATATATCGATATATCGATATTTTTTTTTCGATATATCGAAACCGATATTGATATTTTTTTTTATATCGATACATTTTGGCACTTCTTGCATCCCTAGCTTATGCTTACTCCAGTGTTGCCAAGCTAGATTTTCATTTTACCCCAATGCCTGATTAATTTTACTCTAAAATCATAACTATTTATACAAAAATACCTGGCTAAAGTTTTGGTTTTAGATATACAATAAAACAAGTTCTTTCTTAATCAATGGTCATGTTTCACAATAAAAATATGCTGAATTTGTTTAACTCAAATTCATTTCAAATACTTAGGTACCTACATGTATTTCTTACCAAAAAGCCCATAAACTTTAGTGATCATAACAACAATACGAAATCTAACCTTAAAATTTTGGAAGTGACTCCGCGACCGCGTGTCCTGAATTTTCAGCCGGCACCGGTTGCTAAATTGGCAGCGGGCGCTGACTTTGGAAAAAAAAGCGGGAAAAGGAGTTGGCAATTTGGCATAATTAAAGAAACATTTCATGTTTCATTTGAGTAACACACCTAATTAGGGTCCAAGAGCGAGCGAAGCGAGCTCGGGAACTTGGACACCCCGACACAGACAGGTTAGGTTCGAAGGGGTTAACGGGGGCTTCAGTGAGCGAGCGAACGAAGCCCCCGTCAACCCATTCGTGTTAGGTTACTTTTAACCTTGCAGATAGAAATAGGCGCTCCGCGTACCGGGGCTCCGTCGACCACCTCCCTCCCCCTTGTAAGTCCAAAAAAGTTGTATTTTGTTTTACATTGACACAAATTTAAAGTCAATCTAAGGTATTTAATTCAACTTAAAACACGGCAACATTAATCTGCTGCTACGGTAGTTTGCAATTATTTTCGTCTGGTATCACTGCTACTCCAAGGCTACTCCGGTTCCTAACGGCATTATTTTTGGGAGCCTAGTCGGCGCCGGCTGCGGAGGCGCTCCCTAAAATTTTACCCTCAAATTTACCCTGAAGAATTCTTTACCCTAAAAATAAGTTGGCAACACTGGCTTACTAGCGTGTGACGTCACTAGAGTGCAACAGGCCGTTCTTGTCACAGCTACAATAATAAAAAATATTGCATTTTATTTTCGTGTAATTTGTAAAAAATATACATATTTTTGTTGAAAATCAAGTGAAATAAGTTTATTTACGCTATGAACTGATAGGATGACCACAATCTGTAGCATATTTTCAATGTTGTCAAGAACCGAATTGTTCTAGAATGTTTGATTACGAAATCAGACTTTTCCTGCTATTCAATTAGTGCATCCAATAGGTATCGATAAAAATGTATCGACCATTTTTATAAAATATTTTTTCGGTAGGTAAACTACGAAATGAGCTCCGATGCTAATCGAAGTTAGTAATCTTCTATGTGCCTATAATAGTATCTATAAAATGAAGTTTCTCGCTGCGTCTATCTGTGCACATTCATTTACTGCAGGAATTTTCATTCTGTTCTCATCAATGGAATCCCATCTTATCAATTTCTTGAGAAAGGTTTGGTGTGAGATACGTTATTCATATCACCCCGTGTGAAGCTGCACCCTAATTGCGTAACTTAATTGCTATCACCATGGCATTGTTTTTGACATTCATTACGCCGTATGTTTGTTAATCCGAGCTCCCGTAACTAGCTCAATGCCGTAATGGATGTTGTTGAACTGTCAATATGAAAGCCATGGCGAAAAAAATTGAATTATACAATTAGGCCGCTGGTTGCGAGTATGTTTTTAGATGAGATACCATAGTCTAATTTAAATCAATATCACAGCAACAATAGAAAACTTGACAGTTTCCGTTTTCCAAAATATCCATCTAATGAAAGAAAAGTGGATCAACGCATCCAGAAAATTCAATTGGTTCCCCGCTAATACAAGAGGTACGATCTGCATGCTAGATTTTATGGCAGATGATTTTATTATAAAAAAAAGTAATAGGTAATAAATATATTATAGCTACAACTGCCGTGCTTACAATAATCGCAGTAAGTCAAATTATTTTTATACAGAAATGAAGATGTTCTCAACATTTCAATTATGTATTTAATTCTGCGATTATCTTAAGCACGACAGACAAGTTGTCTGGTAATTCCTCAGATCATAAAAACAAGGGAGATGTGCCAAAACACTATTGAGCCAAGATCCTTGATCAATTTTATCAATGATATAAATACAGTGTTTTAGTTTAGTGTGAGTGATGGAGGCTAATGACAGTGTTACATTGAGGGTATGCGGAATTTTTAATGTGTGGGAGATCTCTATATATATTCACAAAAGAGCGTTTGTAATACTTATGCTAGTTGTAGTACATTTCATTGAAAAAATAGGTACCTTATTGTTATAGTTTTTGCTCTATTCTAGCAATATATTTCAGAATTTATTCATAAAACAACACGAATATTTTAGAAATTAATCCAATATCGCGAAAACACTAGTCGCCATGTTATTTAGGCCGCGGCCGCACTGGTACGGCGACAGCGACGCGACGGCGATTTCGTGAACAAATAAATGTCGCTTGTCGTTTCTGCAGTGCGGCCACCGACATAATGTTTAATACTTATGAGTTTGTTTTCACAAAATCGCTGTCCCGTCGCTGTCACCGTACCAGTGCTGAGTGCAGCCGCGGCCTTAGAACCTGTGTCACTACACTCTCTACTATAGTAAACAGTCAGTTTTTCTCGGTTTTTCTTATAGAGAATCCGCGAGCTAATGAATATTGTGACGTCACTTACGTCACATAAACAGACAACATGGCGGTACAGCGTTCTCGTGCGTTCCTAAATAACCAATTTTTAGAGTATTATTTTATAGCTTTTTACGACTTTGTAAAATAAATCAACAATTGTTATGAATAGTTCATTAAACACTTTTATATGTATTAATGTAAGTACCTTTAATCATTTCTTTTAGTTTTCGGTCACAGCGTAACATCTACTCCCTTTTTCTAAAAGCGCGGCAACTGCCTGTTCTGTCACTGTCAAATGTCAAGTCACTTGACATTTGTAAAATCCTTTGAAAAACCATCCGTCCCAAAAATGCCCATAACATTAGAAAGAAAGCTTTCTAAATATAATGTTATGAACATTTCTAAAAAATATCCCTTTTCAAGCGTTCTTCACATCATTCAATTAATCACAACAATATAACGACCTTTTTTTGGATTTAAACATACTCCAAAACAATCAAGTACCTACCTCTACTCGACACTAGACGGCATTTATTATCGATAAGTATAGTAGGTATGATATACCCCATCACTATTACCCGCATGCGTCACTATAAACTATAAAGTACAGTAATTGTTCATTCAAAAAAGTTGTAAATTTTTACGAAACTTTATGAGCGGACTTAAACGTCAAGTCGACGTTTCAGTCCGCTCATAAAGTTTCGTAAAAATTTACAACTTTTTCGAAAGAACAATTACTGTACTTTATAGTTTACAGTGACGCGCTACTATTGACAATAAAGTGCAGCAATTGTTCTTTCAAAAGTAGTTGTCAATTTTTACAAAACTTTATGAGCGGACAAACTTCAAACCGGCCATCATAGCTTGCCGCTGGTTTAGGCCATTCAAATTCTACTCATATTACAACAACTACAGAGTTCTAATTTGAAAATAAAAATAATAAACGCCATCTAGCGTCCAATAGCGGTACATAATCGTGTTGGAATATATTTTAATCCAAAACGAAAAAGGTCGTTAATCTGTCATTATTAATTTTTGAATTTGAAATTAATGGAATGCTATTAAGGTTTAATTTGATGCAAATAATGTTGTGTATAAGTCTTGTCGTAATTGTTGTTTTTAGCCAATCATAATACAGAAATTATAGTGTGTGTCAACTGTGAATATGTGAGTTTGGCGACACTGGTATTCATAGAAAATTGGCCTCATACTCCTTCTACTGTTTTTACTGTTCTGTGGACCGGACTATATTATTGTAATAATATACCTACCTAAGTTTAATAAATATAATATTATGTAGTTTTGTAGTGTTTCATTAATACCTATATTTTTATTTTATTTATTTAATTCAGACTATATAATTAACTTCAAAACTACAGCACATGTAAAGACGGCGCCGTGTGTCGCGCGGTGTCACGGGTATCCGGCCTCGGAATCGTCGGAACACTACACCTCTCGGCCAAAATTCTTCCTTCGTGAAGGTCGACAGCTGTTCAGTTGGCACCCACACCACAAACGAATTGAAATTCACGCTGTGGCGAGCCTCAGAGTGATCTTGGTCTTGATGCTGATATACTTTACAATCTCCGCGACCTTTCAACCGGGACACGTACAGTGGCGTCACTGTACAGTGGTGTATTGCCGCACTGCTGTAACGCCCGGCCCTCACACGCCAGGCGTGTATTGACGCCCTGCTGTAACGCCCGGTCCTCACACGCCAGGCGTGTATTGCCGCCCTGCTGTAACGCCCGGTCCTCACACGCCAGGCGTGTATTGCCGCCCTGCTGTAACGCCCGGCCCTTACACGCCAGGCGTGTATTGCCGCCCTGCTGTAACGCCCGGCCCTCACACGCCAGGCGTGTATTGCCGCACTGCTGTAACGCCCGGCCCTCACACGCCAGGCGTGTATTGCCGCCCTGCTGTAACGCCCGGCCCTCACACGCCAGGCGTGTATTGCCGCACTGCTGTGCCACCCGGCCCTCACACGCCAGGCGTGTATTGCCGCACTGCTGTGCCACCTGGCCCTCACACGCCAGGCGTGTATTGCCGCGCCAAACACCGCGTGCGTGACCAGCCGTATCGTGGCCTAGTGTAAATGCGAATGTGCGAATGTTACTCAGCAGTGAATGTGTTAATTAAAAAGCACCTAATGATAATTTGTTTGTTCGGAAGGAAATGCTTACTGAAAGGGCTAAGCCCTTTGTGGCAGAGCACCTACCTCCTGACGGGACGCCCTGTCGTCTGGCATGCCGCTGAACTGGGAACCGCGGCCACGGTCAGTCAATTGTATTATTTAGGTATATCACCATTTCTCATCTAACCTACGAGTATCTACTTTATGATCCATTCCGTACTCGTAGTTGTGCCTTACTTACATCGAGTTTCCTCCTACGCTTATGTTCGTCGCATACGCAAATCGATCGACCATTAGCGAGAATGACAGGCACCGCCGTGGACTACATCGCAATACAATTCAACTTCAGAAGTCATCTTGCTGGTTCGATTCCTGCGCGGAACAAATCCTTGCGTTGCCTACAGACTGGTCATGTTTGTGTAAGAGACGGAGCCTTATTATGGGAATAAATATCACCAGATTTGAACACCATCGTACAGAGACAGATAAAGATCTTGAGCAATAGCGGTGTAATGGGGGAATGTTTGCGCACATACGCTTTCATGTAATGTAAAAAATCGTCTATTTCGCATTGGTCACTTCAAGATATTTGCCGGTCATCTCCTGAATCTCACGGTTTTAAAAAACCGGACAAGTGCAAGTATGCCTCGCGCCCTAAGGGTTCCGACATATGATCATAGATGGCGCTACTGCATACTTCCAATGGCGCCATCTATGAGCAGATGGCTCCACTTATGGTCCGGTGACGGACGGCGGACAACAAAGTGATCCTATAAGGGTTCCGTTTTTCCTTTTGAGGTACGGAACCCTAAAAATGGTGATATTTTTTAAAACTCGTATTGTCAGTCAAGGGTTTCTTTCTGTAACTGTAGTACAAAATAACTTGTACGGTTGACCGCACGTTTGTGGTATCATAACCAGTATAAGCTGGCCTCATAATCTATTGAAACTTCTTTCTACGCAAGGCCAGCTCAAAGTCTAAAGCCGCGTCTCCTGCGCCCTCTTTTCGTGTTCAGGAGACGCGGCTTTAGATTTTGAGCTGGCCGACCGGCCACCGACGTGCGGTCGGCTGTACATTTTATGGTTTTTCAACAGGTCTTAGACTATATGCGTGAGAGAAGGAGGGCTGGAGAGCGCAATGCACTATCAAGGATGGTAAGGGGCTTCCGGTCGCGTGTTCATTCGTTTGTGCAGACCGGCATCGAAAACCTGAACGCGCAAAACTGGCCTTTAGACGCATTGAGCGCAAGGTAAGTCGTTCATTTATACAAGATTCCATCGACTTTAATTTATACACTTACATAAATCTACATTAAAATTACAGGAGAACATTATTTCATAAACTTAGGCAAAACTTCATTCATGAATAACTTTTTGAAACCGACCAGGGCCTGCAGTCTCGACATAGATAACGATCGCTATCTATGACAAAATCCATAGAAAAAAAATAGATAGCAACCGATTTCGGTCGTAAAGCGATCGCTATCTATGTCGAGACTGCAGGCCCAGGGTGCGTAGGTATCTGACCACGGTTGCATAGCATGTTCGAGCATTCTCATTTCAGTTTACGAACAAAAAATTTCATTCGTACATAAATTAAAAAATCTTATCGCATTTTATTTAAAAAAAAACTAGTTTCCTTACATGTGATCATTACTAAGCTTAGGTAATGTCTGATGACACTGAATTGATAAATTAGAAGGGCGACACATGAGCTCATCATACCTCACTTCGATTTAAGGCAGGTCAGAGGAAACACCCGGGTGTTTTGGTAAACTGCACCCGATAAACATCCAAATTTTGGGTGTTTATCGTTTACCTACATGAACCATATAGCAATGGTTCAGGTAGGTACTGGCAATCAAGCCTAGCGGCAAATAAAAAAAAAAAAAAATAAACGTTTATTCAGAAAAAACGAGTCACATTTTATAATACATATCTTACAAATGCCCACAATTGGGGCCTCAGCAAACTACTCCAACGCTTCTCCAACGGGGTCTGTCTTTGAGTTCTTTGAATATGAGCAAAGACTTATCAGATCGTACTTCTTAGTCCTCTTGACAGATTAGATAGAAGTCAACGCTATGAATGCGTCAAATGATGACAAATAGTTCAAAATTTTTGTGCGTATTTGTGTAATTATTTTATTTATAAGTAGTTTAAGTACATATTTATAGTGTTGTTTTAAGTTTAAATTAACTATGACTCACAAGCATGGGGAGCATCATCATCATCACCGCCACGACAGAAAGCTGCCTCGGCATGTTAAAGTAGTACTTGGAGGTTTCTCGGGGTATGTTAGAGGATTTCATCATTACCTAGGGCTCTTCCAATTTAAACGTTTGGTGTCGGACTGTTGCGTTGCCGCAGTGTCGTACTGTGCACGGATTGTTGTTTTTTTCTATACAGTTGACACCACGGAATATAAGAAATTCGCTAATAGGTATAACCAGCAGCACCAGCAGTTATGATCACAAACGTCACCTGCGCATTAGCTGATTTTTCGCTCTCTTTGGCGGAATGAAGAAGTCGGAGGACGCCGAGGCTGCCAGCGATTGGTGCGTCAGCCGATGCTCGTCGTCTAATTGGACCATTCTCTATTACGTATTGTCAACTGTCTATTGGGCCGAAAATGTACATGCGCGATCTGTAATCATAATTCCTGCCGGTACCTACTTATACCTATTCTTTGATTTTGTGGTTGATACGTCGAGAGCGCCGTCCTACTGTCGTGTGTGCGCAGTACGCGCATAGCGCGTAGTAGGTACCTACGTGCGTAGCAGCGGAAAATGCTAGTTCTGCTTCCATGCATACACTTCGTTTCTCGTCAATCCCGCCAATCTCGCACGGGATCCCGTTCAATTTATGACCGGGATGAGTACCGCGGCACATTGCATGCGGGGTCCCGGTATTACGAGATGCCGGTATCTCGTATTGCATTCCCTAATTGTAGATACCCTATTATCCCTAGACCCTATTATCATCCAACTTGCAGTATAATAGCGTCGACGCTGTTGCACCCCCTGGACGTGTTCAAAGTGCGTCTGCAGCTATACCCGGAGGCCTGGGGGATGAGCCTGCTCCGGAACATGGTGCGATGCGAGGGCATCCGCGCGCCCTACACAGGGCTCACCGCCAGCATACTGCGACAGACAACCTATACCACTTCCAGACTCGGGACTTATTACTGTCTCTATGAGCATCATAAGAGGTCAGTGGCGTATTTTAAAATATGGCGCGCGCCGTGGGCCTATAGGTTTGCCGCCTCATAAATTAACAGAAATACCGTGGAATGGGGTTACTTTGACTCCTGGGGTAACTTTGATAAAAACTTCGTTTCGTAATAAAATTCAAATTGTACGAAATCTGATCGCATTCTTTCGATTATTTTTTTACGATTAGCGGCTTTGAACGTCACTGTCAACATATGATTAGTCCCAGTGGGTGGATCCGTGCTGATTGACGAAAAATTATGAAAAATAAGTAAGTAATAGTTTTATGCAATTTTAACAGCCTGTGTAACTTCTAAACTACAACTTTAAGTTTCACAAAGACATAAATTGTATGTAATTCATCAGATCAGAAATTTATTGACGTATAACATCGATGTTTATTGCTAATCATAACTTTGACGACCATTGGTTTTTTGGCGGCATATTCTGCACGGGGTGTCATTGATCACCCATGTGGGGTTACTTTGATCATTGATCAATCATCAATTTTTAGTCTTCTTATTAACCAACATGTTTTTTTCTTGTTTTAGTATCGTGTCAAGAATATGTAAAAAGCGTTTAGGCTCCCAAAAATACTGAATCGGTTTTCTACTACTTCAGTTAGCGCCTGCAGGCGCTAACAGAAGAAGAACTAGTTGAAAACCGGTTGACGTTACGTGGAGCATCTGAACAGTATATTTAAATTATATTTTTCGAATATTCCTATTATTTAAAAAAGTCACTTTCGCATAATGTCACTTTTGCAAAAAGTCGCTTTTAGGCTTGAAACTGCGTTACGCGGGTGCGGGCGCGGTCCCATACAAAAGTGCTCCGTCGCGGGGGCCGGCGCGGACATCCGTCGCGGGGCCCGCCAGCGGTGCATGCACGCCGCACGGGGCACGGGCTTGTTCCAGGATATATGTATTGAACTAGCGACACTGCGTAAATAAAATAATTCGGTCTCCGCGACTGCTACCAGCGATGGGGACCGTGGGGATCCCAGAGAGCCCATCCGCGTGTCCACGCGCGTAGGACACGCGGCGAGTGCCCGTCGTGGACGCCCGCTTAACGCAGTTTCAAGCCTTAATCTTTTTATGTTAAACAGAAAGTATAACAATATCCCGAGTTTCTCGGAGAAGCTAGTGATCGGCGTGTACGCGGGGCTGGTGGGCGCCGTCGTGGGCTGTCCCTCAGAGATCGTGCTTGTGCGCATGATGGCGGACGGGCCCGTGGACCCCTACCGGCGGTACAGGGGACTCATCGATGCTTTTTCCAAGTGAGCTTGCAAATAGAGTCTTGCAAAATAGAGTATTACAAATAGAGTATTAGAGTCATGCAAATAGTCTTGCAAATAAAGTCTCCCAAATAGAGTCTTGCAAATACATATTTAAAACTGGAACACCGCAATGCTTTACAGCAAACAGGCAGGGGGGGCCGATACTGATTACCTATAACGTCAAGTTGAATCTACAAGCATTCTCCATAATATGGGGATCATCTCGTACACCTTTCCTCTATCAAGGAAAAGTGTAAACATAGGGAACATTATGTTCCCTAATGTTTTCCTTGCCGGCCCAGGCGCGGTCGCAGTCAACGATTTTGGGGGGGGTCATACCGCAGCCGAAGACTTGGGGGGGGGGGGGGGTCATACCGATTAATACCGACGTGCTATAGGTACCGTGAATTACCGTGTTTGGCGCATTTTTGTACGATTTTGGGAAGTGTCATGACCCCCACGACGCCCCACCTCGGACCGCGCCTGTGCCGGCCCCCCTGCACAAAATACTGACTACGCCCCTGCTATAATAGACAAGTTCTTTCACGAAGAGTTCTACTACCGTTTTAATTTATTGGAATCAAGCTGAATGTCTGAACAATATATATTTTTTTACTGAGTGCCTTTCGTTGCCTTTCAAAGGTTAATAATAAATAACTTAGGTACTGTTTTCTAAAGGATATGTCGGACAGAGGGTGTGAGCACGCTGTGGCGCGGCGCCCTTCTGACGATGTCGCGATCAGTCGTCATCAGTGTCGCTCAAATAGGAACCTATGCCAAGGTCAGTCAATGGTGCTGATTCTGTTGAACATCGCACTAAACTAATTTTAATCACACTATATCTCGTTCTTACAAATATCATTGAAAAAGGACAGAAAATATTTAGAACGGTCAAATTAGTCTACGCCCTTGTCATTTACGGGAAAATAGTCATGACCTTTTGCGATTACGACTAAATTGACATTAAAACTATTCAAGTGGACTAATTTGACAGGATTAAATATCTGCTATCCCTCTCGCATGTTTTTTATTAGAAAGAGACGTATAAGACTAAATTAGTTTAGTTCGCTAACAAGAGAATCGGCACCAATAGCATTCATCACCTTTACTGCTCTGTTATAATAACCTTCCTAAATAGGTGCTTGTGACGATTAGAGTTAGCCAAAGATCATCATCCCTGTAAAAAAACCGGACGAGTGCGAGTGGGACTCGCGATCAGAAGGTTCCGTAGGTACCTACAAGCTCAATTACGTATGTAGATTATATAGGTAAAGTATTCCACTAGAAATGTACAATAGCGCTTTCTATGAGGGAGATCCCGCTGCTACATACTTCTTCTAGTGGCGCCATCTATCAGCGGATACCTCGGACTTGCTACGGACAGACGGACGGCAAAGTGATCCTATAAGGGTTTCGTTTTACCTTTTGAGGAACGGAACCCTAAAAAGTTGGAAACAACAGACTTCTAAACAAATTGGCCTGAAACAATTGATTGGTTTCAGGCTCGAAATTACTTGGCAGAAAGAAAGAGAGCGCAGGGCTTCCTGCTGCACCTGTATACGTCAATGTTGTCCAGTCTGGTCACCGCGGTGGCCACATTACCTTTGGATACATTCAAAACAAGGTAACATCTGGTTATATTCCTACTATCAATTTAGAAGCGCGGATGCCGGCCGTATGGAAGAAGATAGAACTCGATTCCTACCGGCTTCCCATTGAAACACAGTCAGTTGTAAGTTATAATTATAACTTTATAAGTGTTTACTATGAAATAATATCTCTATGTATACTGGGTGTAAGTCTAGTCAGTCGCAATACGAAAAGGGGTCATTGTACTCGTCATTATGAACAACTTTTACTGTTTGACCAACTCTGAAAACGCGAAAAAAAAATCAGCTGTTCCATACATTTGTGTTCACATAACTCAACAAAATGTATGGAACAGCTGATTTTTTTTTCGCAATTGTGATATAGCTCGGGAATCTCCATTACAGGTACCAAGTAACAAGTAATGGGACCCACAAGGATGTATACAACAAGTTTCGACAAGAGACCGGTATGCTGGGACTCTGGCGAGGTTTCACCCCCTATTACGTTAGGTTGACGATACACACATTAGTAACGTTCTATTTATTAGAAATGCTCTATGCACATCGTAATCAGAAAAAGATTCCTAAAACGTAACAAAAGATGTTGAGAAAAAATGTAAAATATTTGAACAAAAATTAATGTTTTGTAAACTCTTGTACCTTTTTGTCAGAATTATTTATATGACAATTTTTGTGATGTATACTGAGTATACTGACTTTGTACTGTTTCGTGGCCCGTTTAAAACAAGATAAACGAAATTATTGACAAAAGAATCTTATAGCCCAAGAGCTGACGACGAATTTGGGAAAGGCATTTAAGGCACTCTTCAATTTGGTATGGTAGTTTGTCTGTAGTAATTTTGACGTGCCAAAATATTTTACCGGCATGTTTTTTTAATACAAGTTTGGGACAGTCTCGCTAAATTTGAAAACCATCGAATTTTTTTAGGAATTTTATTTTGGTGTTGGAAAACGGCTCAAATACCTATAAGATTGTTAAAATTTCGAAGAGAGATGGCTTTTTTTTAATTTGGTGGACCAAATTTTGCGTATATGGTTTTTTAGCGAAAAAACATACGCAAAACGCTCAGCTTGACTACCCTTTGTCTAGTATAGACGGGACTACTGTGCAAAATTGAGAGTGTATCTGCCCAATGTAATGTACTAATATCTACCCAAAATTCTTCAGCAGCAGGCTTCAATTATAAGGTTCGAAATATATCTCCATTTTTGTCTATTTTGTACTGTTTTTGATTGTCATTACGTTTATAATTTGTATACAAAATGTCAATGTTAGTTGAATAATTATGAAAAACTTAGAACTAAGTCGAAGCATCGTTGATTAAATATAACAATTACGATAAAAGCTATAAACCCTCAGTTTCATTTCGGCGTAACTCGTACGATTAGTTGTTGCCGTTTTGACTGACTATCGTGGTTATCAAGTTCAAGAGACATTAAAAAATAAGGGAACCACATAGTTTTCAAATAAGTTAAATGATGTAAGTTACTACAATTTAGACAAATCAACCAATGTGTGGATCAGCCCCAATGTCAATGTATGTTGTCTTTCATCAATGGATTAATGTTCTAATTTTATGAAACAACTATTATTTATACAAAATTACGTACTGGATTAAATACATGAAACTCATAGATACACGTAAAAGACTAGCATCGGGGTAATAAATATCGACGTGGGCCAGTTGTCGGCTAATACCGCACTTGTGGGACTTCAATTAGTCACTATTGACATAGTTCAGAGAGTCACAGCGGTACCGCCCTCTACTCCACACATAGCTAACGCTCCCAGTCTTTTTACATTTACAAAACTAATTTACAGTGGAAATTAATTTGCAAAAAGTTATTAATTTTGTTTTAATTAAAACGAGTTACTTATTTTTTATTATTTAAATAATGTAGTGAAAAAGTAAATGAAGCTGTAAAAGTGATTCCATTTGAGTGAACGCGTAATGAAGATTCCAAGGAGAACGTACTAATACAGTCATTGATGAAACATAAATTAGAGAAGCTAAGATTGTGTATACTAAGGAAATCTGCGAACATGTTCAACTTATACCAGCATATGAAAGCCAATAATGAAGGCAAGGAGCAGAAAGAGCCGGAGACGACGGGCCACGACCGATTCTATCAGGAACGTCCCAGGAGTAGCTATAGGAAGAAGAAACGTCGCGGGGCGTGCAGGAGGGCGCAGTCCGCGGCTGAGCTAAACCCTGAGTCGATCGCTGCAGCCAATAAACGAAATGCATTCCGAATACGATCTGTGTCTACTGATAGAGAGGACAGCGAAGGTGAGTCCACATACAATTTTGATAGCTGATGATTTCTGGTTCTGAATTGAAATGAAATAAATTTTATGGATAGTGCAATGGCTTGTAATCAGATTTACTACTATCTATTCGAGTTTCACTTTAATGTTGCTTGCTATACTTTTTCAAATAACTGTTTATTCGAGTTAAATTTCAATGTTGCTTGCTATTATTTTTCTTAACTTTCTTCTTCAAAACTCCCTTCTTCTCTTCGGCGTACGATGGTCTTTTTATATTCAACCGCATGCAATGTATGCATTTTATTTTCGTTTTCGCTAACGCAAGAGACTGGGAGGCAAGACGATGGCGAAGGATCATCGTGCGCTTGTAGTTCAAGTACTGCTTTTATTTTCTTCTTATAATAAGTATTTTAAAAGTTATTTAGGAGTTTAATATTAATCGTAATGAGTGTTTTTGTGAACCTAGCTCTTGTGCTATAAAGTAAACAGAAAATTAAATAATTACAGTCCGGCCGCTGCCGCTGAGTGATTACGTTCCTGACACTTGATTAATTTAGCACCAAACCATTTTAGTTTACTGTAGGATGATGTTATAATAAGAATTTTAGTTAAATTAAGTAGTATCAATATCTAGTAGGTAAATATAGATAGACGATAAAAATATTTTTAATCGTAAAATATTTTTCACTTCAAAGTTTCGTCGCCCAATCACGAACTGTTAGGAACGCATTCTCCCAGCGGCCGGACTGCAATCGTAATAAAAATGGGTATTTTGTGAACCTAGCTCCTGTGCTATAAAGTTAACAGAAAATTAAATACCTAGTAATGTCAAGATAAATTGTAATGTTTTTCAATATTTTAAAAATAATGATAATTATTTATTTTTTAATAATAATTATTAAATGATTTAATGAAATATTTTAGAAGAGAGCTCTGAGCGCGCCCCCCTCGTGGCTCAGAAGATAGACTCCCTGGCTAAGCTGTTGTTCAACAAGTCGCTCATGGGCACCAGCTCGGGGAAGTCTTCGCCCTTGGAACCGCCTGCGTCACCAAGGTGAAGTATTTTTTTAATATCTATAAAATATGAAAATGATCTAATGTTCGTTTCTTCGTCTCTTATGCGTTCGCGCATAGTTCATCCGATTGACTTGAAACTTTGTACAGATGTGCTTACGCTATGGAAGCTTTAAAAAAGAGGCATTGCAAATTGTAATTGTGTGTTTAATATTGTTGTTACGCCGTTATTATAAGCAAACTTTTGTTGTTTAGAGTCGGTGACCGTTCTATGGAGAGTTCTGCTGCGCTGGCCATCTGCACGGAATACTTGTCACAGTCATCCAGGTACGTTTGTGTAAAAATGAACGTAGCCATAAGCTAATAATGTATCACTTGTGTCTAGTAGTAGAGAACGCAACATTTATAGTTCCTGTAGAAACACTGCTGCCAAAGTGACACAGCAGCACTTATCATTGACTTAGCCGTTTGATCAGATAAAATCAAAATTCAATGTGCCGTCCAGTGTCTGAACTATTATTGCAAATTATTCTCTCCGATGCCTGCTCATGCCCCAACTGAATTCCAAAAGTGTACCAACCACACAAATCTACACGAGCTATCAATAGGTTATGGGCCCAGACATTGCTTACGGCATAACGATCGTTGTTGCGAATAGTACCATAAAATGGGATGAATAGAGATTGAGAGGTGAACAGGGATAAAACCAGGAAAATATTTCGACGCTCAATATTAATACTAAATTCTTCAATTTTTTTGTGGTGCAATAGTAGAATGTTGAAAGTAACTGGCAACACTAAAAAAAAAAAAAAACAACTAGCATAAACTACGAAACATGGAAGACGTTTTTTACGAAAATTATTATATGTTTATTAGAATCTGCATAGGTATCCTAAAATCAAGAGTATTAGAACATTTAGAAGTTATATTCACATTCAACGATCGTGTTAGGTTGGATTTCTTGGGGAACGCCAAAGCTATCGCTACGATCAAGTTAGTAGGTAGCGAAACGACGCGTGGGGCTCCGTCGACGGCCGGTGAAGGTCAAAAAACAAAAGGGGAACGGCGTGCGTGAGACTGGTAAAGGTAATCCTCTGCTGCGGTCGAGTAGCAATACAACGGGTGGGACTCCGTTGGCGGCCGGTGAAGGTCAAGAAAAACAGTCGGCGCGCGCCACGTGGGTGAAACCGGTAAAGGTACTCATTATACTCTTTGGTTGCGGTAAAGCAATATTACGATGATGGATTTTGTCGGAAATATGACCAACGGATTAGGCGGCCAGCAGCTAGAAGGTGTAGAAAATTGAACTACATGGTCGTTCAAAATAAAGGCCATCCTTAGGGCGGCTGATCTCTTTAGTGTCGTGGAAGGCACACAGGTGGAAAACGAAGAGCGCGAGAAATGGATACAGAAAGATGCAAAAGCGCAAGGTGTGCTGGTTACACGCATATCCGAGAAGGTTATACCTCAAATATTAAGCTGCAAAACAGCAAAAGAAATCTGGGATAAACTACACACAATATATGAACAACGTGGGGAGTTGTCGGTGCACATACTCCAACAGAAATTCTTTTCAATGAAATTTGAAGACAAAGAAACTGTATCACAGTTTTTAGGGCGGTTCGAGAGTCTCCTAAGTAAACTGAAAAATCTGAAAGCTGAAATGAGTCAAACCATGGCCATCACAAAGATAACTTCATCGCTACCATCGCAATATCAACACTTCGTGTCAGCGTGGGAATCCGTACCAGCAGAAAAGCGGACTATGGAGGAGCTAGCAGCGAGGTTACTGATTGAGGAACAGCGTGCTACTTCCAAACATGGAGAAGAAGAGTTGGCTGCATTGGTATCCAAGTCTACAAGAAAGTGCTTTCGGTGTGGCAAAATAGGACACCTGAAAAAGGATTGCAAACTAAATAAAAGAGGTAATTGTTGTAATTATTGTAAGAAAAATAATCATAAAAGTATAGATTGTTGGTTTAAGAATAATAAAAATAATAATAGGAAAGATAATGTAAACAAAAGCCAAAGCAATGCATTCTCTGTGTCTGTGCTATCATCAGTGTTTTATAGTCAGTTAGAAAGTAATCATTGTTGGATAATGGACAGTGGAGCATCAGAGCACATGTGTCATGATATTAGCATATTTACAAAATATAAAAAGTTAGAATGTCCTAGGTCTATTGTTATTGGTGATGGTAAAGTCATACAAGCCATAGGCATTGGTATTATTTCCTTGGAAGCATATACAGGTAAAGAATGGATAAATACGACATTAAATAATGTTTTACATGTTCCTAATATTAAAATGAATTTATTTTCAGCGAGCTCAACAGCAGATAGAGGTTATGTTATGACAATAAATAATAAGTGGTGTTATTTCACTAGAAAAGATAATAAAAGTATTTGTGCATTAGCATATCGTAAAAATAACTTGTTTCATATGAAATTTAGGTTCAATAAAGTTGAAAATGCTTGTGTAGGCAAATCAAGTGAAAATCTATCTGAATGGCATGAGAAAATGTGTCATCAGGACATAGAACAGGTAAAAAAGATGCTGAGTAAATGTAACATAGATTTCAGTGTAAGTAAACAAGAGGAAGTAACATGTGAGCCATGTCTTCTTGGTAAGTTGCATAAAAAACCATTTACATTAAGTGTAAATAGGGCAGAACGGCCCGGTCAATGTTTACACATGGATTTATGCGGAGCTATGGAAACAACCTCATTAGGTGGTGCCAGGTATTATTTACTTATAAAGGATGACTACTCAAAATATAGAAAAGCTTATTTTCTGAAAAACAAATGTGAAACAGTGGATAAAATAAAAACTTTTTTGAATTTTGTTATTAAAAATCTAGAATATAAAGTTGAAATATTAAGATCAGATTGCGGTTCAGAATTTATGAATAAAGAAATGAAGCATTTCTTAGATCATTCAGGTATTGTTCACCAAAGTAGTGTCCCGTACACACCCCAACAAAATGGGTGCATAGAACGTGAAATGCGTACAATAACTGAAGCAGCTAGAACAATATTATTATCGAGTAAGTTGAACAAGTCTTTGTGGGCTGAAGCAGTTAATACAGCTGTATACGTTATCAACAGAACTGGTAAAAGTAGAATTAAAAATGTAACCCCATATGAGCTCTGGTATAAAAAGGGATCATATGATATAAACAATTTAAAAGTGTTCGGATCTAAAGTAGGTGTACATGTTCCAGATCAAAATCGTAAAAAATGGGATAGTAAAGCTGAAATAGGATATTTTGTAGGTTATAGTGAAACAACAAAAGGTTTTAGAATTTATTTTCCCCATAAAAATGATGTTTTGATAAAAAGAGAGGTAACCTTCCTGAAAGGCAATTCTAGTAATCAGAAAATAGGTAATACTTGTCAAGATCAGAGTAATATAACTCCATTTATGGAAATAGATAATAAAGAACAAGAAGATGAAATAAGAGAAGAATATCACAGTTTCTATGAAGAAGATGAAGAAGAAAGAACACAGTCAGAAGAAGAAGACGAAAGAAGAACACAGTCAAGAAGATTATCTGCAGAAGAGTCAGAAGAAGACGAAAGAAGAACGCAATTAAGAAGATTGTCTGCAGAAGAGTCAGAAGAAGATGAAAGAACACAGTTAAGAAGGTTACCTGTCGAGTCGGAAGAAGAAGAAGAAGAAGAGACTCAAGAATTAACGCGTTCAAGAAGAGGCAGAGAAATAAAGAAACCATTGAGGCTAGAGGATTATGATACGAATTTTCTATCCATTGAAACAGAACCAGTATCTCTAGAAGAAGCACTCAACTCTGAAGAAAAAGAAGAGTGGAAGAATGCTATGCAGACTGAGCTAGATACTCTGAAAGAAAATAACACATGGACAGAAGTAAATAGTGTTCCAGAAGGAAATAAAGCAATTTCTAGTAAATGGGTTTTCAAAGTTAAACAATTAGGTAGTAAAAAGGTATATAAAGCTAGATTAGTAGCAAGAGGTTTTGAACAGTCAGATTGTGATTTAGAAGTGTACTCTCCTGTGGCTAAATTGCCAACGTTTAGAGTTTTTATAGCAGTTGCAAATAAACTACAACTCCCAGTCCATCAGATGGACGTTGTAGGAGCTTTCCTACACGGTGACATAGATGAAGATGTATACCTAAAATTACCAAGCGGTGAAACCTGTAAATTAAATAAATCATTATACGGTCTGAAAAAGTCTCCAAAATACTGGAATATAAAGTTTGATGAGTTCATGACAAAAGAAAACTTTAGTAAATCTAAAAATGATCATTGTTTATATTTTAGGAAGGTAAATGGAAGTAAACTATATGTTTTGCTATTTGTTGATGATATCCTTATGATGTGTTCTGAAAACAAGGTTTTGGAAGATTTTAAAAGAGAGCTAGGCAAAAACTTTAAAATGAAAGACTTAGGTTTAGCAAAATGTTACTTGGGTATTGATATTGAACAAAAGAAAGGTACAACGGTAATTAGTCAGAAAACATATCTAACTAAAGTTTTAGAACATTATAATATGTCGAATTGCAAACCAGTCTCTACTCCGATAGACCAAGGTTATAAGTTTGAAATATTAAAAAGAGAAAAATCTGAAAGTCCAGAAATTGAGAAAAAGTGTAGACAACTTGTAGGTAGTTTAATGTATGCAGTTTGTGGTACAAGACCAGATCTATGTGTATCAGTTTGTTTTCTCAGTAGATACCAACACTGTGCTAGTGTTATGTTGTACAAGGCATTAAAACGTATTCTACGGTATATAAAAGGTACATTAAATTACTCATTGGTGTACAATAGCACGAGCACAGAATTGCAAGGTTTTGTCGATGCAGATTGGGCAAGTGACACCCAAGATAGGAAATCAACCACTGGTTATTTCTTTAAAATATTTGATTGTACTATAATATGGTGTTGTAAAAAACAACTTAGCGTGTCATTATCCTCCACTGAGTCAGAATATATTGCATTAAGCATGGCCATTACAGAAGCATGTTGGTTGAAAAACTTGCTGTGTGACTTTGATATTATCAATAATGAAGTGACACTGTATGAAGATAATCAGTCGGTAATAAAACTAGTTTATAATAATGAAAATAACAAAAGATTAAAGCATTTGGATATTAGGTATCACTTCATTATGGATAAAGTAAAGGAAAAATGTATGTCGGTGAAATATATTAACACACAAGATAATTTAGCTGATTTATTAACTAAGCCATTGGGCAAAACTTTATTTGAAAAATTTGTTAAGTTAATTTTTTAAGAATCTCTTACTTATACCTACTTTGTAATGGTTGGTCATGCATTGATAAAGTCAAGTTGTGTTGGAAAAGTACATAAGTGTATATTTAAAAGTATTTCAAGTTAAAATGCATTACTAGCCAAAATTTTAGAACTCATATTATTTAATTCAGTTTGAAACATACAAAATGTTAGAAGTTAGTTAAGTTAGAAGTTAAAAAGTTAGAAGATAAGAATTTGTTAATTATGGGATGTTAGTTATCTGAGACAACATAGGAAATAAGTTGAAATAAAACGAAATTATGTAAAATAGCAGTTCAATTTATTGTTGTTTTATTAATAACAGGAAAATAAATGTTGAGGGAGGGTGTAAAAATGAACGTAGCCATAAGCTAATAATGTATCACTTGTGTCTAGTAGTAGAGAACGCAACATTTATAGTTCCTGTAGAAACACTGCTGCCAAAGTGACACAGCAGCACTTATCATTGACTTAGCCGTTTGATCAGATAAAATCAAAATTCAATGTGCCGTCCAGTGTCTGAACTATTATTGCAAATTATTCTCTCCGATGCCTGCTCATGCCCCAACTGAATTCCAAAAGTGTACCAACCACACAAATCTACACGAGCTATCAATAGTTTGTACCATTACCATCAAATGCAACCACTGTGATGAACACACATAAAGGTCGATTTAAACCAAACGAACAAAGAGCTAGAGTAGGCTATGAGGATTCTTTCTCGATCTTTTAGTGTAAAAGAAAGCTCGTTTTTAGCGTTTACACCAAAATATCAACGAAGCAAGAACTAGAATAAAATTCTTGCACAATAGAACAACGAAAAAATGGTCTACGTCTGTTTACACTAAAAGAATTTGATAGAGTGGGGATAGAATGAGCATTCGCTCGTCTGGTGTAAATCGGCCTTAACAAAGGGCAGGGTTTCTTAACCTTTCATAAAGAGAAAAAACATTTCTAGCCTGTTTGAAGAACTCCTTTTTTTAAAGAAACAATTGCAGTACAGCAGGTGAATTCGTTAGGGTGTATGTGTAGGTATTCTAGAGAAATTTTGCAGGGTTTGGGAGAACTTATAACCAATACCATATTTACAGATACGATTTACTGTCTGCCCTGGCCCCGATTGGCTCCCGTCAAAACAAACACTGGTTTGCTATCCACGACAACTCCATCAAAACCGACAGACTTCTGACGTTGGTGAGCTGTTAGATTCTACTCAATCGTTACATGGTTTTTAATTATTATCTCGAAACGTTTCACGCACAAATTATACACAATACCCGTCAGTAAATATCGAAAGGTAATCGGCTAGCTTCGACTTTGTAAAGCGTCCTATCCGTTACTCATACATAAGTCATAAGTGTCATTTTGATGGCTTTTTTTTTGATGGCTGCTCGTCCGATCGAAAGGCAATTAATGCCGGTGTCCCTCAGGGGTCAGTGCTCTCTGCGACACTTTTTCTGCTGCATATCAACGATCTGCTAAAACCCGGAACGTTTGGGTATGCTGACGACAGCACTGTTGTAGAGAGTTACATAGCCAATGCACGGACCACTGGACCACAAATCCAGTCTCTGAGAGAGGCCATGGTCGAGCGCATGAATTTGGCCCTTAAGGCAGTCTCCAATTGGGGCGATGCCAACCTGGTCAAGTTCAATGCAGCTAAGACCCAGGCGTGTCTGTTCTCTGCCAAAAGGAGGCCATTCCAGCTGGCTCCTACTTTTCGAGATGTGTCTATACCGATAACTGACCATCTTGAGCTCTTGGGCGTTACTCTGACGTCTACCCTCAACTTTGGTTCCTATATTGAGTCCAAAGCTCAATTGGCAGCTAAAAAGCTGAGTATACTCTCGAAGGTGCGGCGGTACTTCACGTCGGAACAATTGCTTCGACTGTACCAAGCACAGGTTCGTTCGTGCATGGAATACTGCTCGCACCTTTGGGATGGCTCAGCCAAGTACCAACTTGAGGCGTTGGAGTCCATTGAAAAGCGTGCCAAGAAGCTCATTAGCAACGACTCCCTTGTAGAGACTAAGCTCCAAAATCTTGAGCATAGGCGCAAGGTTGCTAGTCTATCGGTTTTTTATCGGATACATTTCGGAGAGTGTGCTACAGATCTGCATGATCTAATTCCCTCCTGCCCTTTTTTCTATCGGACAGCCAGAAGCACGAAAAAGCGCCATCGGTTCATGGTTGATGTACCAAAAACCCGAACGAAGCGCTTTGATTCCACTTTCATTGTGAAAACCGCAAAACAATGGAATTCGCTGCCCGAGTGGGTGTTCCCCGACAGTTACAATCTGGGTATCTTCAAGTCGAGAGTGAATCGGTTTCTTCTAGGCAAGCGTGCTCCATCGTAGACCGCATCATCACTTAACAACAGGCGAGATGGCGGTCAAACGCGAGCCTATAATTTAATAAAAAAAAAAAAAAAAAAAAATTTTGTCGCCGACTTGTTTATTAAATACCGGACTATTAGTGCTTCGTGCGACAGAGATGACGCTCTACGCTCTATAAAGTCGAAGCTGGCCGACCGGGATAATCTCGATAAGACTTATAGAAGAAGATTTTACATGCAGATGAAAATAGCCATACATAATAAAAGCGGAATATTCCTTCAATAAACTTTCTTAAAGAAACACCTCAATAAGTAATACCTATGGAAAGAAGAGGTTTTTTGCTGTATCTCAATTAAATACATAGCCCTCGTATTTCAGATGCCGTTGACTTCTAAGTGCCCCATCGAGCAAGGCGAGCGTTCGCAGACTCTGATCATGGAACTATTTCGGGCTCTCCACCATCCATACATTTATCCTGTCTTAGATCTAGAACTATGCAATGGTCATGCTCTTACAGTCTTACCGTTTAACGCTAGAGGGAGTCTAAAGGATCTAATTTATAAGGTAATATAATAAACTCATAATTTCGTCAAAAGCTATCGTAGTTATTCGTAGCTCACTCAAGAACAATAAAGAGAATTAATTCTACTTTTTATTTTGATAAAAAACGTAATAAGTATAGGCATGGAAGGTTGACAAAATAATAAACCATTAACAAAAATTATAGAGTACATGGAATGAAGAGTACACCCGTAAGTATGGATCAATGGGCACTGGTCTGCCAGCGTGGCAAGTCGCAAGGTTCGGCCGTCAAATGTTAGAAGGACTGCTTTTCCTCAAAGAGAAAGGGTTTCCACCTTTTCGTCACTTGCATTCAGGCAATGTTGTCGTTCAGAACGGCGTAGCACGGTAAGTGCAACAAGGTCCCAGTTTGGGCGCCAATAGTGCTTATATAGTGGCGCCCGAGCTGGGACTTACTATTATACTGTGGTTGATAGGCGTTTTGTAGGTATATATTACAAATAGTAAAAAAAAATACCTAATGTGAATTTTAATAAAAAAGAAAAGACAGGTTTTAAGTAACTTTTTGGTTATTTTTTTATTATTTAATTATAGGCTTACGTTTGACCGCTATTATTTTATATAGAAGTGTGCTCACAATATGTTATTACAGGATATGTGGTTTAGAGAACACACTGATCGGCGCGCAGCCGCGGTGTCCCATAGCTCTGGCCGCGCAGTTAGAACACGTCGAGGCATTGTCTCTAGGACACGTACTGTTCGAGATGTGCGCCGGCACCGAGATCGACCTCTCATTATTGCCTGATTTGCTGCCAAATTATCCTAATGTGAGTCAATCGTGCACTACTTATCAAGAAAATTTTGAAAATCAATAAAGTAAAAATGCTTGGTAGAAAATCTTATCTTTCCTTGTTCACTCGTCAAGACCAACGCGGCTGCTGTTAGGGCAACTTCCGAAAAAAATATTCTGCAACAGCTATGAACTAAGTAACAAGTAGCTTATCTTCCGAATTTTGGTAGCTTGACCGTAAAGACAGGCAAACTTAATTTCGCATTACTACACGCTCTTGATTTAGTCACCTGCATTAGTTATTTTTGTAATGACAGGTGGTGGAGATCATTGAGCAGATCTTTGGTCCTCGCACCCCCAGTCTACATGAGCTGTTATTGTGCGAGCTCTTCAGGAAGATTGATCTTCGTGAGATGAAGGGATCCTGTCTCCCGGTAGGTACTAACATATTTTCTGTTTGAAATAATCTAATTTATTGGGTAAACCTCGTACAAGTTTCCATATCCCTAACTATAAACGAGGGTTCCTAATAATTGGTAGACACTGATTAATTTCTTTGAGATGGCACTTACCTCAAACACAAGCCTTTGCGTGCCATTAGACGTTAAATAAAATGTTTAAAGATTATTATGTTTAATAAACTCAAAAGTAATCTACCTATTTTAAAAAATATTTCACCAGTAGAAAGTTACATAACTTATACAGGGTGGCAGGTTAGACAGTGGAAATATTTTAAGGGGTCATTGTACTCATCATTATGAACAACTTTTACTATGGGACCAAAGATGAAATCGCGAAAAATAAATCAGCTGTACATTTATGTTCACATAACTCAACAAAATGTATGGAACAGCTGATTTTTTTTTCGCGATTTCAGTGTTGGTCCCATAGTAAAAGTTGTTCATAATGATGAGTACAATGACCCCTTAAAATATTTCCACTGTCTAACCTGCCACCCTGTATATTCAGTAACATAGGCTACTTTTTATCCCGAAAAAATGCACAGTTCCTGTGGATTACGCGGACGAAGGCGCGGACAGTGCTGATTTCTTATTGTAAAGGCCGATTTATGGACGAGCGAATGCTCATTCTATCCCCACTCTATCAAATTCTTTTAGCGTACACGGACGCAGAGCATTCTTTCGTTGTTCTACTGTGCAATAATTTTATTCTAGTTCTTGGTTCGCATTTTTGCTCGTTCATATATTTGGTGTAAACGCTGAAAAGGAGCTTTCGTTTACACTAAAAGATCGAGAGTGAATGCTCTTGTTCTACTCCAGCTTTTTGTTCGTTTGGTTTAAATCACAGAATAGTTAAATAAGGTTGGAACGGCAATGTGGGCGTGGCATGCGTGCCACAAAATAGACAAGAGTTAGGCCTATAGGCCTTACTTTAACGGTTTAACCGATGCACTCGTTTACCGCTTGGAGTTGTGTAATAGTTTGTTTGTGTAATAGTGTTGCTAATAGCTGCTAACTGCTAATAGCTGCGATAGTGGTGCAAACTTGACTAATAGCTGAATTATAGTGCAAAGTATGTAGTGTGTGTGAGCAACAGGCGACAATGGTTAGTACAAAAGTATCTCGATCGCCTCTTATTTAACTGTTCTGTGGTTTAAATCATTCTTTTAATTTCTTTCTATCTACTGTTAACGAGTGCACGGCGTTCGCTTAATAACATGTTGGTGGTCAGAACTTCAGCCAGCGGCTGTCGCGCTCGTGCCTGTCGCTGCTGGGCGAGGTGGCGCGGCGCGCGCCCGCCTCGCCGCGCACGCGCACGCCGCCGCGCCGCTCCGTGCCCGCCTCGCCCGCATCGCCCGCCACACCCACCACCAGGAGGTAAGTAATGACCGTTCCCAATAACCGATCTATCGGCTCTTTCCCCTACTAGAGATAGATTTTTGACTCTAGAAATAATGTCAAAAATCTATCTCTAGTAGAGTAAAAAGCCGATAGATCGGTTATTGGGAACGGCCGGGTGATTCAATCGTTCATCACTAGAAAATCAAAATATTGACGTGTGAGGGCTTACTTATTATTATTTTATATAAGTACGTGCTTTCACACACGTGCCGCGCCGGGAGCGGTGAGTCATGGTGCCGCGCGTATGTATGTATGAAAATACGGCGGCACTGCTGCCGCTGCGGCGTAATGTGTAACTGCCAGGGACCGAAAAGGTCACCCGTATAGGGGTTAACCCGGGTTATTTTTTTTTTGGGTTAGTTGAAAAACCTTGCATAAAGGGTAACCCGTATTCTGGGTTAATCAGCCTAATAATAACCGGTTCACGCATAGAGTTCATTTTTGTTCCTTTTTTCCATTTTTGTTCTATTTCATTCGGGTTAATCAGCAATATTAACCGGTAACGGTATCCGTATTAAAGGGTTAACCGGTTACCCTGCATTAGTATTAACCAAAAATATGGGTTAGCGATTTAACCGGTAACCTTTTAACCCGATTAATCGGTCCCTGGTAACTGCCCTAAGGGCTCTAATCAATTTAGACGTTTGTTGTCGGGCTGCTGCGACGCCGGTACTGCGCACGCAGGACGGCGCTGGAGACCTGCTGTCATGAGACAGATTGTAGAAACATTTCTACGTTTGTCTATTCTTCTGTAGACAAAACCCGTTTCTATCGTGGTCATGCTAGGCCGGCTGCAATTTGTATTTATTTGTAATTTACCTACTTACTTAATATTTTGAGGTTAAGTTCGAGAAAATAACGAATTCGAAGTCTATATAGTTAGTGTTTAAATATCAGAAACCCGGTACTCGGTATCATTACAAATTAAATAAAAGTAAATAAAAGATTAAGTATAAAAACAAAACCGGACAAGTGCGAGTACGACTCGCGCCCTAAGGGCCTCGTGCCCTAAGCCGCTATTACATCATAGTAAATATATCATAAATCTTGATAATAGATGGCGCTACTGCATACCTACTTCTAGTAGCGCCATCTATGAGCTGATGGCTCCACTTATGGTCCGGTGAAAGACAAACCAACCGTTTCAGCGCGTAAGAGTAGGTATAAACACACACAAACTTTCGCTATCATAATATGTAGGGTGATAACATTTGTTCCAGGAGGCACTTCCCTACAGACCAAGACTTCACCGAAGAGTGGCAGTGGTGATAGACTTACTCATTATAGGAAGAACTGATTTATAACAATAAATCGTACACGTATCTAACAATTTGTATTTCATTTTGACTTACCCTGTACACTTAAAAATGGCTGTTAGAATCAAACAAATTGCAAATGAAGCGTGAACGGTAGTAGAGTCTTTCACATATATATGCGTTCCCTTCGATGCTATGTTGACTTGCCTGTCACTTTGTCTAGGTCTTACAGGTTTTGTTTTTTAAAGTAATGCCTAGGACACTAAAAAATGGCAAAAGAGAACTGGTGCTGAAAGAAAACTTCCAACACCTTAACCCTTCCAGCGCTTTCTCTGCGATAAAGAATAATCATTGCCCAAAGACCGCCCGCGGCTACCTTGCACAGTGCACTTGATTTCTTGATCAGCAGGTATAACTCAATAGAAAGAAAATTAAATAATAATGTCGTTTTTCAAGTCACTGACATTGACATTGTTTATTACGGTCCTGAGCAAGAATAATTCTTGGTCCTGAGGGAGGGGTCACCAGAATTTATTTTACTCGCAACGCGTATTCAAGAAGGATTAAAACACTAATCTGAATAGTCGAAGATATCGAAGCAATCATGAATTAAACCTCTCCATTAATACCTACTTAATGTCATGGCTGGTCGAATATCGCAAATTGTCAAAAAAAAAAACATCAGAAATTGAAGGAATCAATCCGTCAGGAACATGCCTTCCATTCACAGTTTTCTATAAAATGAAGAAAATAATATAAAAAAAAATATCCTTCAATCATTTTTAACAGTAACGCAATCCAAAATGACCGGTGATAAGCCTCCGAAAACAGACAAACCCCCGAAAGGGGGGAGTCCGGGGAAAAAGCCTGTTATGCCTAAATACATGAACTTCATCATAGGCGGTACTAGCGGGTAAGGTATCCATTCCATTCGATGACTATAACGGTTTTTTGGTACATGCTTACCGTGTGTCACACCGTCATAGTTTTGTAGTTAGGGCGACGCCACGGAGCAACCTAGAGGTCGCGGGTTCGAGTACCGCTCGTGTTTTCAAATCCCTCATTATATACTAGCTTTTGCCCGCGACTTCGTCCGCGTTTCCGCCTTTTTTCGTAAAAAGGTAGCATTATGTCCTTCCTCACGGGTCAATGGTTTTGATGTAACAGAATTTTTAACAGTATTGTGGATTGACATATATCTTTCCCTACTAAAATACGAAAGTTAATCTGCCGGCCTAGCATGACATGTAGAAATGTTTCTACAATCTGTCACTTTGTCTATTTCTATGTAGACAAAACCCGTTTCTATCGTGGTCAATCCACAATACTGTTAAAAACCAACCAAGAACCAACCCTGAAATCGCGAAAAAAAAAACAGCTGTTCCATACATTTTGTTGAGTTATGTGAACAGCATACATTTCTGTTCACATAACTCAACAAAATGTATGGAACAGCTGTTTTTTTTTTTGCAATTTCTGGGTTGGTCCCATAGTAAAAGTTGTTCATAATTGTGAGTGCAATGACCCCTTAAAATATTTCCACTGTCTAACCTGCCACCCTGTATAAAAAGATACTAGGTAGGATACTAAGTTATATATGGCTGTTGTCAATTTAACATATATTTTTCTATACCTATATAAAAGTCATGTCAAACGGCAGTTTTAAATTTATCGGGCTATCTTGTCGGTGAACTTGGCCCTAATGCCTTTACAGGATGATGGCAATATGTGTAGTCCAGCCAGCCGACTTGTTGAAAACCCGCATGCAGTTGCTAGGCCCGGCCGGAAAACACACGTCGTTGTTAAATGTCGCCAAGAGTATCGCGAAGAACGAGGGCATTCTAGGTTTCTACGTGGGCCTGTCTGCCGCCCTGTTGCGGCAGGCCACCTACGGCACCGGCCGGCTTGGCTGTTTCAACGCAATGTTCGATATGCATAAGACGTAAGTGTTCATTCCTTTTGAATAGCTTTTGTTCAGCAGCGAGCCTTGCTCATTGGCAGTTCCGTCTTTACCATAAGGGCACGGGCCCAGGGTTCCCTGCCCGATGGGGGCCCCGAAATATCGAAACCCAGTGTCTCTATAGGTATGTATTTTTCATCTAATAAATCAATTAAATAAACACATTGGTTCCGTAGTTTAATGCATCAGCACCCAGACAGTCAGGGTTGCTCAGCAAGTTTGCGAGACAAAAGTCTCTGAATAAAAGTACCTACATTCTGATATCTTCATTTACGTTTTTTTAAGCTTTGACACAAGTTCCCAAACTGTGCCCAAGGGCCCCTACATGGCCTAAGACAGCCCGCTCATTCGCACAAGAGCTGATCTCAGCTGAAGTTGGCTTACCGAGGTTTTCGCGTAGGTATGTAGGTATAGTTGCAAAAAAACAGTTAAAAGTGGGCAATAAACTTTGTTGTTGCGTTGTTTCACAAAACTTTTTCAGTTATTTCTTGATTTATGTAGGGATAATTAGCAATTTAAATTACCAGCCACTCGTGAACAGTAACTTCTTTCCGGTTGGCCGGTAAGGTCCTGCGGACTGTACGTATCTACTTACATGCCTACGACACGCTAGTACCCGGCAAATAACTTGAACATTTTCAGCGTAGTGGGGGAAAGTCTGCGCACGTACGTACGTACGCTTTTATGCATTATGGGTCAAAATGCACAAAAACGACTATTCTGCCCTGATAAGCCGAAAAGCGCTAACTCAATCAGAGTAAGTTTTGAGAAAAACGACTTTTTGTGAATGGATTTTACCCACCTTCAAACGGGGGTTAAAACTAATATTTTTAAAACTGTTAAAACTTATATAAACGTATTTTTGACCCTAGATATAACTGACATACCTAAATTATCCATAAATGGCACCATTATACCTATTTTGTGAGATACCGCTATTTTGATTAAAAATAAAGGCTTCAAAAATTGAGATAGTGCTTTTAGTCTTATTCTGCTCATAGAAAGTTCCATACAAAATGATGTGTTTTTCATTTTTGATGAAAATACCGAATAAATTTGTAATAAAACTTCATTTCATATTTTTTTAACAAATTTATTAAATGTAGCAGCAAATTACAAAAAAAAGTTAAAGCAATTTATTTGCTTTCTATGGAATAAAATTAATCAAAAGTTGGTAGTCCCCGCCAAAAAGACATTCTATTAGCAGGTATTAAACTGGAAAGAGATTTTAAAATATTGTTTTTTTTTGTTTGAGAAATTTCTGCTGGTACTGGTTTTTAGTTGGGGATGGAAGCTTGTCTAATTTTAAGAACTTTGTACCTACAATGCTAGCCGTAATGGGTTCATTATCGAAACCAGTTCTGTACCTAATGTCAAAACTGCCTCTGTTAACTTCCACTTCAACAATGTCACTAATGTAAGGTCGTGGTGACAACCGGGAAAATTTGTATTGGGTCGTATAGTCTTGCCACTCATAAATGTCGGTATAAGGCTATTTGGCTTCATAAAAACGACATGCCGCCAAATCTCTTCGAAATTTAAGGAAAAATTGAGATATAAAAAAAATTCTTAATGGTTTATTTTAATGTTTTAAATTAGATATCGCTATTTGGCTTATACCATTAGATGCGAAATTATTCTAGCTATTGAATGGTATAAAAAAAACTAAAAGGGCGTATCTCAGAGATAGCGCCTTTCGGCTTAGCAGGGCAGTATTGCAGTCAAGGTCAATGTTCAAGGTATTTGCCAGTTAGTGTACGTGGTTTTCAACGAATTATGTTTTCTTAGTAAGTACGGTGTCCCCACATTTCCGAGGAAAATAATGATGGGGGTCATAGCCGGAGCCTTCGGCGCATACATCGGCACACCGGCCGAAGTAGCGCTCATTCGAATGACGGCCGACGGCAGGTTGCCCCCGGAAAAGAAGAGGAACTATAAGAACGTGTTCAACGCTCTAGCCAGGTAGGCTTACGGGGTGTTCAATCATAATATATCATGTCAAAATATCAATCCGTAATTATTGTTATGCAAAATCCTCAAGTCATAGAAACAAGAGAGTTGACAGTGTTTTAGTTCAGTGTGAGTGACGAGTGACGAATAACACTGTTAGATTGAGGATGTGCGGCATTTTTAATGTGTGAGTGGTCTCTACATTTACAAAGGAGTGTTTGTAGTTATGATTATGACTCACACTGCTTAAAAAGTGACGACAGCGAGTCCCGTACTAATTCGATAGGTACTATGATAACATCTCCTTGTTTCTATGATCCGAGGCAAAATCTAACTTTCTTTTCCGATTGTTAAATTAGTATTCAATCCAACGAGTCGTGTGCTCTTTGGTTAACTTCCACAGGATAACGCGCGAAGAAGGCATAACAACGTTGTGGAGGGGCGCAGGCGCCACTGTCAGCAGAGCGATGGTCGTCAATGGCGCCCAACTGGGCTCCTACGCGCAGGTCAGTATTTTGTGATATAAGTTGCAGATTGAAGATAAGATCAGTCTCACTTTAAATGGTCCTTAGGACTCGTTTAGGGAGACGTGGCGCGAGCGCATCGCTTCCCGTGGGGAATCACTTTACCTCCGGGAACCATTTTGTACACCTATCGTAACTGACAGACACAATCGTGTTGCTGAGGAGTTTGTTGCGCCATTTCTTCTTCGCAATTAAAACACTAGAGGCCGTACCACAAAAAACCGGCCAAGTGCAAGTCGTACTCGCGCACCGAGGGTTCCGTATCATTTTTGGACTTATAAAGTGAAAAAAACCGGACCGCATAACTAAGTTTGTTTGTGAAGGAATTTTGATGATTTTGAAAAAACTGTACTAGTTGGGAACATCGTTTTATTTTTGGTATGGCACCAATATTTGGGTCAATTCAACTCTAATTATTTCAGATTTTTCGCCCCGCAAACTTCGGAGATAAGGGGGGGGGAATGGTATTTTTTTGGACATTTTTCATCATTATGTCGAAAACGGTGAGACATAAAATAAAATAAAAATACATTTTGAAATGTGCAGATCAAGCCCTTTCATATGATATGTCACTTGACCTAGTAACCCCACTTTGAAATTTCGGACCCCCACTCCGGCCCCTTTTGCAATGAAAATAAAAATATTTTTGGACTTTTTTCATTTGCAATAAAGTTAAACAAGCATTCTTTATAACTGTTCCAAATTTCAAGTCGATAGCATAAGTAATTGCTGAAATAAGCAGGTGTGACAGACAGACAGACAGACAGACGAAGTCGCACTCGCACCATAAGGGTTCCTTTTTTACCATTTTGGTACGGAACCCTAAAAAGATAGACACGCGTTAAACACGCTACCAAAAATAATACGCACTTGTTTTAGCACTAACTTGACTAACACTGAGTTGCAGAAAAGGTCATTAAGTTTTAAAGGAGGCTTTAACGATAAAAATTGTATGGTTAAAGCCTCCTTTAAAATTTAATTATCTTTCTGCAACCGACGGTAAAACAAGTGTGTATTATTTTTGGTAGCATTCGCGTTTATTTTTTATTATTTATTTATTTAATTAAGGCATCAAGGCCCATAGAAAATACATATTACAATATAATAATATAAAATACTATACCTACATAAACAATAACTAAAAAACTTTAACGCGTGTCTATCTTTTTTGTGGAAGCGATGAAGGGCGGGCGTTTTGGGGGCTGTCTGTCTTATGCAGGTTATTATCTTGACGTTCAGAAAATATTAATTGATTTTCTCCCACTTTGAATAAACGATTTTTGAATTTGAACTGTGCTGATGTTCATTTTAGGCTCGAGAAATGCTACTGCCATTTATGGGCGATGGTTTACATCTTCACGCGGCAGCTGCCATGGTCGCTGGGTTCATCACCACTGTCGCATCTCTGCCTGTCGACATCGTCAAGACGAGGTAGCACGTTATGTTCATAACGACCTTGAGTAGACCATTTGAGGCAAGCGCAGATATAGGGGGAGGGGGCAATGGGTGCAATCTCAGATCATAGAAAAAAGAAGATATATGCCATCATAGCAAATTAGTACGGGAACCACTGACGCCACTTTCAGAACAGTTTACAACACCACACAATTACAAGCGCTCCTTGTGAATATAAGGGGTGACGCAGACGACAGACTTTTTGAGCGATCGAGTCTGCCACGCTTTGCAGCGCTCGAACAATCTGTTCACTAAGATTCACAGATTGTTCGAGCGCTGCAGACTCGATCGCACAAAAAGTCTGTCGTCTGCGTCGCCCCTAAAGATTTTCCACAAATGTGTGGAAATTTAAAAAAAAAATGAATAATTCCGCACACCCTCAATCTAACACTGTTATTCGTCACTCAGCACTAATGTGTTACCCGTTAATTTACCTTATTACTCTACTGCTGCACTGATGACTCACAATTCCTTACGTAGTCACTAATTACCTTACCTACCTACCTAAGTACCTACTGATTGAAATTATCTACCTATTTCAGAGTACAGAACTCAGAAAAAGGCACGGGCCAAATACAAGTGTTGAAGAGCGTCATCAAGAACGAGGGTGTCCTCACGCTGTGGAGCGGGTTGTTGCCGACCTACGCCAAGATCGGACCCATGACCATCCTCATATTTGTATTCCTTGAACAGCTCAACAGTCTGTATTTTAAAGTAACTGCACAAAAATAGTTGTACCTACACTAAAGTCGAAGAAGGTTTCAAGAGAACAAAATATGGGGTGTAAGCAGGGCCGGCCCGTCCATATAGACAACCTAGGCAATGGCCTAGGGCGCACGAATTTGGGGGGCGCCAGGCGGCATGGCGAGGGTACGGGACGGGCGAGTTACCGCGAGCTGACTGGCTGGTGCGGGCGGTCAGCTCGCGCGCCTCTTCTGTGAGACTGTTATAGTGCTTATCAGTCCATCAGTCCCTACACAATCATTGCGTTTTACTCATCTAGTATTGGGTATCGTTTGTGTTTCGTTTTGTTGCGAAATGGTTTCAAGGGGCGCCATTCCAGTTATTCGCCTAGGGCGCCGAGTTTGCTCGGGCCGGCGCTGGGTTTAAGTGACAGAGTAAGGAAAGCTGAAACCAAGGGTTCAGTAGGTACCTTATTCTAAGCCCCTCAGCGTTATTGGTGTCGGACTTTAAAAGAAACTACGACTTTGTTTGGAGATTTTGACAAAATCTAATCTTATAGGTACTGATGCAAAATTTAAACGCTGAGGGGTTCCGAATAAATCACTGAACCTATGGTTTCAGTTCTCAATACACTGTCACTTAGGTACCCCGTATTAAAAATGGAGAAACTAGAGATACAAAAAAATTGGAAATAACTACAAAAGAAAAAGTGTTAGCTACTTTGTTAGCATTCGATGGGAAAATTGATAAACAAAAAAAAAATGTGTCGTCTAGTTTGTCCTGGTTAGGGTTCTGCAATGGTGAATGTTAAGTGAAGAGCCTCAATAAGGGGAGACGCAGACGACAGACTTTTTGTGGGATCGAGTCTGCCGCGCTTTGCAGCGCTCGAACAATCTGTTCACTAAGTTTCGCAGATTGTTAGAAAGAACTCGATCGCACAAAAAGTCTGTCGTCTGCGTCGCCCTTAAGGGGCGACGCATACGACAGACTTTTTGTTTTTTTTTGTCAGAAGTTATTTTGAACATAGGTACCTACCCAAATATCAAATACATAGGTAGGTATTATGTCAGTCAATGTATGATGTGTTTTAGTGAAATACCTACTGCCGTGAGAGAAACTCAAAGAGAATCAGTTTCACAAAAATCACGGTACAAAATACACTACTTGCGTGTCTTTCTCATTTTTTTCATAATCAACGTAAAATTAATGAATATTATAAAGCTATATATCTAATGAAAAATTCAGGCTCAAATTGTTTGATCTATTAGGTACCTACGCGTAGGTACCTAATAGATCAAACAATTTAAAAAGTGGAATAATTTACTTAAAATGAAATTGCGCATTTTAATACCTATAATATTGTTTGTTAACTTTTGAAAAACGAATGTGCATGGATTTGTTGATAGCAAGATTTGTCTAATTTATAGGTACCTACTACCTACCTAAATTATTTTTCCTTTGTTCGATCGAATCTGTTTAGTGTTGAATCATACCTACCTACAAATCTAATTTTATTATTTACCTTGAATAAAATGTTTAATTACCTAACACAGTAACACTTGTAACAATGTGAACGCGGTGACTCCATTTTTGAACCCACTACCCATTTAAACGTATTTTTAAGTCAATTACAATATTTTTTATTTGATAGACATAATTTTAACAGTAATGTAACACTGAAATAGGGTCTTTTACCATAATAGTGGATGTCTTAAGTAAAAAGTAAACAAATAAAACATATTTGGATACTAAAATGTATTTAACTGAACCTCACACGGTCATAAAGAAATCATAAAGTGTATATTTTGCCTTAATTAAATATTTACAAATGCGCTGATCAAATGATAAAGAAACGCGCACCCTATAATTAAGTACAGACCCCAAAAAACGTTTTAATGCGAGTTGGTCTCAATCATCATGGGTTCCGTAGCCTATATTTTATGGTAAAATAAAAACAAAGACAGTCCCATGAAATCGAGATATTTATTCAATCGATGACACCGTATATTCTACAAATTACAATATTAAAACCCAGAACCATGATGAAAGGATGGTTGAAGGAAAATAACCCATTCATTAATTGCCAAAGGCTTTGTCAAAGTAGGATTTGTGTTATTACAATCAGGGTTATCGTTTAGCGTAAACGCCAACAGAAAAGCTACTTGGCTAGGGGGCTGTAACAACTATGAAAATATGGCAGAAACGTATGCCGAAGTAATAAATTAAATGCCCCAGCACCCCTAGCTACGTCGATACTGTTACAATTTAGACAGACGGTGCAAGGTTGGCTAGAGGTGTGATCACCCGTACGCCACCTCCTCCACGATGGTCTCCCAGGAGTCGGAGGACTCTGTGTCGTCCCACGTGCCCTCGTCCTCCTCCTGCTCATCGTCCTCGTCGTAGTATGCCAGCTGGAAATAAAGCCTGTTGTTACAGTTACAATGTGCCTGTAGCGCATATAGTGCGTTGCGCTTAAGAATTTCCTTCGACGCTATGTGAATATGTTACAACGTTTTTAACGGTGTTAGAAGTTTTCTTTTAGACCAATTCTCGTTCACCAGCAGGCATTACTTTAACATTTAACTCTTAAAAAAAATCATAGAACGTTAGAACCTAAACAAAGTGACAGACAGGGGAGCCAAAGCCAACATTTGTGTCAAAATATGCGGCATAAATGGCCATATCTTTTTATTGGGTTGACTTAGATGCTTGATTTTTTTAAAGCTGTAAGAAACCGTAGATTTAAGTATTTGATATTAATTTCAACTTGATATCTCCACACGTTCCTGAGAAAAAGGGTCTTGATGGATGGATTTATACCCGGAAAAAACCCTAAGACTGTGTCCCCAATAGGTAAACTGTTAGCGCAAACTAGAAAACTGTGGACACTCCATTTCGAATATATGGAAGGGCGTACTAAACCGATACGCCGCAAACTCAGTCGGCCGCTAACAGTTTGCCTATTGGGGACACAGCCTTAAGCCCATGCATCTCTTGACAGACAGAAACAGACAGACAGGCAACGAAGTGATCCTTTAAGGGTTACTTTTTTCCTTTTAAGGTACAGAACCCTAAAAAATAACTGACTGAAGCCCCTGAATTGATGAAAGGATTGATACCCACATGTTAATACGCTTAGTTTCCAGTGGTTACAAAATACCAGTGGCTGCAGTAATCGAATTAGCTAGACTTAATGTATGCAAGGGCGAACAGATAATCTGGCCGCATATCAGCTGCCTGGCTGATATCCGATTTGTGTAATGACAGGGATTTATGCCTACGTAGCTGTAGGTAGACATTCTAACTCTTTTATAAAATTGTAAAAAACCCGAGTCTGTACATTGAAGATATTCCAGAAAAACAGTCCGGATAGGGTACTGGGACGTAACCGTAACCATGCCCAAAAATATTTTTTTGGATTTTTTGGATTCCGTACCTCAAAAAAGAAAACCGGCCAAGTTCGAGTCGTACTCGCGCACCGAGGGTTCCGTATAATTTTTGGACGTATAAAGTGAAAAAATCCGGACCGCATAACTAAGTTTGTTTGTGAAGGAATTTTGATGATTTTGAAAAAACCGTACTAGTTAGGAACATCGTTTTATTTTTGGTGCCATATTTGGGTCAATTCCTATCAACTCTAATTATTTCAGATTTTTCGCCACGCAAACTTCGGAGATAAGGGGGGGCGGAATGGTATTTTTTTGGACATTTTTCATCATAATTATGTCTAAAACTGTGAGATATAAAATAAAATAAAAATATATTGACTTGACCCCCAATTAAAAAGTAACCCCAATTTAAAATTTCGGATCCCCACTCCCCCTTTTGCAATGAAAATTAAAATATTTTTGGTTTTTTTTCATTTGCAATAATGTTGAACAAGCATTCTTTATAACTGTTCCAAATTTCAAGTCGATAGCATAATTAGTTGCTGAAATAAGCAGGTGTGACAGACAGACAGACAGACAGACGAAGTCGCACCATAAGGGTTCCTTTCTTACCATTTTGGTACGGAATCCTAAAAACGGAACAGGACGAACCAGAGATACAGGTTGACTTCTTCGTAGTACTAGCCACCCTAACACACTATTAGCCAAGCTAGCCGATTATCTCTTTCTGACACTCGATGTGTAATATTTACTGGCATGTGTAATATTTACCGGGTGCTGTAAAAGAGTAAATGTTACCTCATTCTCATGCAGCCTGTGTACGGTGTGCACCCTGATCTGGAACATCCACGCCCTGCCGAGCACGGCGACCGTCCCGCTCAGCAGCAGCGGCATGCTGAAGCGGCACTTCCACGCCAGCCCCATCAGGAATATGAACAGACTCTTGCGACCAGCCATCACTGCGTGTGCATCATACCTGCAGACAGAAAACATCCTGTCTCGTTCTTGTTATAAACCAGCGGTCGGCAACCTTTTAGCAAGCATGGCCGCATGGGCCACGTAGTGGTAAAAACAAATAAAGGGGGCCGCACTTATTCATAATTTTGTGGTAAGTAATATTTGATACTACTTAAATGTGTTTATTTTATTTTTTATAATTGTGTAATGTCAACATCGTGACCTTTGTGTTCGTGTTGAAAACTATAGTAATGTACAGTCAACAAAGTAGATCTACTTTGTTGACTGTACATTACTATAGTTTATTCATCATTAAAATTCAAAGTAGAATCATCATTCATTAAATGTAAGCAAAAAATATTGAACTTTGCCCTCTTGGCACTTTTCACTACGCTGACATTTTTGTTGTTATTGCGTGTCTAACTAATATTTAAAAAAAATTAAAGAATCAGACAAGCCTTTAAAGTTTTAAGTACCTAGGATGATGACTACACAGTATAGCATGAGTTAAAATGTGGTTGAATAACTGCTTGAACAATCAGATTTTTTGACGTACACGAAATCGCCGTCGCCCGTACAAGTGCGGCCGCGGCCTTAGAGTACCTAATAGAAGTCTCTTAATAAGCAGTTTTTGGTTAAAAAGCGTAAAATGAATGTATAACTAGATAAACACGCTATTGCCGTGTCCTAATAATAGGCTACCTACGCTTAGATTTTGCTTGCGTTTGCTCAGTTGTGAGTTGTGAGGGATTTGTAGTCCTCCATAACTGATTTCGGCCAATATTTCGAATTTGGGACCGGGGTTCCGGAGCGGACTGCCCGACCCCCTCCCCCCACCCCTTTAATCCAACACTGCTGTCTACTACTACCATGGTTGCTCAATTTAATTCATAGACAAAAGCATCGAATTATCTTTGACAAACTTGAAATATTTGAAGTAATTTTTAATGAAACTTACGAAACGTCTGAATTTGATGGGTCAAAAGTTCAAAAGATAATTGATAAAGTATTAGAACAAAAATATGAATGTAACTCATATTAATAACATGAAATAATAAAGATAAGGTGAGGGTAACAAAAACAAGTTATATTTCAAGCATTTATTGTTAGGTAATATGAATTGCATTCATAGCCTACTGGATACATGTAACTTTATGGAATGTTAGGAACTATGTTACTTCACTAGAAGTGTTTCACTTTACACCATCATGGTACGTGACACGGGCCCAGCTGCTACTACACCACAACACGATACACAATTATGCCAAATGTGTCTAGTACTATGATGGTTACATTCAACAGTTGACAAAATATTCCCAACTTATTTGGTACTTACAAAAAGAAGTATTTCAACACCTTATATTTATATTCGAAAATAATAAAATATGATATTGAGTATATCAACTTTTGTGCGAGTTTCAGCTCCACTGTCTACTCTTTATAAAAAAAAAAACTTAATTATAAGGAAGTTATAAAACAAGAATTACCAACTTGGGTAAAAATAATAAGTTATATTATGTAACAATATTGGTGAATATTTTGTCAGGAATCGTCTATGAAAACTATTTATTAAAGTTTTTAGAGTATGGAACACTAAAAATATGTAATGCTATGTAATACATTGATAAAATCCAGGTTATTGTTAGTCACAGCACAGACTTGCTCACAAAACATGATAAGTATGGTGCTAGGGGGTTCAACGGCTAGACACACATTGTATGTTCAAAATACATCTCTAAACAATGAAACAGCCTTAGTTAGTAACACAGATTGATATGAAATAATCTAGATTACATTACACATCATATGAATATTTAGAAGCTAATAATTTATAATCACATTGATAGTTTGGCAAATATGCAAGTAAGAAAGCTACTCCTAGATAGTCAAAGATATCTACTCATCATCGAAATAGTCAACATGCTCGCCCGGACCGAACTTGCCCTCCTGTAGAATTTTCAAACATTTCTTAGCTGTAATTTCTGGCTTAAGCAGTGCACCTTGCGATTTGAATGATGTAAACACATCTCTCAAATTCGCATTCACTGTTTCAGCCAAGACATAGTCAATCATAGATGTTTCAACTGGCCCGGGAGAGTAGTTCAGCACTCTAATGTGCTTCTTCTCTTCAGCCAGCACTTTGAAATACATCTCCCTGGCGGCCTTGCCACAGCAGTAGCTGGCCATGCCACTCATGGGCTTGATCGCACACAGAGATGTCACGTTCACAATTATAACTCTGTCTTCAACATCCTCAAACATTTTAAGGAATTGAGTATTCAGTTTGATTACATTAAATACATTCAGATCATAGTAGTGCCTCATTTCCTCTATATCTTCCATGCGCTCTGTCTTCACTGACAAGTTGCCCAGTGACCCAACATTGTGGAAGATCACATAATTAGCAAAGCCAGTGACTTCATATCCCACTAAAGATGAATTTATCCTGTCATACATATGGAATGCATGTGCTCTGGATAGGTCCATGGACTCATACACAATTTTGATGTTGTCAGATTTGCAGAGCTCGGCTGTCTTGGCTAACTGATCTTTGTTACGGGCTAGCAGAAACATTACAGATTTTGGACCGAGGTGCTTCGCAAGTTCTACTGCAATAGCCCTCCCAATGCCCTGGGAGGCCCCTGTTACGATGCAGTAGGTTGCTCCTGACAAATCAATATTAGAAGCTGACGCGGATGCCATGATTACTTACAATGGTCTTTTATTATTTGAGATGTTACTCCTGCAACAGTTTCTCGGCCTCAGTGTCTCCAACGACGGGGTCTAGGTCGCAGCCCTCTCGCATCAACCGGTCAATACAATCAGCCCTGTATGCTGCTAGGTCTTCAACAACTTTGCTCTTGGATTTGATTGCCTTGAGTTTGCGCTCTGAAAATGAAAAGAATATAATGTTAAAAATGTATTAAATCATCATAAATATAATATTATCTAAAATGGTGAATCTGTAATTTACCACAATAATTAGAAAGATGTAAACTAATAAGAAACCAAATGCACGAAGCTTCTAATAAGGGCAAATGTGACTTTCTGAGCGTGCGCGCCTCCTTCGTACAGTAGCGTGCCAGTGCGGACAGCGAAATGAATGTGGCCAGAGACACGAGCCTCTCATATAATTTCGTAACCGCCGCAGTGCCCCACATTAAGTCATATTGTGTAATAAAATAGCTGATTGACATCTAACCAATCAAAAGTCGTTAAAATGTGATTAGAACTTGAACTTATTATCAAACCTACCTAAAATAGCGAGATACTGTTCAGAATCCGATAGCTTCTCAGACTCGGAAGTTGGTTCGAAATTATCTTCAAACTCCGGTACAACCTCGGAATTATCAACTTCACTGCCCCAAGGATCCATCAAACTCTGTAAATAATACGCAACAAATGCAGTTTCTACAACAATATTTACTTACATTGTAGACTATTGTAGAGATTTTATTCTAATTTCGCAACATGAACATAAGCCAAATACAAACCAATTTCGCAAGACAACTTACTTAAACGTAGGCTAATCGCCTAATAATTCATTTAACGATGGTGGAAAAGATTTTGTACAAAAAATAATAGGTACCTACCGTACCTACAATTTTAATTACAATTCTCGAATGACTGACACATAAACTCAAATCAATGACATGACGACATTTTATTTTATAGAGCGTTTCAAAACCCCATATCACACCCATAGTACCATTTTATACATCCGAAATTCAGACAAGAAATGAAAATTCCAACAGTCTTATTCACACATCTAAAGAAAACTTACTTTAATAATTTTAATTTCGATACGTTTAATGGTATTTTAAACTATCCAAAATCTACTAAAAAAAAATACAATTTATATTGTTATTTTTCTGAAATAATAATGCTTAGAATGTAAACATACTCTTTGGTGTATATTCCTGGAATGCGGTTTTCAGTGTTGCTACATCAAATTGCGCATGTCTATACTATTCTAACTGCCATCAAAAAGTCCATGGAGGTAGAATATACTGGACGTTGTTTATCTGTGTCCTTACACTGTGTGAACTGTGAAGGCTGTCATTTCTCGTTGACTAGTGTCGGTGATACACTGACGTCACTTGAGTGTTTCAAAACCAGGGACCATACAACCCCGAATATAAGTTAATTCTTTCGGAAGTGTTACAGAACGTACGCCTACAGTAACGGAAAAGTTACCTCTTGGTAGTGTTAGCCCTCTCATAACCCTAACGTTAGGGTAACCCTATCAATAAGTTAACTAGTACAAGATGTTACCGGCCCTTGTATGATTTCCAATTGAAGCGATAACCCTTTGAAAGGGTTAGTCGGGGTAATCAAAGGGTTTTAAATCAAATTATTTTAAATTACGTTGAAGTGGAGGAACAGATTTTGTCCTTGAAAGTTTGGAATCATATAGTATTGTTCATTAGTGTTTCTTACTCTGTTTGATAGGACGGTGCGGTTTTTTAAGTTTTAAATTTATAACGTCTGAATATTGAAGATGAACAAAGGTAAGTAAGAGTATTTTAATTAAGTATCACATATATTAAAACTGTAAATAGCCTGTGTCTGTACACTGAAAGTGTTTTAAGCTTTTAGTGGGCTTGTAATCAGTATAGATACCAAATAACCAATTCTTGAACATTTTATGTCGCAAAAAGCATGTGATGGATTTTGATTAAAAGACAATGCCGGATGTAGTAGCGTCTTTTCTTTTTCGGGCGGCCATCGACCATTTTTTTTAAATACAAAATAGGATAATAAACCAAACTTACTATCGCAAGTATATCTCTAAACTCAGTCCGAACTGAGAGTTTGGTAGATAGGTACTGTTTTTCTTAAAATATTTTTTTTTTTAAAGAAGAATAAGTAATAATAAAATATTGCATCAAATCACAAAGTAGTATCAATATAATATAAGTTTATTAAAAAAACGTACCTATAGATCTGATATATAAAATCAGCCAACTTCTAGGGGACTGAGTTTAGAGATATACTTGCGATAGTAAGTTTGGATTATTTTCCTATTTTGTATTAAAAAAAACAAGGTTTGGTCGATGGCCGCCCGAAAAAAAAAGACGCCATTTTCCGACATTGGCTTTTGGTATGGTTTTTTTTATACTGGGTTAAAATCATCAAATGACATCTGTCGCCCTTGGGTGGAGCGAGAGGGTGTGTCAGACTCCTACTGACTAAAAATTCCACCCCGTTCCTTCTTGCCTATGGTACTGGGGTCAGAGCATGCCCTTTCGGATTCGCCCTCGGTCCCCAGTAGGCTTCGGCCCTGCTGGGCCCCTACAAATTGCCGACAAACTCTTTGAGACGCACGGGAACAGCGCGCGCCATAGACGACTTGGGCTTGGTCCGGATCATTACCGGACGGTCAGGCGGCGAGCTACCCATTGCTCTCCGCCCGCAAGCCCGCGCTATGGAGGCCGGAAATCGGGATCGGGATCCCGGCGACGGCCGCGGCGACGGTCGCGTCTGAGACGCAAGCGCCGTTGTCTCAAGCGGTCGGCCTCCTCCTTTGCTAGCATTACTGCTTCGCAGAAGGAGGCGACCGCCTGCCATCCCTCCTCGCTCCGGACCATGGCCTGGACCAAGGCCCGGCGCGAGAGATCGCCGCTGCCGATCGCTCCCACGAGGACACGACGATGCTCGTCCCAAGCGGGACACACCTCCACGGTGTGCTCCACCGTGTCCTCCGGTGGTCAGCGCAGTGCCGACACCCGGACGTCACCTCCGCCTTCACCCGCAGCAGGAACCTCCCGAACTTGTCGTGTCCGGTGAGAACCTGCGTCATGTGGAAGGTAAGGACGCCGTCAGGTCTTTCCAACCACGCCTCAAAGAGGGGACTTACCGCCGAAATTACGGCGTGCCCTACCTATCCGATAGGTAGGCCTCGACCACACGACAGGCTTTTGGTATGGTAATAGCTGAATATCCTAATGAACATTTCAGGTAACTTTTACCTCAGGATAATGTCTAATACGGACGATAAATCGTCGCGAGTACAGCTATTTTTAATAAATAAAGAGACAGAGAGATAAAAATTCTAAACAAAATTTTTGTTTTTATTAAGTACTTATTAACAGTATCTATATAAATACCGACGTGGATTAGTTACGGATTTTGTTAAGTTGTATTAAGTTCTACAATAAAAGGGTTTTTGAATAAAGATCTTTCAAATAAAGCGTCGAAGAGACCTGAAATGTAGGTACCTAAATAGCATATTGAATATGGTAAAAAAAAATAAAAAAAATCCTGTGTTTATATTTTAGGAGCTGTAATACTGAAGCGTCAAGACTGCGCCATTGGAACGGTGAAAAATTAGTTTTTCGTCAATATTTCCCGTCTTACAGCTCCTAAAATATAAATACAGATTTGTTTTTCTATATTTTTGCAATTTCTTTAAAAATTCACTCTGTTATTTACCTAAATTTCAGGTCTCTGCCATGCTTAGTTTTTAAGATCTAAATGACCGCATTTCGGTACGCTAATATGCCACTAAATTGTTCATTAATAGTTTTATAATAATAATTCTTATTTTTTAGAGCACATATATATTTCAGACAGCGACAGAAGCTCAGACGAAAGTGAATCAATACATTTTGAGGAATTAAGGACAATCGATCTTTCATGTGTGTCAATACCGACATTGCAACCAACATTAGACGATAATACGTCTACTCCCGATTTATCTTTTGAAAATGACTCTAAAGAAATGGAAGATAAGGCTGTAAATACTGATAACTCAGACAATAGCAAGGAAGATGTTATTCATGAGTGTTATTCTTTTTCTATAATAATTGCAAAATATCTAAGCAAATTAGAAGAAGGACGACGTAATAAATGTATGCATCAAATAGTTCATGTGGTCATGCAAAGTGTTCAAGAACAACAAAACCCTAAATAAGAAAAAAAATTGTGTATTTTAATAATAAATAATACCATGTTTTTTAAGATTTTTATTTAATCAATAACGACATCGTCATTTAAAATTGTTACAAAAAGAAATGGAAATCAACAATTAACGAAATTATGGCCCTATTTCCAAAAAAATAAACAATTGGCTCAAAAAACATTTAAAAAGTAAAAATGATATGTAAGGGCCTATTTATTGAACGTTGGGAGACTGCTAAGTACAATAAAGGTGAAAAAGCACAAAAAAATACTTCTTGCTTGTTTCACTCACCCTTGCATCCTAAGTTGCAGTCGAATAACTGAAAAAATCTCGGTATTCGATGGTCAAACTAATGAATCGATTTAGTCAAAGCAAACCATATTTTTAACTATTTCACCTTTAATATACTTCCAAACGTTAAAATAATAGGTACTTACTTTTAATTTAGAACAAAAGAAAATTATTACCAAACAGTCCACCGACAATCAGTAAGGTACATATTATTTTTCACGTTTTAAAAGTATTTCTCTCATTCGGAATTTATTTCTCATATAGTATTTCTCATTCAAATTGCATTGACTGCTCTGAGTAGTTGCATCGTATTCATAATATCTGTGTACGGCATCTCGTTTCGGTTGCGGCATTTTTTTTATTAATTTGACGCTGCTCCTTTCCCTTCGGGCACTAAATAATGAGTGAGCCGATCGAATGACATTTTTATGATTCCGTAAAATAGACAAGATTAAACATGAAACAATCCCGACTATTCCAGAAAAAAATAAATTTAACTTTAAAATCACTGCAATAATGACCATAATCGTATGTGTATGGACTGTGGAGTCGCTACGCCCTAGACTGCGTGTTGCGACTTGACGCGTACACCTGCCGAATGCATGCAGTTTAGTACTTTATAATAAGGCACGAGAGATAAAATTACAATATTTGTAGTCCGAATGGGTAACTCTGTTATAGTCGTTGAAGGGGTAACCCGTTCAAAATGTCTTACTCATGCTATGTTCTCTTAGAACATTGTAGCCTGTTCGAAACTTTTGTATGGAAACTAGCTCCATCCATCCGACGTGGTGAATAAACTATTTACTGATTGGGTTACCACTTTATAACAGTGTTATGATATAATCAAAATTATCATTAAATATATTAATTAGGATAATAAATCACATTAATTTAATTTACATTATTAGAAGTAAATAGAAAATATAAAAGAATTAATTTAATCAATTACAAAAACGTATTTATTATGTGGTCATATGGTTACACTGTCAACTGTCTGTCACTAGGGATGTTACATTGTACATAAAAAATAGATTTTTAATTTATCGGTTTTTTTGTAGCATAAAAAATCGATTAATAAATAATCGTTTTTTCCTAAGAAAATAATAGATTTTTAACAAAATTGATTATTAATTGTTTTTTACCTAATTTGTCAATATGTTTTAAAATAAACGCCATAAATATTACCTATATCAATAGATTAATTAATTAAAAATAAACTTGTCGTTTGAAAAATTAAGTTTCACCAACGAATAATGAATGACATATCAACCAAGTTCGTTGACTCCATGTAGTGAATGTTTGATTAAATTAACCAACTAAACTGATTCAAAAGCAAATTCTATGGCAGTTCGCGTTCTGGGCTCCGGGCCAGAAGACCAACCCCCGTATTCACAACGCTTCGATTTGATTCCGATTCGACAAGTCGTACGTCTACCTTGTTTTGGCATTACGAAAGCGAGTGAGATAGACATACGACTTTCCGAATCGGAATTAAATCGAAGCGTTGTGAATACGGGGGCAAACATAATGTCGGCGTTGCAGATAAAAAAAATGGTAATAACTGATTGATTATAAAAAAAATCGATTATTAATCGATCCCTAAAAATAAAATCATGTTTTAAATCGATTTTTACTTTTCAAAAATCGATTTTTTAACGGTTATTTCCATAATCGATTATTTTTTACATCCCTATCTGTCACATAGAAAAATGCGTTATTTTTATTTATTTCGAGATTTCGGATTTTCGGGTGAGATGTTTCTTTGAAAACGTTTTGCCCTGGATTTTCTTCTCCTGCGCGAGTTTCTAGAAATGGGGAAGTATATAAAGAAAAAGATACGGCAATTGTTGAGGAAACTGAAGAGGATACCGGTCGAAGTGGATTCAGAAGACTCGTCGCCTACGATCACCTACTTCACCAACGCCGCTGTCTCCAGTTTCACAGCTGCCCAAACTACCGTCGCCAACAGTGCATAACCAACCTACTCAAAATGATCTGGATCAAGACCCTAATACAGGTCTGTAAAACACTCATTACTTATAGTACCTAAGACATAATGTACCTACCTTAAATGTCATAACTTCAAACGCCTGGCGGATCCCAAATGAGAGATTATGTAAATGACTGCGCTTCCACATGCAGGTGGACACTGTGTCATATAAACATGGCAAGCGCTATCACATTGCGGATAGACAATGCAAAATGTTTATTTCAACAGGAATATTACATGACTTTTGCGCTATCACTAAGCAGATAGACAAGTATTACATATCTTTTTATGTTGACATTTTCAGAAGAAGATTTGCCTAAAGAGCTCCTACAAGCCCTGGGAACAGAAGACTTCAGAGCTGGAAAAGCTATCCAGCCCCTGATAGCCCTTCGGTGGACGAAGATCACTGAAATGGTCAGATCAGGAAATCAATGATGTAGCGAAGTTAGCCGCTGAAATTATTTATTATCAAGACTCCTCTTCAAGAAGATTCTTTAAACCAGCATCATAAATATCCTAATACCTACCGCCGATAGACTCTCAGGTACATGCAGGCAAACTTAAATATTTAAAAAAGAAGTTCTAAGTTCGAAAATAAAAGTGTGTAATCTAAAACGTTTTTTTATTCCGTATAAATTGTATTATTTCCATTTACATAGAAGTAGGTAACTTGATGTTTTGTCACGCGTCCTGACGTATTTTTATGTAAAACAATAATTACATCATTATACGTTACGCCTCTTATATTACTTGGTTAAATTATTGTCATAGGGCGTTTGTGCACTTATCCGTTTCTAACACGTTTTTTTACCAACGTGTTTTTTTTTCATACATTTCGATACCTACCAGTTTTTGAAATGTATGAAAAAAAAACGTGTCATAAAAAATGGTTTGGAAACGGATAACTGCACAAACGCCCTATGACAATAATTTTACCAAGTAATATATGAAGATATAGGTATGTAGGTACCTACTGTATAGCTATAGCTATAGCTGTATACTATATAGCTATAGGTAGGTATAGATTATGAATTGAATTGGCCCTACCACGGATAGATGGCGCTGCTTGTACGATGACGGAAAATATGGTTGAGAGTACCGTCTATATGTATAGTAGTCTTTGGTCTTACTAGTAAAAAGTATAACCACCAAGAATGGGTTTTTGAATATACAGGTAAACAAATCGAAGGGGTTTGGAAGAGGTTATCCATTGATGAGGGTTTTCGTAAAAGATGGTAATAAATATGAAATTGGTTTTAAAACAACACTTTGTCGAAACCCTATCAAAAACTCTTTCAATGGGTAACCAAAATGGTCCCTGTTCAAAACATTGCGGTGTGGTTGCATTTAGTTGCATATTATTATATAATTATAGTGGTATGGCTAAAAAGTGTTTAAAATTCAAATATAGTAATCTTATCATATAGTTTATCTTTGATTATTTATAGTAATAGTAATCTTTATTGTATAACATGGACTAGATTATATATGTCGTATGTGGCTGTCTATTGTAAATCAAAAGCGATCGAAGGGAACTTAAAAGTCCCGGAATTATAATTACTAAGATTTCTAACTAGAAAATCGATAAATATTAAAGATTTACATAATATGAGTAAGATTGTCTTACATCATATTGCTATAAAACCATGATTTAAAGTAAAAATGATTGTATAACCTAGATGCCTAGGTTATGTTTTAGGCTTGAACTGCAGTGATGTACACAAATCATCGATAAAGTCTATCGATGTTTGTTATTGTTGCCTACTTATTTTTGAACTTTTGCTTACTTTTATTGGTTCTCAAAATATCCTGGAAGAAGAAGTAAGTGGAATAAAGCTGTAACACGTCAAAACTACAAACTAAAACCAACAAAAATTCAAGACTCCTCCAAATACTGAGAAATCCTGCTTTATTACCGGAATTTCACACTAATATTATAAATGGGAAAGTTTGTGTATATGTTTGTTACTTCTTCACGCTGAAATGGCTGGACGGATTTGGATAAAATTTGGCAAAGAAATAGCCTGGGACCTGGAAAAACACATAGGCTACTTTTCATCCATTTTTCGCAGAAGAAGTCGCGAATAGCAGCTAGTTCTACAATAAATAAAAAAAAAACAAATGCGTATAGTGTCTTTACTTAAATTGTAATCTTTATTGGTAATAATTATTATTGTTACGTTTCATAATACCTCAATATTTATGTGTCTATAATTTTCATTTCACAAGGTTCCTATTTTATTATAGTAATAGCTTTAGTGTGTGGTTTCGTTTCTTTTTCCGATTATGAGTTCTATTACAAAACCTAACTAAAGACTCGAGCATTACTGAGACCAGTTTCAAGCCATTTGATTGGTTAAAATTAGTCTCAAGTAATGCTCGAGTCTCGACTTAGGCTCCATAGTACGACCCTGTGTCACTTTCCGTCCCATAAAATATCTCTAAGCAAAAAATCGATGTATCATTAACAGATTCTATCGATATGCTTTGAAGCGTCAAATCTTCCCTAGTCACGCACACTAATACAAATCCAGAACCGAACCGCACACAAACAAGAAACGGCCAGCGGCTTAGAGTACAGCAGCTTTAACTCCATATTATTGTGCTATGTCTATAGATCCCAAGTGGGTCATAAATCTTTGACTAAGCGTCGCCGCACACGAGCCACAAGTGGCCGCCACTTGTCATATTTGACTTGTCACAGGAACAAATGTGACAAGTGGTGGCACTTGTGGCCACAAGTCCACAAGGCCACAAGTGGCCCGTATGCGCTGAGCCTTATGTCTGGCGCCAGACAATGATCTTAACCAAGGTTTTTTCATTTTAACTTTCTGAGAATAGCGATCTTTCTTTTGCGTTTCTGTTTTCACTATGTCATAGAACACCAGCCGGCTTAGCATGACCACGATAGAAACAGGTTTTGTCTACATAGAAATAGACAAAGTGACAGATTTCATTCATTAAACGTAGAAATGTTTCTACAATCTGTCACTTTGTCAAATGTTTAAATATCAAATAAAATATTAGCGCTAGGTAAATTCTTTTAATATTTAAACATTTCACTTAGGTGTCTCCTAGTGTTGGTGAAAACGGATCATAGTCAGTGTTTTTCGTAGAGGTAATAACTCCATCTAGAAGATTGACTGGGGGGTGATTCTCGCGGGTGATATATTGATATCGAATTCGATATATAACGCAACAAATGTCAAAATGGTAGGGATTTTGACAGTTGTTGCAAAATATATCGAATTCGATATCAATGTCGAACCCGCGAGAATCACCCCCCGGGGGTGATTCTCGCGAGAATCACCCCCCAGTCAATCTTCTAGATGGAGTTATTACCTCTACGAAAAACACTGACTATGATCCGTTTTCACCAACACTAGGAGACACCTAAGTGAAATGTTTAAATATTAAAAGAATTTACCTAGCGCTAATATTTTATTTGATATTTAAACATTTCACTTAAGTGTCTCCTAGTGTTGGTGAAAACGGGCCATATATGTTCCTTAGGGCGCCTTCAAATTAGAGGCGTGTTGTGGCGCCACTACTAATTTTTTTTCATAGAATTACTAGATGCGCAGTTGTTTCACGGTAGTGGCGCTGCTAGAAATTGTATGAAAATTAGTAGTGGCGCGGCAGTAGCGCCACTTCACGCCTCTAATTTGAACTTGAAGGCACCCTTATAAGGAATTATTTAATCGGCGTCATAAAAATCTTTTTGCTACAGATATAACTACAGTATAATAAAGGCGCCCCGCGCCAGTTGGCAACACTGGTCAAGTGGCACAGGCGGGAAAAACAAAGAAAATGTGAAAATACAGGCAAATATTTGTACGTACATTAAATTTTACACTGTGCTCTGGTTTTTTACAATAAATCATGATTCATGACAGAATGTTGTGATAATCTTGTATTTTTTTTACCGGGGAATAAAGTTAATAAAGAATAAAGCCCAAATCAATTGCTTGTATGATCCGGGAGGAATGGCATTCCTAGTTTGCAATACAATCATAGATGGTTGATGTCGTTGATGGGGAGAATCCTTATAGGTAATGTACATTTAGATTTAGGTACTTACAATAAAAACTACCACCATCCCACAACCCAGTTGCAGTGCCCACCAAGACTACTGGTAGTAGGTACGAGGCTCGTAGGTACTGACTGTACTGAGATCCCACACGCACTACTTTATTCAAAGCCTTTACACGGCCTCAGGCTTTCAAATACGACCTTAAGGCGACGTTAAATGGTAACGGCCGTAAATCTCAAGTTTTAAATCTCTTATTTCGCCGTCAAATAATGCAGGTGAGTTGTGCAATTTTTTTATGTTAAACTAGAACATAATTACATCAACCGTACCTGTGAATATTTAACTATTGTAGTAAAATACTTAATGAAATAAATTCATGAATTACTGTCTACCCAAAACATAAAAACGTAATTACTTTCAAATCGCTTAAGATATTTTTATGATTTGTTTTGTGTGAAAAGACTATGTTACTGCCTATTATATTGCCTGTTACTTTTTTTTATTTTATATTTTAGATACTAAAAAGTAATAATACGTCTAATTCGGGACAGCGCGCTCCTTGATAGGCGAGTCGTATTGCTCGGTGGACGTATGTCGCGTTGCTTGAGCTCAGCACAGAACAATCAAGCTATACCACCCAAATCACTCAAGGCCGTTGGCAGTTATCAGCGCCTTAAACTTATAAGTTATATTCAAATGCATACCTACTAATAATAACCACTGAAGTGACCTCTAAAACCACAAAATTCATTGTTTACTTATTTAGAAGTTAGAAGGTATGATGAGGGGAATAGGTAATTCAGTTATTTACCTAGTTTTAATAAATTCTAATAGTTTGTATTATGTATTATATTATTATTATTATAAACATTGTTTATAAAATATAGCCGAACACAAACTAATCTTAATGCCATTGCGATAAAGTTTAAGTTTGATTACCAACTGTATAATTTATAGCCCAACTTAGTGGTGTTATTTTTAAAAAGGACTTTATGTAGTTTATTTTAAGATTGAATTTTATCTGGGTGATATTTTGTAGCGATAAAAGCAGTTTTCTCGGAGCTCTGTGAGCGAGCGGAGTAGACGCAGCTGCCCCGCCCTCCCCGCATCCCGCGCCGGCGCTCCCCGCGCGTCTCGCACACCCCGCGCGTGTCGCGGCGCCAAAGAGTAGGAAAGTCTACAGACTGTCTCAGTCTGCATTGCCTTTTATGGATTTAATGCCGCGTCTTCTTGTAGGTCATCATAGTCATGATTTCACTAGGTATGCACAACCTACTTTTAACTTTTCTTAAATAACATGCGGTTGTGGTCATTGTACGGGGTTCTACAATTGGTGGGATACTAAAATTTTACAAACAACATTGATTTTACATTAAATCATGATTCATCTATCTATGTAGTTCTAAGCATGGACCTCTACACCCAAAAGGAACTGATGAACGCTGACGAATGCGCTACGCCGTCCGTGTATCACACGAGGCTAACAAGATAATTTAATACATGCCTGATCGACAGACGACATGAAAGAAGAAAACGACTCGCGGCGTCCGAAGTAGCAATTCAAAATAATCTCTTGGCATCAAAAAAATCAAAAAGTAAACTTATAACACCTGCAGCTTTTGAAAGCCTCAAGGTTGCGCGCAAAATTCAAGTTATCTTAGGTTTTTTGCAAATTGCAATGATATCTTACGTTATAATTATGTAGGTAGGTACATCCAAAATCAATTCGCGACAATAATGATAGTAAAGTTATTGAATAATAATCATTAAAATCATCAATTAGCCCTCGAAATTACTATTGAGGAAAAATACGATTATTTCGTGAAAACTTTACGATTTGTATACGCCACGGAACTTGAAATTAGGGATGATTTAGTCCAACGCATTGAGTGAGGTGGCTTCCGTCACTATAAAAGAAGAAATCCGTTTATCCGGCAAAGATGTCACGCGTGCATACGCGACAGAAATCAGCAATTTGAGAGAGATTTGTGATTGTTATAAGATTATTAAAAAAACGATATTTTTCAATAAGTGTAAGATAGGAAAAGGTGACCGACTTTACTGCACAAGAGTGGATGCGTACGATAGCAGTTGCTACATCCTACTTAGCGCATGTTATTTATGCAAAAACTAGTGTCCTTGCCGTAATATCGAATATGACGAATATCAGTCTGATTATTCCCGATACTAGTAGATAATTAGTAAATTAATTACCTACCTACTACCTATAAGATTTTTGTGGCATATTGCATACCGTTAGAAAGGGGATAAACTAGAGAACTCTTTTTACCACTTTGGTTTATGTTTACCTTTTCCGTAAACATTGTAATTTGTATGTTAATAAACATAAAACTAGATGTTACTTGCGAGTGACTTTGAATTTGACAGAACATAGAATCATACGATAGTAAACATAAAAATAAAAAAAATTGAACGATCCACCAAAGACCCTGTATAATGGTACCTAGGTACTTGCCCACTTGATATAGGTATCTATCGCGCAGTTACTTGAGTTTACACAGACATAGGTAGTAAAGTAATACAGCTCAGGCTCATTTCATTACGGAAAAAGATCTGTATAGGTACGCGATGTTCAGCTGCCGGCCTAGCATGACCACGATAGAAACGGGTTTTGTCTACATAGAAATAGACAAAGTGACAGATTGTAGAAACATTTCTACGTTTTATGAATGAAATCTGTCACTTTGTCTATTTCTATGTAGACAAAACCCGTTTCTATCGTGGTCATGCTAGGCCGGCTGGAGCACTATAATATAATAGTACAATATTTTTTACCTAGTTTACTGTCTGTCTCTCATATTCTATGCGGCGGGCGGTCCGCGGCTCGCGCCGCCATTCTGGATATTTTGACGGGAAGGTCGGTCACGTGACTCGGCGGCGGGCGCGGGCGCGGGTCGCGGGGCGCCGGCTAGACTCTCCAGTAGCCGAGCCATCCGTCTGCTGCTTTGACTGCGGCCGGTCGCCGGAATCCACGCCCCAGTCTCACGCGTCCGCATCTATTACGTACCACTTTGTTCCGATGCCACGTGAATTTTTTGAATGCAGTCTGTCGATATTTTACGGATCTCGTGTTTACAGTGCGTTCAGTACCAATTTTTAGCGAAAAAGTGCGTCTGTTTTGTGACAAACTGAGGTTATTTGCGTATTTTTTGCACGGGTGTGCGTGCGGCGACGGGGCGGAGACGCCGGCGGCGAGCGGCGTGCGCTCGGCCGGGCCGTCGCGACGGCACACTCGGCTCGGCAGACATGTTTCGGTCGCGGCCGGAGCGCGTCGTGCGTGCAGGCGCGTAGGCTCGCTCGTGACATGCGCCTGCCGAGCCGCAACGACAGTGGGGGTGATCGAACATGGATGTAGTGACGCCGCACATCACCTCCGTGCTGAAGACATACCAGGCGAGCGCGCCGCGCAGCCTGCAGGGGCCGGGCTGCGGGCGCGCCGAGCCGCGCGGCGACGCGCCGCCGCCGCTGCCGCCGCCCGCCGCGCCGCCGCTGCTGCTCGCGGCCGACACCGTGCTGGGCGAGCGCGGCGAGACGCTGCTGGAGGGCGAGCCCATCTCGTGCTTCAGCGTGGGCGGCGAGCGGCGGCTGTGCCTGCCGCAGATTCTCACGTCGGTGCTGACGGACTTCACGCTGGAACAGATCAACCGCGTGTGCGACGAGCTGCAGATCTACTGCTCGCGGTGCACGCCCGAGCAGCTGCACGAGCTAAAGTCGACGGCGGTGCTGCCCAAGTCGGCGCCGTCGTGCGGGCTCATCACGCAGACGGACGCGGAGCGGCTGTGCGCGGCGCTGCTGCACGCGCCGGCCGCGTCGCGCCCGCACAAGCTGCCGGGCTTCCGGGTGTACCACGAGTGTTTCGGCGGCGCGCGCGGCGTGTGCGCCGTCGACCTCAACCTAGTGCAGTGTTTGGAGTGCCGCTCGCTATACTCGCCGCGCCGCTTCGTGTGCCACTCGCACGAGTCGGAGCACCGCACGTGCCACTGGGGCTTCGACTCGACGCGGTGGCGGCGCTTCCTGCTGGTGGCCGAGGAGGAGCTGGACAAGGAGAAGTGCGGCGCGCTGCTGGATGAGCTGGCGGCGCGTGACGCGGCGCCCGCGCTGCCGCCCGTGCCGCTAAAACAACAGAGCTTGCCGTTGAAAAGGAAACAGGTAGGATGATGTTCACACACTATCTCTTGTTCAGTCTAAGAGAACTTGTCGTCAATGTTTCCTGGCTTAATACCTATTACAAAATTAGGCTGATCCCTTTGTCTGACTTTTACCGGCTGACCGCTGAACCTTTGGGTCAAAGGGTCATCTTCGGGGTGTCGATCATATTGATGTGGCTCATTGTTTGCTATTTCATTTGTCTAGTAGGTAGTGTACCTACCTAGACCTTACATTAGTAGGTAAGTAGGTAGGTACCTACCTGCCATTCTAGTTGGAATCTTATTAATAGAAAGGTACCTATTACAACAAAAATCGGAGGTTTGGCCAGTACCTAGGTACTTGTTTGGAAGAGCCAAGGTATCTAAGGTCTTGCTGTCGAATGCTTTCAAACACCAATAATACCTAGGTAGGTACCTACTCTAAACAGAAACTCAACTTGGTTCTCAAATCAAACTACAATGCATTTCTGACTAACTAATTAGGTAGGTAAATATAGGTACTCTATAAAAAAACAGAACCTGACAAAGGCACAAGCGTCATTCAGCCTATCGAAAGCGCTATTAATTTAGCTGCAGCGTCCATTTAGATGACAGCACATTTCCGCATCCATTGTGCTTAAACCTACTGATTACCATCACAGATACCTACTGCGGCCATGTATTTACGAGATAAATAGTATTATCAGACCAGCAGTAGTGTCACACAAACATGTGCAAGCCAATAGGTAGGTAGGTACCTACTCATTGTTAGGAAAATGACGTACTGAAACCGCAAAATAATTATGCAATGGGAATTGATAAAATGTGGTAGGTACCTCCCTAGATGTGGTTGTAATAAGTGTGGTAGGTACATATTCACGTGTTGGTAGGAATCGCGGAGTAACATATTATACCTAATTTGTAGGTTTTTAAAGGACACAGATAGTGATACCAGGGATTTTAGAGGTACCGACGTAGGTAGGCACCTCTAAAAACCCTGAATCAAAGATCAATGAGTTTTTGATCCACCCTACGATCGGATCGACTTTATATCGTCGCCTTGCAGTGAAAACCTCGTAAAGCACAAATTAATTTTTCTTCGTATTTATTTGTTGCGTAGATCAAGATCCCTTAATGCTCATAAAAAACACATATATTAATAATTCATTACCTAAATAATATTGAAATACTCATTAGAAAACAGAAGAACTTACATTTTTACACTTCATACATGTTTTTAACCGACTTAAAAAAGGAGGTTTATTTTACCGGAGGTTTTTTTATTTTGAGGACGTTTACGTTTATTGCCATCACGAGGTTTTCACTGCAGAGCGACGATTTGTAGTTTTATAGTGAGTATTTTTCATACAAGAACCCAATAAGCATTACACTAAGAATTTGAGATGTGATATGATGTGACAATACTGCCAAAGTAGGTACCTATTCAAAAGAAATAGACAGGGGTGGCCAACCGGTCTTCGATCGAGGCTGATGTCGATCGTGGCAAGTCTGATTATGTAATTAGATACATAGGTAGTAGGTAGATCGCGAAGAGATCTACTGTTTACTGTCTCTACTAGAGAGTCAGTAAACGCTAGATCTTGGGTTGAATCAAGTTGGCCATCATCTATCTGCTGCAGTGCAGTGCAATCGGTAAGTTAACGATTGTTTATATTGTATTTTTGTTTGTACTTTTAAGTCTGCGAAACTGTTATTTGTTCAGTCTGCTGACTACAATCGTTATGGAAGGTCACTGCGCCTGCGTCGCCGACGTGCTGACTTGCCGACTGCACTACTAAAACCGTTGTTTATCAATGTCTAAGACAACCACTACATACCTACCTACCACACCATCAAATAAAATGTGTTACTTACTATGTCACAGAGTACGTATGGTCATAATTAATGAAATAACGAACTTGAAATACGAATTACGTAGGTAGCTAGGACGCTTGCAGTTACCTAGCTAGCTAGCCAGCGTGACGTAAGTAGGTATTATAAATACACACATCAAAAGTATCTAGGGATCAACATATATTTTTGCAATAACTTTTCTCCTGATTGATATTAATTAAAATTTTCTTTAAGGATTCATCAAATAAAGTGTTTTCGTTTGTCACAGTAACGATAAACCAAGTCACCTTTGCATTAATAAAGAAATTTGCCATTTTCCTAATAAAGGGATTTTTGACATTTGAACCACTAACATTAAAGTTCGAAAAAAAGACTGAAATAACAGTTTTCTTTAAAATTTTATTGGGTAACTTAAACAATTAATAATCCGTGTTTCTACCGCGAACACTAACAACACAAGAACATCGGTTTGGCATACTCAAAATGAGTTCATCCAAATCACGCTGTGGAATGGCCGCCCATGTTCGTTGCAACAACAAAAAAAGGTCTTCTTGCGACTGGATACCCTCCATATTCGGCAGAGCTCTTCTCTGTAGCATATCCCATGCATGCTCAATCGGGTTCAAGTCTGGCGACTGAGCAGGCCAGGGCAGGACATTGATGTTAGCTGCAGCGAGAGTCTGTCTTACAACTCTTGCGGTGTGCGGTCGTGCATTATCATGCATTAACTGAAATAAGGGACCGATTTGCACTTGTAGAGGAACGATGACGTCTGATACAATCGTCTCAGCATAAATTTGAGCGTTGAGGTTGCCTCTGATCCAAATCAACTCAGTTCTTCCGCCGATCCAAATACCCGCCCATACCATGATGGTTCCACCACTATAAGGATGGACTTCCTGGCAGGATTTTAATCGCTGTTGGCGTCCAGGGGTTCTCCAGTGTCGTATACGTCTTGTATCCGGTCTCATACCAAAACGAGACTCATCAGAAAAGCACACGAAACGCCATTGTTCTTCTGCCCAATTTCTGTGTTCAAGAGCCCATTGATATCGAATCCTACGATTGTGCATTGCTATAGGTGGTACCCGTAGCGGTCTTCGGGAATGAAGGTTCACTTCATGCAAGCGGTTTCTGACTGTTTGGTCGCTAATTAAGTTCCCTGAAGAGTGATGAAGCCTCACGGCTAACATCATGGCGGTTATTGTTGGAGCTCTTCGAGTTAAGATTTGAATGTATCGGTCTTGTCTCCGTGTGGTGCAGCGATACCGTCCTCCATGGCGCTCAGCCACGGTACCAGTGCTTCGGTAACGTGTCCAAAGTCGACTGATAACACTCTGACTTGTATTCAGAGCTAAAGCTACAGTACGTTGCCGGGAACCAGCTTCTATCATTCCCACGGCTCTGAGCATTTCTTCCCTGCTTAAATGACGTCGCCGCTCCATAATAACGTTGGTTTTAATCAGTAGTAGGGAAACAGTAGCACTAATAATGTCTTCAATGCGTTGTATGTTTTTATAGGGAAAATATTGACAGCTTATTTTCATCTTTTACTCGAATTTGATTGAGAGTTCCTGATTCAAATTATGAAATGCACCAAAAAGGATCCATATAAATTTATAAAATCATAAATTTATTACAAAGCCACATCTCAATCTCAAGAAATCCGCATAAAAATGCTTGATCCCTAGACACTTTTGATGTGTGTATTATAATGAATGAACGGTTTTCATGTATGGCAGTATAGAACACAATATTTTACGTGTATGTAGGTACGTGATTGATCACCAAACAAAGCGATGACCAACTACCTACCTACCTACTCACAGTAGACGCTACCGAACATGGTAGACCTTGCTATTATTATCATTGACCAGCATTTTCCTTCCCGATGCACAGACGTGACCTAGTTTCTATCTAGAGCTCTAAAAAACAACGAATGTAGGTGGGTAGTTCTTCAAAATAAATTATTTTTATCAAGTTTTTCAGTTTTTTTGAGAACCTTCATGTAAGTCATTTTTAATAAGCTAAATGCAATCTATGCATACTAAATCAGATTCTAATAAGAAAGGCACTTATTTATTTTCAATAATTAACGCAATATTTGTAAATTTCGAATTATTGACGTTGAGACTAATGACACTACATGCTAAGAATGATTTCAGTTTGGAACTGAATGACGCCATGTTGCAGAGAATGATCTTAAATATTTTAAATTTGGATATTTAACAATATACACTTACATAATCAGTTAATAAACGTTTATTTAGCAAACTTAAACACTAAAACAAATATAATAATTCAAAGAAATAAAAAACTTAACCTTGTAGCATACACGGAAGCTTTTCCATCTTCTCCTTTGTTGTTATTAAATATATAAGATATTCCCAAGAACAACTGACACAGGCAGGATTAGAACCTGCGACCTCTGCCTATACCGGGGCAGCGCTTCTACCAACTGAGCCACAGAGTCATGTCTGGATCAGTTGAAATTGGAAACCTCTTTCTACGCCTCTTATGAGCGTTGGTGATGGTGACGTCTATCGGAGACTAATTACAGACTCCAACTCAATTTCTCTAACTTTGCAGCTAGAAGGACATCGATACGATGTCACCATCTATACATTATAAATGTATATTTTTGCGAATTTTAAACATGTTAAAGCCATGTTATGCTTATTCTCTTTTGTTCTCTTTGAGACCGAGGAGTTTTATCTTTTATCTGGACAATCTTTTTCTCTTCTTTCCTTTTAAGATATTCATTTCTTCGTTTTTTTTTTCAATAACAAGCAGCTCTGGATCATGTTTCATTTCAGTATAGCGTCTTCTTTTACATAAGCGCATTTTTGCTAATCACTGCTGTTTAGTTTACGACATTTTCCTTGCTATAAGTAAAAATGTAATATATTTAAATCGTTTAATTTCCATTTTAAAGCGTTAAAAAGCATACCCAAATCCTAAGAACAGCGCAAAAATGTCATAAATATACTAACTATTGCAAAATAAGTATATAATTATTATAAATTCGAGATGACCCATTTACATATTTAAAGCTAAACCGCTGAACAAATTTTAATGAGCAGAGATAACTTAAACTCAAACAAAAGTTCGCAGTCAAATAAAAATCTAAATTCCTTAAATCATCAAAAAAACAATCTGCATACTACCGAAAATCTTTGATGACGAATTGCTACAAAGAATTCGTAACAATTCACCATCAAAGTCAAGGTGAAAATCATAATGCGAAACTTAGTGTCATTCTGTACAACGATAAGTTGATCACAATGATGTAGCATAGAATGACTAATTGAGAATAAAACCTCTACAGACTTGTCTGTGAGCATAAAAACTCCGTAATGATTATACTAAATGAAATCATTTGCGATTGGCTAATATGTTAAAAACAAACGAAAATATTACATGCGTACATTTAAGGAATTTATTCTGAAACACGAATGACATTTTTGATGACAAAATGTAAATAACTATACAAATTTACTTACAGTTCTCAGATGCGCACGTGTTTGTTCACCAAAACGTTGCCGTCGATTGAGGGCCCCTCCTGCGCACCCCCCCAGTGTATTAAAGTTGCTTTCAGAATTGAATTGTTCAGAAAAAAAAATAACCAATGTTACTGCGACAAATGACGTTTTTTTTGTAACAAAATTTGACTTTAGATTTATGCTAACTATTGCCAAGTATTGGAAGAGGTTTTTTATTTTAAACGAAGGATAATTTATCAGACTTTTATACGCTGACGTAATTAGAGTCTTTAAGTAGATATTAAATATTTTAAAAGAAAATGTTGCGTCAAGAGACGTAATCGGAATATGAGCATAATGACGTTTGGCGATGTTTTCGTAACTTTAATTGATAAAAAAACACTACTACTTTTTTTTCAATATTGGTAACTTATTTAATAATACTAAGTATAAATATTAAGCTTATCAATTGTGTCCCAAAATTTTAGCATATCAAAATATTTCGTCGGAAGACATATTTAGACCCTTTTGAAGAACAACCCAGGTACCTACCTACGTAGGCTACATTCCAGACAGAATGCGACACGACCTTTGCCCAATTTTGCGATAAAACTAACCATGATAAAGGCGTTTTCGCATTCAGCCAACTCACCGCCATTTTAAGTTTCGTCTGAATAATTATTATATTTCATGTTTTATCATCGTGTGATTTGCAAAAATAACCTTATCAGTCGTCAGATAAAAATATTAATGTTATTATTAAATGTATGACGGTAAATACCTAGCTGCTTTATTGTTTTTATCAAGTTATTGTCTAGACTTGACTCAGTTTTCACAAACTAAGTAGGGTAGGTGCGTCGGTTTCCCGTCCAGCACCTATAGGCGGACATTTCGAGGATGTGCTGCACAAATATTAAGAAAATAAGAGTTCTATCCTTCAGTTCCACTTGAAATACGGCTCTAGGAAGAAAAGGATAGCTGTTCCATTCTGACCTAGTAAAATTAGTTACGTAGTATTACCCAAATATGCACAAATCCTCGTTCAATTCACCGTTAGCACCGCCGGTGCACATGCGTTGGTAAAACTAGCGAAAAAATAGTGAGCACGTATTGCTTGAAAGGTAAGTATTTCTGGTTTTATTTATCTGTGACATGTTTTTTTTGTTTTAATTGCTAGTAATGCATTATTACAATGCATTTTGATAAGTCTTTTTCAATCATATTCAAAAACTTGTTAGATATTTAGTGTCCGAGAACTAGAATAGTAATTCTTTAAAAATGTTAGTTTACGGCCTGGTGGACGCAAATAGACATAAAAAATAATAACATCTTTAATTTTTTTTAGTATCTTATTAATATGGGTTAGGATCGAAATTCTTTTAAATATATTTCTTTTATATGCTGTTACATCGCTGGTAGTTTACGTCCGCCTAAATATAAATAAATCGTGTTTTTTCCGGCCATACAAAATGTATGGGAATTCAATGGCCGCCAATAGAATATGGCACTATGATGTCTCAGTTTTCGACCACTGAAGTTGATAAGTATTATATTTTTAATGTTTCTTTTATATATGTCCTCCAAAGTTCCTAATTAACATACCTAAAGGTGAAAAACATTACCCTCCTTTTGGGCTTCACCGCAGTCGGGTAAAAAGAACAAAATTGATAATTATTCACAAGCATATTTTTATTTATTAATATAATATCTTTCAGTTGGCGTTTAAAGGATTAGAGTAGGAGGATACTAGACAACAAGGGAAACATAGAAAATATGGCATTATTGGCATTCCGAGAACAACAATCCAGTGCAACAACACCGAGAACAACAAATTAATGTGCAGTCATCCATGGTTTAAGCGAGCGGAGATGGAATCCCTGGGATCCCAACTCATGGATTCCATATACCTTAGATCTCTCTCCGCAACTGAAACCTAGAAATACTTGGGTACCGTATGTCGGAAGCGTTGAGAATTAATGAGGCTGACTTTGACTTTTGACTTTGAGGAGTTTCGTTCACCGTGTTAACAGTCTTTTGTCAGGTGGCAACAAGGTATGTGCCGACATTGGTTGGGTCTTGATGTTTTCTTTCGGCATATTTAGATGGATTCAGCCAGAATTAGGTGACCTGAATTGGAAGGTTCGTTTATTTCCGATTGCATATTGGATGAATCCAGCACCACCTAAGTGTATCGAGAACGAAGACCACGAAGTGTCGAGGCTTTTTAAATACCAAAACTCTTCACAAACCGTGAGGTGTGCGATCTTAGGGAATATTTCCTCAAAGCCGTAGTAGGGATGCACCAAGATGTAGTCGCAGTGAACAAAGTGACAAATTGACTCACGCCACTCCCATTAGGTAAAGAGAACTAGCGCAAGCCTATAGTGCTCAAAACCAATCTCATGGAGCTACATGGACACTTTTATTGGGCCCTTTATAAGTCTGATGCAGACTTCTTGGCGTCCATATTCTGGCTGCGTTTCGGCGAACTCTTTGGAGAAACCGATGGTTTTTTTTAAAGCAATTATAGACGAAGTTATGATGACGAGCAACTGCCGAAAATACATATCTGTCGGGCTGTCGGGCATGCCACTGTCCCGCTGAATCGATCCGAATATAATTTCTGGTTGTTCTCGTCTTGCTAACGTTGAGTACTTGGCATAGACACAACTTGGTGGCTAGGATTATCTACCAGCAACTTGCTCTAAAATACAAGTATGTGCCCGATCCAGTCATCGAAAATGGTCATATCACATTGTACTGGGATCGCTGTATCATCAATTCATCACTGATCGGACTATTATTGCTAATTTTGATAGATTGGTTAGAATGTCGCAAAATAATAGATAAAAATTGAAATTGCAGTCCCGTATGATGGACATCTTGTAAAGGCCGAAAAAGATAAATAAATCGAGTATCTTAGCACACTAGATTCTCCGCACGTGGAAAGTGCACTCAGCAATAATTGTGCCTATAGTCGTTTCGGCCAATGATCTAATAGCCAAGAGACTCGACCAACACCTGAGAAGGCTCTCGGATCAAGGTCTTTATCCAGAAAGCTTTCCTAAACACGGCTTACACTGTTAGGAGAATCCTCTCTCTAGATCCCTGACCACTGGTAGCTTGGACTCTGTTCCCTATGCCAATGGACCTACCTACTATTTTTAGGGTTTTGTACCCAAAGGGTAAAAACGGAACTCTATTACTAAAACTCCGCTGTCCGTCTGTCTGTCACCATGAGCTGTATCTCATGAACCGTGATAGCTAGATAGTTGAAATTTTTACAGATGATGTATTTCTGTTGCCGCTGTGACAACAAATACTAAAAACAGAATAAATAAAAATATCTAAGGGGGGGCTCCCATACAACAAACGTGATTTTTTTGCCGTTTTTTTTTCGATCTTATTAAAGATTATAATACTTATAATATGGTGTCTAATGTTGTATAGATAATGGTACGGAACACTTCGTGCGCAAATCCGACTCGCACTTGACCGTTTTTTGAATTTTTTTAAGTCTTTTTTACTGTGATTAAGAAATGTACAAAAATATAAAATAAGTTAATAAAATTAATGTAGATGTGATTAAAAACGAAAGACTGACTTAGATTTTGTTTTTATATTAAAAAGCAACGTAATTTACAGTGCTATGTTATTTTATTATCTTTTTAAAGGTAATTTACCATAATAAACCATGTGGACGTAAACTAGATACAATGTGGCCGTAAACCAAAAAAATGTCCGTAAACTAGCATTTCACCATGTTTTGCGATTAAACACCTCTAAAATTAATTTACAGCTATGTATGTCATTTTTTTACTTCTTAATTCAATCTTCATAATATCTGGTATCCATACAAATACGTTCAATAAATTTTCTATGAATATTTCATACTAATATATTAACGTAAAGTTGGACACTCCGCTAATCGGCCGCTATCCAGCGCAATGACCCTAGGCACCTGCCGGCCTAGCATGACCACGATAGAAACGGGTTTGGTCTACATAGAAATAGACAAAGTGACAGATTGTAGAAACATTTCTACGTTTTATGAATGAAACGGTAGAAATGTTTCTACAATCTGTCACTTTGTCTATTTCTATGTAGACAAAACCCGTTAGGCCGGCTGCTACCTACCTACCTATACTCCATTTACTATAGCATTAGAAAAATAACGGCGAAATAACGATCGTTATTGTATTATATTGTTGTAATGACTGCGTTTTTGTGTTTAAATTTACTTGCAAATAATAAATAGATTACATAGCTATAAATATATCGTGAAATAACGATGCTTAATAGACGCCTACATCCAAATAACGAAATAGTTATAACCGTTTTTTGTCTAATGTTATAGTAAATGGAGTATAGGTAGGTATAATTAATAATTTTGATCGCACCTCTTTCAAAGTTTAATTGATAGAGCAAACGAGCTTGCATACAGTATTATTACCCCAGAAGGGGTTAATGTTTTTGGGGTGTAGGTACCTACCTACGTAATACATACTTATTTTCTAATAGATATTGAAAGATTACCAGAAAGTCAGAATAAGCAATCTTTTGATAGGTATAAGTAGGTACCTACTGTCTTGTCCATTAAGTTTTGTCAATTTGCTACGTAGATTTACTTGTATGAAAATAAAGAAAATTAGAAGTAAACTAACTACTACACCAGTAAGTAATTTGCAGACGAATTTAACGATAGGTAGGTAGGTACCTACTTACCTACACCGCCGCAGTCACAGATAAAATTCGCATTGTTGAGCTTTAATTAACTAATTTGTTAACAAGGTAAATATTCCTAGTTACGTAAGATTATGGTACCGGATGTTTGGAGTTCTTTGTTAAATTATTAGAAGTAATCATGGCGGATAGATAGATGTATATCAATCAAGTGTTAGGAACTAAACATGGCGGATAGATTAGTAGTAGAGACCGCTCCACGTAAGAATTCCCCTAGAAGTTATGTTGGCTTGGCTGCCCTGAAAGTTCATCACTTTTTAAAGTCCTAAATATTATTATAAAACATAAATCTACAAAAAACACAAAACGATAATGACCTAAATAGGAATGACAAGCAGGGGACCCAACATAACTTCTAGGGGAATTCTTACGTGGAACGGTCTCTAAAGGCTGCTGTAGGTGTTATTATTTCATCAGTTTCATTCAGTCCGATGAACTAAAAATAAGTGATCTCTCAGTAGGCTGATGACCTTGATGGTGTTACTAAGCCAGCTGCCGAGACATGTAACTTGATTTCGTTGCTTAGTGCCGAATTTTAAGAAAAAAAAACCTTGGATATTTGGGTCCTACCACTATGGAATTATACTTGGTAGGTATTTAATACACCCCCTAAAGCCCCTATCAGTCTTTATCCTTGATATATATATATATATATTTATCTTTGATAGATTTTGTGCTAACAATAGATACCTACTTATCCACCACATATCCTCCACATAACTCCAGGAAGTGGCAAGATATCTGGACCAGTTGAACCGAGTCTCGTGTTACGTAAATTGCTCAATTTAAAGATGGCAATCAGCTCATCTATCAGACAGTAACCTGTTTCAGTTGACTCACTACTTGTGCGTACAATAGTTAGTCTCAGGACTACGGAAACTTAGCTAGTAACACATGTCTTTAACTAAATTGGTCTTTAACCTGATAGACATAGTTGCAGTCGCATTATACAGCGATTAGGCTATCCGCTGTCCTATGCTATGACCCATTATTTCAGTTTTCCAGGATTTTCCCTAGTTCTGAGAGCAAATCCACGCGTCGCATCCCTAAGACCAAAAAAAAAAGCCGGATAAGTGCGAGTACGAATCGCGCCCTAAGGGTTTCCGAAATATGCAATGGCGCCATCTATTATATAGTATATCTATTACATCATAGATAATGTCATATGTTGATCATAGATGGCGCTACTGCATACTTCTAGTGGTGCCATCTATGAGCAGATGGCTCCACTTATGGTCCGGTGACAGACGGACAACAAATTAATATCCACAATGAAGGAATTGTTGTTTCAAGAAAATGACAAGACGAATTAAAATCCAAACAAAACTGTAAAACCCAAGGAAATTATCGTCCTCCTCGTGTGCTGGTTATCAGTAATGGCTGCCCGATACAGATTACCTAAAGCCTATAATTTCCTCGATCCAAAACGATACACCATTGATATTACGGGAGCAAATTACGATTGGATCGCTTACATCAACGATACGAAAACGAGTTAAGGTTACCTTCAGTGGCTGTAACTGTGCTGCACGTAGCTTAGCAGACATTACACTAAATACATACATAATGGAACCCCTAAGGGTTAAGCATATGTGTAGTAGAACTGGGTGTAAATAAACCATAAAAGAATTGGCCCCTGAGACCACACATTTCCCCTTTCATACTTCCTATAACAAATATTGAAAACAATAGACATTGGTGCTAATTCTATTGTTTCTTTGTCTAACAAAAGACATGAGAAAGGGATAGAATATATTTAGTCATGCCAAATTAGTGTACTGGCTTATTTTAAACGTGAATTTAGTCGCCATCATTAAAGGTCGCGACTATTTTCCCATAAATGTTAAGGGCGTAGACTAATTTGACAGTTCTAATTTTGCGTCTTTTTCAATGATATTTCGACGGTCCCTACGTACAATCCCCTAAGTGGTAGATACGTGATTTGCATGTTTTGTTTTCGTAGCCTTCAGGCTACCCTAAACTATCGTTTAGTTTGATAAAAATAAGTCTAAGCTGGCACTATAACATAAACTGCTTTTAATCCCAATAACGCGGACGACGCCGCGGGCGGAAGATAGTCCTAGGTCCATCCATTAAACTTCGTTTTAAAACCACTGCCCAGTCCTACAATTGATCCCCCTGGACAAAAACTTCACCCCTCGGGATCAACTATACATTATCAAGAGCCGTGCTAAACAATGGAGGTCTCATTTTACACACCGTCTGCGTTCCACTCAAGCGCAGGGTGTAATTACGCAGCGCAGCTCGTAAACAACGCATGAGCGCATTATGTTTGAAGTAATATTAGCATGTGTGCTGCCTGGTGGCGTCGCTTGCAGTTTTTGATATTGAGGACAATCAAACTTTTATACGCCTGAATTACAATACATATAATATTATATGCGGGCAGGCGTTAAAATATCGTTTAGCTGCCCTAATAGCTAATACCTATTGTTCTTAAAACACCACACGGAATTGTATGTTAATTTGACCTTAGTACAGGCTCATCTAAAGTACGGCTGGGGCACAGATAATATAATAAATACTACGTAGGTAGGTAGGTAGGTACAGATTTCATACAAAAAAACGTGACCGCCGTAACTTGAGCTATTCTCGGTCTATTGATTTTTTTAAATTAGAACAAATATTTTTCATTGTCTATTTTTTCATGTTCAAAATTTTTTAGACCCCGAGCTAAACTCCGTTCATCAGCGTACAGATAGGACTGAACTATTCAAATGGTTTTACATTCTATAGAGGAGAACACATCCCGCGTCATTATGCTTCGGTACTCGGTCCCACATAGCTAGGTACCTACCTTTCATTGTAACCGAGACGGGTGTGGCTCGCAATCAGCGCTAAACTTCACCTCTTACCATTTGTAATAATTTAGGCAAATTGTGCCCGTTGCTCGGCTCCTAATGGTCGTAGCGTGATATTAAATAGCCTATACAATTCCTCAAATCCTCATGAATCTGGCTATCTTATTCAAAAAGAATTATTCGAGAGATAGCGCGTTCAAACAAACCTTTATTAGTATAGATTAATATATGTAGGTATAGATTAAATAGCCCAAGTCCCGAAGTTTGATAACTAGTCTAGTTGTACAGGACAACGACCTCATGATCAGCTTTAGGTTGCTGGTAGTGGGTAGACAAGGTAGTTGGGAAAAAGATAGGCCGCTAAGATCAAGGGATGAGGCGTACAGTTACAGCTCGTGGCGAATTTTATCTGCATCTTGAATCTGTACTTCTATACTATCTCGACGGTCCGTGCGCACAATCCCCTAAGTGGTAGATACGTGATTTATGTTTTTTGTTTTTGTGGCCTTCGGGCCACCCTAAACTATCGTGTTTAATAAAAATAATTCTAAGTTGGCCTATTGAACATTAAAACTACACACACAATTTCTCTTGTAGAACATTATGTAGGTAGGTACCTTTGAACATTATGTGCGTTTGAATCTTTGAAGCGCTTTCCTCTCAGATCATAGAAACAAGGAGATATGCCATCATAGCCAATTAGTACGGGAACAACTGATGCCACTTTTAGTACATTTTTCGACACAATTACGCGCGTAATTAAGCGCTCCTTGTAAATAAAAAGATCTCCCACGCATTGAACATTCCGCACACCCTCAATCTAACACTGTTAATTGTCACTCAACACTAGCACTAAACTAAAACACTGTATTTATACCTACCATCGATCGTGTTCGGTTCGTCACCAGCGCGTACGTTTTTAATATGAGCAATTTGCTCAAGATCAGGCATCAAGCTCGATAGCGCCTTGGCACATCTCCTTGTTTCTATGATCTGAGGATTGTACGTAGGGACCGTTGATCTATACTCATACCTATTATAAAGCTGAGGAGTTTGTTTGAACGCGCTAATCTCTGGAACTATCAGTTGGATTTAAAAAAATATTTTTGTATATGACAGCCAAATTCATGAGGAATAGTATAGGTTATTTTACATCACGCTACGACTCTTAGGAGCCGAGCAACGGGGTGAAACCGCGAGCTAGCGGGTTATCATTTGGAGTATTTTTTCAACAAATCAATGCTTGCGTACCTAACTTTGTATTGCATTGAACATCGACGCGATTATTATGTGCATAGGTAGGTATGAACTATAAACTTACGTACCTATTACCTAGCCAGTCCACACGTAGCGATCCCCCAGGGCAGTCTCGAGTAATTGGCTGTGCGCAGTGTGCGTTTTGTCGCTTTATGTGAACAGCACCTGGGCCAGCATGGGCCACCTGGGCACCAGCACCATCTAGATAAACTTGGAAAGTAAAACATTATCTAAATACAAAATTTCATCAGAGTCGTTAGACTCGTTTCCAAGATACCATTACTCAAATAAACCATTTTACTTATAGACGTTCTTAACTTTAATCACTGATTAAATATACAACCATCCTTGTCATTTGTATGACAATGAATAGAGCTGACAATTGACATAATATGAGCTGTTTAATTTAATCATCGTCTAAGTAAGGGGGAAAGTAGGTATTTGTAAGTGTAAAGTTACCTACTTGACAACTTTATTAACATTACTTATTTCCCGTCTAAAAAAAATCAACAAATGACAAGTGAAAGTTACTTTTTCGACAGAAATAGAAAAAACATGACAATAGCCTGAAAAACATACTGCCTTCAACTCAGGTAGGTACGTTTAAAACCTGATTCTGAACCGACAAGATTCTTAAGCGTATGGGTCGACTAAAGTGCTAGAAACAGAAAATACAGGTATTCTACAGAAGGGTTACTTGTAACAACCAGTAGCGCGCCTAGAGGCCAAGCCCGACGCATTTTTCCTTTTGGTTTTAGAGGGTGTTCGTTTTTCATGAATTTAAGTGAGAAAAATCACTTACATTCATGAAAAATGAACATAAATACCAACCACCAACCCGCACTGGGCCCGCGTGGTGGACTACGGCCCACTCCCTCTCACAGAGGCCTGTGTCCCAGCAGTGGGAACATTATAGGCCGATTATGAACATAAATAATCTCTAAAACGAAAATAATACGCCGGGCTTGCCTTCTAGTGCTTCTAGAGGCACGCCACTGCTAACTACTACATATTACGGCTCTCCCAAGATCGATCGCAAAGTACAGATGTGTGATCTCTGACAAACCATTTCGAACCAACTAGCTTTGCAGGCGTTTTGTGTCGTCGGATACGTGTATTAGAGGCACGTGCGCCTTCTGAATCTTCGTATGTTGTGCAGCTAACTGCTATAGCTGCTACAAAGTAGGTAGGTACTCTGAATGTCATGCGAAGTGAACGGAGCCACGCCTGCCGCGTGCACCAATCGCAGGCCGCAACAGCTCGCCTTCCAAGTTCCACGACACGACTGCTTGGTCTATGTTCTGCGATCTGCATCCTGTATAATTAGCGAGTTGGATGAGCAGTTCTTAAGAGCTTCCATCTATACAAATAAATAAAATTGAAGTGTCTGTTTGCAATGTCAAATGAACAGCTTTTTACTAAACGCATAGGGCCGTACCACAAAAAAGATAAACACGTATTTGAACGTATAGTTTAAGAAATTATCAATCCACGACGGAACTTTTGAGATTACTTCATAGGAGCGAATTTCGCGTTACTCGATTCATATGGATAAACTAAACTTTGCCCGTGCGAAGCTGGCCGGGTCAGCTAGTCTTCATTAAAATACGCGAACGTATCCGTTTCCATCACGACCGAACACGATATTTCGAAGTTATTACACTGTTAAGTTGAAAGGTCGCCATAAAACCCGTAACAAATGGCTTTTTCTCAAGAATTAATTGTTCTATGGAAGCCATAAAGGAATTATTTAGACGTTCGAGAGAACGTTCGTAGTTTTCAGTAGAAGAAAGAGAAAACCTATCACGAATTTCCGTGCGGTTGAATTATAAAAAAAGTTTCTACGGCGAACAACATTGTCGCCTAATCTTCAAATACCCTCGCAATTGTTGGGATCCGTGTCCGTCGGCTTAGCGCCTACACCCGATATTTTCCTGGAGTCCCTAAAACGCGCGTGTTAGTAATCGACGTACTTAACCCTCCCACTGGCCCCCAGGAGTTGACGAGCTCGCCCTGGGACGTCACTACGGGTAGTAAACTGTCTTCAACTCAATTCCAACTGTTCAAGCTGAAAACTTCCTACGTATAAATTGTAAATTGATCCTTATTAAGTTTCAGGGTTTGAACCTTGAGTGCTATGAGCGAGTTGTATTCCCTGAGGCATTTAATTTAACATATTATGTAAGCAAGTATTTTTTACGCGAGTATTTCTTATTTCTATGTTAGTATTGATGATGCTAATCATCTTGTATTGCTTTTTTTTTTTCTACAAAATGTAATGGTTTGTTCAAACTCGATTGTGACCTAAATCTTGCATTACAAACAAAAGGGCTTTTACAAATTACAAACTGCCCCCTTATAGACGATGATTAAATTAAACAGCTCTTATGTCAATATTGTCATCTCTATTCATTGTCATGCAAATGACAAGGATAGTTGTAAGTATATTTATTCAGTGGTTAAAGTTAAGAGCCGTTTATTATAAGAAGGGGTTATTAGTGTTTAAAAGTTCTCTGAACCTGTGAAGTACAATTATTATCATGGAGAGTAATGAGTGGGTACTAGTGGTATGTCAGTACTACCCATCGTGCATGTTACAATGTTGCCCTATGTAGGCAATGTATTGTGCAAGCCCTCAGCACCTAGGGGTACTGCAGTCACCGCGGGGGACTAACGTGCAAGTACAGCCAGCAAAATAACTATTCACATTGTATAATTAATTTACCAGTATACCTACGGACACGCTACCACTAATGTGAATATTAAATGACATTGAACTGTACATCTGATCCTATTTTCGCTGCTTTATGACCTTATTTGCTTTCAAATAAAAAAGCCATAAAAAGTTTTAAAATTCATGGTTGCTGATAACTCAGTCGCATATTAATTGTGGTTGAAATGTAGTAGTGACCACGGAGTAGGTAAATATACCTACTTTATATTTACTCCAATACTCCTTGGTGGTGACTACGTGGTTAATAAAACACATTTTGTTCTTTGTTCACGTACACTATTATAAATAGCTTACCTACATTTTATTATCTCTTATCTCATTAATACAATAGTATTTTAGTCAACGTAACGTGCTAAGTGATTTCCCACACGGCCGAGGTCATAAGCGCAAATATATTTAGTGTTAAAAATAGTACGTAGGTATTTAGTATGCCAACCCTACCCCTACACTTCAAAGCATGCAAATTGAATGCGAAACATATGAACGCGGTACATTTACTTTGCATAACCCGACCGGTTTGAGAATCCATCCTCCGCACACTGTTCTAGGCGTACAGCAACATATTTAACTTAATCGGCTTACGCGGGTTAAACATATCACGGCCGAGCAGAAAGGCTAGAAGTCTTAATGCTAGGCGCTTTTAAATATATGACTCCGTGATTTAGCCGGTTAGCGCACCTAGCAACTGCCGCGCTGTGTGATTTGTAGATATGCTTGTTTATAGAGGTGCGAGGGCGACAAGCAGACCGGAGTGGTTTCAGTTTTTATTCAACGCGGAAAGTGTTCGGAAGAAAAAAATCTAACATTATCACCGGCGTAATTACGGCCATATCGAATCCTATAAATTGTGCAAGTTGGCGTTATGTCAAAAAGTTTCTGTTTTCTAGGTCAGAGGGTAAATTAAAGAGTAAAGTTCCCTGTCAGCACGTGCTCTTGTAAATTATATAGCTTCTGTTTTGTTAACGATGAATTGGCAGTTTGTTTAAGGGGAAGCACGCGACTGCCCTTAGATTGGAGCGTTGAGTAAGCAAAATTATAAGGGAAAAGGGTCAACCGTCAACCAACACATTGGGTAAACTCAAGATCGGTCTGCAAACGGTAATGCATCATTAGATATCGTCTAGGGATAACTTTAATAAGACTGTCTTTCACAACATGTATGCTCCGATTTTCCAGCCCAGAAAACACCGTAGGTGATGTGGTAATGCATACAGTAAAATGGTCTTTCCGTCTAAGGAAAAACTAGGTATCTACACAGAGAAACTTATTTTATCAAACTCGACTCACTACACTGTGAATTCAACACGTTTCGTTTATGGCATCGTGCAACGAGGTGCCAAATTGACCAATGAAACATACATAACTATATATTGATGGTCGTAAATATGTACTTCTATAATAACTCAACAGATGTACCTACTAAGCTTAGTAGTAGATGATTTTTTTTTACAAGATTATGTCGACGCCGACGGTCCCTAGGTATAATCACAGATTGCTGTATAATCCCCTAATTACAAATGACAAATTTTGTAGGAGAGCGCTTTAAAGTTTCAACCGACCGCGCGACATAATGTTCTAAAAGAAAAAAAACCGGCCAAGTGCGAGTCGTACTCGCGCACCGAGGGTTCCGTATCATTTTTGGACGTATAAAGTGAAAAAATCCGGACCGCATAACTAAATTTGTTTGTGAAGGAATTTTGATGATTTTGAAAAAACTGTACTAGTTAGGAACATCGTTTTATTTTTGGTGCCATATTTGGGTCAACTCCTATCAACTCTAATTATTTCAGATTTTTCGCCCCGCTAACTTCGGAGATAAGGGGGGGAATGGTATTTTTTCGAACATTTTTCATCATATGTCGGAAACTGTGAGACATAAAATAAAATGTAAATATATTTTAGAATGAGCAAATCAAGCCCTTTCATATGATATGTCACTTGACCTAGTGTCCCCACTTTAAAATTTCGGACCCCCACTCCGGCCCCTTTTGCAATGAAAATAAAAATATTTTTGGACTTTTTTCATTTGAAATAAGGTTGAACAAGCATTTTTTATAACTGTTCCAAATTTCAAGTCGATAGCATTAGTAGTTGCTGAAATAAGCAGGTGTGACAGACAGACAGACGAAGTCGCACCATAAGGGTTCCTTTTTTACCATTTTGGTACGGAACCCTAAAAATCGTGTGGATTTTTCAATTTGTCAATTTAGACTTTTTTTTCATTAAACTAAACGATAGACATGGGGAATGGGTGGCCACGAAAACAAAACATGCAAATCACGTATCTACCACTTAGGGGATTGTACGTAGAGACCGTCGATGTAAAATACTGTAAAATAAAAATCATATAATCAATAATATTATAGCTGACGAGTTTTTTTTTATTGTTTATTTGTTTTAAACGCGCTATTCTCTAAAATACATAGTATAACTACTGGCTAATTGGAATCAAAGAAGATTTTGTGGAGCCAATAAGACAAAGTAAGCGCTGTTGTGTGCGAATTATTTGTTTAGCAAGTCGACAACTGGTTCTACAGGATGTACTTTTAAAAGCGACAACCGCAGAAATAAACATGACAAGAAAGTTCTCATATTGATGAGGAAACACTTGAGGTTATTTTTAGGATTCCGTACCAAAATGGTAAAAAAGGAACCCTTATGTTGCGACTTCGTCTGTCTGTCTGTCTGTCTGTCACTGTGACATATCATATGAAAGGGCTTGATCTGCATATTTCAAAATATATTTTTATTAATTTTATGTCTCACAGTTTTCGACATAATATGATGAAAAATGTCTGAAAAAATACCATTTCCCCCCCTTATCTCTGAAGTTTGCGGAGCGAAAAATCTGAAATAATTAGAGTTGATAGGAATTGATCCAAATATTGCACCAAAAATAAAACGATGATCCTAACTACTACAGTTTTTTCAAAATCATCAAAATTCCTTCACAAACAAACTTAGTTATGCGGTCCGGTTTTTTTCACTTTATTCGTCCAAAAATGACATGGAACCCGAGTACGACTCGCACTTGGCCGGTTTTTTTGTTTTATATTATACACAGACAATTCATTGGATGAAAACAAGTGCTATTTGGATTGGATAGAATGATTTTGTTTCACTGAAATACCTAATACTACAGTTTATAAAGAGCAAGTATACGTATTAGAATAATAAGCTTATAATTAATTTTGATACTTACTAAATAAATAGATTACATAGTATATGCAAGTTAATAGTATTCTTTTCAGTACCTACTTAAAAAGTAACTGAAAAAATTGTAAGCTAACCTGTGGATATACTGAATTAAAACATTATCCATCCATAGCTAAATATTATGTATTTAACTAAATATTGACTAAAGCTTTTGCTCACGGCTTCGCTCGTGTGGGTGGCGCCCAACACCCACGTGAGATTTTTTCACTTTCAGCTATAAGCCTATAAACTATCTCTAATATGCAAAAAATCTTTCAAACCTCTAAAATCTTTCGCAATAATATCAATAGGGATAACACTCACCATTAATTTCTTACTAAGTCGTTTCATGTTCTCTTGTTGTCAAATTAAAAAAAAACGCATATTATAAACTTACAAATAATTCTTTATTTATTTTGTCCCAACTTATTTAATTTACTTATTTACATAATCGCACAATGATATTTTAATGAATAATATTAGTTACACATCGTGGCTTTTCTTAATATAATTACTTAAATAAAATAGATTTAATGTAATTTTGTACTAAACAAAACAAAGATACGCCGCGGCATGGCTCGCTGGTTTAACAAAATATCTGCCTTCGTATAGTTTTGTCAGCGATAGAGCCCAGCTGTTTATAATAACTAATTAGATTCGTAATTATCACAGTGTTATGTACGGTGATAACATTAACATAATCTACGTATTTACTGTAATTTGTATGCGTCGGAATCTTACAAAGTTACAATTGTCGAAGTAATGAGGCGCTAGCGCAGTTGCTGGGTGTTGTTTCGTTTAGATCATTTTGTATGTCCGTGTGTCTGAGATATGTCTTATAAATGAGGCTATTTTTCTCCAGCTACATAAAACTGACAAATTAAGTGGTGGTCTCCATTTATAAACTAATTTTATAGTGAAGGTAAGTAAGGGCAAATACTTAATACACGTAATTACACTGGAGAATCGGAATTATGTCCACAAGAATGACTAGTCGTATACTGTTTCATAAATACTATAATATAGTAAATCTTTAGATTATTGTAGTGTCTAGCAACCGTGGCCTAGAACGAAATTCTTCATAAAATTTTACTAATCGTCGCGACCATCTTGCCTGGGGATTAAAATTATCTCGTTACAAAATGGCTTCATCTAGAAACAAAGAAACATAATAATTACATCTATGGTTCTCGGCACGCAATTTCGAATGGCCATTTTTTCGTAGCACTTGTTATAAAATGGTTAATACATCGTACGTTCATACGTAGTAATCAGACAAAGCACATCAATTTAAAATATTTAAATCTTGCCAGACGTTTTGTTCAAATACATATCTAGTACTAGCTGTGCCCCGCGGTTTCACCCCCGTTGCTCGGCTCCTAAGGGGTGTAGCGTGATGTTAAATAGCCTATATTATTCCTCATGAATCTGGCTATCATAGTACAAAATGTGGACGCTTTGCTGTACCTACGCTAAAAACTGACAGTGGTTCGCATAGTGTAAAAGCACAATATTAATCCTTACTATCCTTACTAATCCTAACTATTAATATAAATGCGAAAGTAAGTTGTTTGTTTTATTTTTGTTACCTTTTCACGCCTAAACCGATCATCGTGAAATTTTGCATATACTATACATGTACGTTGTCAGGGGTACAGAAAAGACATAATACCTTTCATGCAGAAAAAAAGTGCTGTTCCCGAGGGAAAGAACATTGATAACTTTCGACGGTCCCAATTGCTTTAGGACGCTAGGTGGCGTTAGGTGTATGTATGTGACGCGGACGAAGTCGAGGACAAAGTGCTAGTATCTTCGATCGACAAAGTGCTAGTATCTTCGACCGACCCACCCTGGCTTCGCACGGGTAGCACTAAGTAGGTATCTACGGCCGGACGACTTGCCTAGTGAAGCAGATTTGATAATCCGTATTTTGTTACCCAAATTACTTACTGGAGTGTTTATCGTGTATCGTGAGATAGTGGTATTAATGCCTATAACGTTTAAGGAACATTCCTGAAATTGTACTACGTATAGGTACATACTGGGTGTAGGCTTAACGAAACCTACACCTACGCAAACTCTACATCAAAATCAAAACACAAGTTAGTTTGAGTACATACAAATAATTGCTAAGTAGGCTGTATATCCACTTACCTACTTCAAAATGAACACAAAATGCAAATTCAGATATTGAAAACTTCTTGAAAACGGAATATAATGTAATAACATAAGTAAGAACATTTATTAAGGGTCATCACAGACGTCCGGAAAAATTAAGAAGGTGAATGAGGTATTTTACGTCAAATTGAACGATTGCGGCTGGAATCGTTCAATTTATGAACGATATCGTTCAATTTGTGAACGATATAATTCAGTTTATGAACGATATCATTCATTTGTTCTCTGAATCCAGTAATCCATTACGGACGTCTGTGAAGAGCCTAATACTTTACTAGTAGAAATATAAATTGTAGGTTTTCTAAAGTATAATATTAAAATATTCTAATAAACCTTAAACCATCGTTAATTTAACACGTCGAGCTAATAGGAACCGTGTGAAGACTTATTTGTAAACGCCTCGCTTTTATAGCTCAAAGTATATGTGAAGCTATATTATTCTTGTCAGTAATAATATATTCAGGAGAATGATTAATGAATAAACCTTAATAATTGGACACACGCAGACGCTAATTAAGATCGTTAGTAGGTACCTTCGTTAATTTATTATCCGTGCACTCTAAGATTCGTATGAAAAAGAAGCCCAATTATTCTTACAATAATGGGATTTTCCCGAAGTTTATAAAAGTTACTATAATTAAATAATATAGGATATTGCAGGCACTAAAACGTTAGGAAGTTAAATAAAATTAATTATATTAATAAATCTTGAATAGATAATTGAAATATTTCATTCCACATTGTCTTTAATTTAAAATCAGTTTTGTATCAGTTCCGTATAATTCAGCAACATTCAGTTCAAACATCGAGCTAATGCGGGCACACGTGAAAAATAACAATTTTAATGGAAAAAACGTGTTCATTCAGTCAAATGTGAATCGAAGTTAAAATAACCTTTTCAGCGCTCCTATCGCCGCCAACTGGGGCTGCTTTCAGCACGAAACAAAAGAATGCACGTTTTTATTTATTTTTCAGTCCATTGAGCTTTTTTGATGAAAGTGATAGGTGATGTCTGGTCGAAAAAGAGCATCGCAACAGCATTGAATTTCGTATTCTACTTTTTTTTCCGCAAACGACGTTTTTTCTTTGTTTCCTCTTTTAATTTATTTTTATACGGTCTAGCTAATATTGCTAATATTATAGTTTCGGCAACGATGTTTTTTCTTTATTTCCTCTTAATTTCATTTATTTTTAAACGGTCTAGCTACGTTTGTAGTCCTAAAAACTTTTCAAAGTTTGAGGTTCACCTATTTTTAGAAATTATATTTCATTATTCTGTATTTCAAAATGAAATAACTGAAGCCTCATAAGTCATAACACCACTCACGCGTCATTCTGTCTGTCACAATCGTTTCTACTAAGCAGGGAAGCCACGTTCATCTTCATGCCAACCATCCTTACAATTTAGACGTGTTTCTCGAGCAATAATAGCCATTACTTTTTAACTTTCCTTAGTATTTTTGAAGTACAGTCATTTTTCTTTGAATATCCGGAATAAAAGAGTTTTCCCTTTTGTTATTCCAGTACTTAGAATACAAATCGGATGATTATTGCCACGTCTATAGTTACATTTCAATTCGCTGACATCGATATCTGGACCCGAACAGCCGATATTTCTCCAAAATGTCTGCCATTTGCACGAAATTCAAAGGGGAAAATTCCGTGCAGTATTCGTTATGCGTGATTTTTTCCTTGCCAAGCGTCTGCCATTTTTTCACATCGTCTGATGCGCTCTATGTTATATTTGTTAAGATATGACGGAGATATTTTATTATAAGAATTAACGTACAAAATCCTTTATCCTGATCGTCAATAACACCATGAATTCACAGCCATCGTTTTGGCATATTACCCAAAAGACTCATATTCTTGGGAACTTCCAGGTTCGCGTCGTCGAGCTGTTATGTATGTGTTTCTTAGTGATGTTCACATCCACAAAATAGAAGAATATCTTTCTTATATTCCGTGTTCACGTCACTACACCTTTTCGTACAAATTGCTCTATTTAATGTCCGAAGCGAGCGCAACATTCCCTATAAGTCCAACAATGCTATTGCGAAGTACCGACTTTGGTCTAATGAGTTACCAAGAACGTTCAACAAATAGCTGGAGAAATCTTTGTCTTGAAACAAATGGAGGGGATGAATGACGAAAGCTCAGAGATAACGTTGAAAGTGTTAAATGGGTCCGTGGATGGCGTCGATGCTCCTTGAAGCTCTGCTCATTCCATTAAAGATATTGAGCGTGAATTTATGCGGAGCCGGTGATTGTAGCGAGTTGTTTGAACCCTTCGTTCATGCTCAATGGGCAGCATTCTAATGTCTGATATGCAAGTAGATGACAGCGTTGCGTAATGATGCCTGTACCTAAAGGAGAGTGGTCCGCGTTCGGTACAGGATTTAGAATGGTCCATCGTTTGCTGACTGAAACAATGGACATAAACCGAACCGCTGACCGATTCGGTATTTGGGACGATTCATCATAAACACATTGTAGATAAATAACACAACAAAGGGAAATGTGCGTCGTCCAAGGAGATCCTTATCCCACTTGAGTACAAGTAGGTAATCCTCTAAACCACAAAGGAATCCACCCATACAATTCAAACAGATGAACCGCTTTGGAACACAATAAATAAACAAACGTAATTCACACAAAGCGTGCCGGTGGTATAACGACATAACTCATCGAAGACCTGCTTTAATACATCATGGGGCTATTTTATGGTAGTTTCACACAACCATATCGGGCTATCCCATCGCAGGTGAAAGCGTTTATACACGGTGTGTGTCGGGAGCAGTATGACATTTTTCATTTCCATGCCACCGCGCCGAGCTAAAATTATTATTCCCGGGTCGCCCCCCCTTCCCCCACTGGCCCGGTTTCTCTAAATGGGAGTGGGGTGGGAGGCACAGGATACGAGTGACGAGCGAATAGGCTCTCCCTACTTCACCGTCATATTTACTACAGAGTACCGATCCAGAACTAAGGTTAATAAGCTGTAACATACAAAGTTTCGTGCAGACATCGACCTCAAGAACTACCGAAAGATTCCCTTGTGCAGGGATAATGTCTTTTTTTCTTACATTTAAATTGAATTTTATATAGCTCGTGTTAAATATTCATGGTACTCGCAACTAAATTGATGTGGCACAGCAAGAAACAAAAAACGAACGCAAAAATGGCGACTTTACAAACAGAAGTGCCCCAGACGTTCGGGGAACGACTTTAAAAGACTGACAACCTGGAAAAGAGAATGTGAAATTAGTTGGAAGTTAAACAGAACTTTGACGACTAAAAGGTTCGAGACGATGATCTCTCGTGGCTTGTGGACACACTGAGAAAATGACTCTCGCGTCGGAGCCGAGCCTGCGAGCCACGAGATGAAACGCTCTATTTGGGTCAACTAGACTAGGGCACGGCTGTTTTTTTCACATGTTTCTCTCACACCGTTTTGACGAGATTCTGTTAACAGCCGTGAAAAAAACTTGCTAATTACGGTTGTTTTTTAACTCTACAGCTCTTGTTGGTTTTCCTATGTATTTAATTTAACAAGCAGTGTTGTTTTTACCATTAGAAGCTTTACATAAAACTATAATTTGCTAGTTCTCATACTGTTTATTGAGTGTTTTCAAACAACGGTGCTATGAACCAGACACTTTCAAACTACTGTAATTATTGGCTTTTAATACTATGACAGTTAATGGTGAACAGATTAGCCACGTGTGAACGTATGTGAAGCGTGTATGGATGGATCCAAGAATCTATCTTCCATTAATATCTTCTCAGAACACACATAAAAGATGTTTACAAAACCGAACACCAAGCTCCTCCTCATTAGTTGTGTTTAAAGTCTAAATAGCTGATTGACTCTGAAATTAATGATTTGCATTCAAATCCTAAAACATATTACGCAATTCGAATACGTTGAAGGCAAGTGGTGTTTGACAACTGCCTAATTATAAAAATTGGCGCGGTGACAAACAGCTCCCCACTCGCATACGTAAATAAACTAACGGAAAACCAGTGGGCAGTGTGAAATGACCAATATTGTGTGCTTGCAACACTGCCGAACCGAACACCACTCAATATTTCAGAGCTGATGATTAAACTGGTGAAAAAGCACGAAAAGCAGTTCCTTCTGCCATAGATAATGAACAAAAATCTACGAATGAGGTTAACTGCTTCGGCAATCATTATTTATAAACCCAAGGGAAACTCTTGCTCCAGGAATTATCTGTGACTTTTTCAGTTTTTGAGACATTTTAGAAAGTGGCATCGTACCATTGCGGTTGTTAGGTTCTGCATGTAATTTCATGAAGTAGATAATACGTGTGTGTGATATTATGTGATAAAGAATTAGGTACATAGGTATCTAGTCATCACCTCAATCCGGCTGGCATTTCGAATTCTCGTCGGTGTGAGATGAGGTTATAGCAACAAAAATCAGCGGTCGAAAACCACTTTGGTAATTTAATGTACTCTGTACTTTAATTATCTCCCATCACGACTGCCTAAGCCTAAGCTCATAAGCGTCGCATCGCCACGTGTCACCTGCGGTGCCAGCTCGTCGACTACGCCACGCTAATACGAAACTTCCTGTCGATGTCTTCCGCGATGTTTACGCTCCATAGTTACATATTACGCTTTTTGTCGTGTCGTGAATGCATCCAGTTTTCCTACGCATGAGGGGCTCCGTGCAAGTTCGTTCGTGACCTGGTGTGAGTGACGTCACGTCTGCCGCCGCCACCGCCATGTCGTTGCGCCGTCTGCGCCCGCGCACGCCCCCGCCCCGCGCGTCCCGCTGTCTGACGGAGAACGGCTGACCAGTGACCTTGTCGCTCCGTCTCGCTCGCGCCAATTAGTCATCGCCGGCGCGAGCGGGACGGGAACACACCAACCGGTATTGGAACAAAGTTGTTTGTGCAAGAAAGGTTTCTTCTCTTATTTATTTAAATGTTTTCAAATTCGCTTTGTAATGTAATAATGTGGTTGAGACGTTTGTTGTTGTGGCAGGGGTAATGACCTTGAATTTTAGTTCTTTTAGCAATGCGCAAAATGTAGGTCGTTAATACACACATACACACGTTACACGCATTCTCTCATCTACACAATAAACAAACGACTGATGGAAAAGTCGATTCGGTCGAAATTTTTCGAAAAGATAAAGATACTAATGGATATTGAGGACGAATAACATTATAATAAAACAAGTTTAAACGGATTAAATCGCGTATATTACAGATTTTTACACGTCTGAAACGTGAAACGTCAGGACAACTCTGTAAAAATCTGTAATATACGCGATTTAATCCGTTTAAACTTGTTTTATTATAATGTGTAATAATCGCGAAAACCTAAGACATTATTAGACGGATAACGTTTTTGCGTTGCTTGGCTGTTGGAAATGTTGGAATTTGGAAATAACATTGTTACGGGAAGTTTCGCGCACGTAGCGCTACCACCTAGAGTTGTCGAATGAACTATGTCCCAGCTATAGATGGGTTTTTTGGTAAACACCCGATAAACACCCAATTTTGGGTGTTTATGGGTCTTTACGGCTGATTATCGGGTGTTTACCAAAAAAAAACCCGGTGGATTGCCCATCTATAGTCCCAAGTCCCCCCACTCAGCCTTCGTCTGTCAGAGACACAATTGATTTTATATCTATATATATATCTATATATATATATATATCTATATAGATTTTATCTATTGTTCCACACCTGAATCAGGTGTTTCGACAGATGAACTAATTAGTGGTGGCTCCTGAGTCCTGATTCATAATTTGATGTTCACACTCAAACTCAATAACACAAGTCGTAAAGTTTTCAAACATTTATCAGTTTCCTGCCAATTGTTCAACACGTGATCGTATTGTGTGCTAGACTACATTATGTCATCATCTGCCTAGCCTTTTCCCAAATTATATTGGAGTCGGCATCCAGTCTAACTAGTTTTGGCTGAATATCAATATTTTACGTGGAGCGACTGCCATCTGACCTCCACAACCCAATTAATGGGTAATACCGGTATTCAAATGTTAGACCAGCTGTCAGACTTTAGGGCTTCTGACTACCCGTAACGATTGTCAAAGATATTCCTATGATAACCGGGACCGACTGCTTAACGTGCTCTCCGAGGCACGGAGGGGTCTCGATGTGTAAAGAACGGTCACCCATCCAAGGACTGACCGCGGCAGGTGCAGCTTAACCTCGCAGATCGATCGATCAGCGCGGCCGTTATTTAGCCACGAGCCCCCCGCTAGACTACATTATGTACTAGAATTAATTTTTTAAAAACCTAGAGCTCTTTCAATTAAAATATTACAAACAAAAGCATGTCATCCAAAAAAAAAAAAAAACTCACTTGAGCATTGCGGAGTTGACTTATACACGTGCGCTTCCAAAATTGAGCACTTATTTCACAGTGACATGTTAATTTCAATAATGTTTCTCCCTGTGGGAATAATTAACGATCGTCATTTAAATAACTCATTCCGTGTCACCACTTTGCTGTTTCATCGATGTAAATATGTATCAATTTTCTCTATACAGTTAATAGTGTTACTTTGCTAAAAGGTTGAATACGTATCCGGGGAAATTCATGTATCTTATATAAATTGTAGATAATATAGCTCTAAGTTCATTGTCCGAGGGGCGTACCTCTTTCCCGTCAGCTGTTAAGAGGGCAATGACCTCAGGGAGCCCGACGAAACCTCCTATTAAACTTTTACGTAAACTGTGATGGATTTGTATGGGAGGACGGGAATATTCAGGATAAAGGTCTGTACCTACGTTTGCTTTGTTTTTACCTGTCGTAATTTATATGGCCCTATTGTAAAGGAAGTTTTTCTTTTCAACCCATTGATGAATTTACTAGTTATTTTAAAAAGTTATTTTATACTGTTGTTATTATTATTAAAATCAATATCATCCTATTGTTATTGTAGAACATGTTCGATACACTTTGAATGTAGGTACTTTAACAGTAATTTATTTGGTGCACAAGAAAGAGATCCAGCAAAGTAGTTAATATTGCACCAATTGTCGTTGAAGTGCGTCCAGCATCGGGTATTGTGAACCGGAGCCATTACAGGCCATTTACAGAATAATTCGAACCACATAACGACCAAACTGCATTCACAATTCAATTCTTTCAATTCACAGTTCTCTTGCAAAAAGAACCAATTGCATATTACATTTTACTAAAGAAAAATTTACAACTCTGACCAGAAATGTAGTGTTCTTTTTTCAAAAAATACCACAAAGGACTCATGCAAGCTGTCCGATTTCTTCAACCGATGCATGAAAATTGTATTCCAGTCCATGCTACTCAAACCATTCATGTGTTATGAAAATGATTAATTCAATCCATTATTAAAACCTGCCACACTTGTACTAACCTAACGAGGCATAAAATCACGGAAACCACACAAACAGTTCGACGACTATTAGCAGTACCTCGTAAACCTAAAAAGGGGTAAATAAAAATTCATCATTGTACTAATTAGTGAGCCCATTAAGTGCATAATAAAATACAATAAGGTGACGACGAAGTTCAGTGCACTGCGATACAACGTAACGTACAAAAATAAATTAATTATAACAACTTTATTTGTATGACCTTGCCGGTTTCGTTTTAGTGCCTTTGCAAAGCGTCGGGTAGAACTAACTGTTATCGGTAGTTACAATTTCGCATTTTCGACAGCAAAAATGATGTCTTCGAAATTGTTGTCACGTAATATTCTTTTGAGGATCTAGGGCAGGGTTTCTTAAAGTGGGGTCCGTGAGTGTCAGGGGTCCGCAGCCACTCAATTCACTCACATTTTTATTAGGAAAATAAAGCAGTAATTCATGCATTGATTGGTTAGCTAACCAATAAATGTGATTTTTACAAGCTTTTATTTAGTTTTTAATATTAGTTATGCTTTGTTTTTATTTTCCTAAAATTTTCTTCGACACGGGTCCGTGGAATTATTAAACGTCTAAAAGTGGTCCGTGGCTACAAAAAGTTTAAGAACCACTGATCTATGGCATTCTAGGGGCTGTACCATGACTAGGGCTTGCAAATATTCGAATATTCGATGTTTTTATACGCGTTATTGCCATCCTTTTTTCGATGTAAGAGAGATATATGGAGCTATACTGGACGATTACCACAATCCAGTTTTCTCAACGGAGCAATGATGGCTTTAACATTTAGAAAGAAAGAAAGATTAAAAATCTTTCCTACTGTACGAAGACAAAGCAAGAATCCCTTTCTTCTAATTTTAGATGACAGGTGGTCTTGTTGCAGTATAAGCCAGCGTAAAAACCGTATGGCAATGAATTTAAAAATCGAATAATAATGAGAACAAATCTACTGAAAATATGAAATCCATTCTATGAAATCCATTTATGTATTTTAGTTGCTTTTCCAACACAATCAACTACATAACATATTTTTATTATTTTTTACGTATACTATGTAGACCAGGTATCCGTACGACTCGCCTTCTTTCTTTCTTCTTTAAATAACCACACATGATGGGCATGTATTCGTTGTTTCACCTTAATACCTACATTTGTTATAATATCTGCTGGTCAATTCAGCAGAGCCCGGTGCAACGAACCCTGCATTGTTTGAAGTTATTTTTAACTCTGCGTTGTCAAGCCGCAACTTGATATACGCAGTCGTAATTTGAAAGCCCTCACATACTTTATTTTCCTTACATTTTAATTCTTTAAAACCAGTCTCAAGTCGTTTAACTTTACATATTGCACAAAAAGTGGATCAGTGTCTCTTTGGGACGTTTTAGATAGTTCTAGATTTCTAGATCACACTTTCGATTAGAAATTTCTACTTAGGTCTAGAACCAGCACTTGCGTAACTCAATTTCTATCACCATGGCTTTCATTGTCAAAATGAAAGCCATGGTTCAACAATATCCATTGCGGGTGGCGTTGAGATAGTTACGGGAGCACGGATTATGAAACATACGGCGTAATGAATGTCAAAATCAATGCTATGGTGATAGCAACTGAGTTAGGGTATACAATTAGGGTGCTGATCATTTCTTTTTCTAAACTGGAAACTTTTAATTCTTAGGTACGTGGCGGGCGGCCTTATAGGTACAATACAATTTAATTGTCTCATTAACTGCATTTATCGACGTAATAAAATTAAATGTAAAAAAATATCATTGTTACACGAGTGACGTCTTCGTTATTTTATCTCACTAGGCTAGAATTACTGATTCATTATCGTGACTATGATATTAACAGACCGGAATGAATAAAGGAAATCAAAATTTTAATACATAAGCTTCTATAATTTGCATATACGCCTTGCATTTTAACTGGTAACACCAAATTACCTTTAAAACTATCTGTTTTGACATCGTTAAAATGCAAAACGTTGCTTGGATCTCTTGAATTTGCACAAGCCGACCGACCTCGTGTCGCGCCGTTCGCTCCCAAATAGTACGTGTATAATGTCTAAAAAATTTATCTAATAGAAAAAATAAATCTAGATTCTAAATTAATAACATATAATATCATGAATTTATGATCTATGTCATTCTTAGGAAGAACTACTAAAATTATTAATACAATAATGTCAGAATCTTAAAACGCACGTGTAAAAGTCAACGCTCGCTGTATGATTTTGACGTTTGACACTACTCGGTAATGCATTTCACAAATACACCTTGTAAGTTGAGCTTCAGGCTTACTATGCTATGCTATGAGTAAAGTTGAGTCCAAAGATGGAAATGAGCGCGACAGTACCTCTAAGTTTTAAACATTACACACTGAATGTTGTCGTGAAATATTTATGCAAACGGCCAACCGAATAATTATGTCCTTACTTGGTAAATAATGTCTCAAATGGCAGTAACGGCCTCAGAAGGCTGTAAGAATTGTCACTAACGTGCAAATCGTGTGGCGGATACATTTTGGGCCGTAGGCCGTAGCTTAGTTTAAATATTGCAACATTCGCGACACAAATCATGGCGTCCTGCCGTGATTTAAACATAGAACAAGAAAAAATAGTTTCATTCCAAGTTCAAAATGGCCAATTCTGTCTAAAATGTATGCTCCTTGTTGGTTGACCTCTCTGGTCAAGAGTGCGAAAGTTTCCACCTTAATATTGATCCGTCTAGATCTCCATAGAAGATCGAGGGTTATCCACTCGAGGCTCGCCAGATACAGGCTTGTCATTTCTTGGTTATTTCTGGGGCTACGAACGGAGTTGATGTCCAAGTTCCAACTCCAGCTCTGGGACGGATGATAGAAAAATTAATTAAAATTACTAAGTAGTTATTTTAGTAGCATTTTTAAAGGGAAAAGACAAATTCAGTTAAATAATTGTGTCTTAGGTAAAAATTTGTTACCTAACATATGTATATGTTAAATATACCATACCCAAGTTAACTACAAACTTACGGTCGGTTGCAGAAAGATAATTAAATTTTAATGGAGGCATTACCCATACAATTTCTATCGTTAAAGTCTCCTTTAAAACTTAATGACCTTTTCTGCAACTCAGCGTTAAAACAATAAAAATATACTTTGAAGATTAAATATTTATAAAAATACCTCTTCAAGAATTTCGGGACAATAAACTGCATACGGGACCAGACTATGCAAAATTCCGGGACTTTCCCGGATATTCTGGCAACCCTAATGCCTGTAGTGTAAAGTTACTACCAATGGCATGCCTAGCCCTAATAAATTTCCTATCTGCGTCTGTTGTTATGAGAATTCTGAATACTATTTTCTACGCAGATTATTTAGTTCAGGTTACACGTGTAACATTTTTGTAGGTATTTGCAACTAGAATACCTATCTAGTTAAAAATACACAAAATTTTACACGTGTAACCGATAAAAACCGAAGCACCGATCGTTGAATCATACCTTTTTTTCAAGGTTTTGTCATAAATAAGTATTCGTTTGTCGAAATACCTTTCTATGAGCCCTGTTTACATTGTTTAGCGTAAGGCCGCTATTACGTTATCATTATTAGATTATCAAGCCAGTGATATCCAGGGTATAGCCGTGGTCGCATGCCGCCCCGTTGCGCCAGCTGTCAGTACCTACCTAAGATAGATAATAGAGCGATATGCGATGCGACCATAGCATCTAGAATTCTGGACCATTGATACCCAAAGTGGTCCATCTTGACCCCTAGGGGTCGACGACGAACTGCAAAGGGTCTATGTCAGCCAGGCGCGTGCATTGCATATAGGCAAGTAGGCAGTGACTACCTCTTAAGGTTCAATAAAACCATTGTAACTATTACTACATCAATATACATCATTATATATTAATTATTAGTCATGATTGATATATTTTATTTATGTAGTAACAGTTAAAATAGTTTTATTGAATCATATGATGTAGGCACTGCCTGCTTGCCTATACACACTGCACGCCACTGATGTCAGCAAAAATAATTAGGTAAGCTGGGGTCTACCCAAAACTGAAAAACATGGCGGGTGGTCTACGAGACAAAAAAGTTTGGGGACCTCTGATCTAGTCTAGAAGATATTATTATGAGTAAAATGTACAAAACTACACATTTGTCATAATTTATATTTTGTCATATTTCTATATGAATCATAACATCTATGATCATTTACATTATGACAACGTAATAGCGGCCTAAACCGTACCACTGGTCACGCGTAACCTGTCGAAACGAATGGCGTTCTCAAAAGATAAATTCCTGTAAATAAATCGCGTACACTGCTGGTTTATTACAGACTAGATTTAGCCCGCGACTCCGTCCGCGTGGACTACAGTGAAATGACCAGTTTAAATGACCTCCGCAGTGAAGAGTGGCTAGTACTACCAAGAGGTCAAGCTGTATCTCTGGTTCCTCCCATCAGAATTAGATGAAACGTGGCTTAGATTTTAAGTTGGACCCCAAGCTATCGAACTGTGAAAACCACATCAAAATCCGTTCAGTACTTTTTGGGTATAGTTACGTCCCAGTACCCTAACCCGACTGTTTTTTCTGGAATATCTTCAATATACAGACACAGCTTGTTTACAATTTTATAATAGTATAGATGTTATAAAATTTACTTAGATATGGTCCGGGGAATGGCGCAATGTACGTAATCTTATGATAATTATGATGGCAGCTAAATTATTGGTAACGGAGTCAAGAGCTCGACGCTGTAAGAGTCCGTGTCTAAAGGTGTATACCTACCTACTTCATTTTTTCACAATTTGGAACTGTTTTTGGTAAATGCAGGTACGGTATGTACATTTTCCTGTTAGGTGTAAATATTAATACAGTTGGGATAAACTACACGGCTACACCTAAAAAAGCCCCGTGAGAAAAGGCTGGCTATTTATTACTTTGGCCAAAGATGAAGTATTGCCCTAATTGCCTTATAGATTTCAATAGGTTACATAAAAACAGAAGATGAATGTCTACGGAAAATGTTATTGTTTCTATTTGAAAATAGAATTATTTTATTGTTGTGGTATTAAATCTCTTCTTAGCGTTTGTAATTTTTTTGGGAGCGCCTCCGCAGCCGGCGGCGGCTCCCAAAAATAACGCCGTTGGGAACCGGAGTAGCCTTGGAGTAGCAGTGATACCAGACGAAAATAATTGCAAACTACCGTAGCAGCAGATTAATGTTGCCGTGTTTTAAGTTGTATTATCTACCTTAGACTGACTTTTAAATTACAGTGACAATGTAAAACAAAATACAACTTTTTTGGACTTACAAGGGGGAGGGAGGTGGTCGACGGAGCCCCGCTACGCGGGGCTCCTATTTCTGTCTACAAGGTTAAAAGTAACCTAACACGAAGGGGTTGACGGGGGCTTCGTTCGCTCGCTTTGCTCGCTCACTGAAGCCCCCATCAACCCCTTCGAACCTAAATTGTGTCGCCGTGTCGGGGTGTCCAAGTTCCCAAGCTCGCTTCGCTCGCTCTTGGACCCTATGTACCCTATCCACTTTGCGAAAAAATAAAATGTAAACAAACAAACCAATGGTGGTATAAAAAAAGGAGTAACAAAGAAGACAAACTCAACAAAATCAATAACTTAATGAATAATAACGAAAACACAACGAAATATCGAATAATAACACGGTGGCATCAACGAGTTCAATCACAGCTGTAAACAAAACATGGCGGTTTTTAATCCGACCGAATTAAGAAACACTCGTTCCAATGTAAAATAGTCAGTTATAAAGTACACTTTAAATTACCAGCGTATAAAATGAAATATAGATTAGGAAACCTTGCCATTTTAGTTTCTTTATAAGGTAAGTTAGTTATTCGTATGATTTTTGTATTAATAAAAATGTTATACGTATTAATATTGGTATCAATAATAATTGTAAAATCTAAGATTTTATGTTTTTTTATAAATGTAAACAGTTTAAGGTGGTATTTGAAATAAATATAAATTTTGCTATAGTAATGTCAATATTAACTTTGTCATTGTAAATGCGACATCCAAACAACCCTTTTTATGGTTTGTTTACATTTTATTTTTTGGTAAAACGGATAGGGTATAGTTAGGTATGTTACTCAAATGAAACATGAAATGTTTTTTTTAATTATGCCAAATTGCCAACCCCATTTCCTGCTTTTTTCCAATTTCAGCGCCGGCTGCCAATTTAGCAACCGGCGGCGGCTGCAAATTCCGGTCACGGCGCGGCGGCGGCCGCGGAGTCACTTGCAATTTTTTTTGTGGTAAAAATCGCAATGCACTCAGCCCATTCTCGATTTCACAGATCGAAGACAATCGATTAAAAAAAATCCTAACTAATAGGTAGGTACCTATTATACTCGTAAATACGAAAGTAAGTTTGTTTGTTACCTTTTCACGCAGCTAAACCACTGAATTGATCATCACGAAGTTTTGCATATACGTTTTCAGGGGTACAGAAAAGGACATAGCACATTTAATTCAGAAAAAAAGTACCTACTGTTCCCGAGGGAAAGAACAATAATTTTCGACGGTCACAATTACTTTAGGATGCTGGAAGGCGCTACGGGTATGTCACAAGGACTAAGTCACGGACAAAGTGCTAGTGAAGTTACACGATGACTTGACCCTAAATTCTGTTCATTGATAGTTTTGCACTGTTACAAACATTAGTCACGCTGATTACGCAGCTCTTCACATAAATAAACACACAACTTTTTATCGTCCATTTTACGAGAATCGAGTTGAACGTAAACAATAGAACTGAATTGAATTGATCACTCGATTGGAATTAATCGAGTGGGAAGCCATCGATTATAACGGCTGCCACGTTTCTGGATTCATGGTGATATGAAAGTGAAACTATTCAAAAGTATTTTGACTAAACTCATGGAAATAAAACCTTCTCTTCTTTTTAAATAGTTTTATAGCTGCCTGCGAACGTTCGAGGGAGAATCTCACCGTGACATTCTCCCTCGAACGTTCGCAAACAAATTAGCAGTTCTCGCGGCGAGGAGTTGGTACAGAAAAGACAGGCTGGAGTGACCGACAGCCGTGGGTTGATCAGTTGATCTTGATGTCATGATGCGCAACATTCGATAGACCTTGGTCCAGCATTGGTCTGCGTCCGTGGTCCATAATTGGATGGAGTTCCGAGTTCGAATCGAGTTGGATGATTCGATTTGCATAAACAGCACTTGGTTGTTGTTTAGTTGATTTTTCATTAAAACCTTCGAGTTCTTGGTACTAGGATGTAATGTAGCTAAGGTGGGGTATCTCCCTCCAAGTTTCTATGCGAAACAAATCAACCTACAAAATATCCTGCACCTTGGTACCTACTAGCATGTCTGATACCTCAGATCATAGAAACAAGAAGATATTGTGCCAAGGTGCTATCGAGCTTGATGCCTGATCTTGAGCAAATTGCTCATATTAAAAACGTACGCGCTGGCGACGAACCGAACACGATCGATGGTATAAATACAGTGTTTTAGTTTAGTGCTAGTGTTGAGTGACGATTAACAGTGTTAGATTGAGGGTGTGCGGAATGTTAAATGCGTGGGATATCTTTTTATTCACAAGGAGCGCTTAATTATGCGCATAATTGTGTCGAAAAATGTACTAAAAGTGGCATCAGTTGTTCCGGTACTAATTTGCTATGATGACATATCTCCTTGTTTCTATGATCTGAGTCTGATACTCTTCTAAATCCATGCGTCTAATACTGACTACCTATAAGTACAACCGATGCTCATTATATTGAAGTACTTCCATCCCCCAAGCGGGTTCTAAATTTCAAACATTCAAGTGCGTTGCGTTAATTGCTGCAGCCATTCTGAACGAACCCCTATGTGCGTGGGGTTCGTTCGCAAACCTTATGTATGCCTCCCCTGCCGTGGGTACACCCTCATACATGCCATGTAAAAGACTTTCATAGACTACGTACCAGAGCAGACGAAGGAAATTAAAAATTAACATGGTCTTGGTCATCTGCCTTCGTTAACTGTAATGTCAACTGAAATATAGGTTACTGTGACACATCATGTGCAGCCGTGAGAGGGACTGGTAACAAGCCACCTTTTATATTTTTCAGTGAAGGCTGACTAATGCAATATCTATACCTACCAGTGGCGAAGTCCCTACAATACGATTCCTACCGGCTTCCCTTTGAAAAATAGCACAGGCAGTATTGCCTATTTTTATTAATTAGCTTTTCGTGGCCAGGTAAGCATTTGTAGCTCCGGCTTACTTCTTACAAAAACTGACCCTTCGCCACTGATACCTACTAATATAATGAAGCTGAAGAGTTTGTTTGTTTGAACGCGCTAATCTCAGGAACTACCAGTCGGATTCGATAAATCCTTGTGTGTATATGATAGCCACAGTCATGCGGAATAGTATAGGCTACTCAACATCACGCTACGACCCTTAGGAGCCGAGCAACGGGGGTGAATCCGCGGCGCACTGCTAGTCGTTTGAATAAAATTGACATCAGTTTGGACTTCAGTTAGGCAGCTTATGAGGTATTTTATAATGATCGGTTTGGTTAATTTCAGTTCAAAAGATCATCACCAGCTAAAATTTATTAAAATTGATAATATTGACGAAAATTGCGGACTATTTCAGCGGATGGATAAAGCGGTTTCAAGGCAGCTGCAGACGTCACCAATTGCCTACAATACTCTAAACATTAATTAACAAAATGTTTCATTATAATTCCGGATACGATCGTACATGACAAACATTTGCAACACTTCAAAGATTACAGATAATGTTAGAATGAATAAATTAATACTCGTTGCGAATAAAATATGAAGAGTTTTATATGTTTGAGTTTTGACTAAATGATTTATATTTACATGTTGAATTTTTGTATCATGTTGTTGACGAGTAGGTGTATCTAACCTCTACAAGATTTCATTCATTTAATATTTATGAATGGGTCATTCTTCTCGAAATTGTTTAGAGAGACGAAGCGATTAAAATGTTGTCAGAGAAAATGTACCTACTCAGCAGCCTTGTAGAGTAACCTAGAAAGGAAAAATAAAAAAGAAAAGTCTTGTCTACGCAATTTCCTGGTTCTTTACTGAAACTAGAGTGCTTTCAATCTACATAACACTGTGCATGAAAGTTTTAAGTTACTCATTCTTTTGTTCAATCTCCCCTAGTTACTTTACATACCTGACTCCAACGCCTCTATATTTTTCAAAGAATTTTATTCTACATTCACAAGCTTTAATGGAACAGACGAGACATTTAATATGTCGCACACCTAGATCTAAAGAGAGCTAACTAAAAATTAAAATGTTTGAATTTTAGATCTAGGTACTAGAGAGCAAATTCAAACATTTATTTTTTTCTCTTTAGATCTAGGTGTGCGATGTATTCTAAAATATTAATAAGTAAGCAGCAAGTCTTTCAACAACAAGAAATATTAAAATGTGCCATAGAATATTTTTTAAGTCTTTCGTAACTAAATCGTTATAAATCAAATTGATCATAGCATGAAAAGATTGGTCGCTGATGTTAACCCCACGGCTTGACGGCTATAACTTCTTCAAAACGAAGCCAATGATATTTGTGTATTCCCGCCAAAAATAAGCGGCCATTACTTTGGAGACACGTTTGACAGAACTGGACCGAGCTGGTTTTGTTTTTGGCAGCGGTGCAGCATGCCGAGAGCTTACGTCCCAATTTTTTTCTCAAATTTATTTCCACTTACAAATTAAATGCAAAAGATCCAACAAAATATAATTTTAGGCGTTACTAATTCTTTCTACAATTTTGATGATGATGGTATGTGATGTGTTTCCTATTGATGTTACAATAATAATTATTTTTACAAAATTCTCCGAGAAAAACAAATAGGAAAATCTCTCTGGGTCTCTGACATAATTTTTAGGGTTCCGTACCAAAATGGTAAAAAAGGAACCCTTATGGTGCGACTTCGTCTGTCTGTCTGTCTGTCACACCTGTTTATTTCAGCAACTACTAATGCTATCGACTTGAAATTTCAATCATCAAAATTCCTTCACAAACAAACTTAGTTATGCGGTCCGGTTTTTTTCACATTATACGTCCAAAAATGATACGGAACCCCCGGTGCGCGAGTACGACTCGCACTTGGCCGGATTTTTTTTGTATTAGTGGCGAAAAGAAAATATTATGTACGATGACGGAAGTATACTACTTTATACATACTTAAAATGTGTTTTTTATAATATAATAGTAACGCTATTTATCATTGTAATTTAAATAACAAAATTATAATGTGTGTTTTCTTTTATTTCCAGGTAAATAGAATACGAGAAAATCATCACTAAACACACACACTATTTAGGTAAAAATGAAATAGACAAGAAACTTTCCTTAAACCAGCCTCTCTATTCTGTACCTCATGATATCACCACGAGAATTACCAATTTGTTTGCGAACATAGCATAATCGGCCTATAATGTTCCCACTGCTGGGACACAGGCCTCCTCTCTGTGAGAGGGAGTGGGCCGTAGTCCACCACGCGGGCCCAGTGCGGGTTGGTGGACGTCACATGTCTTCGAATTTTTGGTTCTAGGACATGCCGGTTTCCTCACGATGTTTTCCTTCACCGTTAAAGCAAGTGATAATTAATTTCTTTGCGATAATTAGTTTGCGAACGTTTGAGGTAAATCCCACCGTGACATTCTCCCTCGAACGTTCGCAAACAAATTGGCAGTTCTCGCGGTGACACGCGTGTAGACAGACAGTTTCAGAATATTAGGAAAACCGACGGTAGTCAGCAGGTTATCCGTACATCTGCAGATGTTAATCCGGTATGATTTCTGCCAACGTGATTGGTCCGGGTGACTGAATTAGAGTACCTACGTCTACATATAATTATTACGAAAACGCACTCAAATTTTTAACTTGGGAGAAATTTTCAACTGTAATTGACTAAAATTATATAATTTCGTGCTCTTCTATGGCCGTTACCTATAATCGATCTATCGGCTCTTTACCTTACTAGGGATAGATTATTAACATGACTTCTATAGAGCTTATGTCAAAAATCTATTTCTTGTAGGGGAAAGAGCCGATAGATTAGTTTTTCGGAACGGCTCTTTCCCTACTAGAGATAGATTTTTGACATTTAAAGCTCTATAGAAGTAATGTTAAAAATCGATCTCTAGTAAGGTGAAGAGCTGATACTTAGATCGGTTATTGGGAGCGGCCATAAAAAGCATCTCGGCAAAGTAGATTCCAGAGACAAAAAACATCTCGAGCAAAAGCGTATTGTGGGGGAATGTTTGCGCACATACTTACCTACCTGAGCTTACATGTAAAAAGTGAAAATTCGACTATTTGCGCAGTCAAGGTATTTTTCAAGATGTTTTCCGATCTCTGTACTTTTCTACCTTTGCCCCGCTGACGTCAACCGCATTATAAAGTTAAGTAATTATCTAATCTAAATAAATTATGTAGCAGTGGCGAAGGGTCAGTTTTTGTAAGAGGTAAGCTACAAATGCTTACCTGGCCACGAAAAGCTAATTAATAAAAGTAGGCAACACTGCCTGTGCTATTTTTCAAAGGGAAGCCGGTAGGAATCATATTCTATGGACCCTTCGCCACTGTTATGTAGATACCTATATGTTCTTACAAAACTTAGTAAAACAATAGGTAAGTATTATTAAATTAATAATAATTAGCAATACAAAATACTACAAATTAGGTAGTTAAAGTATGGTTAAATTATTCTGTAATTGTACCTCAACCTCTCTGTTTTGTTTTTTCCAATCAGTAGTATAAAGAGTGATGGTAGCATTTTATACCATTAATTACCACTGTCTTAAAACAGTGAAGGAAAACATCGTAAGAAAACTGGCACATCCTAGAACAAAAAAAATCGAAGATCTACACGAACCTACATGGAGCCCGCGTGGTGGATTACGGCCCAGTATCTATCACAAAAAAGGAATTTAAGGCGTCCTCTTTGTGATAGATACTGGGCAGTTCCAACAGATAGGCTGACTATGTATAACTAGCTATGCCCCCATGTGGTTTCACCCCCGTTGCTCGGCTTCTAAGGGTCGTAGCGTGATGTTAAATATACCTCATAAATCTATCATGTCATGAATATATTTTTTCGAATCCGACTGGTAGTTACAGAGATTAGAGCTTTCAAACAAATAAAAAAACTCTTTAGCTTTATAATATGCACGAAAGACATTTTCGCGCAAGTGAATTCGTGCAAGTGCGTGAATCCACTTGCGCGAAAGGCTATTAGCGCCAAAAGCCATTTTCGCGACAGGCCATTTGCGCGAAAAGACACTTGCGCGAAAGACACTTGTCTCTATTGTTTTATAGTAAAACATATATCGTTAAACTTTCACGGGAAAATGTAAGAATATAAGAGTAATGTTGTGTTGTGGATCCACACATATTATTCGAAACGTCGATATGGCATATCTGATAAGTATCATTGGCAGAACATGCCAGTTTCTCAGCACCGATAGTGAATTAGATTTCTATCTTAGAATTTCCATATCGAATTACGTTCTCCTACCGTGAGCCAGCCCCGGATCTAGGGAGGGTCTAGCCAGGGCCCATGCCCCGGGCGGCGACGCTATGTTGCTGGGGAGAGCGGGGGGGTCTGTCAGACTCTTACTGACTAAAACCACCTCGGTGTTCCTCCAACTACCTTACGCCGGGGGCACGGGAGTCGCTTGCGCATTCGCGTGCACCCCCGGCACGTATTGGTCCGCCAAATGAAAGGCGGGCCCCGTCACCCTATGCGGCCGTCATATACAGCCGCAATTCCTCTTGAGAGGCGCGCGCGGAACACGGCGCGCCACCGTCGGGCCTGTTTTCGTTCGGGCGACGGACGCCCCAAGTCCGCCGCCCGCAGGCCGCACCCTATGGTGGCCGGAGATCGTTGGCCGCCCTACGGCGCCCGGTGCGTCTGCTGCGGATGGGGAGAGAGGACAGCGCCTCTCTCTCCCTTTCCGCCGCCTCCTTGGCGTCCATCACCTCCTCGCAGAAGGAGGCGACGGCGTTCCAAGCGCTCTCGCTGCCGACCATGGCCTCAACCACGGCCGGGAGCGAGAGGCCACCCGCAGTACCGACCGCCGCGACGAGGTCACGGCGCTGCACTGCCCAAGCTGGGCACTCCTCTAGTGTGTGCTGCGCAGTGTCGTCGGGGCAGACGCTATGTTGGCTGCCCTGTCTGTAGTGTCACTCCTCTTTAGGTCTTAACGTTTTATGTAGATTTTAATGTGTTAAAAGTAATGCCTAGCCTAGGACATTAAAAAGTGGTTGATAGTAAAAAAAAACTTCCAACACTGTGTAAAACGTTCTAACAAATTGACATTCAGGGCAGCCAACTTAGCGACGAAGGGACTTCTTATGTGGAACGCTCTACGTTTTATATTTTCTAATAGGCACTGATCGTATTGTTTTCGTCGAAAAACGTATAATTATCCAACATCAAATCAAGCGTATGGTTAATGCGTCTAATGTCGTAACGCCTACGGTCTATGGGAAAGCAAAAAGTTGTATAATGCATGCTCCGTGTCGGACATAGGCGGCGGCGCGTCGCCGCTTGCATCACGTCACGTCGTGACGTGAAATCAATGATGGGCGCAGACCCAGTTGTAAAGTTGACCTTGGTTCGCTCTTGCCGACTGCCTTGCCACCACGAAGGTCTACTGCTGACGAATTGGGTGGCATTCTGTTTTTGAAATTTGAATGCTTTGTGTTTATTTTACAATTACTGTCTGCCGTGTGTAGATGTCTGTCGTAAGCTGCTCGTGGCTTGATGATAATTTACCTTTATTGACGTTTATCTAGCGTGTCTTATGCTTAGATATAGTATATTAAAACTTTAAAAAGTCACTTGTCTATAACTCCATAAGTGACAATGGTTGTAAATGTAGCTTCTTTGTAGTAAAGTTAATTGTAAGGTGGGGACAGAAAGGAAGGCGTGCGACGTTCACGTTTCTACTGGCACGATCGATAGATACTGTCTATGAAATGTTATTTTGCGAAATTCCATTTGGCGTAGTACCTAGTGACAGTAGTTTCATGTTAGTCGCGTGTATTTCACGTTTCAAAAAGGCCGCAGTTTCTGATCGTGCAGTCTAGAATTTTAGTACTGCCCTACCAGTGCTGTTTCAGTAAAAGAAGTAAAGAACTCAAGAGAAGCTGACTTTTCTTCGTTTTTATAACCTAGAAGCCAAAACGATACCTACCTGTATCTAATCCTTATCTAAATCCCAACGTACATGGACATCTGAAACTTTTGTTATACTATTTGGGTCACGATTAGACTTTTATTGATAGTCTCTTCGATCAGCAAATTAGATAGGTAGGTATATTGATCGAAGGATAGCCTAGCAGGTATTTATGATCATTGTAATAAGATCGAATTTTGGTTTATTTAAAAAGAAGCCAAACGTGTTTAGCAAGTATTTGCATTAAACTAAGGGCATTAACATTTCGAAATGACCATTAGGAGCGAACAGATACATTACGCATGAAGTCATAAAAAGAAATTAAATTCAAAACGGACGCACGGCGACCTCGCGTCGACACGTAAACACCAAAAAAAGTGTGAAACGAAAACAATAAACGCGTCTGCGACGGCGGTGCTTGCGTTGGCGTTGGGAGAGGAGGCGGCGACATCGACGACGCGACGGCTTGGTGAGTCTGGCAACCCGAGGGCCGAGTGGCGCAGGCGGCTGCGTCTCGAGTACCGTCGCGCGCCACAATAAACCCGGGCGGTAGATGCGTGACCGTGGGCGGTCAACGCATTAATATGTGCGCGCGGTCACGGGGTCGGCGCACCGGGTTTCAGAACGCACGCCGCGCCGAAGAGCGTTTGAATTTCAAAATGGCGACGCGCGATGGCGGCACGTACCGCGGATTTTATGCGTCTACTATAATTTTGTGTAATTTATATTCGATACGCCGGCGGCTGCTAGATAGCGTTTCTATTGAAGTGTAGACGCGATCGCGCCGTGTCCGGGTACCCGAGTTGCATATTGATCGCGAGTCGGCAGGATGCGTTTGCAAGCTGACTACTGCATACATGCATCGTTGATTGACGCTGTTTATTTTCAAACAATGTGCATACGTGTGAAGACAATGTTTGAAAATAAACAGACGTAAGAGATACTTTTGAATATCAATTGTACGCTCAACATTCTGAATATTTTGCCAGACATGTTTATGTAGTGTTTAAGTTTCATACTGATCTGAGAAATTATAATATTCGGGGAGTGACAGCCAGTGTACCTACTATGTAGGTACTACGCATGGGTCAATAACACGAACGCTGCTCCAGAAAAAATTAATCCAAATCTTCTATGAATATATAGGTAGGTAGTTGGAATCTTTATCATTCACTGTTATCATGTTTTGTTTTGTAATGGGATTGAAAATGGCGTCGTCTCTATTCAACTCGCTCGCACCCTGGTTTGAGTATGGACAGAAACCAGAAACAAGTGCAAGTGTGAAAGTTTAATTCCATTCTTTATCTGCGGGGTTTATAAATGTAAGTCTTTCAGTGGCGAAGGGTAAATTTTTGTAAAAGGTAAGCAGGAGCTACAAATGCTTACCTACTTATGCAAAAATATAGAAAAGCGTTTATGTAAAGTTTTACTGTTATGGTGTATTAAATATTTGACAATAGTAAGCAATACTGCCTGTGCTATTCAATAATACCTATTCAAAAGTATATCAAAGGGAAGCCGGTAGAATCGTATTGTAGGGACTCTTCGCCACTGGTTTTTATTAAACCATCACCTTGAAGTTTGGTTAAAATATGCACCCTTTATGAAGCTTTTAGACCAAAGGTTTACACAAATCTAAGATTTTTGCAATGTAGGTACCTACTTACTTTCTAGGTTCTTCTAATCCTATCTGAGATTCGCAATCTAGTCCAGTACCTTCTGTAGCGTAGCCAGTTTTCTTATCCTTCACGATAGACGTTTCTAGTTACTATTATCAGTATCCGACTAGGTAGCTACCTTACTCAAGTGTTGCTATCTCGTCAGACAGATATTTAAACTCTTCGACCTTCGTATTATCTGATATCAGTATGTTTTTGTACATTTTCGCAAGGTAGCTTTGTCCTTACCGTGTTTCGTGATAAGGTTATCAACTTATCATTTGTTTCCTATCATATTATCAGCTTGAAATGTCCACTGTGGAGTGTCCCAGTAGTGAGAACTTCATAGGCTGATTATTATGCAATACTGTGAAAAACTAATAAAATTGTGACGGAACAGTTTTTAGTTTTTACAGCCAGGTAAGCACTACCTATGTCAGGAACTCAGGACTAATTTTAATTGAACTTCTACATACATACCTACTTATTTCAGAAATTAATATATTATAGTAATATAGCTTCGTCGTACGAACACAAAGCTTTCTCACTGTAGGTAGGTATTCCAAGAATTATTAAATTAATATGGTCCATTATTTTCTAATACTTATTTATTTTATTTTATTTATTTTTTATTCTTTGGGATAACAAACAATTACGGAATGGCATAATACAACTAAAACTTGATAAAAAAACCTTATTTAACTCCGTAACCGACACCGTTATCCACAGCTTAATCAGACAGAGTTCGAACAGATATGAATTATTTAAAAAATAATGCTTGTTTTGTTTGTTTGTCTAGCCAGGCCGTCTCTAAGCGTTCGCGCATCTTCACTTGAAACTTTGTACAGTTATTGTGTGTATTTTATAATACATAATATAAAATATACACACAACATAATTATAAAATACTTCCAACAAAGCTTTTTATAAGTATTTCATAATAATATAAAGTAGATAGTGTAGAATTGTAGCTACTTAGGTAGTAGCTGAATTGCTTGAATTTTACGCTTATATTTCCTGTTAAAGATAAATATTTTTTCAAGTACAACTACGTAGGTACCTACCTACTTAAATAAAATTCCAATTGTAAAGCTACTTTATGACGTCAATTTATTACTGATACTTACAGCAAATCAATAAGTTATTGATGAATTTGATGATAAAGATTTAAAAGAGATTGATACTACTATAGTGCGCCGAACATTGTAGGTATATGCGTAGATTGTAGATTGTGCGTATTGTGCGCATGATCTTCGTTGGTCGGATTGAGTACGTGCGATTGCGTCCCAGTATTTGTTTCTGTGTATTGTATACCATATAATATATATTTAAACGATTGTACAATATAGCTACGCGCAATCTAATTTGGCAGGTCTGATACTAACCTTTCTTAATTTTGCGCATACCTACACAAAAACAGATCACTCGTCGCACAATACGCGCCATCTATATGTGCGTCTACGCTAGACGGATAAAAACCGACATTGGCCGAGCACGAGGTGCGCTCGTTAGTCGGTCCACCATACTACGCAAATTCGTGGTCGGCTTGTGGTCCGCTTATGCTCGGCTCATCTAGCGTATACGCACCTTAACTAGACTGAGGCCCTAGACAAGTTGCTTTTCTGTTAGCGTTGACGCCAAACGCTACGGACAAAATGTATGGCAGTGACATTAGTGAGTCACGTGACTTTTCCGCAGGTGATGTCGTTGCCATACATTTTGTGCTTATCTTTTGGCGTGAACGCTAACAGAAAAGTAACTTGTTTAGGGCCTCTGGTCTGACGATCTTGAAAAAGGCGTCGCTTGTGAATATTGCGCCTGCGCAAGTTTCATAACTGAGTATTTTTCAATACACTCCGATTCAAGTACCTAATACTTTCGTCTATTTCATATTGTTGACAGGATTCTAGAAACGTGCTATCTTATTTAATTGCGTTACTTAACATTAGAAACACGTGATAAGGTAACGTTAGCAAATTAGCACGTTTATTATGAACGTTTATCACTAAATGTATTTATATAGGTACCTACCGTTCTATTTGCTGTACCTATATATAATATCAGTCTCGTGGAGAGTTATCGTGTTTAATATACATAATATATAATTATATACCTTGTTTACACCACATATTGTGCTGTTAATTGGCTTAATTAATTGTGACGAGAAAATTAATTTTAATGATTGCACTTTGATATTGATGTCATACCTCAATAAATTATTAAACTCGTTGGTGATCGCAGAATTCATAGTTCTAAAAACCTCTAGACCTTATTATTAATTCAATTGAATAATAAGTATTAATTAATCCTGTTGTCGGATAGATTTATCGTCTTTTACCTAAATGCCTTCTTCAATATCCATTCCGACCTCGCCGACGAGGCCCGTCGCGACGTCCCCATCATGACCCGAGTCCGCCGCCGAGTATGACTCAGTCCCCTAACCGACCGACCCTTGCTCGAGCCAGCCCGCGCTGAGCCTGTAGATTTAAATTCGACCCAAAATAATGAACCGATCCAGATAGTAGTCCCTCCCTCTAGTTGCCCTCCCCCCAGCAACGCCCTAAGCCGAGGCCCGTACCCAACTAGGGGGTGCCCTTAGCGTGTGGTCGCTTAGTTTGTAGTTTCTATTTAGTATTAAGCCTGGCTGGAGGCATTTGTAAGTCCTCACCAGAAGTCCGCGTTAAGCAGTGACGGCTGTTAGAAGCCAACTGCGAGAGGCAATTTAAAAAAAAATAAAAAAAATATGCCTTCTTCAAACGGAGAACACACCGTACAAACAGAAGTAACATAACACTCGATGTCGCAGAAAAACAATCCTTGACAAGTTGACAGTCCGTCCGTCCAAATCCAATACTAGTTAAAAGCTTCTTTTAAAACAGGTAGATAATAAATCATTTCATAATGAAAGCAAGGTGTAACATCAGTAGTCAATGGGTATGCAGTGGTTTTTAATTAAAAATATCAAGTTGCACTCATATTGCACCTGTGGTTCTTCTTTCCTTTCTTGTGTTGTGGTAGTATACGTATGCGCAGGGTTCAATAGCCTGCGCGTGCGCCGACCTACGACCCGCTTATCTCGCCCCAATAACACCCCGATACCGAAGATGTAGCGTACTCATTGTGCTCCAAATGAATAGATAACATGCCAATATATTGAATTGATCAAATGTGTTTATTTAGGTTCTGTATAGGTAGAAGTTTGCAAAATTGTTTATATTTTACTGGTATAAGTAACAATGTTTAGACTTGAAACTGTATAATCAAAGCTTTTCTTACATTAACCCCTTTACTTTTAGACGCCTCTTAACTTTAACCACTGATTAAATATACAACTACTAGCTTACACTCGCGGCTTCGCCCGCGTTTTTGGGATAAAAAGTAACCTATGTGTTATTCTGATGTCTAAGCTATATTACTGTAAAGTTTCATCAAAATCCGTTCAGTAGTTTTTGCGTGAAAGAGTAACAAACATCCATACATACATACATCCTCACAAACTTTCGCATTTATAATATTAGTAGGTATCCTTGTCATTTGTATAACAATGAATAGAGATGACAATTTATTGACATATGACCTGTTTAATTTAATAATCGTCTATAAGTAAGGTGGTATGATTTCATATTTTTTTTATATTGAACATAAGTACAAGAATTTACATCAAACTCAATTCACATAATAATGGCTAAAACCATGCATAAAAAAAACTAATTTAGCTGCTGTTACTGTACCTACATGTGACTGAGTTTTGGTAGCTTTGGTATTCGGTCAGTCAAGTTTGATTGTGTATTGTAATCCTTCGCTTCGTAGCTCGGTGGTCAGACCACTTGCAGGATAAATCCGTACGCCACCGTGCCTGTTCTTATTGCCATCTATTCGCAGTACCCTTAATTCCACTTGACATTTCTCCCGACCGGTTTAACCGACGCGCCGCTGGTTATTTTAGACACAATTATGTACTTTCTTTCTTTACTGTTGAGCGCTTACATGTGTTTGGAGACGTTTATTAAAGACGTATTGTGCGTAATGTGCCTTTCACAGAACAGTTCCCTTCGACACTATGTTCGCTCCCTGGAAGCCAATGTATTACAACGTGTATAACGCTGTTGAAAGTTTTCTTTCAGCACCAATTCTCGTTCACCACTTTTTAGTGTCCTTGGTATTACGATAACACTTAAATAAAATAAAAAAACTTAAGACCTAGACAAAGTGACGGATGAGCCAACATAGCGTCTAAAGAAACTCCTCGGTGAAACGCACTGTATAACTGCTTTTTTTTTTGTAGGCAAAGACATTTTTTTTCTATTCAGCCTTCACAAAGGTCACCTTCTTGGGTTTTATCTTAATAACCTCTGATAAGATTTGCTATTATTTCAAATGATTTACGCAATGTTAAAAGAATGACGTGATTTGACCAAAAACTCCAAAAAGCCAAGCAAACCGCAAATGTTTCCCCGCCAACTTTGTGTGGCGATGTCTTCGCCGCAAATACCACCAGCGTCGTTTGTCACTATGCTCCATTTTGTATGACAATGTATTTTTAAACCTCTCACAAGTCTACGAAGTCAAAGAACCTTAGGAAGTTTTGTTACAATTTTAAATGCGTCTTGAAATAGTAGTTGGAAAATCGGTGCAAGTCGACGAGCTCTGTCTGCTCTCCATTTGCCTACACTAAACGTTCTGTAAAGCGCCATGGTCACATAACACCAAAGAGAACACGAAACTTTTGCAGCAAGCGACTAACTAGTCCAGTTAGTCGCATTTAAGGCCCCGGTATACGCCAACGGCCTTGAGTGATTTGGGCGGTATAGCTTGAGTGTTCTGCGCTGAGCTCAAGCAACGCGACATACATCCACCGAGCAATACGACTCGCCTATCAAGGAGCGCGCTGTGCAGAATTAGACGTATTATTACTTTTTAGTATCTAAAACATAAAATAAAAAAAAAGTAACAGGTATTATTATAGGTAGTAACATAGTCTTTTCACACAAAACAAATCATGAAAATATCTTAAGCGGTTTGAAAGTAATTACGTTTTTATGTTTTGGGTAGACACGAATTCATGAATTTATTTCATTAAGTATTTTACAACAATAGTTAAATATTCACAGGTACGATTGATGTATATATGTTCTAGTTTAACATAAAAAAAAATGCACAACTAACCTGCATTATTTGACGGCGAAATAAGAGATTTAAAACTGGCCGTTACCATTTACCTTCGCCTTAAGACCTAAAGCTCTACTAGGGTTACATTGCCACTCGTACCCGTAAAGAGTATTGTACCTACTCTATTTTACGCAGGCGTATCTACTTTATAATCGATTTTAATAAAAAGTACGCTAAAATACTATTTTTTTGCACACTGTACTTGATTTTTTCTATCCCAAAACACAAATGTATTTTTATTGTTTCAGACTGCTAAAATCATAACCCTTCCTTTTGGCTTTGCCGAAGTCGGGTCAAAAAGTTGATAAGCCTCGCTCTACCGTGATACCTATACAAAAATAAATAATACAGTGAAATAATGTCTCCAATACAGGCTATAATAGTAACACATGCTATTCAAAAGATTAGGGCTGTGTATGCTCTTCTTACATTTAACTGATATTTTTCAAACAGCAAATCCGCAGTACCGAAAATAAACGAAGATTACCGAACCGTGAAATCATACCTCCCGTAAGCCGAATGCAAATGTGTTACCGCTTCTTGAGTCATTCGGCTGTAGTTGGCTATGTTTAAAGACTGCAATAATGCACAAATATTGACACGTTGATAGCCCATTGCTTCGGCTCTTACCCGAGTGTTATGCAACTGGGAATGTGCGAAGAGAACTCGCGTTTATGTTATGGCTGTAATGAAATATTGGTAATGTACAATGAATAGACTATCCTCTTTTCTGTCGGAAATAAAGGAAATGTTTCGTGAGCTCAAACAACAGCAAGAGGAGAAGCATGAAAACCTATGCTCCATGATCAACCAGATCCGCGACACTGTTGATTATATGGCTGTTAAATTCACCGAACTAACTTCGCGAGTCGAGTTTCTGGAAACCGAACGAAAGGAAAACTTGACCTACATCAATCAGTTAGAGACGAAACTCGAAAACTTTGAGCAGAGCTCCAGGTCGACCTGCTTAGAGATACGCAACGTTCCCGTCGTCAAATCTGAAACAAAGGCTTCCTTGTTGAAAACTGTGACAGATATGGGCAATTTGATCAACCTGCAAATTCAATCTTATGAAATTAAAGATGTTTTTCGCATTAAAACGAAAGACCAGGCCAATAAAACCATAATAGTTGACTTTAATACGGTCCTACGCAAAGAAGATTTTTTAGAAAATTTTCGAAAACACAACAGGAACAGTTTCAAGCTAACTACGGAGCACCTAAAAATCAGTGGCCCTGCTAGGCCTATCTTTGTCTCTGAGAATCTAATATCTAGAAAAAAGAGACTATACTTCATGGCTCGTGAAGCCGCCAATAGTAATGACTACAAATTCTGTTGGACTAAACATGGCAAAATATTCGTGCGCGAGAAAAAAGGGTGTAAGCACCTTGAAATTAAGAATGAAGCGCTGACCTCTCCACCATTTTAAAAGCTGCATGACTAAACCCTAAATTGTTGCATCTAATCACTTTACGTATCTTACTGATTAATGTTATTTTCTGGTTCCTGTTCCATTTGCTCTTTTATTTTTGTTTATATTACTTTATGTTAGTTTCTCTAAGTTCCATAGATTTTTTTAACCATTTCCTGTACACTATTTCATTATTCTACGCACAAAAACACTACTGCACACAACAAATTACACTACATTACTCAAAACACAAGTTTTCCAACTACACGACACTTAAGTTTACATTCTCAATTATTAGAAGCTTAATTAGCACCGTAGCAAAATGTTATATTATTACGTGTATGCCATATAAAATTACCTCAATGCAGCGAATAAAATATATAAGCCTTCTGCTGATCCTTCAAATAGTTTCCCATTTTGTTTATACAACTAAAAATGAATGACCTAAACTTAATTAATACAGAGATCGAGAAACTTAAGGTTTCAGACAGTTTTGTATGTTCACCAGAGACTAGCGGCAATTATTTGAGAAATCCAGAGAATACACTTAAAGTCTTGCATATTAATATTCGGAGCATCAACTGTAATTTTGATAAATTATTGTTATTAATAGGCAGATTTAACTATATACTAGATGTTATTTTGTTGTCTGAGTGTTGGCTGAGCAAATGTCCGAATATTCCGCCTTTAACAGGTTATTATACTCATTCTTCTTCTTACAAGAATCAGAATGATGGTGTAGTTGCTTACGTCAGAAATGATTTACAGTGCTCTTTCGAAACCCCCACGTTTAATAACGCAAGTTGCTTAATATTGAAATTCTCTGACAAGGTTGCACTTATCGCTTTATATCGATCACCCTCGTACAAAGACATCACACCATTTTTCAGCAGTCTAGATATTTTATTACACCAGTTGGGAAAATATAAAACCATCTCTCTTATCGGAGACATAAACATAAATATTGCGCCGACGAGCATGGATCCAAATTGTGACGAATATTTAAATATCTCGGCATCACACGCTATGCTTCCAGCACATTATTTTCCCACTAGGTTGGCAAATTGCCTCGACCACGTCTTGCTGAAATCTACACACACTGCCACTACCTTGGTACTAGACTGCGATATAACAGACCACTCACCGGTTCTCCTTTTCTGCAATCCGAACATAACAACAAATGTACCTAAACACTCAATCACAAAAATTGATATCACAAAAGTTAAATCGGACATCGAAAAAACAGATTTTTCTCAAATATTTCAATCAAATGATCCAAACATTGCTGCTGAAACTTTTGTTTCTCTTCTATCTTCTTCCGTCAATCTGCATACTCATTCTTCAGTCACTCCTAGCAGAAGGCGCATCATCAAGCCATGGATTACACCTGGCCTTCTAAGATGCATCCGCCATAGAGATAAGTTGTATAGAACTTTCAAGAAACACCCAGAAAATATAATCCATAAAACTGTTTTCCATCGCTACCGAAACTACTGCAATAATCTATTAAAAAAACTTAAACGTAATTATGAAAGCTCAGAATTTCAGAAGGCTAGGAACAATCCAAAGGCCACCTGGAATCTTATCAAGAAAATAACTTACTTGGATAAGGGTAAAACACCTCCTTCCGAGTTGTTAAAGTGCGGTGACAATCCTCTTCTTTCTGTCAATAAGATCAATCACTACTTTGCGAATGTGGGCAGTAATCTTGCATCCAAATTCGCTCAGTCTTCACCTATAACTAATTGTACAGACACTAACTCTAAACTCGAAGTAGTGATCGCCACAACGCCGGCCCCTTTGGAGTCGATGGTTCTGTATAATGTGGATGATGCCGAAATTGAAAGCATCATTTTTAATCTTAAGGATAAATGTGCTGTCGGTTATGACGGAATCCCAACCACAGTTATTAAGGCCACGAAAAATACTATTATCCCAGTTCTTGGTCATATTTTTAACCTGTGCCTATGTTCTGGTATTTTTCCGGATATTTTCAAAACTGCTATAGTGCATCCAATATACAAAGGAGGAGACAGGGATCTTTTATCCAATTATAGGCCTATATCCGTCCTCACAACCATTTCAAAAATTTTTGAAAAAATTATTAATGTGAGACTGGTGAAATTTCTTACTAAATTTAATATCCTGGCGAACAATCAATACGGTTTTAGAGCTGGGAAGTCCACAGAAGATGCTACCTTGGAACTTTCAAATACAATAGTCAAACATCTTAATAACAAGCAAAAATCTGTTGGTGTCTTTCTGGACCTATCGAAGGCGTTCGATACTGTTTCTGCCCCCAAATTAATTAAGAAGCTAGAACAAGTTGGCATCCGTGGCAATGCCCTGGATATCTTCCGCAGCTACTTGACGGGCCGCAAACAAGTAGTAAAAGTCGATACCTTCACAAGTACAGCAGAAACGATGATATTTGGCGTCCCTCAGGGTAGCGTCCTTGGACCAACCCTCTTCCTTATCTATGTTAATGAGCTGTGTCAGTTATCTCTTCCAAATACAAAAATTATTACATATGCGGATGACACAGCTCTTATAACTCATGGTAAGGACTGGTCTGAGACTCGTGAGAGGGCAGAAACAGCTCTGAGGTTGGTTATGAAATGGTTGACCTCGAATCTGCTCACGCTCAATGTCGCGAAGACAAAGTTCATCCCCTTCACCCCGGGTATTCTTAGCCAACCTCCAACAACATTTGAGATCAGAACCCATATCTGTCCTTATACAGTGCCTGCCATCTCCTGTAACTGTGCTCAGTTGGAACGGGCTGACACCATTAAATATCTTGGAGTCATAGTGGACAATCTTCTCACGTGGAAAAATCAGGTTGACTCTATTGTGGTTCGTGTTAGGAAGCTGATATACTTGTTCAAAAAACTCCGAGCGACTGCCGATTTCTCATGCCTAAAAATGATTTATTTTGCTCTCGCCCAGTCAATTATCGGTTACTGCATAATAACCTGGGGGGGAACCCACAAGACAACCATGTTGCGGTTAGAGAGGGCTCAGAGAGCAGTTTTAAAAGTACTCGCAAAGAAACCTATTAGATTTCCAACTTCTGATATTTACTCACTCTGTGAGGTCCTCACAGTAAGACAGCTGTTCGTACTTAAAACTATTCTTAAGAGACATCACCTTTTATACTTTGACCCTCAGTATCTCGCAAAGAAGCGACGCTCAGATAGAGTCTGCAACATTGAGCACTCCAGGTTAGCGTTGGTAAGCCGCCACTTTAACCACATTAGCTCTAAATTATACAATACCATAAATAGGAGAGTAATAATCTACCCTCTGACAAGGAATGCACTCCATAAAAAATTGACCGAATGGCTACAATCCATGTCTTATGATGCTACAGAGCAACTTATGGTAACAAAATAACAATCAAACTATAAAAGCACAACAACCTACATACACACACACACCCACCCCTACACCCACTCCCACACACACCCCCACACACGTCAACACATTTACTCTACTATACATTTCACATATTAATATAGTGTATCTCCTTGTAATATTAATTTACTTTGTCTAAAAATTTCCTGAAAGTCTGGAACAATTCCCTAGGTTATTAAATTGTTTAATGAGTTGGGCGTTGATAGCTGCGCCACAGTATTATACTATTGTAGCTGTCATCGTTTCATATGTACAAATTGTGAAAACCCAAATTGTTCCAAATAAACGTTTTTATTATATTATTTATTAATAAATGTAGTATGCAAGAACATTGATTTTGTTAACACAGGCGAATACCGGCTGCCATTCGGTCTTCGGTCAAGATCTTCTCTTTTGTAGAACATTATGTACTACGCGCGTTTGAATCTTTGAAGCACTCTCCTGTAAAAATTGACATTTGTAGTTTAGGGACCGTCGAAATAAAATAAAGACAGATATGACACAAACGAAATATTACATAAAGATACACAGTCATGCATTTACGGTCATGCGTTCGTCTCATAAAACTTCAAACATTCTGATTACATTTTTCCGCAAATTAATCAAAATATGTGTTTAAGTCTAAGGAGAGCGTTATGGTCTGAGATTTGAGGGAGGGTGAACCCCAACCTCCCTGATTCACTTTAAACCTAAGTGTCCTTCCACTAACAAAATTACAAAAGATCTCGTTTGTAGTCTCCAAATTAGAATATACGTATATTAAATTACCATTCAAACTAAACTCAATTACGTCACAAGTATACTCCTTAACGTGGATCCTGATTAGAAGTCCTCCCGCTTATAAGGCGCCGCTAAATCAAGCCGTAGACTACACAGTTTGCATAACGTGTCGCTAATTTAATTTGTCGGTGTATTTCAAGTTAACTTGACGTGATGGCCTTTGAACTTAAGTTCACGGCTTTGTACAGTTCAAGAAAACGCATCCATCAATGTTTTGCAAAATAATTATTAAATTTAAAAGTAATTAATTTACGTCGCGTCATTGTCACGTTGTTTTTGGTTTGGTAAAGAATCGTATCGACTATGGCGTAGCAACTGTAGCAAGTAATTATTATTTTAACAAAAGAGAAAATAATTATCTACGTCAGCACGTGGAATTATTTGAATACTTAGGTACGTGAACTCCGTAGGGATATTACTATTGTTTTTATCGCATCAGCATCAGACGCTGCCTCTTTACCAGTGTTCCACTTTTCTTTGCACGGTGTAATTCAAAACGGGTTGTATGTATACTGTATAATACAATTCATTTTTTTCAAAAGGCAGTTCAATGACGGTTCTCGACCAGTGCTCAGTAACGCATACAAGTTTATAATTGTGTGACATAACATAACGCATCAGTGTGTGCGGTCCCGCGGGGTCGCTACCCGCTGGGCGCTGCATTGGCAAGCTTCCAGCTGCTGCTCACACTACTATTATTACAAATGCACGCATTGACCACACTATTTATGCACGCAACATAACCCCTATCACAAGGACATAAAGACTGCCCCCCTTTACATCATCACCAATTTAAAGTTGCAGCGCAAAAGGTAATGGATGAACGGCAGGTGATTTGAAATAAAACCATTTGTTATATTCGCGATGGCGATTATTTCGTTTTGTTTTGTAAGTAGACTGTTTTAGATCAAAGTGTGATGTTCTGTTGGTAGAACGATTATGGTGAAATATGAAATGTCAAGCGGATTGTCTGTGCTGAGATGTGTTCAGTGTTCGGCATAAATAACTTGGTGATTTCATATAGTAGGTACATTGTAGGTTTAGCACTAGTGAATAATTTTATGGATGAAGTTGAACTGCTCCGTAAGTCCTATCGGGTTGAATGCTTCAAATTATTGTCAATGGTCTTTGTACCGATATTTGTCTTGTGTATAAGACTTAAAACAAATACTAAGGTACTTCGTTTTCATAAATAATATTAAATTGACTTTACATTGTTGAAGCCATTATGAGCTCCAAAACCGACTAACTGTCAAAAATGCACAAGATGTAAGCATAACTCAAGAAAGTTGAGATTTCACTAAAAGTTCTCTAAACTTCGTAAAAAAAAAGTAGATAGGTATAGGTAGGTACTATGGGCGGTTATCAATTATAAAAAATAAAACGTATTAAATAGGGTATACTTACCTAAAAGGAAAATAATAAATTAGATAAACAATATGGCGCGAAGGTGTTTGTTTTTTTTTTAATGTTTGTCTTGGCACACGCGGACCGCGCCGTGAGTCATTCTTCCACCTGAATATCTTGAGTTTGGGAACGTTCCTATTATACGATTTGCGTTGATGGCCCATGACTAATTATTTAGTGATGATTTCGACTAGCAACTTGAATAGTACTACAGATGAATGATGTTATTCTTCGAGTCGTTTCCGTAATGATAATGATCCCATGACGGACAAAGAAACAATTCAATGAGTTAAATGAGGTTTTGATTGTCGGTAAATAAATTTTCACTCAATTTTTTTATGTATGAGTGTACTTTCGAATATTTTAGTAACTTTCATGATTTTTTTTTAGTTCCGAGGAATTTGTCTCAAATTCTTTAGAATCTTGTAATATAGATACTAATTCGTCACCGCTCGTTTTATCATATTGGAGGAATTTAAGAAAAAAACAAAGATATATTATTCTAAATAGAACAGCTAGTTTACTTCACCATAAATATAATTAGATAAAAATCTACTAAAAGTACTACATAAAACATACGCACAGGTGGTTGACCCGCTGTCCTTCATGAGTAGAATTGAACTTATTTAGACAAAACAGCCATCTATTAGATTATGTGGCCAACAGAAACCCCACAAAAGCCCCGATAAGATAAGATAGACAATATTTATCAAATTCTTGTTAGAGTCAAAGACCTCGAACCACGTTAGTACTAAAAGATAGGGTTTATCTTACATCCGGACAGATTTAGGGTTCGATTTTAACAAGATAATTCTTTTCTTTGATCATCATCCATGCCAATTCTCATTTTCCTCTCTCAGGATAATTTATGATTGATAATAAAATTGTCAAGATTAAGCACTTGGCACTGAGAATCAGTAAATGATTTAACTGTAAATTTATTCAGGCTTCAGTAATGTAGCACAAGCTTTTTTAACGTTTCGAAATGCTTCGTAGCACGAAGCAAGCTACGCCGTGTTCGCGTAGCGTTACTAGCGTAGCAAGGCACAAGGAATATTTTTTTGTGTTGTGTTTTTGTTAACTCCTGGGTTATAAGTATTTAGTTGGCGGCATTTATTTTGAGAATAAAAGAGAATTGGTGGAGGTTTGTGTTGGTGGTTGGTGGTTGGTTGGTCTTTGTCTCAGAAGTAAGGTCCAAATTACTTTGAATCAGAGCTCAAGATTCGTGCTGGGTATTGTAAGTTGTAATATGAAAACTAAACCAGCTATTTTCATAAATGTTATTATTTGTATTAGCTACTGAGAATTCCAACTATTGAAAATATTATATTTCCATTAATCAACAATGAGTAAGTTAAAGTTTTCATACTGCCTGTCAGTATTGGGTAATGGGAGTAGGTACCTGTTTCCATGCAGATACTGTCTGAAAACAGCGTCAGTTATGTTACGATCTTCCTCTTGTTCGATCTTCCGATGTTCTACTTTAACTTTATGTCAAGATACGATACGTGTAGGTACGTGTCAATGACAGTTTTCCTAAAAACGAAACACTATCTAAAGCTTAATCCGACATTCATAATACGCAAATTCCTGAGCGAAAATAAAAAGTACTATAAAAAAAATATGTCATCGTTGAGGAATGAAGGCACGCGCGCGGACATTAATTTGGCTCGGGTGCGAATTGCGCAGATCGGTTCGTTACCCGACGCCAGCGAGTGGCACGCGACTGAGAACACGACAGGTTCCTGGAAAAATTACTAGTACCTAGGTGCCTTCCAAATTCAAAACTACACACATCAAAAGTGTCTAGGGATCAAGCATTTTTATGCGGATTTCTTGAGATTGAGATGTGGCTTTGTAATAAATTTATGATTTTATAAATTTATATGGATCCTTTTTGGTGCATTTCATAATTTGAATCAGGAACTCTCAATCAAATTCGAGTAAAAGATGAAAATAAGCTGTCAATATTTTCCCTATAAAAACATACAACGCATTGAAGACATTATTAGTGCTACTGTTTCCCTACTACTGATTAAAACCAACGTTATTATGGAGCGGCGACGTCATTTAAGCAGGGAAGAAATGCTCAGAGCCGTGGGAATGATAGAAGCTGGTTCCCGGCAACGTACTGTAGCTTTAGCTCTGAATACAAGTCAGAGTGTTATCAGTCGACTTTGGACACGTTACCGAAGCACTGGTACCGTGGCTGAGCGCCATGGAGGACGGTATCGCTGCACCACACGGAGACAAGACCGATACATTCAAATCTTAACTCGAAGAGCTCCAACAATAACCGCCATGATGTTAGCCGTGAGGCTTCATCACTCTTCAGGGAACTTAATTAGCGACCAAACAGTCAGAAACCGCTTGCATGAAGTGAACCTTCATTCCCGAAGACCGCTACGGGTACCACCTATAGCAATGCACAATCGTAGGATTCGATATCAATGGGCTCTTGAACACAGAAATTGGGCAGAAGAACAATGGCGTTTCGTGTGCTTTTCTGATGAGTCTCGTTTTGGTATGAGACCGGATACAAGACGTATACGACACTGGAGAACCCCTGGACGCCAACAGCGATTAAAATCCTGCCAGGAAGTCCATCCTTATAGTGGTGGAACCATCATGGTATGGGCGGGTATTTGGATCGGCGGAAGAACTGAGTTGATTTGGATCAGAGGCAACCTCAACGCTCAAATTTATGCTGAGACGATTGTATCAGACGTCATCGTTCCTCTACAAGTGCAAATCGGTCCCTTATTTCAGTTAATGCATGATAATGCACGACCGCACACCGCAAGAGTTGTAAGACAGACTCTCGCTGCAGCTAACATCAATGTCCTGCCCTGGCCTGCTCAGTTGCCAGACTTGAACCCGATTGAGCATGCATGGGATATGCTACAGAGAAGAGCTCTGCCGAATATGGAGGGTATCCAGTCGCAAGAAGACCTTTTTTTGTTGTTGCAACGAACATGGGCGGCCATTCCACAGCGTGATTTGGATGAACTCATTTTGAGTATGCCAAACCGATGTTCTTGTGTTGTTAGTGTTCGCGGTAGAAACACGGATTATTAATTGTTTAAGTTACCCAATAAAATTTTAAAGAAAACTGTTATTTCAGTCTTTTTTTCGAACTTTAATGTTAGTGGTTCAAATGTCAAAAATCCCTTTATTAGGAAAATGGCAAATTTCTTTATTAATGCAAAGGTGACTTGGTTTATCGTTACTGTGACAAACGAAAACACTTTATTTGATGAATCCTTAAAGAAAATTTTAATTAATATCAATCAGGAGAAAAGTTATTGCAAAAATATATGTTGATCCCTAGATACTTTTGATGTGTGTATATACATTGCTACCGACAACTGCCGAAGGACCGGACTATAGAGCATTTCACCTAAGAAGTCCCTTCGACGCTGTGTTGGCTGCCCTGAATGTCAATATGTTACGTTTTTAACGGTGTTGGAAGTTTTCTTTCACCACCAATTCCCTTTCACCACGTTTTAGTGTTAGGCATTACTTTAACATATAAATCTACAAAAACATAAAACGTTAGGACATGTCAGGATTCGCTTTTGTTCAAGAAATGTCTTTATTAGTAGAAGGTCTTGTTACACTATTGATGTTTTGCGCAACCCCACCAAAAACAAAGTTTTGGCTCTACACATCCCTGGATTAGACCTTTTAATTGATGGGAATTTCAGTTCTTTTAGTTTCAACGAAATATATTCGATAGACGCAGAATTTCAGAAGCACTGACAAGGTTTCTATTGCCCATGAACAAAATAATTTTCTGCGTGGTACTCGTATCAGCTACAAATAAATCAACTCACCACTACACGTGGGTATCGGAAGAGGCGACCAAGGGGTTATCGAGATGTTTGCCAACAACATCTACAATATGTATATCTGATCAGGCAGATCTGATCTGGCGATCAGATCTGGCAGATTCTGTTATGGCAATTCTTTCAGTATCGTATGTCAAAGGTATGTCAAAGATATCAGGAAAAGTCAAAGTGAATATAATTACAATCCCGGCCCGATTGAATTGCGGTTAATTCTGAACATACGAGTACGTTTATCGAGCATCAATATTGCTTTCAGAAATCTACAAAATTTTGTGCAGTGTGCTCGTGAAATTGAAATGGTGTTCGAACTAAAATTCCTTTTCAGTCAAATTCTGGAGCTGGATGCTTTTGCCGCTCAAAGATTTTTAGTGTCACGTTGGCAGCGCTGCCAACATTCCGGAGTCGGCGAGATTCCCTGCGCGCCGGGCACGCGACAAACTCTGATTCATTAGTAAAATGAAAGTGCTCTTGCCAAATATTTTGTAGTAAACAATATTCTCACTTAACTTACTAGTTCTCATCCGATCGAACTTCATTACAGTGAGTTGGTGCTAAGGAATCCGCGCTATGTGGAAGAGGCGCCAATTATCATTGATCAGTTTTTGATCTTGTATTTTTTTATAGGACAGGAATAGTTTTCCTTATTGCGTTTTGTATTTTATGATAGTTCTATGTTAAATTATTCTAGTAGGTTTCCGGCTCATTGCCAAAGCCTAAGTTGATTTTAATATAAACTTTAAAAAGAGAAAGACCAATTTTATTACTTTTAAACCGTGCTTGAAGTCTTTATCAAAATATTGTAGGTAAACTATGAAGGTCTCTAATATTTTAGCTCTTCATAGGTTATGTCCAACTGCATCAACCGTAGAATACAAATTACAATAATTGTTTATCTGAAGTTTACGACTTTTACTAGACAACAGAGGCGAGATGTTATAGCTCTTTTTCAATTTTCTCTGCCCAATATAAATTATCTTTACACGCAGAACATATCCAATTACACAGTAGTTTCATCTGAAATTCAGTATACACGAACGCTTATTAGTTTACAATTTTATTTTTTTATTTAACATAGAGCATTGGATTCCTGTCTTAATGGCCGTATAATTGTAGAGCGCAATCATTTATTAGGGTTCCGTACCAAAATCGTAAAAAAGGAACCCTTATGGTGCGACTTCGTCTGTCTGTCTGTCTGTCTGTCACACCTGCTTATTTCAGCAACTACTAATGCTATCGACTTGAAATTTGGAACAGTTATAAAGAATGCTTGTCCAACTTTATTGCAAATGAAAAAAAGTCCAAAAATATTTTTATTTTCATTGCACAAGGGGCCGGAGTGGGGGTCCAAAAGGACACTGGCAGACGCCCATAGAACACTGGGCTTCAGATTGTGTATGTCGGTACAGGTATGAAATTAGTTTGGTGTGATCGAGTATTTCAAGAGTATTTAAATTCATTTTCTATTTGTTTTTGTACGTAATTGGGTTAAAGAGAAATCTTCGTATTTGTGACAGTGAGGTTAAGTATGGTGGGAATGTTCCAATGAAGTACAGCCCGACTAATGAGTTCTCAGTTCAAAGGTTTTAGTTGCTGTCGACATGATATTCTGTGGAGGTCCAATGAAGTACAGCCCGACTAATGAGTTCTCAATTCATAGGTTTTAGTTGCTGTCGAGTTCGAGTTGCTGTGCAGGCACGCGCCAGCCAGCATGAACCCGTTTTTGTTTTATTGGTTTTTTCGGCATAATCATTTTATTTCTTATTTATTTCGATTTTTAATTCGAATTCTTGATCACTAAGATAAATTAGGCAAAGAACAATTAAAAATATTTTTATTTTTGGTTAAGCTTTAATTACTGTAGGTACCATATCAAGCCCAAAACTGGCAACGTCCTTTCAAAGTGGGGTTTCTAGGTCAAGTGACATATCATATGAAAGGGCTTGATTTGCACATTTCAAAATATATTTTTATTTAATTTTATGTCTCACAGTTTTCGACATATGATGAAAGATTTCTGAAAAATACCATTCCCCCCCCCTTATCTCCGAAGTTTGCGGGGCGAAAAATCTGAAATAATTAGAGTTGATAGAAATTGATCCAGATATTGCACCAAAAATAAAACGTTTAGTTTAGTTTATTTCTCTCATAAAGGTACATTGTTATAGTCGTGTGTTTATACAATCTTGCCTTACGCTAGAGCCTTTGTGAGAGCTGGAGTCTGAACTAGGTACGGAACCTGTATGACAGATCTCCAGGCATCACACCCCTTTAAACATTAACATATTGAACGGCGGCTTAATTTAGATTATACATAATACTATTAGCAGACAATTTAATACTATTAGCTGACAATTTAGATAGAGAGATAAATCTTTATAATGGTATGGTTATATTTGTGAAGTGTAATGTAAAGTGATATTATTGTAGGATTGTGTGTGTAGTGTATGAATGTGTGAGAGTGTTCTGGTGCATGTAAGTCCTGCGAGCATGTTTGTGCTTGTCAATAAACATGAATGGGAAGTATGTAAAAAATTATTCAATGATTCGTATGATACTTTCTGTACTTTCATAGTCCATATCCAGCAGCCAGTCTCGTACAGTAGTTTTGCATTTATGCTTAACCATTGAGTACATAATGTAAGATTAAATTAACTTTGTTGTACACATAAGGACCAAGGAAATAAAAGAATCGTTGAGCTAGCTTTGAATGAACAGGAATGGAAGAACACACTGTATGTTTTCGTCTCAGGGATTCGTATTTTTCGGGATTATATGAGTTTTGGGAGTGGACTGTTAGAATTAAATTTAGAATGAACAAATTCCGAACAGAGAGGACCTTACAAATTTTATAGAGTTCGGTGGTAGGAAATTGATAGGGAAGGGACCAACCTACTTTAAGGATCGCTCTTTGGGCACGTTCCAGTTTTATTAAATGTGATTTTGCTGCCCCACCCCAAACAACTATACAGTACTGTGCAACTGATTGGCAGAGGGCTAACCGATGTTCCTAACCACTGCAGTTTTCTCAAAATCATCAAAATTCCTTCACAAACAAACTTAGTTATGCGGTCCTGTTTTTTTCACTTTATACGTCCAAAAATGATACGGAACCCTCGGTGCGCGAGTACGACTCGCACTTGGCCGGTTTTTTTTTTAGGTACTGCTCAAATAATTCCTAGCAAAACATAACTCTTTTTACTTTTCCAACAGTAGGCTATTATCTTTTTTTTTTCGTATGTTGCCAACCTGTCGTTATGACATTTGAAAGCTGTCACTCGCAAAAGGTTTGCGGAGATTTGCGCGCGCACCGTTTACGCGGGTAATTTCTATTATTGTCCGCCTATTTTTTGGCAAGTTCCGCGGAGTCGTAGCAATTAGCGTTGTGTCCCTACCTCATCAGGGGCATGTAGGTGTTGCCGACCCCTGATTTATTTAAAATGTAGCTACCTGAAAATGAAGCTTCGGTTCTTGACAACATTGAAAATATGCTACAGATTGTTGTCATCCTATCAGTTCATAGCGTAAAGAAACTTATTTCACTTGATTTTTAACTAAAATATGTATATTTTTTGCAAATTACACGAAAATAAAATGCAATATTTTTTGTTATTGTAGCTGTCACAAGAACGGCCTGTCGCACTCTGTTGACGTCACACGCTAGTAAGCCAGTGTTGCCAACTTATTTTTAGGGTAAAGAATTCTTAAGGGTAAATTTGAGGGTAAAATTTTAGGGAGCGCCTCCGCAGCTGGCGCCGACTAGGCTCCCAAAAATAATGCCGTTAGGAACCGGAGTAGCCTTGAAGTAGCAGTGATACCAGACGAAAATAATTGCAAACTACCGTAGCAGCAGATTAATGTTGCCGTGTTTTAAGTTGAATTAAATACCTTAGACTGACTTTTAAATAACAGTGTTAATGGAAAACAAAATACAACTTTTTTGGACTTACAAGGGGGATGGAGGTGGTCGACGGAGCCCCGGTACGCGGAGCTCCTATTTCTATTTGCAAGGTTAAAAGTAACATAACACGAAGGGGTTGACGGGGGCTTCGTTCGCTCGCTCACTGAAGCCCCCGTCAACCCCTTCGAACCTAACCTGTCCGTGTCGGGGTGTCCAAGTTCTCGAGCTCGCTTCGCTCGCTCTTGGACCCTAATTAGGTATGTTACTCAAATGAAACATGAAATGTTTTTTTAATTATGACAAATTGCCAACTCCCTTTCCCGCTTTTTTTTCAAAAGTCAGCGCCGGCTGCCAATTTAGCAACCAGTGCCGGCTGCAAATTCAGGTCACGGCGGCGGTCGCGGATTCACTTCCAAAATTTTAAGGTTAGATTTCGTATTGTTGTTATGATTACTATAGTTTATGGGCTTTTTGGTAAGCAATACATGTAGGTACCTAAGTATTTGAATTGAATTTGAGTTAAACAAATTCAGCATATTTTTATTGTGAAACATGACCATTGATTAAGAAAGAACTTGTTTTATTGTATATCTAAAACCAAAACTTTAGCCAGGTATTTTTGTATAAATAGTTATGATTTTAGAGTAAAATTAATCAGGCATTGGGGTAAAATGAAAATCTAGCTTGGCAACATTGGAGTAAGCACGGCTTTGACAGATTGTAGTTTGCGGTTTATGTTTTCTGGGTGCTATATTTGATCTTAGAGCTATTTCTGAAGCTGTTTTCATAGAAATCTTCTACCTAGTGGCATAAATATTCATATCGAATCTCAAAATGGAGTCAAATTTTGTGCAAGCTGATACAACCTACCTAAGATAGACGCATTTATGGTTGCACTTTTCTTTAAGAATACCTAACGCTGATTATTATGCTGCGGAACTTAATAATGTAAACAGCAGTGTAAGTACCTACCTGCCACATATTTATTTACAAATCTTTTGTATAATCATTCAGAAGTTTTGTGAAATCTCATTTTAGGTTATGTTGATAAAAACTGAGAAACATTACCTATAAATTCTTTTGTGTCATGAATCATGATGGACTGCTTAAAGACGTATTTGTACATTGTGGAACTACACACCATTTATATACGCCATTATAGCCAATAAAAATGATTTATTTATAAAATTAATTTTAGCTGCACCGTCTGTCTTGTTGACAAAGCTCGTTTACTAGCGTGTTACGTCACTTCCGCAGAAACAGCGTTTTTGGAGCGGTTTTGGAAATTTATACTTTATCACTGATTTTTATTGATAAATACAGTAGATCTCCCTGAAATATCAATGTAGTGTGCTTAAAATATAATGACGATTAATATAAACCATTTCCCAAAATCAGTCAAATACCTAATTCTAATATGTATGGACTTAAAGTTTCAGAAAATCTTAGATTTTAACTCTTATGGCTCCTTGTAAACTGATTCCTAATATTCCCACCAGATAGATTAGAAGTAGCTGCTACTTACTAGTGCTGCACTCAGGCTAATTCACGACATTGGAACATTAAAATATAGTGTCTCATTCGTAACCAAACCCAAGTTCATGAACTGAAATTATTAGAAACAGACACTGAACACAACTGAAGTCACAATAGATTGCTCTGTCGTGAATTCGTGATCACTGTAAGAATTTCAAACGTCAAACAACAATTTCCAACCATTTTCATGATTAGCATTTGTCTGTCGATCGCAGACCTCTTCCAAGAAGGGATTTATAGTCGGAGCACTGAACTATTCACGATCACGACTCGCTAGCGTTACAATACACAGCTTGTAGGTACAACGTGCACATACATTAAGTTTATTATGCCTGGTTGACTGCTTTAATTAGTGCAGGACTTCTCGAAAACGGTAACATAATTGATGAACTTGCATTTATGAAGAAAGTAGTGTAATAGGAATGTTGCCAAACTCCATAAAGCAACTACAATGCGATTCAAGAATGGGACGTCAATGACCTCGAACTGTCAACTATCACTTGAAAGGTAAGGCTTACAAAGAAAATTAATTTGTGAATAATAGACTTTTTTTTTTCATTTTATTTGGGTCTTAATTTTACCAAATCATTGTGATTATTTTTTTATTACAAATATAGTTACAGCTTAGATTGTATTGTATATAGCATTCTATTGATTTATAGAGGTTGACTCAGTCCGTTGAGAACTGTCAAGGACGTGTCAGACTTGTCCACTATTGGAGTCTTCCCAAACAAAACATAGCACACAGAAAACGTGTGATGGCAGCCATACAGTAAACTTCCCTTTGTTTTTTCTTTGCAAGCGTGGAACTAGTATTTAGAATGTAGAACATAAACAAGTATTAAATCGATTATAAAACACGTTAACTAACAAACCTATTGTTCTTCTAGACAGTGTGTCCCCGGCACACGTGTCACACAATATTGTTGCGCAACTGTCACGGCTATATGTCACGTTGGCGCAGCACTCGCGATGACATAAGATGACTCAGCTGTCACGTTGACAGATCGAACGATTTTTAATTACAAGTAATTGTAAAGTTAATCTATGGTACATTATGCTTGTAGCGTCGATCGCTTTACGAAGACTGAAAAGGTATATTAGTTTTAAATTAGGATTCAGTTCTCTTGAACGACATGACGTTGGATAATGTTTTCATTACTGAGTGAGGGCTAGAGTTAAATAAAACCCCATTCCGTAATAGTGTACTCATGGTGTAGGTAGGTAGCAGTGGCGAAGGGTCAGTTTTTGTAAGAGGTAAGCCGGAGCTACAAATGCTTATCTGGCCACGAAATCTAATTGATAAAAGTAGGCAATACTGCCTGTGCTATTTTTGATAGGGAAGCCGGTAGGAATCGTATTGTAGGTACCCTTCGCCACTGGTAGGTAGGTAGGTACATAAATATCGTACTCATGCGAGCAACATCGGAGCGGTCGTTGTAGCGAGGCTTGGTCGACCATGTAATGTAGTGGATGTCTTTTAACTGATATGGTGATGATCTGACACTCATAGGGTTACCGGATCAAAATAACGAAAATCCGGCGAAAATTCCGGACATTCGCAGAAAAAATTGGATTTTCTTTAAATTTTCTAATGAAGTAGGTACGCGTACGCGTCATATTGATTTTTTGCATGAAGCATGTTGTGTGAAAATTCCGGACGTAGGGCAACCCTACTCATTTTAAATACCTAAGTATTTCACAACTTTTAAATACCGTACCTAAGTATTTCCAAAGAATCGTCTAGTTATATTTTGTATAAATATAAATTGCAGTGGTAGATAAAACCACCTATTTCAGCCGCCATCCCCGCTCGTGTCAGAAGTTAAAACAAATTCTAATGTGCTTGTTATAAAACGGAGGTGCTCTGCCAGTGAAACAATGCAGTAATTATGAATATGATAATAAACATGCAAGTCTAGGCACTAGGCTAGACGCAGAACACGGTTATTACCTCAGATCATAGAAACAAGGAGATATGCCATCATAGCAAATTAGTACGGGAACGATTGATGCCACTTTTAGTACATTTTTCGACACAATTACGCGCATAATTAAGCGCTCCTTGTAAATAAAAAGATCTCCCACGCATTGAACATTCCGCACACCCTCAACTAACACTGTTAATTGTCACTCAACACTAGCACTAAACTAAAACACTGTATTTATACCATCGATCGTGTTCGGTTCGTCGCCAGCGCGTACGTTTTTAATATGAGCAATTTGCTCAAGATCAGGCATCAAGCTCGATAGCGCCTTGGCACATCTCCTTGTTTCTATGATCTGAGGTTATTACGTAGGTACTATGATAACAATACAACTAGTGCTTGAATTGATAAGGAAATCTTTTCATTGGCTTTATTTCTATTATTAGCTTGCTTGCGAAGTCATTATATGCGAAAGAAAGGGCATTTTTAGGGTTCTGTACCTCAAAAGGAAAAACGGAACCCTTACAGAATCACTTTGTTGTCCGCCGTCAGTCACCGGACCATAAGTGGAGCCATCTGCTCATAGATGGCGCCATTGGAAGTAGCAGTAGCGCCATCTATGATCATATGTCGGAACCCTTAGGGCGCGAGGCATACTCGCACTTGTCCGGTTTTAATTTCTCTTAGATTTTCAAAGGAAAAAGAAAATATTTACGTGCAATTTGATAGGAGGAACTGTAACTTCCTACTGCTGGTATTTGTTATTAAGGAAACAGTTCAATAATCTTGAAGTGCTTTTTAGTATCATTGTAGGTAACCGTTTTAATCGACTTCAAATAAGGGACGGTTTTCACTTTTTTTGTATGTTTGTTACGCGATTTTTTTAATCAGCTTCAATCGGTACCTAGGTATTTAGTTCACTTTACCTGTGTGTTGTATTAATATTCATTTACAGAAAAAAGTTTCGTTAGTGGTAAGTAATAAAGTCACTCAAAGTAGAAAAATAAAAAAAACTTAAGGCCGCTTTCATAAGTGGTCCTAAATGGTTCAAAAATGGCCACTAATAATGGTTCGGTAGTCGGTGCCGAATCAAACCAAATCAAAAATGAAAAGGCATCGACTTAACGTAACTATTTTTATTTGCACCAAACGTCACCATAAAAGCATTTCAATAGGAGTTAATACGCTTGAAATTCCTATCACAAAAGCGAAGACAGTTAGCTGTTCAAGTGACAATTTTAGTCATCTACTTGAATCACTTTACAATGCAGGTACCGAGGTCGAAGATTCACACAGGAAATAGCCGCCACGTGTATGAGACAATTATGTCATTCGCTGTAACACCTAAACCATAGTGTGATAGTGTCGGGTTCATTGACGTTCACACACATAGAGTAGCATTGTATAGCTGCGAACGGTCCTCCCGTATCATAATAGGATATTTAAATTGCATTCGAAATTCGAACGAGCTATTCGTGTTGTATTGTGTGTCGATGGTTATCGTAAGCTACACGTGTATCTACGTCTTTATGGATCGTGTGGAAAAATTATATGAATAAACTAATAGCCATCCATGGGTTAGTAGTGGGAAGCCCCTACCTACAAAAGATCGATTTTTGACATAACTTCTAAATAGCTTACTAGCTGTGCCCCACGGTTTCAGCTCCTAAGGCACAGCCTAAGGGTCGTAGCGTGATGTTAAATAGCCTATTCCTCATGAATCTGGTTATCTATACAAAAATATTTTTTCAAATCCCACTGGTAGTTGCAGAGATTAGTTAGCGCGTTCAAACAAACAAACTAGGTAGGTATTCAGCTTTTTCGCGCACCGTTGTGAGAACCAGTTTTAATGAAAACCAAAGAGAAGAATAATTATTTTATGATGAAAACATAGGTAGGCTCGTTCGGAATTCAAATAGGGATACTTCTTATTGTCTATCAGTGTTGAAAACTACGATCAATAAAAACAAAGAAATCCAACGGGAAATTCGCGCAAAATTTCTGGAAGTGTTTCATTACTAGCTAATAGCTATCAAATTAAATTTCAATCTTTCTAAAGAATTTCATTATTACATTCTGTCGGCATATTTCGTGAATGCCTAAACTAAAACTATGCAGTAATTTATCGGCTAATAGTGATGGGAAACCGTAACGGCTCAAATACACCAAATCCGTCATCGTACGAACTTTGCTCGTACGACGACGGCCGAACTCGGGCGATTGAATCAAACACTTGTAAACCATAGAGAGCGCGTACACCAACACGTCCGCCATCGGCCGACAAAATCGGTCGTGTTGGTGTACGCGCTCTCTACAATTTACAAGTGTTTGATTCAATCGTCCGAGTTCGGCCGTCGTCGTACGAACTTTGCTCGTACGATGACGGATTTGGTGTATTTAAGCCGTAACAGTCCGTAATCGCAGATAATATCCGAAACAAACCCTCTACTCTTCTTGGAAACGGTAATAACGTAATCGTGATTAGTTTTCTTTTATTTGCCAGCAATTATTAAGTATGTTTTTTATCATAATTTGCTAAAAATTGGGCTGAATCGACTATAACAATATTGTCTATATTTTATGTACCTACCTAAATAATAATCTATGAGGGCTTTATGTTTAAATAGGGATCGTTTTCGAATAATTCGTGTATGCGAAAATCCGTGATTTGACAACAATGTATCTAATCCTGCTCTAATATTTAGGCTCCCGTTCGTACATTGACTTGTATTAATTAGTACACAGATTCTATTCAATACTTCAAAACTGTATGTATGTGTGGTGTGTGCCTATCTACATGAAGGCGGTGCCTCTATTACACGTAAAATTCAAACATAAATACCTAGGTCTTTTTTTTTTAATTCTTGACTGACATTCTCGTATAATATAACACATTACACTTTTAATTCATGAATTCATTTCGTATGTACGTTTTGGCATCCGCGTTATTGAAATAAATATTAGTTATTAACACTCTTGTAATTGTTTATACCATGTTTTATCTGATTCAATATAAATTCTTTGCAAGAGAAATGTATAATGGTGACGAAAAAAACTTTTGATTATAATAATCACAACAACCATTTGATATTTTTGAAGTCGTGCGCAACAAAGTGCTTTTAAAAACAACGTGCAAAATCGGAATTTGAAGGCAATTTTTATGAATACGATCAAACTTACGAAGCGCACAAACAAGAAACAATATTTTTGCACTTATCCACATAATGCGTTTTTAAGTACGGATGCTGTTATAATTTATTCGAAATAATACTGTCCAGTACGGGTATTTGTTAGCAAATTATAAGTTCAAACAATAATACATCAAAAGGAAAAGTTGAAACGGCGACATATTTTTTTTAAGAATCTTTGTTCCCAAAATCTGTGGGCATTATAATTAATGTGAGAAAAACATCCGGGCGGCCATATTGACATGGTGGCGTTTCTATCACTCTTTGTGGCTGTCACATCTGTATTGGCAACTGACCAAAAAATGATTATATATCACCAACTCTTCAATGGAAGTTGGGAAACGAAATATTTACTAATTGGTTACGCAAATTCTTCAAAGTGTGTTCATGGGTTCTGAGATCTTGAAGGTAACAGGAAAATATCCCATGATGAACATCATCATCCAAATATTTCAGATAGGTATTAATTTTCTGTACTTTTTTGTCAGCGATGATTCAAACTTTAACAGCCTATGGTCTTTCCGGAGACAACCGAAAAATCAATGCAAAGAAAATGTCAAATAAAACGTACATAATTTAAAAACTTTTCTGCACACGGTTGCTTTGCTAGCCTTGGTCGTTCACCAGGCAATATAAAAGCGATTCTAGGAATACGGTCCCTTTCTTCCTTTAACTCAGATCTTGAGAAAATAAAAATAATATCGAATGAAAATCTGACGTTACTTCGCAGAACAAATATTTATTTATTTAAATCTACCTACCTACTTATAAAATATAAAAAAAACTTATTTTTAAATTTTATTTTAATTTAGGGAATCAGTTTTTGCTGTAAACATAAACTTTGACTTTATATCCTTGAAGTCCACCTGAATGATGGATGACACGAGTCATAATTTTATAATATTTTTTTGTAATTTTATTTTCAGAATACGGATGCGCTTCATTCCATATTTAAATTCTGTAATTTAATTTTAAATCGTTGTAAAGTATAAACCTACTTAAAAACAACTTTACACTGTGCCCATTACTAGTGATGTCAATCTACATTTTTTTTATGAATACAAAATCACTATTTTTAAGGATCACTTTTGAACTACAATAGAGCAATATCAACTTGCAAAAAGTATCTCAATTAGTATGATGCAACAATTTTATAATAATATGTCAACTATGTCCAATAAAATACAAACTTACAAAATTAAATCACGTCCTACCTACTTGCCATTTTTTCGTGGGAAAACTCGCGAGATTATGGCTAGATCCGTCACAACAACGTTACTAATAGAAAATCCCACGAACTTGATTGTCACAGACAACCGTATAGTTCCGGTAACTCTATCCTCGACATATACCTGCCTACTTACCTAAAAAACCGCGCAAATATTAAGTTCCCAAAATTAACTAAGAGCCTGTTCACACTTCATCTTCACCAATATTATTTTTGGAAATTCAGATAATGATAAGTAATTTACAACTCAATGTTTTTATTTCTTAATAATTTTACTGATCCTTGGCATATTTTTTTTTTTAACTGATAGCATTTTTCATTCATGAGCTCATCAACTAATCCTTGGTGCTGTATGTGTATAGTATACAATGCTCTTCGTTTTACATAATAATTCAACTTCCTACAATAGATTGTTTACTAATTAAAATTATTTGATGGGCCTCTTGTATGCAAAAGAATACGACATCATTTATTTTTATTATAATGTACTGTAAGTAAGCCTTATATTTTTTTATTGATTTTAAATTGCAGTGTCAAACGCCAGTCACGCTGTTATTTAGCTACTGGTCCTTTTCGAATTAGGAACGCAACCGTCAAAACGGCGGGTGCCACGACATCGTATGATACAGCCTGAACAGCAAAACAAGCCGATTAACATTCTATGGAGTCGTATGCAAAGTATGGCACTATAAAAATTTTACGCGACAGGACCGAGTCTGTTTACGGCTTTACGGTGATAATTAAGTCGACACGTGGAAGGTTCAGTGTCCATGTTTGTTTTGGTTTTCCCACCAATCGCAGCGCCGCTAGTTATTATTGCTATTTCTTGATTGGCTGACTCACCGGCTTCTGTGATAGAAATAAACGTATTCAATTAGGTTAGGTGACTGTCATCTTCCGCTCGTGAATAATGTACGTTGCAAGGCGCCAAAAGGTGGTAAGGTGATAATTATATCAGATTGGAAAACACATTATTCATGATCTGTATCTGATTTTCACTGGCTTAACTCGTCCTATGACTATTTGTGTAATTATTCGATGATACCTACGTAATTTCCCAGTCCTCATCGAACACGCAATAGATTTTAGCCAGGTGACCATCTACAGTTTTATTCTTCATCAGAAATACCTAGATAAAGAAGTATGACCCAGTGGCAGTTATCAGTTTCTCTATTCAAAGCTTTCGACACTTTAAGGGGACGCGTAATTATTTAAATATAGGACTAAGAATTAATTTATACCACCTGACCTCTCCAGTCTTGAAAACACATTGAAGACTTGAAGACATTTACGATTTTACGAATCCTAAAACATCATCGTGTAAAAAGTTCAATTACACGAGTAAGTGAAACCTTAATAACGATGTTTCCGCAATGATTTGTTCGCTACCTTCCGAGAAGTGTCGTGATGATGCCCCCGGACGCGAGAGCTGGTAATCGCTTCTTGGGAACGATTGGGCCCTCGGCCCTCTCTTAATGTTGCCAACGCCAACTACAGTAAACATAGTTACATACACTTGGCAATGATAGTACGGCGCAATTTGTATGGATTCATTTCAAGGAGCGTCGTGTGTGACGGGGAGGCGTTTTACCCTGATTGCCTGCGGTGAACTTTTTTTAGGCACAATTACGTCTAAGTTGATAAAGACAACCTTTGAAATTATTATCAGAACACTTGCAAAACAAAACGGCATAAATATGGCTGTTTTACATGATAACGCAGGGGCAACAAATGGCCATTAAAACGTGCGTACTCGCGTGCAGAGGTTAATAAACGAATAAAAATATCTGCGCTATTATTCCTAGAAGGAAGTAGGTAGATATATCATATCTAGGTATTCTATTTTTATACATTTTGCATCGGTCTGCCACTTGACGTGTTCTATTTTAGAAATAATACCACTTAAGTCTTTTTCAAGGTCGTTCCTATTATTCTGGTAGTACTATAGATTAGTAGTTAGCAAGGGTCGGAAACGTTATTTAAAATAACGTTTTTTAAACGTTTCTAACAGTTCTTCTTATTGTGTTCGTTGCATTGCGTTCGGAACGAAAACGAAATGGGAACATTTTCAAAAACCGGTTTAATCCGCAAGACGGTGCAGCGAGGGTCGTGCGACGACAATTATGGACTTGTTTGCAAGTTTTGCAACACAAAAATTCAATAAAAACGGTTAAAAACGTTTTATTAAACGAAATCGGTATATTTTTTTTGTTCTTCTAAAACGTTATTTATAACGTTCCGTCCGAACATAAACGAAACAAATTGTTCTTTAGGTATTTAAGACGAAAACGTTTCGAAAAATATACCGGTATCCGACCCTTGGTAGTTAGGTACCGTACTTAGAGTTCCGACTATCCTCCTTCGGTCAATCCGGTAGCGCGCAATCATTTATAACCTGTAATCCATTAGATTGATCGATATCAGCACAGCACTAGTGGCATTTAAAAAAATGTGCATTATGGCCATGTGAAAGTCTTGACATTTCCAAGCATTAGTTTATAATCGTGTCTTATTTACACTACGATTAATATTCAAGTGGGAGAATAATCCGTTCTTGATAACCAGTAGGTACCTACCTAGTACCTATCTGTCAATTTATCTGATACTTTATTTTCGGTTTATTTAATTTCTTGCAGACGTACCATCTCCTTTGTTTTAAATTTTGAAGGAAATAGAGATTCATAAAGTTTTAGCGGGTTTTCGTTTTTTTCTTTTTTTTTAAATTTACGTGTAGGTATGGTACACCTATGAGAGGATTGATGGACACCAGTTAGTAGACGACATTTTCCATTTTTTTCCTTTTAAATGTAAACAGGAAGCTTGCAACAAATTCTTTACATCGAGGGCCTGCTTGGCGCCAGAGAAAGCGGATACCTACTCCAACAAATCAGTACCTAGGTACCTAATATATACTAAATACCTTTAAGTAGGTACCTATTGCTTGAGTTTAATCATCAACTCAATAAGCAAGAGTAATTTATTGAGATAGGCACCGAGAAACTTTTGGTCTCAAGACAACTGACAAAATAAATAATGATAACGGGATATTTAATTTATTTAAGTAAGTAAGTAAGTAAGTAAATTATTTATTTGCGTAAAACATGGTATACATTGATGTTAATATTATTACAGTAGCTCAACATGTTTCGCTAAGATATAACATAGCATGCAAAAATTTATATTTTGACAAAAGGAATCAACATCTCACATCCATAAAATCTTTTAAACTGTAAAAATTACATTCAATAAGCCACTTGTGTAATTCTATCTTAAATTTTCTCGAGTTCAATATTTTAAAGCGACTTGGTATTTTGTTATAAAAACGTAAGTTAAGTTACGTTAAGTTTCAATTCATTGTATTAGGTAACTTGTACCTCCTTACCAACCTAATTGAATTAGTTTGGGACTGTAATAACATTGAAAAAAAAAACAGAAAGTTGTAAGTAGAAGTGGTTTTTGCATAGGTAGGTATCAAACTTATGAATTTTAGGTACGATTAGGGTACGTTAATTTTTGCTATAGAGAATAGCAATTATTCAGAAAGTTTGTTTGTCATTTATGTAAAAAAAATACAATACTGGTCAGATTAAGTAGCTAAAGCTATGCTCTCACGGCGATTGTCCACGGTCGCCAAATCACCATTAGCTCACTGATGCAGATAACAAACGAAGGGTGACCATAACCGTAGACCCGTTTCTCACAGATTAATTTGAAATTCAATCGCTATTATGCCGGCTCAATTCGTGATGGTAATGTACTAAGGAATTATTTGAAATTGGAACGCGATGTTTTTAGAATATTACTTTTTTTTTTAATTCAATATCGATGACCTTGATCTGCCTGGATCATTAATGAGTTCGAATTTCATAAATTCTTTGTAGTAAGGAATTTAAAAAAAATTGCACGAATTTTTGTGACCATGTGTGGCGAATACGGTAGTGGCCTACTATTAAAAAAGTACAAATAAATTATTTTATTTCAAAGAAGGAATAGGCACAACAAAAAAGTAAAAGCAAAAATAATAATTTGTCACAAAATGGAAAACATAGACGCTTTCAAAGTTTTTGGAGGGAGTATCGCTCCGTCTTTGTCGCGCGAAGCGGACGTAGGTGGTGTTACGTCACTAGTAGGTAGTGCCGTCCGTGTCTAGCAAATCATTTTAAAACGCTTATAACTTTGCCAATTTTGTAGATGTTTCATCGGTTTTTTTGGTGTTAATTGTCTTTTTTCAAATAGTTTACAGATTCACAATAAAAAAAAAAGTAGTTAACATCCCTATTGTAACCAATTGGTTTTTGAATAGGTCTATCTAGGTACTTAAGTACCTAATAATATTAATTGTGATCATGAAAGCCATTTAAATAATAATGGCATTCAATTTAACTAATGGCAATGTTAAATGTTTTGATGGTATCTTTGATATTGTATTCGAAGTTCCATTTGAATAAAACCACCAAACATTAAAAATTAACATCTTGTACTGGGTATCGGGTATTTATTACCAGGGATTAGGGAATAAAGCTTATACGGACGGACTCACTGTTGACTATTAAATGCACCTATTTAAATGAAGGTAGGTCCGCCATCGTAAAGGACACGGTGTCCCGGTTTCCATCAACACGGCGGACACAGAGCTTGTTTTCAACTAAAATGTCACGTAAGCGGGCCCGTTCCTATACATAATTCATACAACAAGGCTGAAACTCATTGATTGCCCGCCGGACTACACTACACTAGTACTACAACCTCTACATTCACGCCCTGTCTCAGTATGAACGAAATTCAGCCTTCTACTAAACAGACAGGACTCAAAATTGAATGAACCAGATTAATACTCAGTAAGCATTCGAAATTGAATCTTGAGACTTGGGGTGAATAGTTGGATTTAGGTTGGCAAGTGTTTCGTAGACTGCTGGTTGACCTTGATCGGTCGAGGGGTGTTCCAAGGTGGTGTCTGGCCCCTCCACCCCTGGGTGCGATGCGTCGGCGGCTTGCGTAATAGATAATTTTTACATGTTCAGCCAGAATTTTGCTGAGTCGTCATGGCAACACAGGGGTATGAAAAGGACACTGGCTGGTTTAAATCATGCGACAAATTGTATGTAAGCGACATTGATTTGTTAATAGAATGTTATTTTCGGAAAAATCCGTGGGTGTATTTCTGCAAAACTCGCTCTAATAGAAAGTACGGTCTACCTACCTAACTTTTAATGCTTATTTTCTCTTTAAAATTAGGTACCACCTAGACGTGTTTTCCGTTAAATATTAATTACTAATTTAATTCCCATTCAAAAAAACACCGTCAGTCTGTCAGTACTTAGGATCCGTATCCGATCAATGTATTTTCTGTTTGATGTGTTATATGTACCTATATGTGCACTACACTCACAAACAGCTGCAATAACAAAACAAAATCATTACAAAATAAATTAATTGTAATTTCTTAGAAATATTTGTGAATTTATCAATCAAACCCCTTATCACACTGTTTGGTGTCATGTTATTATTATTGATAAAAATATTCGAAAATCTGACTGCTGTGTAAAATGCCAACCACAATGGTGATTAGATAAAAATAAGCTTTATTCATAACTAACAAAAGGCATATAGTGCGTACGGCTGGCTGATAGTACATTACGGAAGTGCGACAGTACCTAACAAGTGCGAATATTGCTGGTGCGAAAAAATTGTAGGGCAGATCGAATGCCCGCTGTTTCGAAGAACTGTAGCTCGAAAATACATCACCAAGAGATGCCGTACCCACTGTATCTCAGAGGGGAACGAGGATGTAGCACCCGCCAGGGGGTTTGGGGAGCCAACCACTTAGAACAGAATAGTAACTAGGAACTGACCAAATGTGAAAAAATGAACATTATATATTTTTATATTTTAAAATACAGGATGTTCAAGATGAAGCAAGCAACTTTTTAAAAATCTTTGAATGCAGTATTACTTAATTTTAAAAATAAAGTGAAGTTTCCTTGAAGCAAAACTTTCTATCTCAAATATTTAAAGTACTTTCCCTCCATGTGGCATAGCCGTGGGACAACCTGTATAACGCACTTCCTCTTGAATCACTCTATCTATTAAAAAAACCGCATCAAAATCCGTTGCGTAGTTTTAAAGATTTAAGCATACATAGGGACAGACAGCGGGAAGTGACTTTGTTTTATACTATGTAGTGAAAGTGATGTACTTAGCATAACTTTAGAATACCACGGTATCCACTAGTGTAGTAGTACCTACATAGTTCTACATTTCTACTATGAACTAAAATGTGAGTAGGAATTGGCGGTAAGTGAAGCAAGATAAATTAAATCAAGTATAGTAATCCTAAATGAATTTGCCCGTCCCTGTTTAATCTTGGGATATTCCCTAGTAATTGGAATACTTACGTAGCTGTTAGATGGCAGTAAGCTCTCTATAAAATGTTTAGCCGCCTCTGACTCCACCTCAGCATATAGTGAGAAAGGATAATCATCATAAAGCTTATCATCATATTCATAGGCTAATCATAAGCGACCGCACGGTTGTCGCAGTGGCTGAGAGATTGGCTGCTGCGCGACGTGTCGCGGGTTCGATTCCCGCATTGCACATAGGTCTGGCTGTTTGTGTATGTGAAATTTGTGTTTGTAAACGCACCCACGACACAGGAGAAATCCTAGTGTGGGGCAACGTATTTAAAAAAAAAAAAAAAGAAAAAAAAAAAACTCTCTTTAAAATGTTTGCCGCCTCTGATTAAGCTGAAACCCGCCCTCAGCATATAACGGGAAAGGCATCATATGATAGGCCAATCATCATTGCTCTAATCACCATCATTCACGCACCAAACATTATCAAGCCGGTGACTTCCATAATATCATAAACCAATGACGGATGAAGGTTGCAGATAGTCCAATGATACTTTGCAAAGTGATAAATTGTCTAGATAAACGTTGATATCATTAATCATGCGGCATTAGCATAAAAGTTGCGTTGAATTGTGATCCTTCGCCTAGGGTTAGCATCAATAGGAAAATATTACAGCTTTTTAATTTATGACCACATTCATTTAATGATTTAGGTCATTGTATAATTTTCCGGTAAAGAAATGTCATCATTTCCTTGTGTTTATTAAAAGTAGGTATTATCTACACTAATATTGAAAAGCTGAAGAGTTTGTATGTTTGTTTGAACACGCCAATCTCTGAAACTACCAGTCGGATTCGAAAAAAAATGTATTTGCGTAGGAGATAATCTCCGAAACTACTGATCCGATTATGAAAATTCTTTCACTAAGAAGACTACCTACCAGTGGCGAAGGATCCCTACACTACGATTCCTACCGACATCCCTTCGAAAAATCGGACAGGCAGTATTGCCTTTTCTACTTAACTATTGTCAAATATTTACCTATATAATTAGCTTTTCGTGGCCAGGTAATCATTTGTAGCTCTGACTTACCTCTTACAAAAATTGACCCTTCGCCACTGCTACCTACATTACCCTTGAGTGCTATAGGTATTTTTTTTTATTATCAGTTCCTGTGGGTCGCACGGACGAAGTTGCAGGCAAAAGTTAGTAATTAAAAGAACTTGATTAAAAATCAAATCCAAAAAAAATGCTTACCAGCTAACACGATGCCCAAAAATATATTGTAGTCTTAAAAAAAAACTTTGGCGTAACAACCCTGTGATAGTAATCGGTTCTGAGGGATTATATCTTATTGTGATATTCGCACAAACTAAATATTTATTGCGCGCCAGTCGGACGCAACTTTGTAATTCAATTTCATTATGATTTATGCGCAATGGCCGCCAACTCTGACTTTTGGGGAAAGAAATCATTTTATCTTGTCTCTTTGTTTTGCTACTTTTCCAAATAATTTATTATGAAGAATCATTTAGGTGCCTACCCACTTACATTTTGAAACTGACGTTAATTGACGATCGCTAATTTTTACACGACTGCCGAAAAAAGGAGTGTTATTAATTTCAATAAGCAAATCGGTCGTTGCCTGATTTGTTTAGACTCTCACGCAATCTCCCTCAAGAATTAAAATCACTTACCTACCTGAATGGACACAAAACATCGATAATTTCTAATTTTATTATTGTGATATTCTACGGTTTACTGATTTTCGATAATCATGTATGTGTATGTTTGTTACTCCTTCACGCTGAAACGGCTGGACGAATTTCGATAAAATTTGACAAAAACGTAGCCTGGGACCTGCAGAACTACATAGGCTACTTTTCATCCATTTTCACGCCGACGAAGTCGCTGGCAACAGCTAGTTAATTTCAAAAATACAGCTGGCTATGTCCGGAACGCAAGCATTTTTGCAGCAACTCAGCTTATTGCAGTGTGAGATATTAGTCTCCTAAATGATGCCACAGCACCTGAAACTCCTCTTTCCGTATAAATTATATTTCAGCATTTTCAAGGACTTGCAAACAATAAAAAATACAGTTCTAAAAATACTAAGGAAAATGTTTGCATTACATATCTCAGGCAATATTTACATCTTTAATAGCCTGACAGATAGGTACCTACTAAGTTCTGAGCTGACACAATTTAGATTGCCATCATCAAGAAAAAGACAGGACACAAAAATGGAACAATACAGGACAATAAAAATCGCGCACATACAAACATACATACATACTTAGATACATACATACATACGGGACGAATACAGAACCTCCTTTTTTGAAGTCGGTTAAAAATGGAAGCTTTCAAGTTTGCAAAGTAGATTAGAACGGCTTTCGTAATTAAAATACAGTAACTAGGTTAATAATGTAAGGTTTTCATAGTAGATAATTTTCCTGGCTTGCATTAAGTATCGATACGGCTAACTTTGCGACGAAAAATTTAACGTTTCACGCACGCGTAGGTACCTACCTACTTTTGGGCAGCGCCTTAAACTTTATGTAAGAAAGAGGTTAGGTATTATATTTAATATCTTAGTTAAATATTTTATAAATGTATGTATATTTATAACATATTGTTGATATATGTTGTATTAGAGACTATTATCTATAAATCTTATTATTCTACACACTGTGTCTTCGTTTATACCTGTCAAATATCCTGTCGCAGGTCTGCTGGCAGAAATTTCTTTAGAAATAAGCAGTACCTTTGTACCTAATGATTCATATGCATTTGTTATCCTTTGTATGTTGTGTGTACATAAATAATAAATAAATAAAGAGCCTTTTGACTAGGCACAGAAAGGTAGCTGCTTTAATATCCGAGCTACCAGTATAAACACTTCTCTAGAAACGGCTTCATTCCTGAAGACTCATACAATGAATGCTACAAAGAACGATTGCGATTAGTGACTTATTCAGAAACAGAATACAATGTAGTTATTTTGAATTTTCCGACATGTTGATCGGTTTATTTGATATCCCGTGAGAGTTTTTACGAGTGACATATAAACACATTACTTGACATTGCACATCATATACAAGGAATATAATTAAACTCGCCTACGAATGCCTACAGCGAGTGATGATGATATTGATGATACGTCAGCTTTATCTTGCTGACTGGCTAATGTTTTCGCATGATCTATTCTAGTACGACTGCGCAAACAAGAGAAAAATCCTTAGCCGATTACGTAATGAAATTACACGCGAGTTTTAAATATTTTCTAACATTTTCTACGAAGTTGATTCATAGATTCTGTGTTCGGGGGCGTGCGATGTCTTGCGCGTCTTGTCTAAACAATTGGTCGTCCATTGACGGCTAACCTGGCCTAGGGCTGCCACGTGAAAAAAAAATAGTATTATTGTTTTTCCTGATATTTTTTGGGACTAGAAGTAGGTACCAGAACCAAAGGCGCTTTTCATTTGTACGCTAAGTTTTATTTGCAGCTTCTTTGTAAACTACTTTTGAGATACTTGCTGATATATACATTTTTTTTAATCAGATTTTTCTCTTTCGTACTTTTTGATACTAACTGTACAAAAATTGTTTATCAATCTGTAAAAAAAATACCTAGGTAGGTTTTAATAGTATTAAAATTATTAGTACAAAGAAATATCTGTAAGAGTCCTCGACTCACGGGAAAGCCCTAGATTTCTAACAACATTACTATTATTAAGTTATTATGAAAAACAAAGCGAGGTTACCTACTTGCTGTTTTTATCTGTAGATAATAAATTAAATTGCGCATGTTATTGAAAAACAAAGCTAACAACCTTGTGGCGAAAATTCGCAAACAACTTGACTATCTAGGAAGACTGGGTCTATTAACATGGAATAGATAAGATATGAGAACTAAATGTTATTTTACCAGTTTAAACGCTATTTTTGAGGAAAAGTTGCTCAAATAATAAATCTGTCTCGTCATGCACGTAGATCCAGACAATAGAAACTTTATTGCGTCTAAAATTGCGGCATTGTGACAATACTTTTATCTTTTATCCTACAAAACTATTAAAGTACGTCTAGGTAGGTAATTAATTACTTCAATCTGCTGGCTTTCTTTTATTACTCACAAAATTTTAAATTGTTATTGCATTGCCACTTCCATCTGAATTTTAATTATGATACAATTTTACAATGTAGAAACAGATTAATTTATTATCCTAAACAACCATCCATCTTATCAACCATACATCTTCTTTGGGTTTTCTGTCCATTCCAGATAATGCCAACATTTTGTGTTAATGTTAAACTGGTTTTTTTTTCTGTAATATTTATCAGTAGCGGACTTTGTTGAGTCTACTGCCCCACACGATGCTAATCAATAACTTACTACTTGTTTACATTATGATTAGTGCTAGTGATTAACTAAGTACACAAGCAAGTGCATGTGCACTTGAAACGATCAATACTTTTCTATGTTTAGTAAATAGAAGTTTAACCTAGTTTTTGATCAGAATCTCGCTATCACGTAGATGTTGAGGCCGTGCCTTTATTGCAGGCTTCGAAACTATCAAGAAAACTAATTAATTTTATTTAATAAATATCCATATCAATTCTTGTATTCAACTCTCCCAGGATAGTTTAATCATAAGAACTTCGAAACGAAGAACTTTAGCCTTTCCTTTTGGCTTTGCCGAAGTCGGGTAAAAAGAGGATATTTCAAATTCAAAAAGTATGTTCCAACCAAAAAAATCTATTTTCAACGATAGACAACCCTGGACCGCAGACCGTTTCATTAGTTCATTGCCCATTTTCACTCGCATGTAAACTTTAAACATTTGAATGTTCAACTGATCTGATAGAAAAAACGTAATGTATCAGCTGTTTATTATACGAATGTACAACTCACTTCTCTTATACGGGGGAGGGAAATGAGTTATCGCCATTCGCCAGGGGTGGTCGTTTGCAGTCCGGCCAACTTTACTTTTATTTTTCAATCTACCTACATAGAAAGTAGAAATATGTATGATACATTTTTCAACGTTACTACTCTTGGGTGGGTGATCTTATGGTCTCCGCTAAATCGTAGACTCACCCACTCACTGAACGATTTCATCAAGTTTCGTGAATGTAACTTTCCTTTGTCTACGATCGTTCTTTTTTTTTATTTGTCCTTTCAAACAATTTAAACGGAAATACCTAAAAAAATATATTTACATATTGACATTGTTAATATTAAAGTTTATCAAGCTTTTGCATGGCAATAACACATTAATCTATGTAAAAGCCGAAGTCACTGCGACCTTCTACTTCATGAGTCCGCGTAGTTTTTCGCTATCGAGCCATTTACTGACAGAATAAGTTACGTAGGTAGTTATTTTGATGATAAACTTAAATGTGAGGCATCGGGGGTTGTTAGAGGAAAAACGTATTAATAGCACGTAACGTAGGCCGTACGTAGGCACGTGCCGACAGAAAAACAGTTGCTAAATTGCAAGTAGGCCAAAATATGCTAGTTGGACCGCGCTCACGCAGCCAACTTACTGTGAGCCTAGAAAGCCCATTGACCTACCTACCTTAGGCCCTTCCAAGTGAGTGACGTGCGCGGCAAGGAGCGTCGAGGGAGCTCCACTTATACCAGTTATCTAAGCACACGTTCCGCAGATGAGTCTCGACGGAAACCCCGCCGTTCTCTCATTACGTACATTGTTTTGGAGCCCAGTGTTTTGAACGCGCCCGACGACGCCATTTTGGCGCAGCCGTTAGATAGTAATGTGCTATTTATTTCCTCGCTCTAAGGTCTAAAATCGATCGTGTCACCAAATAAACAATACAAAGTTACAGATTGAATGATGAGTATGTTGATAACGTATCGGCATGTTATTTCTCCCACATTTTTCGTGTTGTTATTCGTACAAGGAATTCGATAACGAACTATCAACAGAATAGAGGCATAGTTTTGGCAGGCGGCATATCGCTTTGATTTTGAAACGTAGGAAATATTACTGAACGACTGAGCTATATGTATGTATATATATACAAAACGAAAGCAGGAAAGGCTACATACAGTGCAGCCGTAGTTTTTTAGGGTTCCGTACCAAAATGATAAAAAAAGGAACCCTTATGGTGCGACTTCGTCTGTCTATCTGTCTGTCACACCTGCTTATTTCAGCAACTACTTATGCTATCGACTTGAAATTTGGAACAATTATAAGGAATGCTTGCCCAACTTTATTGCAAATGAAAAAAGTCATAAAATATTTTTATTTTCATTGCAAAAGGGGCCGGAGTGGGGGTCCGAAATTTTAAAGTGGGGTTACTAGGTCAAGTGACATATCAAATGAAAGGCCTTGATCTACACATTTCAAAAAAATTTTTTTTTTTTTTATGTCTCACAGTTTTCGACCTTATGATGAAAATTGTCGGAAAAAATACCATTCCCCCTCTTATCTCCGAAGTTTGCGGAGCGAAAAACCTGAAATAATTAGAGTTGATGGGAATTGACCCAAATATGGCACCAAAAATAAAACGATGTTCCTAACTAGAACAGTTTTTTCAAAATCATCAAAATTCCTTCACAAACATACTTAGTTATGCGGTTCGGTTTTTTTCACTTTATACGTCCAAAAATGTTACGGAACCCTTGGTGCGCGAGTACGACTCGCACTTGGCCGGTTTTTTTTTCTAATTATTCGCCACAGACAAAATGTTTAACAGCCCAACATTTACGCATTTGTTAGTGGGGTGTGAGTGTTTGGTGCGTCAGGGCAGGGCGAGGTTGGCGTCTGGGGGTCGTCTGCGGCCTGGCCACGACCTACATCCGCGCCTCACCCCCACGCGAGGGGGGCGAGCGAGGGCGGCGATGACGCGCGCCGTCTGCCCCCTCCCCGCGCACCTGCGTTGCGTTATGTAAGACGAATGTGTTTTGCTGATAGCGATGTGGTTAGCTGTACTCATCCGAACGAGATGACGTGCTTTGCTCTAGGCCCCATGAGATTACATGGGTTTAAAACCGCCCCAGTAGATATGAAAGATTTCACCTTTTGTTTACAAGTAACTGGCTTGGTTTTAAACTACGCTCAAAATGCTGTTCCTTTGTATATAAATCAGAACGAGAATGATGACTTAGGCGTTAGGACCTTCTAGGACCTTCAGAGGCCCTAGACAAGTTGCTTTTCTGTTAGCGTTCACGCCAAACGCTACGGACAAAATGTATGGAATTGACATTTTGTGAGTCACGTGACTTTTCCGCAGGTAATGTCATTGCCATACATTTTGGTCCCAGAGCAGAGAAGTAAAGCACTATACAGTGCCTGTGCGTTGATCCAACAGTCAGTCCTGCCTGAGTGACTGATGGATCAACGCACAGCCTAGACTGCTGGTATAAACAAACGTGAAAGTTGGAGGATGTATTCCTTATTTATTTATTTTTATATATGTATGTATGATGGTAGGCATCCGATAAGAAAGGATTTTTAAAAATTACACCCCCAAGGGGGTCAAAAGGGGTGGCCCAAGCGAAGCCGCGGGCGAAAGCTAGTCCAACATAAAAATAAAGAAAGATTAATTAGAGAATAATTTTCTCCCGTCGTAGATTGATGTGTTTTGAGAGCAGTTCTCGTCGCTCCTTGGTTCTCGTTTCAGATAAGCCATTGACGTCAGTAATCTGACCCTTTGACATTAATGTATTTACGTACTTGTTACTGTCGCAGACGCAAGAATACTTCGCAGAGTTGCGGCGCGACGTTTTCTATTTTAGATTTGCGCCATACTGGCATCGGCTGAGTAGTTTGGAAATTATGCGCGTTGGGCGTTGTTAGATCTCTGGTAAAGCTAAATGTTTGAAAGTTTACGTTTTTTACCGCTAGGAAATGTTCAGGATAGTACTCTATCCTATTGATTTCCTATTTACTAGCTCTGCCCATCCAAGAGGCATTTTTATAAGCCTTAAACCTATTCTATCCATACTACATAATATATAATCCAGTTATGGTATGTGTTTAGATATTAGGTTCTCTGCATAGATGATGTTAGGAAAAATAAAATTTTCTAATAGGGTTAATTACAGTGGCGTAGCTAGGCGTGGGCGAAGTGGGCCCTCGCCCACGGCCTCGCACTTAAAGGGGCCTCGCGAGGCCTTTTTAAATGCGATGCCCCCAGACTTTACCACAGATGACTAATTAATTTGACCACTTTTACGCTCTAAAAAGAACGTCACAAAAAGCGTGTTTGTTTGGCGCCTCACAAGAAGCCCCTCTAGTGCGACTGCGTGGCCGTTGTAACTACCGTGTGTGTAGGTAGGTATGTCGTGTCAAAGCATATTTGGTAGGATAGATTTATTGGGTAGATCTTGAGAACGAAAGAAAAGGGGCCTCGCTGATGCGACTTCGCTCACGTCTATATTAGTCCACGCTACGCCTCTAACCTCCATAATACCAAATTGAAATATTATCTAGGTGCCTAAAGGCTAACTCTTGTGCATTAATAATACCTAATGTTCAGGGAAAATACGTATTGAAGCTTAGTAATGACGAGCTATTTGAACATGACGTCAAGCTATTGTCGTCAGACATCCTAATATTATTATCCTTAAGACATTCCTTCAATATATCCATATGGCTCTAAGTAAGATGCGCAACAGAAAATTGTGTTCATGTCCTTATGAGTCTTTCTCTCAATTCCAGGTGGTGGAGACAGTGGTCTGCAAGCCAGAGCCGCCGCAGTCGCCTCCAAAGAAAGTGCGCAGCGACGACTACACCACGTATGCGCTACTCCTGGACCCGTACGCGCTGCACTACCGGGCGCTGTCGGCGTTCCGGCCGTGGGACAAGCGGGAGCCGATACTGCAGCACCCCGAGCGCGTGGTGCGCGTCGCCGACTGCACCTCGTTCGAGCGCGACTACCAGCCGAATGTGGCGCTCAAGCCGCTCACGCCGCCCGTCGACGACGTCACGTCGTCCACGTCGCCACCGCCGCACAGCGACTCCGAGCTCGCCGCGCGCCTGCTGGACGCCGAGGCGCGGCTCGCCGAGCGCGCGCGGCTGCTGGACGAGCGCGAGGCCGAGCTCGTGCGGCGGGAGGCGCGCCTCGACCAGCGAGAGGCCGACGTCGCGCGGCGCGAGCAGAGCCTCGGCGACGATAGGCCCTCGCCCAACGCCTCGCCCCCCAAGCTGGAGGAAGCCGAGCCTCCGCCGTGTTGACCAACGCGCGTCATCACCAGGTTGCGCTAACAGTGATCGCGATGAACGCTCAGTGACATTGCGTCTCAGTACACACAGTACAAAACCACGAGGTGCTGAACCAATCATGTACGATAAGTACGCGGCACCGTGTAAATATTTTTTTCTCTACTTGGATATTGTTGATCTTTGAAACCGAGTCGATTGAGACTTCTTTCTATTTATACTGTTTTGAATAATTTTATGTGGCGACACCGATTTCGGTTGGCGCGGTGTGCGGATTCGACGAGAGAATCGTTTTTACCACAGATTATACAGTAGCACGATGCAGATAAAAAATAGTTGTACATAATCATATCAAGTACAGTTTTATGAAATTAGTTTTTTGTACAATATACAGTTTTTCTTGTAGTCTCTTCAACGTGTGCCATTCTGAGGGTACGTCTGTTACCTTTTCATATAACCTCAACTCTGTGCTTTTCCAATACCTTATTAACAAAATACTCACATATAGTATAATATAGGAAAATAGTTATAAAACTACAACCGTAAGCATAATTTATACAGGGTTATTTTTAAGATTTTTTGCAATATCTGTGTACATACAATAAGCAATAATAACGGCGTTTCAAGTTAACTTCTACTTGTGTACAATACATAAACTTATTATAAACTATTATTCCGGAATAGTAAGAAGTAGATACGATCTGTGGGCGGTGTTACACTATAAATCACCTCATAATCATGTTATTACTTTATAAAGCTCATTCTACACGCGACATAATAGAACCATTACGTAAATCATTAAACATTGTTGATGGTGTAATATCGACCTGCCTCCTACAAGGTTTGCTCGTAGATACTTTCGTTTGAATAAATAACTCTGTATAAAACCTCAGCCATACCAAATAGTAATATTTCAAACACATACATGCATCATACCTCTTATATGTTAAAGGTTGTATGAAAACCATGTGGAAATAAGTTTATATTTGTTTACAGACACAAGCCAATTGTAGAAGGTACGAGGCACATTCGTAGCGTTAATAATTAACTCGTAAACATTTTGTTGAGTCGGGTCTACATGGACACTTTCGTTCTAATTCATCTGTCTCACTAAAATGGTGGTAGAAATGTAAATGGTAAATGCAAATAATTTTAATTTTAGTATGATTTCTGTGGCCAACAGTGGAGTCTTCCAGCTGATATAATAATAATAAGAGGTTTTTTTTTAATTCTCACATTATTTGCATTTATAGATTTTTACCTAATTATTTTTGTTCCGTTAAAGATCAATGATGTATTTAAACACTACGGCTTGTGGGACAGATTGTATGTCATATTTCATAAGTTATAGCTACCGACTTTAGTAGAGTCCAGGCCAACAAAATTATCTTTATAAGGGTGTATCCCGCAGTCTACCTCATTGTACATAAAAAATTATTGGTCTAAATTAAGAAAAACTATGTAAGACACTGATTTTCATTTAGATTCTACAAATTGTTTTTTATCGAGCAATAATTTTTAAAATGGTGAATTGATCACTGCCTGAGTCTTATCAAAGTGTTAGGATTTGTATTTTCAAAAAAAAAAAAAAATGATTGGTTGTCAACAAGTGGTCTTTGAAGCCAAAAGAAAAAAAAAAAAAAAAAAAAAAAGTGGTCTTTGGTGGTGTTCTAAAGCTGTGTTGTACATTTCATGGGCATTGTTGTAACTCCATGTTATTGTTATTGTCTACAACAACACGGGGACGGACACACCGTGAATTAAATTCCTAATTAATTCGGTCGATACTAAAAATAAAAATTATTGTAATTTTAACTTAATCATCACAAGCTTTGATATATCTTTAGTTTTCTTCTAAGACTTGCGTCTTTTCGTAGCATTTTAATTTATTGCAAACTTGTGATTTTTTTACGTCGTAAACAAGAGTTTCACGAGTATTTAATGTTTTTAAAATATTTTTAAAAACTTAAAGTATGTAGGTATTGTCATTAACCGAAAAGCGGCTGACGGACTTTTACGTTAAATATAATTTATATACATACGTTTTGTAATAAATTTGAGCCACGCGTTTTAGCCTTTGCCAGTAACAGTGCATTTTAATTTAGTGCATATTTTTTGTGACTGAGCAATTATTATTTACTTATGTATTAAACTTGTGTCTGCGGACACTAATTTCGGATGATTAACATTCGAATTTGTGTGATTTTAAGCTATGACCTCGTGGGCGCCTCCAAGTATTTCTTTTTTATCTGGTACGAACATTTAAATTATCCAGCGGTTATTAACTTTTTTAATTAACATCGGATTAACATATAAATGACTGATATAACCGTTGATTTCTAAATTAAAACAGTATTTTTAAGTTTTAAATAAGTATTTTAGAAAAATAAAATAACCCATCACTTCATTTCTTAATTTTGTCTTGTTTTTGTGTTTTCTGAGAAACTGCGATTAATTAATGTCATAATGTTCTTACCAGATTTGAGGCAACTATAAAAAAAAACCTAATTACATGTGTGGTCTATGTTAGCTAACGAACTGGCGAACTAGGTGTAGATTAAAATAATATTTGTCTTGATAAAAAAGTTATTTCACGACGTTAAATTTGGCAGTATTATCTATGTTAAAAAATAGGAAGTGACTCCGCGACCGCCGCCGTGACCTGAATTTGCAGCCGCCGCCGGTTGCTAAATTGGCAGCCGGCGCTGACTTTGGAAAAAAAGCGGAAAATGGGGTTGGCAATTTGGCATAAGTAAAAAAACATTTCATGTTTCATTTGAGTAACATACCCTAGTAGGGTCCAAGAGCGAGCGAAGCGAGCTCGGGAACTTGCGACACCCCGACACGGACAGGTTAGGTTCGAAGGGGTTGACGGGGGCTTCAGTGAGCGAGCAAAGCGAGCGAACGAAGCCCCCGTCAACCCCTTCGTGTTAGGTTACTTTTAACCTTGCAGACAGAAATAGGAGCCCCGCTGCGGGGCTCCGTCGACCACCTCCCTCCCCCTTGTAAGTCCAAAAAAATTGTATTTTGTTTTACATTGACACTAATTTAAATGTCATTCTAAGGTAGATAATTCAACTTAAAACACGGCAACATTAATCTGCTGCTACGGTAGTTTGCAATTATTTTCGTCTGGTATCACTGCTACTCCAAGGCTACACCGGTTCCTAACGGCGTTATTTTTGGGAGCCGCCGTCGGCTGCGGAGGCACTCCCTAAAAAATACCATCGTGAATGACCGACTTCAAAATATTTTTTTAAATTCTATGACAGAAATACAGTTTCGTCAGTTCGCTAGTTAAACATGAACGGGGTCGATTAAAGAAAACAAAAAATTTAATGAGTTGTGAAATATGATTTCACTAAGTGACTTTGGCTAAGCTCAAATTGTAGAAAAGAAATCGAAACGATTTTCCGAGTTTGATGATATTTTTTCCTTTCGAAGAGTGCTATGTTACGTAGGTAGTTAGTTGTTATAGAATAAGATTTCAGTTTTAGAATAGTTATATCTCTAGTCAGAGACACTTTGAAAAAAATAAATTACCATTTACTTATTAATATATATTATTCAATATAGGTACCGTAAGCGAGTGTAATATGAATAACTTATTGTTTTAAACATTTAATAGGGACTGCATGTCATTATATTATATATAATAAGGTACCTCATATATATTATGAAACTTTTCTGTCAGTACTATTGTTGGATAATTTTGGTGCTACAATGTTTTGGCTTGGCTAACTTAGTGATTAATTGTATATATTTTAGTATTTATTGGCGAATATTTTGGTTTTACTAATAGTTTTGGTTTTTTAAATTACTTGATTATTTCTAAAAGAGAGTTCAATGAAAATCTATTTTGGTTTTGCGATATTAAAAGATGAAAAAAATTAAACGTGGCTAAGCCATTTTTAACCTTAAAATAACGCTTTAATTATTAGCGTAGGTAGTATTCTATTGTATCGATGGAAAAGTTTCAAAGTAAGCTCTCACTGTCTTATTTATTGCAAAATTTTGATATACGGATGGTGCTAAAGGACTAATCGCGGCTATATTATATTATATTTCTAAAGACACACTCAGTAGGTTGTATTGTTTTTTATTTCGAAAGAGTTGTTATGTTTGGTATGTCTTATTTGAAGGCAGTGAGAGTAATAATGTAAATAATTGTTTTACTGTGCGGTACGAAGGTATGTATGGAGCCAGGCTGTTGTAAACTATAAAATACTTGAATTTGACGCTATAAACTATGTCTCCTTTTCTTTGGCAGTTTTGGCTTATCGGCAGAGGAATGAGACAAAGTTTCTCGCGTAATTGGTGATTTGCCAGGGTATTCACGTACTCTGTGATCTCATGTATGATTGTTACACATCAGTTTATAAATACGTTATTGTGAAAGTCGCAAAATCTAAGTATCAAAAATATATATTGCTTAATATGCATAGTAATTTGTTTCACTCGATGGCGCTGAATTGATTTGCTTCCTTACCAACTGATGATTACTTAATTAACATCGTCTCCTTGTATTTTATTATTTACTGCCATTCCCAGTTGAAGAGAAAATGTATTGAAGAATAAAATTAATAATGAGACTCTACATTTCACAATATGAATCCATTATAATATTTAAGTAAAAAGTACCGAATGCTGTTTGTTTTGTGCCAATAATTGTTGTCAATCGCACGGTGGCATGCTGTTAGGAATGGCAATAAATTATGTGAACATTTAAAGCCAAGACCTTTATTTTAATATCCACATATACTTTCTTAGTAATTCAGTTTTTAATAAGGCTTTTTTGCGCGTATTAGTAGCGGACTTATCTATCGCTTGCAACAACAAGAGTAAAATGCGCGTTGCCGACCCTTTAAAATCAGTATTCGATGTGCCGACAGCTGGGACACGCAGGTCCCCCGCTGTCAACACAGCGCATCCTCAGGAGCTCTGGCTCTCAGACTGTAATTATACTTGCAATAAATCTTCACAATAATGACACATGATGAATTTTTAATCACCTATTTCTCCGTTCAATCCCCGCGATTAAATAAGTAAATGATATTGGCGCCATTTTACGAGATTACATCTTAAAACTAACGCCCTGTTACGCAATAGTTAGTACCTAGCGGACTTATGATAACTTTTACATAGAATATGAGATTATAATCTCATATTATGTACCTGTCGAAATAAAGTTACAAACGATATTATCTCCTGAATATTATTATCTTGCCCATTTACTGTATTTTTTTATTTAATGGCTAATTCTGCTGACGAAATGAAGTAAGTCTTTATAATAAACACTATCATTTACAGAGATGCGAAGTAGAGATATTGTTTGTAACAGATTTAATTTATCATTATATGCGACTGTATTATTATAAGGCGACATGTCTTAAAGAAACGGCCTGATTATGAAATTGTGTGTGTTTATATCAGAAAACTTATAAGTTGCTGCTTGAAACCTCTAATCCAACTAAACATTCCTGTGTTTTTTGGATTATGCAAAAACATTTTTCTTGATACTGAACAGTGGAGAAATCATTGTATATTGTAAAGTACCTGATAGATTAGAGTTATAAGATTATAATAAATAAAGTTCTGTTATGCACACACATGTTCGTAACATGTGGTTTCGTAAGTGTGTTTTTACTTGAAAATAAAAAAGCTTATAAGTACCTACCTTGTGGAGCAATAAAATGAAATGATTTCCAACAGAAGTGTTTTATTTCGTACTAGCACTTTGCCCCCGACTTTGTCCGTGTGACCTACAGAAAATGCATTTTCTGGGATAAAAAGTACCATGCCACCAGTGGCTGCTCTTTGGCTAAGGGGCTGAAGCCCCAGAAGCCCCAAATCTTAAGGTCTGACAATATTTTAGACTGGATTCGTGATTTAGTGTTTAGATTTTTACCTCTTAGCTCCCCCAAAAATAATTCTTGGTATATCTGAGGTGGTCATATACATTACAAAACAAGTGACGTCATTACGTCACAAGTTCACAACACTACAAATTCTTAACAGCGCCATCTTTTGTGCAAGTAAAAAAACTTAAAGATAAGTACTACTTCGTTCCAAACAATATAGATGGCACTTGTTAGCAGACTTTCTAACTAATCCTCTACCTACTTTATGCGAAGGATTTTTATGATTAGATTATTTTAAATGGTATTAGATTATACCTACTCATTTTATATTTTTTCAAATTATCTTATCTTTTGCCAATACCTAGGTACAAAATAACTTTAAATCCTCAATTAAGTGCCATGTCATCATGTTGGTTCACTTGGATGTAAAATGGCAACGATAATTTTATTAATTTATTAGCATTGAGAATAAATAAATTTAAAGTAAATTAATGATATCTTTGCAATGTTCGGCTTGAGCTATTTATTTAAATAAATTTCTATTATGAAATCATGTTGGTATTTTATATCTGCATAGAAACTAAAATTATTAGAAAATAAAAAAAATATTTTTTATACAAAAATCTGATTTAATAACATTAATAGTGCCATTTATTTATTTAAATATATCATTTGGAATGATCAAATAACCATAAATATACATAACATTATACATTAGTCTTATAGGCATGAAGTCAAATCTTTATTGCACAAATGCGAATCGGATGTGACCGACATTTTGCGTTTCTCCCAACATCTCGCTGAGTATAAAATTTGTGTGTTATCATTAAGTATAAAAATACCCCTACCTCAAGTCCGTAACCACAATAATACAAACTAATACCAGTTTACAACCGGTTTAAATTTACAGTTTGGAGCGGATCGCGTCAATTCTTCCGGCCGCTTGTCTTTGCAGGTCCGTCAATTTCATGGCTAGACCCATGTTGCCTTGGATCTTGATCTTGCCTTGGAAGAAAGCTTTTTGTGGGTTCAGTTTGCCAGAAATGAGGTCGACTACATCCTCGTCGCTGACGGTGAAGGTAACGTCGGGTTTCTCCGAGCTATTGTACGTCACTTTGCCTTTGCCTTCCTTGGCGTTGATGACCCAGTAGCCTTCTGCGCCGTTGGGGCCATTCCTCACTTTGAAGCCGTAGATGCCTCGCACTTTTTCAATGAGGTTGTCGGTGTCATTTTCCATCGCATCTTCCAGAATCTTCATGTATTTGAAGACCTTGAAGTCTTCGGGGTTGCCGGCGACGGCGACCGGCCGGGGGGTGATGTCAGCGAATCCCTTGCGATACATGGTGACGACGACTGCTCCTCCTAGTCCCAGGTTGTGTTGCAGACCGATCTTGGCGCGCGGCACCTGAAGATATTCACATTGACCAATTAATTTCTAGCGACACGTGCGTTAACAATGACGGGAAGACGAACACTATTCATGACACATTACTACATAGTTAATTAAGTTTTATATCAGTGGTCATAAGGCCGTTTTCAACGTTCATGGTTAGGAAATAGCGAATATTAATCGTGGTTGCATAACTTATACACAAGATAATATTATGTAAGTAGGTAAGTATAATGGTCAAAGAAAATGTTATTCTATTATTATACATTAACCCTTTACTGCATGATTTTTTCTTTAAGTTTGAAAAAAATATATATGGTAGGAAACACTAAATAAATGGACACGTGTTTCAGGATTTTTCTTTTTATTGAATAGTTTCAGAAAAATAATCACTTTTCCACTTTGGATCATTTTTGGTACATTGAGCAGAAAATTAAGTTTAACACTTTTTACTTTGGATCACATTTGGTACATTGAGCAAAAATCAATATAAAAATAATCTTATAAAATATAATCGTAAAAATTATGTAGTATGGAATACTTCGAAACAATTTCTTTTATCGTTGAGGCAAAGGTTGACTTTGCATTTTCGGCACTCCACGTGAGATCTACCATTGCATTCAGGGACCTTACAACGCTGTCTAGTGGACCAGACAGGCAAATGATCCATCTTATCTAAACGAACGTCCTGAGATGGCATTATTGCTATGGGCCCTCTCATTTTTTTAAGCATAAAACCACGTAAATAACAAAATAAGACGGTACATCACAAAACAAGCTAAGCAATTTTACATAGCATTGGTGCATATTGGCACTAATATGGTACAAAGGAAGAAGGAATATTTCTGCATGTTGTACCAAATTTGTTCCATTCAGTTAGAACCACCTAAAACTAATTATTATTTGATAAAACAATAAAAACTTACCTAATTATCAATATTTAGATTATTTTCTTTCCTGTAGTATTTATTTTCAAGCACTATCACCGAGATTTGTATTTTTTATACAATTTTGAAAATCAACAACTTGCTCCGGACCGGTTCGTACTTGTTAACTGACTTTGACGAAGAAAGTAGTTCACACAACTTGCTCATAGATGGCGGTTTTATAAATAAAATGAAGCTCGTATGGGACGAATTTGACACAGTATGCATAAAACAAGCAAATCAGTTTGGAACTTAAAAATATTAAGGATAATATGGTTTGGTTCACTTATGAACCACAATGCGGTAAAGGGTTAACCACTCATAATTGAATGAATGCGTGATCAAAAAGTATCGTGAGAAAATTTTTAAAATGTTATAGTGTGATATCTACAAGTTTTATTAACTTAGTGGCAAAATTGTTTTTGCATTTTATTTTCACACAATCTGACATTGAAAATGAATCAAACATTACCAAAACCGGACTTCAATTAAATAAATAGGATTTTTTAAAAAGGAAGCGTCATTTTTATCCAAACTATGCAACAGTAGGTAATGAATAGGTCATAACGTCTTATGCCATTGGATATGATCAATTATTTTCGTAAAAACATTTAGGTACCTACAGTAAGTAACAAAATCAGCCCGACAACCAAACATTTTGAGCACAACATAATAATATAAATAAAATGCATGCATTTTATTTAGAACAAAACAAGACAAAGACATACAAATCAACCGAACACCAGACAATAAAATAAAAATAGAAAATTAATTTATAAAAAGCCGACCGCGGTTTGCCCTACGTCTTTTGCAGTCAGGACCCATTAAATGAGTATTACCCGGAAACACTGGGTCCCGACTGCAAAAGACGTAGGCCAAACCGCGGTCGGCTTTTTATAAAATTTTTAATTTTCTATTTTTATTTTTGCTTTTTAGTTTTTAATGTCCATGACATACTTATACCATGTATTTTCGTAATCGTCTTTTTAAGCCCTTCATTTTGATACCCCACATGACTATGTCAGATTTTTTTTATTTTTTACGACTTCACTTTATGGTGATTAAAATCCGCCATATTGGTTTTTTTCATAATCCATATAGCCAATGTTACTCGCGACGTCCGCGGATGACGTCCGACGTATCCGCGGATACGGATACGGATATCCGGAACATCACTACTCAAAACTCAAGCATTACTTACTTCAACTTCAAACCAGTGTCACGCCATTTTATTGGTTGAAACTAGTTTAATAATGATTGAGTCTTGAATTAGGGTCTGTAATGCGACCGTAAATGTGTGAATATTCAGTCAAAATATAAAATGACAGAGAATACTAAGGCCGAGATAAACAGACGTTACTTAGCACGTACTTTGGCTAAGCTATGTTCCCGTCTCTGTCTTACTTGCAAGTTGCGCGACAGTGACAACGATACTGCTTAGCCAAAGTACATGCTAAGTAACGTCTGTTTAACTCGGCCTAAGTTAATTTATTCTGTCGGCTTATATGTATAAAATAAGTAACAAAAAATACTATGTTAAATTATTCTGTGCCGCACGTATGACGTGATTTCATTTTTGATAACACAAGACCTTTGCCCAAGTTAATATAAATATGTATATATTCTAAATAGTCGTGTAATAAAGGACAGAGTCATTGTCTATGTATAAGTTTTATAAAATATGCAACCAATTGACGGCGTGAACGCGCGTTATCTATTTAATTTTGTTAGATTTTAACAGATAAGTTTAGTAATATTTAAAACCAGAGGGCCTAGCACGAACAATTTTGACGTATCGTATCGTAAACGTAAGCGGATTTCGAATCTACAATACAACAGTCATAACTCATAGACCATTTAGATAAAATTTTATACAATTTTCGCATTCTAATAAATACAGAGAATTAAATAAAGTATTTAATTTATACAAATATTGTGTAGCGAACGTGTATTTTCAATTCAAAATATGCTTACGTTTACGATACGCAACGTCAAAATCGGTCGTGCTAGGCCCTCTGGTTATGTAAGAGTGGAAAACGTAGGGGCAGTTACCTAAAAGTTGGAATAAAACATGTTGATAAGAAAGGTCAAAGGGGGATAGATATCTTAGACTGACCGAATGACAACGCCTTGCCTAAACCGTGGAACTACCAATATTAATATTAATACTTGGTCAGGCCCTCAGTCATGTATCATGAGTTTTTTTGACGTATAGTTTCGTTAACGTAAGCATATTTTGAATTCGAAATACAAGTCCTAGAACATTTTGATAAAATTTTATACAAATTGCACATTTTAAAAAATACAGAGAAATTAATTAAGTATTTAATTTATATAAATATTGTGTAGTAAATGTATATTTTCAATTCAAAATATGCTTACGTTAACGAAACTATACGTCAAAAAAACTCATGATAGGGGTACAGATCATAGAAACAAGGAGATATGCCATCATAGCAAATTAGTACGGGAACAACTGTTCCCACTTTTAGTACATTTTTAGACACGATTACAAGCGCTCCTTGTGAATAAAAAGAGCTCCCACACATTAAAAATTCCGCACACCCTCAATCTAACACTGTTAATCGTCACTCAACACTAACACTAAACTAAAACACTGTATATCATCGATCGTGTTCGGTTCGTCGCCAGCGTGTACTACGCTCAAAATTGACTAAACCACGGGGTCTCATCAGGAACAAAGTAACATTTGTTGAAATAACTCATAATAGATGGCGTTATATGTATCGATTTGTTATTGAAGTTTGTGTAAAATTGAGAACATGAAAAAATACATCATGAAAAATATTTGTTCAAATTTTGAAAAATGCTTTAAGCACGGAAAAATGTATAGCCCGAAGATAGCCCGCGCTAAATCGGTCACATTTCTTTGTATGAGATGAGGCATCTGTACGTATAGTATTATATTATCTGTGACTAAACTAAAGTATCAAGCTCAATAGCGCCTTGGCACATCTCCCTTGTTTCTATGATCTGAGGTCAGGCCCATTACGGAGGAATGTTTACGTTATTTCCTCAATGGTTTATTGTTTCTATTAATTTGTTATCTTGTTTACAATTAGTAAGTACATCATGCACAAGCAAAAACGTTAGCATAAATTACATCTCAAAATTGAGGTTTTTTAACCTCGTTACAAAATGTAGGTAGGTAAGTTACAATTCAAATTGCGGTTCACATTCATCTTTGTTGGGTCAAGGAATCTGCGTTCCACTGTGAAGTAACATTAACTATGAAACGATCATAATCTGACTTTCAATTCAACATATTATAATTGTATGTTTTTTTAAACCGGCGCGTGCGCAGCTGTGCGATTACACATTTTGCTACTACGTAGAGGTACAAATGTCTGGTTAAAGACCCTGAACGTGACTCTAATAAATTCCCATTTTATTCTGAAGCTCATTGAAGAAATCATAGCATTGTTGTGCTAGGAATGCCACCACTACACATACCTACCTACAGTATCGACGAGGATGAACATAATTTGAACTACATAATCTTCGCCGGCCATGGGTCTTTGACCTAGTAGTATTCGTCAGGTGATATCTCTACATGGTGTTGTTAAATATTTAAACAAAAAAAAATCCCAGACTAAATTAATAAATGTTAATAATTTATTAATAATAATTTATTATTCGAGTAATGCCATGTAGTATGTATACGTATAGTGTGTATACGTGGTATAATTTAATAATTATGCTTTTTGGGATACCTTTGCCCACTTAAAGATTAAAAGTTCTGAACTCAAAATTAGCATTGAAAACTAGACATTTCTCCTTCATAATCATAGTGTACACAAAAAACCGGCCAAGTGCGAGTCGTACTCACGCACCGAGGGTTCCGTATCATTTTTGGACGTATAGAGTGAAAAAATCTGGACCGCATAACTAAGTTTGTTTGTGAAGGAATTTTGATGATTTTGAAAAAACTATACTACACTCGGCGTCACAAAAATCGCACCTCTTTAAGAATTCCTTTCAAAGTCATTTTAACCCTATTAATCAATAGTAGACATATGACTATAAGGTATCATTGGAAAGGTAATTTATTTAAATTTCAGAATAAATCAACAGATTTGGTTTTTTCTTTACCAGGGAATAAAAAAAAGCAAGCTAATGCAAATGATTAAAAAGTTAAATTTAATTTTATCAGCAAAAATTACAACAAAGTCCTTAAAAACAACTTAAAACCTAGTGTTACCCCCCCTAGCCCTGATGACTGCTTCCATGCGTTCTCTCATGGACCTAATTAATGTGACAACAGTCTCTTGAGGAATGTTGTCCCATTCCGCAACGACAGCATCTTGGAGGTCTTGAAGAGTGGTAGGGGCAGGATCACGTGCCCGTACTCGCCGTTTCAGTTCATCCCAAAGGTGCTCAATAGGGTTCAGGTCTGGACTTCGCGCCGGCCAGCGCATAACAGGGATCCCAACTTCTTGCAGGTAGTCTCTTACAATTAAAGCGGTGTGACAGCGGGCGTTATCGTGCATTAACGTGAACCCACTGCCAACAAAACCCGCATAAGGGACAACCTGCTCCTCTAAGATCTCTGTTATGTACCGATGAGCAGTCAGCGACCCTTGCCCGCGAGCACTTCCAGTCCGAGAAACACACACAAGGTTCGTTTTGCCGTCGATTGATATGCCGCCCCAGAACATGCACGAGCCACCCCCGTATTCCACTGTCTCTTGAATACAGGCTTGTGCGAATCGTTCTCCTTGCCTCCTGTACACTCTTCGACGCCTGTCGTTGCAGAAAAGACACACCCTAGTCTCATCCGAGAAGAGCACAGCCCTCCACTGGTCTATTGTCCAATTTACATGGTCACGGGCAAATTGCAACCGGTCTCTCCTATGCTGTGCAGTCAATTTTGGCCCTGTAGCAGCCCTGTGAGCTGCAATTTTCTTCTCCCGCATTCTTCTTCTAATCGTGGAGACGCTTACAGAAGTTCTGCGAGCTGATCGCAGTTGTTGTTGCAGCTCAACAGCATTGGAGAACCGATTACGTAAAGACGTCGAAACAATGAAGCGATCGTCTCTTTCGGATGTGCACCGTTGTCTTCCAGATCCACGTCTTCGGATATAGCCACCAGTCTCTTGGAAGCGTTGGAACACTCGTCGAACGGAAAAACGACTCAAGTTCAGTTGCCGAGCAACATCACATTGCCGCATCCCTGATTGCAGTAGTGCAATGACTTGAGCGGCTTCATCTGCAGTGGTATCCATCTTCTGGGGTATTTTTCTTGCTGTAACTGTTCACGTGTGTTCACTTCGAAGGTTGAATAGCGAATGACCCACATTTAACCCGGGTCGCCCATTTTATACCCTTGTAGGGAGGTGCAATTAGTGGCCGTTGTAATGCGTATTTTGACAACATTTTTTTAACGTAACGTGCTAATGAGATCTGTTGTGTTTAGGAATTCTAACTGTTGTTAATTTAAAGGTCGTTAAACATACTTTCAATTGATACCAATATTAATTGGGTTTAATGTATTCGTTGATGGCGGCACATGCTTAAAACTTATTTTCGAAGAGGTGCGATTTTTGTGACGCCGAGTGTAGTTAGGAACATCGTTTTATTTTTGGTGCCATATTTGGGTCAATTCCTATCAACTCTAATTATTTCAGATTTTTCGCCCCGCAAACTTCGGAGATAAGGGGGGGGGGGAATGGTATTTTTTTGGACATTTTTCGTCATATGTCGAAAACTGTGAGACATAAAATAAAATGAAAATATATTTTGAAATGTGCAGATCAAGCCCTTTCATATGATATGTCACTTGAACTAGTAACCCCACTTTGAAATTTCGGACCCCCACTCCGGCCCCTTTTGCAATGAAAATAAAAATATTTTTGGACTTTTTTCATTTGCAATAAAGTTGAACAAGCATTCTTTATAATTGTTCCAAATTTCAAGTCGATAGCATTAGTAGTTGCTGAAATAAGCAGGTGTGACAGACAGACAGACAGACAGACGAAGTCGCACCATAAGGGTTCCTTTTTTACCATTTTGGTACGGAACCCTAATAAAGAACTTCTAAATCTAGACAAAATAGACTTTGCTCAACCTATACAGTCAACTACTGAACTGCGTATCATTAACCTATTATCTACAATAATAACCACGCAATCTTGTGGCCGCCATATTGGAAGAGTATAAAACAATGAACAATATTCAAGAGCTAGAAGAGTGGCCTATTTAGGACTAAGATATTCGTATATAAAGTGTTGTATTCTATACTATGTATGTGCATACATAATATAGAATACAACATCAAAAGTAAAATAATTAATTTATATAATTTCAATTGTTATAGACTACCAGTTGCTAATACTAATCCATTTTATGTAAACGATCGAGTGAATAATTATTCATAGGCTTACATTATTAAAAGTTGAGTAAAATAATAATTAGTTAATTTGGTATTTACTATTTAATGTTAAAATATCAAAAAGTTATTTTCTTTTGCTGTTGGCTTGGCTATACCTACTTAGATTCAACCCTTGTGGTTGTGTAGCAATCAAATGGTAAATAGTTTGTGGTAAGACCTAGAATATGGGACCAAGGCACACCATCATAAATTATTGTGAAGATATAAAGGTGCTTTTATTATGTTTAATGGAAAATTTTCAATGGTTTTTATCACCAGCACACAGTGTGGATTTGCAAAAAAAGTACAAAGGACGTCATTCCAACAGCAGAATTTAGCAACAAACAAAGGAGCTTCGTTTATCATTTTGTGAGCTTAAAATTTACATGCACAACGGAAAAACGTAGCAAAAAATATGAAAATAACACTGCAATTTTTTTTACGTTTGAAACAATATTAGCGTCTGGCAAAAGCAAAATTTGAAGTTTCAAGTCCCTGACGACCCTGACTACAAGACTTTTCGTGTAGGTACACTATAAAGTAGGTACGTGAGAACACGGTTCTAGAAAATAACAAATATACTTATCTACAACACAGTTTATGATGTAACGACATAAATATGAAATGGCCATGAAGAAACTGATGACGCTCACCAAACCAGTTCGAAGACCGGAGTCAATTCGCAAATTATGCAAATAACACAGGTTATAAACCAACAAAATGTGTATATTTCTACAAAATCTGTCAGTAACCAACGAATTTCCGAAGACGCTATCACGAAACTGAAATATTTTTAGTTGAAAAACAATCAAAGCCAACTTTATCTGAACAAATAATCGGATTAAACTATATTTTTGTAGTTATCATAATTAATCATTTGATTAAACAGTCTGAACTAAATACCGAGTAGAAAAGCATTATAAAGGCCTTCAAAATGTTAATCTGAAATTATATTTTTGTAGCAGCATGAAATACCTACCACGTAGGGACGCCACGAGATCAAATTCGTAATGGTACGGTCGTAAACAAGGAAAGTCGGTTAACAAACACTTCAGTTTTTAGGGGTCCGTAGCTTATTTGCAAAAACAGAACCCTTATAATTTCGTCCGGTCTTTCCGCGCGTGCGTATTTCATAGCCATTTTACTGGGAGACTGCAGGTAGATGTTTTCTGTGATACGCCATAAAGGTGTGTAGTAAAATTAGGAATGAAAAATATTGGTGGCACTCCATCGTCCATACACGAAACTGAGGAATGAATTTTTTTTTTCGGACAGCCCATATATGGGGTATCGTTACTTCGTTAGATAGGTCTGTGAACTTTGGTCAGATATGCTCTTCTCGTAAAAAATGTCTCACCCTCAGACTTGCTGGCCTCCCTTCCAAACTTTTTAGTTCTGTCAGACTTCAGCTTAGATGCATAATTTTATTTTTTGATTTCCAGCTTAGCCCCCGAAAATAATTTCCGAGTTCGCCACTGTATACTTACTTAGGTACTATTGTAAAATTGTTATCCAACTTTCTTTGCTGACCGTACATAATATTCTGAGCTTATCCCAGTGTTCATTATGCAGAAGATTCTCAGGAGTGAATTGTGTAAAAAGAAACAGGTTCAAACAAAGATAATTTTGGATCATACATATAATTATTATTATCATGAAATGACATCAATAGCATGATACCATTATCATTTGTACACTTGTTACTATGCGCTAGATAGGATTTTCTAAAGTATTATAATTACTATTCATTTATGTAGGTACCTATCAGTGGCGAAAGGTCCCTACAATACGATACCTACCGGCTTCCTATTGAAAAATAGCACAGGGAGTATTGCCTACTATTGTCACATATTTATAATTAGCTTTTCGTGGCCAGGTAAGCATTTGTAGCTCCGGTATATCTAATTTTTTATCATAAATAATTTGGCGATATGATAACAAGATCAATCGAAGCTTCGAGATTTATCTAGATGTTACATAATAAGGAAAGAGTCATATTTTTTATTTTTTAACCTTATCAATGACAGACATTAAAATTGTCCAACAAGATGTAAAAAACGAGATGTTTTATAGGTAGTAACTGGTACCTATAGCCTATAGCACATAAGTACTCCATTATTTATCTAAACAAGATAGAATATAACTAATAGGTACCTACTAGTGTAGGTACCAACCATTTTCATAAAATTAATAAAATAATATACCTAATCGTAGCGGCGACGGGGCAACGACCATATGAAAACATGATAAACATTGAAGAATAATACTGAGATAACAATTACGCCAAGTACTTTAAAATGTACTTTACAATAATGATCAAGTATGTCAGTAAGTAGATGCTAGACTACTTGATAATTATATTTGTGTAAAAACTAAAAGAAAACAATACAGACAGACAACCAAACAAAAACATAAAACAAAGACATATCACCAAAGTCCCATCTCTCAGTACCTACCAACAATTAAATCACCACCATTTGCAAGTCAAAAGTTCACATAAATGCCCCACAAACATTTCACTCATTCATGATTCCTTGACTAAAAGAAGTGAAAGTGCCATACACTACTATAAATAAATATTTTAGACATAGTCACAACTTTCTTTATAATAACTATATCTGTATGCTGGCACTTTATTTGGTGAATTTAACCAAGTATTCACATTATTTGGCTAATACAAAATATACCCTATTTTTATTGAAATAAAGTTTATTTTGTATTAGCAAAATAACGCAAATATTTGGTCAAATACATCAAGTGAAGTGCCAGCTTATGATTTAGAAAGTAAACACTGTATTAGGTATCTGCTGCTGAAAAAGGGATAGTGCTATTAATTTTTGTGTGATTTTATTTTTAATCTTCCTGAAAATTCACTCTAAACCAAAAAAAAATTAAGATTTAGTTTGTAATCCTTAAGTCGAGGGGGGGGCGACTGCACCTATTGCCTCCCCAGCTTATCTGAACCTGAGTTTAAATGCAGTAAATAATTGATTACTTATCAACAATTTGACATACTAAATGCTTGCTAGGATATAAATAATACTTATCAGTGATAAAATTTTGGAATGACAGGGCCAAAGGTCCAGTCTCATAAATATTTAAAAGCAATGTAAATACTTATTTGAATTTGATATAGTTGGCATAGTTGCAGGAAATAATTTAAATTGTTTTAAAATTTTAGCCATTCAACAATGACCTTAGAATTTTTAATTACCTGTTGTGTAATGCAACATACGCACACATAGGCACATTTACCTGAACAATTACCCCAAGCAATGAGAACCTATTATTTAACCAACCTGTCTCTCTCCAGCCTCGCCACGTAGTTGCCAGACTAGTTCAGCACACTGAGCCAGCCCAGTCGCTCCCAGAGGATGGCCCTTAGCAATCAAACCTCCGCTTGGGTTCACAACTACTCGGCCACCATATGTGTTGTCACCAGCATCAACAAACTTGCCAGCTTCCCCCTCCCCACATAACTGAAGACCTTCATATGTTATCAGTTCGTTGGCAGCAAAACAGTCATGCAGTTCGACAACATCAACCTGTTTCGGTGACACACCAGTGTTTTGGTACAAACGCTGGGCAGCCAACGCAGTCATGTCAAAACCTGCAACTTTCATTAAGCTGTTCTCTTCAAATACGGCAGGCGTGTCTGTTGCCATTTCCATACCAATAATCTCAACGGCCTTCGCTTGCAGACCATAACGGATGACCGCCTCCTCTGACATGAGAACGGCAGCACCTGCTCCATCACTCGTAGGACAGCACTCCAGCTTAGTTAGCGGACCATAGATCCTTCTAGAGTTTAATACTTCCTCTACGGTGTATTCTCTCTTACCCTGAGCGCGTGGATTCTTGACACCATGACGGTGATTCTTAGCTGCAATCTTAGCAAGGTGAACCTCTGTTGTGCCATACTTCTTCATGTGCTCATTGGCAGCATTACCAAAGAACTGAGCGGTCATTGGTGCACCTGTCAACTCAGCCATATCAGCCATTTTGATTGTGTGCCTGTCCAGGGGGTTGGTTCTATCGTTGAACACGGAGGAGGCGAGTGCGCCAGGCGCCATTTTCTCGAAGCCTACAGCTAACATGACATCTGAGATACCACCTTCTATGAGTTTTTTGGCGAGGTAGATTGCGTTGGAGCCGGTTGAGCAGTTGTTGTTGACGTTGAATATGGGGATGCCGGTCATGCCGACCTGATACAGCACGCGCTGGCCGCAGGTGGAGTCACCGAACACGTACCCGCACACCGCTTGTTGGATGTCGGTGTACTTGATGCGGGCGTCGTCTAGCGCAGCCAGCACCGCCTCCTTGCCCAACTCAGGGTAGTCGGGGCCAGTGCTCGGCTTAATGAATTTCGTCATACCGACGCCAACAACGAACACTTTTCTAGGCATTTTGGAAAGTTTATAATTACCTCTCGACAAAGACGACGGCTGACTCGGACTGCTGCGTTCACAGTGAATTAATAAATCGTACTTCGAAGTTGCGTCGGTAATGAACCAGCAGGAATTACTTATCTATAGATAAAACTAATACTTCTGAATATTATCACAACACCAAGGGGCAAACGGACAAAGTCCAACTCTCAACTGCGTCCTAACAAGATTTCTCACTCGATGATACGAAACATACGAAAATAAAAGAGTAGGTATTATTGTTCTGTGGATGAATATAATCAGTGTTGCCAACTCTTTTTTGGACAATCCACAATAATTAACTTTTTGAACCACCAGAAACCACTAAAAGCCAGAATCATAAAATATTTTAATACCTACATGACAAAAGTATGAAGCCTCGATTACTCGATATTCAAATGTTTGAATGGTTAAACCTAGCATAGATATATAAACAATTTAAAAAAAAAATGAGAACGTGACAGGCGCGCTTCCCCGTCAATAAACTAGTACATAGGGGAATCTTTAAATTTCTGGGTATAATTGTGGTTTTGGCATGTTTATTTACTACTTACGTCGTTTTGAATCTAACTACGTCTAATCAGCTGGATCTAGTACTCATTGCAGACGTAATAGTATATGGGGAATCCCTGAATAGTGTTATCTACATCATAATGTCGAAACCCCTTGTGTCAAACTTTGACACAAGGACTTTGGCAAAAGGCCCTTTGACAGTCAAAGGACCTTTATTTAAAAAAAACATAGTTTACGTGTTAGTGATTGAGTGGTTGAATGTCTTGCTTACCACTAACTGTTGTAAACTAAACCACTAATAAAAACCACCAGCCACTAAAACCAAAATTCCTTCGCTGAAAGAGGGGTTAGAAACCACCAGTTTTCGTGGAAAATCCACTGAGTTGGCAACACTGAATATAATGATTTCGTCGTTGAATTATCTATGGTTGATACCACGTGATCGACTCAAATCGACTGATGACTAGAGGTGGGACTAATTAAACTAATATAATATTCGTAATAGGTTCAAGTATGTAACTTATTAAAAGCCAGGTATATTCATTTGAGATTATAAAATATTATTCGCTTAATTTAATATTACTTAGTTATCATACTAACTACGTTACCCTTTACATACCACAATTATGTTACCCGGTTTTACTTAAATATTAGTAACCCAAAAGATTTGTGACTCTGACGGTCGGTTGCAGAAAGATACTTAAATTTTAATGGAGGCATTAACCATACATTTTCTATCGTTACAGTCTCCTTTAAAACTTAACCTTTTCTGCAACTCAGCGTGACTCGGTTAAAAGTGTTAAAGCGCTAGGACTTAGGCGTTATAAACCGTAAATAGTTTCAATAACTATGTATTGCGTGAATATTAGTCAATACCATGAATCAAGCTCGATATGCGATACCGTCGATAACGTTACCGAGTAATACCGTCAATATCAACAATACCTCACAACACAATACCTCAATAACTGAATACCAATACCATAGCCAAACCGAACCCGCCGATGGATGTGGTTCGCGCCTTCGCGGGCGGACTGACCCGACCGCTGCCGACATAATACGAACACGAGACGACCGGCGCCAGCGTTAGAGCGAGAAGGTCGCTCAGTATCACCAATACATAGTTATTAAAATAAATAGTTTCAAAACATGGTATTGAGAATCATACCAATAAATAGGTATAAATAGTTTCGGTATTACGAATACCCGTACCGACTCATGTCTATAAAGCGCCACGTGTAATGCGCCTGCCAGACTATGCTTCTTGCGCTGCTCATCGCTATGCTCCTCGCGCTGCCGTGATTTGCCGCGATATTGCCCTCTCTGCCGGACGAGACGAGAGAGAGAGAGAGAGAGGACGAGGAGCATGACGTGTGGCATGACGAGTAATGTTGCCACACTATGTCTCTGCCTCCTTTCCTCGCTACTTCCCATGCCACTCGTCGAGTGTGTGGTAGGCGCATTAGATTCGTGCTATGATATATTATAATTATGCTATTACAGAATAAGGCTAGAGCAGTACAAGTCGAATAATATTAAATAATTATTTACAAGTACCTAGGTACAAGAATTTTATTAATATTATTGTAATTATTCTAATACTGAATCGGTTCATTAATATTTGAAATACCAACTATACCAAGTAACTACCCAGGGCACGGGATCCTAAATATGAGTTATCGAAATTATCGAATATATTCAATAATAGTGTTATCTAAAAATAACCCTATGTAGCATCTCTACAATAACGATGACGTTATTGATGATAAAGTGACACTGACACGGGACAATGACATGAAATCTCGAGCATGAAGTTGACAGACAGGCGATGACAGTGCCATCTGTGCCATAGATTTAATAAAGTTAAATCTGGCGCACTTGCACAGAGCGTTGACAGCTAGAGGAATATCTAATCTAAAGAGCATAAAAAAAGTTAAACATTGCAATTTATTATACCTACCCTTTTTTTTCTTACGGAACATCCTATCAGTAGAAAGAGTGCCGCTCTCAAAAAAACATAGCATAAGACCCCCTCACTTATAGACGCCTCTTAACTTTAACCACTGATTAAATATACAAAGAACTATCCTTGTCATTTGTATGACCATGGGCATAGCCATGGTGGGGCAGAGTGGGGCGCTTGCCCCACCCTGGGTCTGACCTGTAAGGTACCTAACGAAACCTAAAAAATTAAATTATCTAGGTACTAACTACAATAAGAAAGAAAGAAAGAAAGAAAATATTTATTTGTTAGAATATAGTATAACAGGTATTAACAGTATTATTATATAGTATATTAATAGGTAGGTACATAATATCCGTAAGAAAGTTCAATCCAAATTATACAGATACAGGGTGCTATTAACATTTTTGTATGAAAAAATTAACCGGGGTAAGGCCGCGGGTATAGTTTGCTAGTTACATATTATTTTGGACTGCTGCCGCACCCTGAGCCCATGGCTGGCTACGCCCATGTGTATGGCAATGAATAAAGATGACAATTGACAGAGCTGTTTAATTTAATCATCGTCTATAAGTAAGGAGGTGACACTCTTACTGTAAAGACGAATCGTACGAATCAATCAACACCTCATTTGTCAAAATCTGATCAGTAGTTTTTGAGCTACGATCGAACATCCTTAAATAGATAGGTACGCACTACACTCGAACACGTGACGGAAAACATGTTCGATGTTCAATGAACACGAAAACACATCGCTGGAGAAGTGGAGACACGGCTTAATACCTAGTTCAAGTCCAAGTTCTGCGAACATAGAAGTTATCGAACTCCTTTTCATCTATAAGAGCTGGCTGGTGTAGTCATTTTAAAATTCGAACCATACTTTTCAAAAACAAAACATTTTTGTCGTTACTAGCATTTATGATGTTCAAAATTTAAGTTGATTTACATAAATAATAAATTAAATTTTAAAGTAGCTAAGTATAGAAATAACAATTTAGAGGAAGATTAACGATCGCAATGGCTTTAGATAAGCAGAAAATTTTAAACGAGTTAGGAAATGTTGTAAATCAACTGCAGAGCGCCGATTGGTAAGTTCAATAAAAGTTCCAACACTCTGTTGTTTGGTATAAGTACATGTTTTCACACCTAACACTTATACCCTTTTGTCCGATCCTTTTGTCTTTATCATCACCTTTCAATCAATAAAAAATGTAATGTATTGCCATTTCAAACAAAAGATGTTAAAAACGTACATTTCTAATCTTAATTTACAACTATCTGTGCCTCGCGGTTTCAGCCTCAATGCTCGGCTTTTAAGTGTTATAGCGTGATGTTAAATAGCCTTTATATAAAGTACTGTTCCTTATGAATCTGGCTACCGATCTTTCAAACAAACATGCAAACAAACTTTTCAGCTTTATTATATTAGTATAGATAGATGAATAGAAACAACCTATTGTCTCACAAATTATGTACTTACCTACTATTTTCTAGCGGCTGTATGGGAAAGTTATTCTCGAATTCCAATCAACCAAACCAAAATGGCAGCTATCAAAATATACCTATGGCCATCCCGCCGCACGATGGATTCATGCGAGGCTGCTGCCACGGACACGGCTGTGGGCATGGATGTCACGGGTATAACGCACCAAGCGCAGGGGAACCATTTTCTGGTCACCGGAATTGCATGGGTACCTGTAATCCACCCAAACTCTACTCTGATACCTACAACTATTTAAATCATAATCTGATGCAACCAGTTGTTAAAGAAGTGTATGATGATCTTAAATCTATATCACCAGCTAATACAATGATGAACAGTCCAGTGGCAGCTCAGATGGGCCTATCGCAAGGAAACAATCCAAACCCCATTGCTGCTGATACCATAGGAGGACAGATGGAAAATATGGCTCAGAATCAAATGTCTGGAGGAGTAATGGGAAATCAAAATCCTAAGTCGAATCACCATCACGGACCTAATGTTCGCTTTGGAAATCCTAGCATGGATAATACGAATTCGGAAATGGGCAATCCTAATAGCCAACAGCAAATGGGGCAAATGGCTCAACCCATGACATCCATGCCAGGAATGGGGCCTAATATAGTAAATATGATGATGGATAATGCAGGTAACGCAAATGGTGGCGTACAAGGAGGTGTAATTGGCAACAATGTTCCGCAATCTCCCGAAATGGGGCTGACGTTGGATATGGGTGGTGATATTGCTCAGGGGCAGTATAATACCGGTATGCCTGGTAACAATCCAGGACAGTATGATAACATTGGAATGAATAACATGGGACAAGGAAATCCAGGTGCTCCAACACAGAATCCGACTACGCAGTACATGTCTCAACCGAACATGCACACCGGAGCGAATGCGAACATGCACGGAAACATGATGAATGGTAATATGAGTCAAATGAGTCCAGGCTCCCAGCAAATGCAAAATATGAGTGCTATTCCAGCTCAACCACAGATGAACGCACGTAATCCTTATGGCCAGCATAGTTTAGGTATGACCAAATTTAATGAAATGTTCCCTGGTGTAATGCAAGGTGGAGACTTAGGATTTGATCCAATGGCTATTGCTATTCAGATGAATCCAGCCAACCAACAAAGGGCCGCTATGGATACTATGCGGAAAATGATGAGCAATGGTAAAGGACTCAATAAGGCTAATGCTTCTTTATTCCAGCCCGTTATAAATGCTACTAATACAGCAATGGCGAATACAGCTCAGCCAAATCACCCGCCGGTGAATCAGGCTCCTGGTCAACAAAATATGGTTCCTGCATCAATACAGCAGCAGACACTGGGAGCAAACGCTGCAGCGGTACCTGTTCAAAATAACCAAGTGCCACAACAACAAGTGTATACTGCTCTTACTGGTGCCTCAGCAATGAATCAGCAGCACGTGCCTCAACAACAGATACCCACTCAACAGCAACAGTATCAGGGGCAATATCAACAACCACAGCAACGTCAGCAACAAATGGTCGATCCGAATACGGGAACGGTGGTCACTGGTACTCCCCCGACAATGTATGAAGGTTCTGGGGATCCTAATGCCATGCAGGAAGGATCACCACCCACTCGATCAGCGCCACCAACAATACAACAAATGATTATGGAGCCCATATTTCCTGCAGATACTTCAAGAAATTCTCCCTCTGCTCATATGAATTTGAAGCCTCAAAAGTATTATCAGTATAACACTTTGGGTCAACCAGTGGAGATGCTCCCCGCAGATGTCTACCGTACTCCGGAACCAAACCTACCGCAGACTCTATCACCTGAATCGATTCCTACGATTGATCGAGCTAGATATAATGTTAAGGCCACTGTCAGCAAGACTGCTCTAATGGGGAATAAACCTGTTGGTAGAACTCCTAGTAGACGTCAATTGCAACAAATCTATAATCAATATAAAGGTTCCCAATCGTACACGCAGCAGAATATTAGACCCCCCGATAATGGAGCTTCACATTCTGAGGGTTATCTTAATGTTCCTCAAGATAACATTATACGTCAACCTCCAATTGAGAAAATTGGCGGCGATACTGCAGCTACTAATGCAATGAATAACCCTGCTTATAATGCGGAACTTAAGTCAGGTCAAGCTGCTGGAGATGTTCCCGTTGCTAACAAACCCCTAGCTGATCTTGAGAAGGTAAAAAACTACATATATTTCATTAGGTACTTAATTACTTTTGTAGAAAAAGATTAGAAATTAGAAAATTAGAAATTATTTATTGTCCAAATCAAATAATACAATAATTGGTTACATAAAAGTTTTTAATTACTTACTGCTAAGATACAATTTCAATTGTTGCCGATGAGCCCCAAACTAGACAGTTAGTCTGTATCTTGGGGCTCAGAGTGTGATTATCCAGAGTAGAAGTGTTTGGATGCGACATTAAGGATTGTGTGAGTTAGAGTGTGTAATGTATGAGTGTGGTGTGTTGTATGTCGTGTATGTGTTGGGTGTGTAATAGACCGTGTTTTTTCATGAGAAATATATATTTGCCTAAATAATATATAACTGAATAGCTACTTACGAGTTACGTTCTATTATTTCCAGACGCCTGTAAACCAATCTAATGTCCGAAACGGCTTACAAGACCAGACTTACACTTCGTACGCAACATCAGCAGCTTGGTCTTTTCATGGAGCCACCCCTGCACCATTTTCTACGGCATATCGTTTCCGAAATAAAGTCTAACTTTTTCCGGCGGATCATGAAACCAATTTCTTTTCGATGTGATTCGTTCGTATAGCTGAAAGTGAGTGTAAATTATATTATTGTTGGTAAAATGTTCTGGTGCTCGGTAGCGTGAGTGATTATTTAAGAAATGTTACTTTTTTTTAAATAAAATAAAATGGAGCAATGTATGAATTATGAATTTGTTTTTTATTTCCTGCTTCATAAGGCCTACCCCTCATTGGGCGTGCGTGTTCCTCGAGCGTGTGAACGACGCGAACGTCGTGTGCGAGCCGCGACAACGCGGTGCGAGCGTCGCGTTTGACCAGCGTGCGGCGTGTGCACAGCGTGAACGTAGCGCGCACGCCACGCGCACACTGAGCTCGCGTCGCGTTTTATGAGCCAAACAATGTCCACCTTGTGTGTGACTGACTGAAGCAATTGCGAGTGGCAGGGAAAGCGGGTGACGGGGTAGCGAGCGGCCGGTCGCTCATAGAACGCGACGTGAGCTCAGCGTGCGCGCTGCGTTCACGTTGTGCACTCTCCGCACGCTGGTCAAACGCGGCGCTCGCACCGCGTTGTCGCGGCTCGCACGCGGCGTTCGCGTCGTTCACACGCTTGAGGAACGCGCACGCCCAATGTGCGGTAGGCCCTCAGATCATAGAAACAAGGAGATATACCATCATAGCAAATTAGTACAGGAACAACTGCTGCCACTTTTAGTACATTTTTCGACAGAATTACAAGCGCTCCTTGTAAATAATAACATCTCCCACACATTAAAAATTCGTCACAACTTCAATCTAACACTGTTCGTCACTCAACAGTCTGTAGCACTAAACTAAAACACTTTATTTATATAATTGATCGAGTTCGGTTCGTCGCCAGCGTGTACTTTTGTATCACGATCAATGTGATCAAACTAAAGTATCAACTGTGGTATCAAGCTCAATAGCGGCTTGGCACACCTACCTTGTTTTTATGATCTGAGGGTAGACCTACCTAAGAGATCATATCATACTTTCTGATTCTTAGATTGCAGCTTAATTCTTCTTGGACACACCTCAGGCGCGGTCCCAGGGGGGGGGGGGGGTCACGGGGGACATGATCCCCCCCAACATCGTACAAAAATGCGCCAAACACGGTAATTCACGGTAGCACGTCGGCATTAATCGGTATGACTCCCTCCTAAAGCCTTTAGCTGCGGTATGCCCCCCCCCCCAAAATCGTCGACTGCGACCGCGCCTGACACACCTGTGAAATCGTTTTTGTGTCGAAGCTCTTCTCTACAGTGAATTAAATCTAATGGCCATCATTTATCGCGCACACCAATCCGCCGCATTTGTCGCTGGTGACAGACAAGTAATCGGCCAAATCTGCGTGTGAATGCTATGGGTGGCGGTTCGCCATGTTCGCCGTCCGAGGAGACGCGTGTGCCGCCACATCCCTGCCATGCCGAACAAATCCGATCCGTGAACCGCTTACCTACCTTAAGTACACAATAGACGGTATTGCAACTTAGCGCTCGTAGTATGTGTGGCCGATGATGGATTAGAGTTGTCCACCGATTTATACGGCGCCGGCGTGCGGCCGCAGCGCGGCAGCGGCGCTCGGCTCGAGGCCCGTGTAGTGAATGGTGCACTTTAGATTTTGTCAATGAATTTGTTCACTGTAGTTAGTCGATTAATAATTATTAATCTGTGGTGTGGGCTGAATACTCTGGTTCACTCTGGTTAGTCTGTGGTTGCAATTGTCGAGCAATAATTTTGTTGAGCGAGTCCGCGATTTGCTAGAGATTTCTACGTGATATTCTACCTCGACCCAGACCAGTGAATTGTTATAATTGTGGTGTTAGTCATTAGACTCGGGCGTTTATTTTGCTAGGGTTAGGTTAAAATTCAGATTCAGACCTGTGATTGTTGATTTGGCGAGTACAGATTTGCTAAACGATGTCTATGTTCGGATCTTTGATGGGCGACGTGGAGGACGATCCGTTTTTCGGGTAAGTTTTGTATTTAATCATATTTTACTACTGATTCTGAGCATTTTGTAAGAGCATAATTGATATTTTGCAAGTATGCTCCTACGAGCAATGATGCGAGCTATGGCTGTGACGTAGGGTAAGACCAAAACATGTCATTTTAAGATTGATTTTTTTTGATGCGATATTTGTATTTTGTACATAGGTCCCACATGAGGCATATGCGTGTTTTTGATGCGATATTTGTATTTTGTACATAGGTCCCACATGAGGCATATGCGTCAAATGAACAACATGATGAACTCGTTGTTCTCGGATCCGTTCGGCATGCTGGGTGGCGACGGGCCGCTGGCTATCATGGGCCCGCGCCACGGCAATGCCATGATGCCTTTTATGCCTCAGATGCCTTCGCTGAACAGACTCTTCACTGGTGAGTGAGCGCACTTCCTAATGGTTATGTACACTGTTTTATCATAGAGCCACTCCGTTTCTATAAAAAAATTAGGTAGACTGTAAAATGAGATACCAAACTTTGACCAAAAAAATCAATAAAGCGGAAGTCTTATTATGAAAGTGTCATGAAACTACAGCTCAACAATTGCTAGAACATGTTCCACATGTAATAGCGATTACTGTAGAAGTATAGAGATATAACATTTAAAAAAAATTGTGTAGCTGTGTACATAAAAATTTGTTTAGTTTGTAGATTGGCCAATATAATACTTCAACCTTAATTATGGTCATGTATATGTCATATAGGTCAGGACTAATAGTTGTTGAACTTTAGTTTCACAACACTAATTTTGGAATGTAATTTCTGCTTAAAAATGCTACACGATCGCAAGCTTTATTTGAGACAATACTGTGATCAAAGCAGGTCCACTAATTCAAACAGATTCCTAAAACAACTCAAGCCAGTTTATGTTGTTATGCAAATGTTCTACATAAAAACTGCTGTGCAATTGCCTGCTGTGCTGAGTGACACACAGAACAACTACTTGAGTGACACACAAACAAGAGCATAACTGATTTTCAAACTGTAGATGTGTGACAAACTGTAGTATTTGACAGTAAAAAAAATTGTGGGTTGGAACATTTCGGCACAACTGGGTCCACTTGTATGTCCCACAAATAGTTGTTTCTGATGTAATGTAAGTCTAATGCACCGTGATTGGTGGATGTTTTGGTCCATCTTAACTTGTCAGTATAAAAACCTAAGCTGCCATTATTATATTGATAGTGATAACTTAAGATGAACTGCGAACATCAACAATTTGCAGTGCAAGGCATGATTTTGAATTCCGTCAGGTTAGTTAGACCTTCATTGTTTATGTTTTGTCGCAAGGGAAACTGAATACAGTATAGAAGTGCATGTGATATGTATGTTTTTGAATACACCCACAATACAGGTGATACTCTTAATCCGATCAACATTATTGTATTAAAAATATTTTTTGCAAGTAGTGTTATTAATATGAAAATTTGACAGGAGCACCATATTTTCCAATAGATATGGAAGATGCCAACGTCCATCATCCCGGCAGCTCTTACAGCAGCAGCACTGTCGTTATGTCCAGCGGACCTGGTGGAAAGCCACAGGTTAGTAGCAATGTAAGACTGAACAATAGCCATATTTTATACAGCTACAAATCATGATAGAACTAACCTAACCCAGTTACTGATTACGGAACCTAATTCAAGATTTAAGCATTACTTAATGCTTGAGTCTTGAGTTTGGTTCTCCATAAGCCTTGTATCCATTTGAGCATGTTCAGGCGAATGAGAGGCTCATTTGGCCGAGCCACGTCTCCATTGCCAAATGAGCCGCTCATTCGCCTGAGCATGCTCAAGTGGATACAAAGGCTTTAGTTCATTAACAGCAAACTTGATTCATTGTGATTACCTTATAAATTGACAATGTAATAGAAAATATATTTATAGAACGCTCTGTAATTTAAAATAAGCCCTGCGCCGTGCGCCGCACGGCTTACAATAGCTTACTATAGCAAAAAGTGTAGTTACAATTTTAAGCTATTTTAAGCGCGCCGCACGGCTTACAATAGCTTACTACCAACTTTTACCAAATTTTCGTCTTAATTTTTTCGTCTAGCCCCCTTTCGTAACGCGCGATTAGGAACTTCGTTACAATATTTGGAATAAGTTTAGTGCTAGGTAATTTAAGAAGTTTTTGTGCATGCCTAAAGCAGGCGCGGTCGCACCCAAAGACTTTGGGGGATCCTACCGCAGCCGAAGAATGGGGGGCGTTCATACCGATTAATGCCAACGTGCTATACTTTACTTTTAATATTGAATCCTATTGCTTATTATTGATTATTTACTACCTCTGCTCTTCATCAAACATTTGTTTGCAGGTTTACAGCTCAACCAGTAGCACAAAGATTGGGCCGCACGGCATCAAGGAGACGTGCAAGACAATGCAAGACTCGCGAACTGGCACCAAGAAAATGGCCATAGGTGAGTACCTACCGTTTTGTCTTGTATTTACTAACTAGGTACTATCGCCTATGTAGAAAATGTAAAATCCGTACTTTTATACAGGGTGGCAGGTTAGACAGTGGAAATATTTTAAGGGGTCATTGTACTCATCATTATGAACAACTTTTACTATGGGACCAACCCTGAAATCGCGAAAAAAAAATCAGCTGATCCATACATTTATGTTCACATAACTCAACAAAATGTATGGAACAGCTGATTTTTGGTCCCATAGTAAAAGTTGTTCATAATGATGAGTACAATGACCCCTTAAAATATTTCCACTGTCTAACCTGCCACCCTGTATAAGACTACCTACTGCAACCATCGATATTTAGGTATAACATCGGTCTGATAATGGGGCTCGTGGCTAAATGACAGCCGCACTGATCGATCGATCTGCGAGGTTAAGCTGCGCTTGCCGCGGTCAGTCCTTGGATGGGTGACCGTTCTTTACACATCGAGACCCCTCCGTGCCTCGGAGAGCACGTTAAGCAGTCGGTCCCGGTTGTCATAAGAATGTCTTTGACAATCGTTACGGGTAGTCAGGAGCCCTAAAAGTCTGACAACCGGTCTAACATTCGAATACCGGTATTACCCAATAATTGGGTTGTGGAGGTCAGATGGCAGTCGCTCCACGTAAAATACTGATATTCAGCCGCAACCAGTTAGACTGGAAGCCGACCCCAATCTAGTTTGGGAAAAAGGCTAGGCGGATGATGATGATGATGATCGGTCTGATAATGATCGACTGTCGGATACGCCTACTGATTGAAAATTACATTAAAATGTTGTCGAGACAGAATCTATAAATTAATACGTTAATAGAAATCTTTGTACCTACGACTTTTTAACCATATTGCCGCATGGAGTGTGAGATTTGGCATAGTTTATGGGCAGTAAGCTAAAATTTATATTTCTTTTTCATACAAAACGCTCGACCTCATCCTATGCTAGTTATTATAATTTAACAAATATTTCCTTACCTACGTTGTATTTTTAAGGAAAATACTTGTGTGGGTTTTGTGGTCGCTAAAATATATTGCTAAACATGAATTATTAATGTACCTATTATTTATCATTGCTTATTCAAATCGGTCGGTATTTTGCGACTACAATACAATGGTAACATTGAACTGTGTATTCGTTATTTGTGCGCGTTAAACCTACTCAAAAACAGGTATAAGCATAACCAAAGAGGCATAATATACAAAAGAGCCAACTAATTAAAAATAATCTGTTACCTGAAAATAAATTGTTCAAGCTATTTTGTTTAGCTTTATTCTAAAGATGAACACTGTGTTACTAATAACTCGTCCATTCGTCAGGAGTGGCTAATTTTCGCACGTAACTCGCCCACGCTTTTGTACTGAGAAATATATTTATCTACTGCCGATTTCTATTCACATAATAATGGCTAATGATAGATGATCTCGTTCTTAAACCAATAAATAATCTTCCATGATTACCCTAGAGGAGCACTAAAGAGGGATTTTATGAACTTCCATTCCTAAAGTTTGAAGAAAATAGCCGACATTGTGTTGTTTTACGACTTCTACGCAGATGAAATCGCGGACACAGGGCCTGGAGTCTGGAGGACACGGTGGAGCATACGGTGGAGGTCTGCCCGGCTTGGGCGGGGCCCCGCCGTGTCCTTGCGGAGGCGATCGGAGGCGGCGATCTCTCGTGTCCGGCCCTAGTCCAGGCCATGGTACGGAGCGAGAGAGCATGGGAGGCCGTCACCTCCTTCTGCGAGTAGAGACTTCTCCTTCAGTAATGCTTGCGAAGGAGGAGGCGGAACGCGTGAGGGCGAGGCAATCTTTGCGCCCTCACGCCCCTAGCCGCCGCAGGAGACCCCCTGGGCGGCGGGAATCGATAGCCGATTCCCGGCCACCGTAGGCGCGGGCTTGCGGACGATGAGCAATGGGTAGCTCGCCGTCCGGTAAGGACCAGGCCAGGGTCGACGGCGCGTAGTGTTCCACGCGCGCCTCAAAGAGATGTCAGAAAAACAGAAGGGGTCCACTAGGGCCAATGCCCGCCAGGGTTGCGGGAAGTTTGAAAAAGATACCGTGGCCCCTGGCAAGGCAACTAACTGGAGGAACACGGGTGGGTTTTAGTCAGTAAAAGTCTGACACGCCCTTCCGCTCCACCCAGAGCGGGAGAAGTTATTTGATGATTTCCCATCCAAAAAATAAATAAAAAAGGGCCTGGAGTCTCGACATAGATAACAATGCCATCGCAAACCCAGACTAGCTAGGACCCAGCTAGTGGTAATATAATAAATTGAACTAAAGTTTGTAGAGTATAGCTCGAGTCCTGTGACACATGTCAAATACGAACAAATAATGTCAAAATACATTGAAAATGTACGTATTTGACATCTGTCACAGGACTCGAGCTATATTTTACGAACTATAGCTTCGAAGTATCTTTTTTGACGAATTACACTACACCTGAAATCTGTCAATGCAAATAAAATAACTATGCTAGCAATGATTATTTCTACGTCATTGGCTACTAGTGTTTCTATGCATGTCTAGGAGGCGCAGAGAATAGAATGGAATATAATCCGTAATTCTTCTTATGCCACCTGCGTATCATAATAAGATCCATCTGCCATCGTATCGTGAATCGTGTAGGTATACCTTTAAGAATTAATTATCCATCAGTTATCGACGTAAAATTATAAATACCCACGTGGTCAAGGCGGAGACGGTTAATTAAGGGAGCAGAGTGCAGTGATAGCCTAGTGGATTAACCATGTGCCTCCCACGGCGAATGGTTCGAGTTCGATCCCGAGGCACGCACCGCTGACTTTTCGAAGTCATGTGCGTATTAGAAATTAATTATCACTTGCTTTAACGGTGAAGGAAAACATCGTGAGGAAACCGGCATGTCCTAGAACCAAAAATTCGAAGACATGTGACGTCCACCAACCCGCACTGGGCCCGCGTGGTGGACTACGGCCCACTCCCTCTCACAGAGAGGAGGCCGGTGTCCCAGCAGTGGGAACATTATAGGCCGATTATGCTATGCTATGCTATAATTTATCCGTCATTATTTAAAACAAAGACGGATATCTTCATTATAATTAATGACGGGCAATTAACTCCTGCTTTAAAACGTTAGGATGATGATATTGAACACCGATTTTTTATCCATATTCGAGGCATTTACACTAATCAAATATAGTCTGATGGGATTCTGACTCGGCGCTGTAGCATTGATAATTAGCATGATGTTTAGGTACTACTATTCTATTACCACTTCCACGCGGTCTAATGCACAGACGATTATAAGGCGCCTTCCTGACCGGGTCGGTGCCATTTTAGGCTTCTGTACAGATTCTTTACCGAATGCATTTAATTAAATGAGAGCTTCCTGACAGTCGTTTCGGTACAGAGGCTCTAGACAAGTTGCTTTTCTGTTAGCGTTCACGCCAAATGATAAGCACAAAATGTATGACAATGACATTACCTGCGGAAAAGTCACGTGACTCACAAATGTCATTTGCATACATTTTATCCGTAGCGTTTGACGCTAACGCTAACAGAAAAGTAACTTGTCTAGGGCCTCAGAAACGAAAACGAAACGAAAGCGCACCAATCAAATTTGATGAATCTGTATAGATTCGTAGATATGACACGGTCAGAACGGCGCCTAAGTATTTTCATAGATTGTATTCGATTTTTCACAAGCCTTCCGATTTTAATGGCGCTCGTGCCCATATTTATTGCAATCCCAGTAATTCTACATTCCAAAAGTAAAAATAAAGCTAATTACTATCAAAACGTATATATCCGAAATCCGGAACACTTGAATATCAAACAGCACAGTCATGCATTCTGGCGCGCAAAGTATCTTCCTCGCGCCAAATGTTCTCACCTGTCGACATACAGCCAGTGATTAGTGATTATGTGGAGAAGTCCCATTTTATATCACGACGTAGAAAACTTATAAAATTAATGGCCTGTGAAGGTAAAGTGGGACAGTTTGAAACTACTGCAGCAGTAGACACAGTTTTGACCTTGTTAAAAAGAGATTTTTGAGGTTTTTGTGAGGTTTTGGTCTACACAAAAACCTCACCAAAAATCTCTGTGTAGGGCAAAACAAGCACGGGAGACCCGGCTTCAGTCTTTGTTGTGTGTGTGTGTTTTGCTCTGGAAGTGAAGAGTTTTTATAGTCCTCTATGTTATCGTCATTTATTTCATCTACTATTGCATTCTAATTAACAGTCGGTTGTAGAAAAGGTCATTAAGTTTTAAAGGAGATACAATTTTCATGGTTAATGTCTCCTTTAAAACTTAATCCCTCTTATTATAAAACGTGGTCTTAAAATAAGTACCGGGTTTAGTACTAGGTTTAAACCATGAACTTGAATAAACGTTATTACAAAAACAAGTTTATCTCTAGTCCTAGAACTATCTATGGTACCAAAGTTAGACCATCGTGACCCCTAGTTTAACTGTAGTACTAAATTGTCAAACGTCAAATTCTTAATTTTGAGGTTAGCTTTCCGAAAGAATTATTTTGTGATTAAACCAAAAATGGATAATGATATGATTAATATGTTTGATTTGGATGTGTTGGAGAGGTTCCGGGGACCCAACAGAGTTCGTCAGCGACGAAACCCATTTGAATTATCTGACGAAGATTTCCGGTATAAATATAGATTTACCAAACGTTTTGGCGAAAGGATTGTCGATTTAGTACGTGAGGATTTATCCCACGATCCTCGAGGATATCCATTTTCTTAATTGAATTGAATGCACACCGGATACTTCACCACCAAGAATATTGTGCCCAAAGAACTGCACTTACTTGTATGAAATCGGACATTAAGTTTACTTTTTTAAGTTTGGAGTAGGTAGGTATACCTACATTTCGATGACATTACTCGAATTACGCGCGCCGCCCAGTTCACTCCGTTATACGTAGTAGCTCGATAGTTGTTCCAAATCAGAACAATTGAATAGTAAACATTCATTTAAAAAAATACAAGTCGGAATATTTAAATACCTATAACCACTCAAGTGCCTACGTCACAAAAAAGCGCGGGCAACGTGCTTCACGACTGACGCGGACGACCGCTCGGTGCGCCTGACCGTAATAAAACTTTATTTATGGCCGTTTGAAGAGGTTATTTGAGAAACAAACGACTGTTTTGTATAGCTTATGAAACAAACCACTTGTTTAAAGGAGTTTCTGGCAATTTAGCCCAATGATAAAAAAATAAAAAATGCAAGAAGTTGGAACATAAGTGCGTTAAGACGTTTCGTGGGATAAAATATTTTTTTGTACGAAATCTAAAGCGACAACGTTATGATTTTTTGTTAGAATAAAAAACTATATTAGTTAATCTTGCCGTACTATATTTAATGTGAACATATTTTCTTAAAACAATAGCCTAAAATAGCTGTTGAATGAGCGCAATAAATTCTCTTACACCGCATTCCGCTGCAAAATGATACAGTATGTTCATGCCTATTTTATAGAGAATATTGAACCCGTATGATAAAAATATATGTTGATAACTAAAGACACATGTCTTAACTATGGATTTAGTTTAAAAAATATATCACTTTCTAAGAAAATATTGTTCTAATACACAAAAACAAGAAAGACGCTCCATTTTTAAAACTTAACAGGGTCATTTTTGTTTACAGATTACCGGAAAACGTATTATTCTTTTTGAAAAAAATTATAATTGATAGAAAGAGCAAATGCTGTGTAGTAACAAGTACATGCTAAATCATGACAGTGTAGAATTAAATTATCTTAAAATGTTAAGGTTTAGATGAGCTAAATCTTGCGTCACGATCGCGACTCCATAGCGCGGAAAGCAATATGGCTACCGTCTAAGGGCCGCGACACACTTGGTTCTAAGTGATACCTACGTAACACGATTTCCGTGTTTGTTAAATTAGATAGTGGGATTTTTGGATTCATAGGGGTGGTTTGAAATAAAATTATGTTGTGTTTAGAAAAAATAAATTGTATTATTTTTAAAATAATTAAAATGACCATTTTTTATTATTAACTTATTATGATACGTATGTTTATTCTTATTTTAAAACATAACATAAAATGTATAATTATAAAATTATTTATAATAAAAAAAAATATAAGTAGGTACATATTATAACAATTTTCGGAAGTACTTAAATTAAGATGTTACAAAATCGTGGTTTCATTTAACCAGATATGTTGATTCCAATTTTAAAACATAACATTAAATGTATTATTATAAAATTATTTATAACAAATCAAAAAAATTATAAGTAGGTACATATTACAACAATTTTCAAAAGTACTTAAATTAAGTTAATATAAAATAGTGGTTTCATTTAACCCTAAAACACGAAAAAAAATCAGCTGTTTCGTATATTTTGTCAATTTATGTGAATACAGATGTTTGAATTGTTTATAATGATGAGTACAGTGACCACCTGGATAGAGGTCAAGGTCAACAAAAACTAAGTGAAGACAATGTAAAATTTCAGGTTTGGTCCCATAAGTTGTTCATAATGATGAGTAAAGTCACGTGGTCAAGTATCGCTCATCAATTACCAGTCACCCTATATAAAAAAGCAAATCAAACAGATACTCGGGTACATCATAAGCTGCGTTAGGTTCCGACCTTCACGCGGGCGAAGTCAATATTAAAAATCATTTATTCAAACTAGGTTGACAATCAGCACTTTTTGAAGGTCAAAATTAAATAAAGCGGTTGCCCACTTTATGTAATTTTGACCTTCAAACAATCACATCATGGGATGGTCGATGTGTCTGAATACCTACTCTGAATCCCTTCGAACAGTGTGGAATTCCTCGAAACATATTTCTAAGCAGAGCGTTACATTACACTGCTTGCAAATATATTTCGAGCGACTCTTTTTGCACCAAACACAACGTGCGCTTTTAGTGGCGCCAGTGCCGACGAAATGGTTCCCTGACAAAATAGGACGCCGTATCTTTCCCGGTCCAAGTGACAGATATTTCGTGACGACCTGAGTCGGAAAAGATGCAGGCCTTCCAAATCGTTGAACCAATTCTTCGGCTAGACGTTGTCTAAATGCACGTTGTGTAGCGGTCTTGTGAAAAGACTTATAAATTATATAAGAGTTTAGAATGGTAACATTTAAAAGGCGCCTAAACACTTTTTTGTACCACACCTGATTTCTAGACCTTTCTATGGGGTGTGCAGAGAGAAGTTGGTCTTTTTTATCCACACCCCCCATAGAAAGGTTGTAATCTAGTACTACTTGTGGTTTATATTTGTACCGCCCGTACTTTTCTTTGCCCGCTACTTCGCCTTTGTGAAATGTCGAAAGCATGGCGACAACGCTGGTATCACGCCACAACATCACGGATAAATCCCGGCAATAACTGTGTACGATTTCACCAACCCGCAACTCGTTCTTACCTACACTTTTGATGGACTCAGGGACAAACTCCCTATTAACTCTGAGAGTCCCATAGCAATCGGTGCCATGGGACTTCAAGTATCTTGCCAAAAGAGGCGAGTTATAAAAATTATCCATAACTAAAGTGTGGCCTCGATTAAGGAGTGGGTTCACGAGATCGTACACAATACGAGCTGTCACATTAGACGGTGGAGGTGGCCTTGAAGTACTAGGGACTTCGTCTGTCTGGCTGTCGTCTATCTGTCTGTCGTCTGTCTGTCTGTCGTCTGTCTGTCTGTCGTCTGTCTGTCCTTTGCCAGTGTAGAAGAAAAACTTCCACAAGTACCCGGTCGACGCTTCGCACAGCTCATAGCTTTTAACGCCTACCTTGGCGGCTTTGGTGGCTATTTTCTGTGCGAAGGACAGCCGACCGTGCCACTTGAGGAGTGATTCGTCTATGGCGAGGTCACGTCCTGGATAGTATAAGAAACTATACTTGCTATTAAGATGGTCGAGTACCGGCCGAATTTTACTAAGTCTGGATTCATCTGGAGTCATGTCCCGTCCCGTCACGTTTTCCGCAAAATGTAACATGCGCTTTATGAGCACGTACCTATTATATGTCATAAGTTGCCTAAAATACTTCAAGGTGAGATAGCCATTTTCTCGCCAGTAATCCTTTTCAACGGATAGCGGCGCTAACCCTTGAAAAATCATAACGGCAAAGAAAACAGCCATCTCACTCCGATCCGTGTTCACCCAAAAGTTAAGCCGAGATTTTTCCGTGGTGAGGTATTTGTCAATGACGTACGACGAGTGCCTGTTTGTTTGGCTCACGAGGAGATCAAAAAATTGGTCGTCAAAAAATTTTAAAAAAACGTCTGACGGCCGGGTAGTGTGGTCCACAGCAAAAGTTGGACCAGGGGTACCTGTGAAAACCTCCCGCTGGCCAACAAATGTGTTGTGGTCGCAGCTCCAGTCAAAGGAGAGGTTGTCTGCCGATGCCATTTGGCGCATCAAGAGGTCTGCCTCGGTATCCTCTTGCGCCAACCACTCCACAGCCTCGGCGTTAAGATCGTCCGGTATGTGGGCAGACTCCAAATCTGTCTGAGCTTCTGTCAACTCCAAATCGCTTGCCTCGTGCGAGCTGTCATTGTCCTCCTCCTGCAGCCATTGGTCCAAAATGGCATCAGACTTTTTTGTATCCGGATCTAGAAAAAAGAAAAGTTATTTTTGCTGACGAAACAATAATAACGATGTAATTATTTAATGCTGATAATGATTACTTACCAGATGCGCAAAAGCCTTTTGGCTTTGACGTTTCGGAGGATGTGCTGGTGCACGAGGCATCTTTGTTAGAAGTGGAGCCTAGAAAAAATATTTTAAATTAAAATGTGTTGTAAATTTAACTCCAAAAATGTGATTTCGATTGTTTGATATACATACCAACTCCACAACGGACATTTATGCGTCGAGGCGCTTTTTTTGGAGCAACCATTTTGACATCGGTTTCTATAAAAATGAATACAATATTATTCATAGTTTTAAATGTATAAAATCATAGGGAATTGACTCCATAGAAAAACAAAGTTATTCTTACTTAGATTGCCAGAAGTCCAGTCCACCTGTAGCGGAGAAAATCCAGGAGCTTCGACAATACTGTCAAAACTGATCGTGCTGGAATACAACAAATTATCTTTTACTTAATACTTTTGTTAAATTGCTACAATTATGTGTTGAAATATATTTTTTTAAATTGCCTTGTCACCTTGTTGGAGTCGAAAAATCGGTCTTTGGTGATGTTGGGATTGGAGATGTCGGGACTGGAGACGTTGGGACTGGAGATGCTGAAGTCAGCACCCTATGTCTTTCTTCAATTTTTCTATGGAAGACATTATAATGATCAAAAGAAGCCACGTAAATTTTCTAAATTATAGGTACTATAAAGTATAGGTATTTTATATTATACCGAATTTCCCAAGCCTGCAGTTTAGGAGCTGGTGGCGTGGTTGGCGTGCCTACGCTCAACCGACAGGTTTCTCGGTGCGGTGATTGCTTTCTGTAACAATAACCAATGTCAAACCAAACAAATAAGACCAAATATGAGTAGTCCGTTCGATATCGTTATAACAGATTTCGGCTTTCTTACCGTGACCGCTTACGAGGAGGCGCATCAGGCATGAGTGAGCGCTCCATTTCTTTTTGGCGTTTCCGCGCCACTAACTCCTGCTTGACCGATGGTGACATTTTGGCCAATATTTTTTTTGTTTTGGCAACCGCTTGCTTCACCAACGCATGCTCTTCTTCGTAGGATCTACAAATAACAGACCTTCGATTACCTTCGTGTAAAATATTAAGAAAGGAAGAAAAGAAGAAAGATAAAGCATTCATTTCCGTCAATATGACGCACAAAAATAAAAATAATGATACGGAGGGAAAATAACTGTAGGGAAAGTATGCCTCACATCCGCGCAAAACGGCTATCGCTCAGCATTTAATAATAGAGATAAAGTAATATATCTACCGGGAAGAAGGTCCTGGTACAGCCAAATCCACCTCAGGTGTATTTTGTGGTGGGGTATCACTATATAATTTTCTAGGGGAACATTTACCCCGCCCCCTAGGCTGGCCTCTACCTCGCTTGTTTTGTTTATTACTGAAAATGTGAAATATTAAAAATATAACATTTAGTAAGATGAAAAAAATACAAAAACCCTGTCACCCTATACATATGTTTCCACATAATACCAATACCAACCAACTAAATAAAAAAACCATACAAAAGAACCCAAACAAACCACTAATCAGCAATAGTAAAAAAAAAATTCAACAAAAAAGTTTGTCTCAGCCCTTATTCCGTAAAACACCAAAGTGCTTTTGGTAACTACAGCGACATGGGGCGTTTACTTACGACAACGCGTGCCTTATCGTCCATCCTGTTTAAATGCACACATTTTCCGTTAATATTTATATTTTAAATTAAAGTTAAATAACTAGATTTATTAATTTATAACATATTTCCTGTCTAAAATATGAAAATCATACATTTATTCCACTTCAAAACTGCCACCTGTCTTATAAATGCAGCTTCGAGCATTTTGTGAAATTAATTTTTCATATATTACACCAAGAATAATTACAAGTGAATAGTAAACCAAATAGAGCAATAAACAACGTTTATTTTGACGTATAATACATCTAAAAATATTAAAGGGAAACTACTTACGGCATCTTTACAAATATTTCTCCAATGGCGTCGAACGACCGAACTTAACCACTCACTTCACAGCACTGTTATAAAATTATTCGACTGAATACAGATTCAAAATGGCACGCACTCTGTCGCTACATTATTGAACTAATATTATAAAACAAACTTTGACCCGCTGAACCTTACAATAATCGAAATAGAGCCGAAAATCGAACATAGTCCTCTTGGTAGCTCTGGCTACCTGACGCGATTTGCGAAAAAAAATTGGGTTGCCTCGCAACTGAAAGCACTTGAGTGGCTAAATAACAAAACTTTATATTTTACCACTACAAATAACAATTTATAAAAATATATTTTCTTTCAATTACGTAACAACATTTTGTCAAAAGGAACGGCGCACAGAACGCTGAACGAATGAATGAATAGTTTAAATGTTTTGTTGCTTATAATCTGTGGATAATGTTTAGACCAGAGACTATCTTTGGTACTAAGTAGTCCTCTGTTGGTCTACGATTTGTAATACGAATGAAAGAACTAACGTTAGTACCGTACTAATCCTAGACCTTTTAGTCCTGGTTTAAACCTGGTACCTAAGGAAGTTTTTATAATAAGACGAAATGACTTTTTCTGCAACTGACAAGATAAGTCTTCTTCATCAACATAATTATTGTGTACTGTAAGTATCGGCCAGGAGTACACCCGCTCCCAAGTTGTAACACAACATCTGGATCGGCTCCACAATCCAGTCTGCCCTTCTTCATCTTCGTTCTTTTTTTCTTCGCTCTTCTCTGTCTTGCGTCCTGGAACTTCTGATGTTATCTGGTTTCCACCTGTATTCTTCCAGTTGCACCTCCGCACGTCCGGCTCAAGTCATTCTCCTCTCTATTATTAGTCGCATATGACGCAATCGCGTTTTTTCTTCTGTTTATTCGGTAAACTAATGTGTATGGTTTGGTCGCGACTAAAATAAGTGTGGGTGGATTTTTACACGTGTATGTCTGAGGAATTTCTAGCACGAATGTGGTGGTTAAGGATTCTTGGAGTGAAAAGAGAAAAAAATATGTTCAAACTAGCGGCTTCCCCCGCGTTTTTTGGGATGTATTATACGTATAAATATAAATCTTCCTTTTGAATCACTCTATCTATTAAACCGCATCAAAATCCGTTGTGTAGTTTTAAAGATCTAAGCATACACAGGGACAGACAGCGGGAAGCGACTTTGTTTTATAGGTACTATGTAGTGATTGGTCAAAACAGTGTACATAGTGGGTGGTTAAATTAACTAATAATGAGATATAAATTATGCGCGAAGTAATACTGTTAATTTATATCTCATTACCACGTAAAGGATAATAATAGGTAATAGGTAGGTACTAAAAGAAAATTTTTGTGTTTGCGGAATTTTATTTACTACTTTTATTTATATGTTTGAGCTTTTCTGTCAGTGACGTGCTTGGAAAACACGTGTATAAAAGTAAAAAAAAACTGAGCTCACATTTAGATCCGCATTCGAACCCGCCTCGTAACAGAAAACACGAATGAAACATATGGCACGTGTAATTATTTAGAGATGTGACACTTGAGTGACAAGTAGTCAACTATTTCTGTAGTTTTTATTATGTTCGCATGGAAATTTTCTCTTATCATAAAAACTAGCTGACACGCCCCGGCTTCGCACGGGTAAAGTTTAGCTGTTTAGCCTTAGAATGAATCGTGTCTCGCAAAATTCGCTCATATGAAGCAATCTCATAAAATTATTAAATGATTCGGTCGAGCGTTGATAATTTCGTGTTATCTCTTTAACTATAGTCCAAATAACATTCAGTAAACTGCAAAAACCATCTCCATTAAATACTTGTGATGATGAAACTACAAACATTACCCAATTGTTTTGTTATTTTTTAAAACATAAAAGTAGCTTATGAAGCTTATATGTATATAAACGTTCTGTAATACAGGCTTAAGAAGGGAGTTTTTAAAATTCCGTCCCAAAGTTTTTGAATTTCCCCCTTTTTACCAAAACCTATCAAATGTTGCTCTGAATAAGAGACCAAACAACCCCCTTAAATGTGTCATTGTCTCTTGTCACAATGATAACGGCCTGTTGTCACGAGGCGGGTCACCTCGGCCACGTGCGACTGTTCTGTCGCAAGGTACTCGTTGTCGAATCACGGGGGGACTATTGTTTGTTTCAACAGGCAAAAGTTAGACTTTTATAGGGCTGCATTTCTTTTTAGCGAAATGTTTTCTTTCAGAAATTGTGCGTATTTTTTCTCGACAGCTGAATTTAGTTGCATCGTGTTTTTTGTTAAGTCGTAGGCATTAGACATTTTTACGAAAACGTCCCGTCTCAGAAATATGCTATTGTACGATTTACATAGAAAAATCAAGATACCTACTTCTTAATAATCATTAATAACAATGTTATTAATAGGCCTTATAAGAAAACTCATCCTTGGTGAACCTTATACAGAGAAAAACAAGAAATTCAATGTTTTCCTTTAGAAAAAGGCCTGTAATCTAGATGGATGTCTTGCAAACTTGTAGCTGGTATTCTTGTAATGTTGATTCCCTTGCTCGCATAAAGCTCTAGCTAGACTTTAGATTGATTATGCCTTTTAGTATAGGTATATGATTATATCCACGGTTTTTTTTTTTAAAGTCAAACTGTAGTCTCACTTTTTTTAGTTACCGTAAAATGGGGATTTTTGGAATTGTGGGTTTATTTGGAAAAAGGTGACAAAAAATATTCCTACCATTGACAGATAAAAAATGCATGTGATCAAAAAAAAAAAATAAAAGTAATAAAAAAAAACATTTTACGGTACCTACTAATAAAACTTAAGAAATGGGTTCTATGATGAAGGTCCGACATGAAACTATGTTATGCTCTTTTTGAATATTAATTTCCTTTGTCCAGGCCACCACATCGGCGAGAGGGCTCACTTGATCGAGCGCGAACAGAACTACTACACGGGCGACGCTGAAGAACGCCAGGAGTTCATCAACCTGGAGGAGGAGGAGGCTGAGGACTTTGACAAGTAATTTTAAACTTTATTGTTTAAGACATAAGAACCAACGAGATTAGTATGAAAACAAAATGAACATCGTGGCGATGTTCATTTTGTTTTCATACTAATCTCGTTGGCATCCGCTATGGCGTCGCTGCTGGCGTCCTAATGTGATATGGCTCTTAGGGCGGGTTGTTTCATCTTACAGTTACGTATCTGTAACCGTCAAATATAGCGGCTTGTACGACAATTTCATACTGACTTAACGATTACGTACTGACTTACGAATACAGATGGTTTGAAGCAACCCGCCCTTAGTCTAGCAGAAGCTAAGTGACATGAAGCGCACCCACCCAGCTCGCCAAGATCACCAAGATCATCTAGTGGTATAGGTACCGGCATGAGCCGTGGGCACAGATCGCGCATGTAAATTTTCGGCCCAATAGACAATAGACAGTTGACAATATACAATAGAGAATAGTCCAATAGACGACGAGCACCCACTAACGAACCAATCGCGTGCAGCTTCGGCGCCCTCCGCCTTCTTAATTCCGCCAAAGAAACCGAAAAATCAATGGCTAGTCGTAAAATGTCTTTTTCGAAAAATGTTCCTTTTGTATATTATAATGTCACTTTCGCAGTATATTTTTTTTTCCAATTTGTCGGTATCGGTAAAATTACCTCTATACACCAAAAACTATAATAAAAGGCAAAAATTCTAGCTTACTTACGGGTTTGCCCACCATTCCAGGGAGTTCAACTACAAGGCATCGACCGGCGCGCCTACCGGTCGCGGGCGGCCCGCTATCCAGGCCGCCCGCCGCGAGCCGCAACGCCTCGCCCTGCCAGCCCCACCACCCGTCATTCAAGTACCCAAGTGAGTACCAACAAACCTTATTGCCCACACACAGAGTCGAAAATTGCAATGTAGACATTGAAATATCATCCTTTATTATACAAGCGAGTGAGTAAACACCAACAAACCTTATTGTACACACACAGAGTCGAAAATTGCACTGTAGACATTGAAATACCCATCCTTCGTTTCAGTGGCGTGCGTAGAGGGCAAGCCTGATGCATTATTTTCGTTTTAAAGAGTGTTTATGGTCATTTTTAGGGTTTCGTACCTCAAAAGGAAAAACGGAACCCTTAGAGGATCACTTTGTTTTCCGTCTGTCACCGGACCATCTGCTCATAGATGGCGCCACTAGAAGTATGCAGTAGCGCCATCTATGATCAAGATATATCTACTATGATGTAATAGCGGCATAGATGGCGCTGTTGCATATTTCGGAACCCTCAGGGCGCGAGTCGTACTAGCACTTGTCCGGTTTTTTTTATTAATTAAGTAATTTTTAATGTACCTATAGTTTTATGAACGACATTAACTTACTTAAATTCATAAAAAATAAACATTAACACCCTACCCACATAAACCCTCTAAAACTGAGAAAATGCATCGAGCTTGCCTTCCAGGCACGCCACTGCCTTATTGTACACACATAGAGTCCAATATTGAACTGTAGACATTGAAATTTCATCATTTATACAGGGTAAAATTAAAACCAGTGCGGATATTTTAGGAGGTGAAAGTACTCATGAATATGATCAACTTTTATTATGGGACCGACACTGAAATATGAAAAAAAAAAATCACATAATCCATTTTGATTGTGTTGTAGTGCATTTTTGTAGGGAACAGCTGTTTTTTTTTCATATTTCAGTGTCGGTCCCATAGTAAAAGTTGATCATATTCATGAGTACTTTCACCTCCTAAAATATCCGCACTGATTTTAATTTTACCCTGTATACAAGGGAATGTTATATATAGTATGCTGCTAGGGAGTTTCTTGCGCCACTTTTTTTTCCCAGCTTTTGAACTGGGACGTGGTGAAGGGGCATTTTCGGGTGGTGGGTGGAATCTCAAATCCGTATTCACAAATATTACTATGAAGTCTTGAACGCACAGTGTACAGAAAACTCATACGAATATGAACATTATTTGTAATAGAATAAGGTTCATATTCATGTAAGCGAATATGAACCTTATCTTACTACGAATAATGTTCATATTTGACTGAGCTTTCTGTACATTGTGCATTCGAGACATAGGTAGTATTACTTGTGAATACAGCTGTCAGTCTAATTTAAATAGATTTTTGAGTTTTTAATCTGACACCAGAACGAAAGCAATATATTGTAGCATGGATTATATCCAGCTCGCCAGCATCACCTTGGATTCAAAATAACTTCCAAATTCGTTTTGCCCATGACATTTGCGTTAACTTCAAGAAAATGGCTGACAATAGTTAACATAAGTTTTTAGAACCATCCAAATTTAAATCTGCAGTCGTATTATGTCCGACTTGTATTACAGAACATAGCTTATTAGTGATTCTGTAAAATCAACTTGTCCATTAGATACATCGTCATAAGTATGTAGTGTAATAAGCACATTATATATTACATGTAGTCCACAGCTATATCCATATTATCCATGTATTCAGCATGAATGTGTGCTTATATCTCTGGTTTACTTTGGCTTCTTTATTTTATTTTCATTATTATTTTTATTTGTGAAGAGGCGGTCAGATTGACGACACGTAATATTGCCACTACATTCATAAAAAGCACAACACTAATAATGAAAAATGTCAAATATGACATGATTTTGAAAAGAATTTTTTCGACACTTTCATTAATGAAAACGCACATTTTTTACTTAAATGGTTGGAAATTCATTAACACAATAGTTTCTGTATTCGCACTTTAAAACTTTATCCTAATTATCATGACAGTGTTGTAGCTGAAGACTCATGCCGTCTTACTACAAAAAAGATAAACATATGATGAACAAGAATCATACCAAAAGTAATACACACTTGTTCTAGACAAGTTAGTGCTAAAGCAAGTGTGTATTATTTTTGGTAAAAATAAACAGCTGTTGAACAAGAATGCTACCAAAAATAATACACACTTGTTTTAGACAAGTTAGTGCTAAAGCAAGTGTATTATTTTTGGTATAATTCTTGTTCAACAGATGTTTATCTTTTTTGCAGTAAGACGGTTAAATTCTTTCCTTATTTTAATAAAGCAGTGGTAATGTGACTTGAAAGTTTCTCTCAGAGTTCATGTCTCAAACTTTGATTGAGGACGAAACCCCTTTATCAGAGTAATTCCTAAGCCAAAGTATCAGTGTGCCCGCCTCTTCGCCGGGTAGTTAGCTCGCATGGTATCCTTTACAGTACAAGTAGTGAGGGGTCTGGGCGACGTCACAGCTCATCGCGACCAACCTCCCGCCGACCAATCCGAACCGCCGCCAGCCCTCTCACGTTGCCCTCCAGGTAAATCATATAAATTTTTGGCATTTACAGGACAACACTAACTTGGTCTCTTCAGGAATGTTTGATAAAATATTTTTGTGTTTGGGGTTAATAAAGGGTGCCTGTTGACCAGATGGACCCTAAGTCGCTTGTAAAGCCAGTGACTCTATACTAGATTACTGGAAGTACTGATCAAATGAGTTGCCAATATGTCACTGATTCGGTCACAAAACTGGAACATAAATCCCGTGTAAAAAGTGGTATCGAGAAAAAAAAATCTACTATTGGGGAGACATTTGACTAAGTTTAGAGGCCATAAAAATGTTAATTAACAAATTAATTCACTTACATATAAGGGTCGATATTAGCTTAACAATTTTGGGGAATTAAATGTCTAGTCTTTCATTTGTTTAAAGTCCTTTTTAAAGGCGGTAGTTTCCACAAACTTATTCCAAATTTTTTCCAATCAGTTCCAGATTGTGGAGAAGGCGTTACTACTATTAAACGCGTAAAACGTATTAAATATGTTTGTGGCTATTATTATTATTGCTATATTCCTATATGTTTGCTATTATGGTACATTTTTGTAATTATTTGCTATTTTATGGTTTAAAATTTTAAGCATGTAAATATTTTTTCAATATTGAAGCCATCGATATTTTTGCATGAAATCTGTTTGGAAATATTTTTATACAAATTGTAGGTATTTTTAGGGAAAGAGAATGACTTTTAAAACTACATACCTAATATGTAAATATTTTATGGTGTGACATGGAGATCTTTTTTTTTCCAATATTTTTATGTAATAATTTGTTCTACGTGCATGAAATGTTTTTACAATGATTTTCCGAGTAAAGTTTAGATTTCTTGTAAATATTAGATATCAAATAAGAAAAAAAAAATAAAACGGACATGCGAACAAAAACTAAATATCTAACTACCAAACAATATTTTTTTGCAAAAAAGTTCGTGTTGATCTAGCGCGTTACGAGTACTAATGTCCAAATACTCAAACACCATAAAAATTCTAATAAGTTGTTGACCAAAATAACAATTAATCCTATTAGGTGACACGAGACTTGAGTACATAACGTCATGATATCCCTTGAAATAGCACTACCTATTCCGATCACTGCCGATCAGGGATTTTACCAAAATATCAATCTGATATGAGGTCTAACTAATGTACATAGACGATTCTTGCTAGAAGAAAATGGGTAATTCTTAGGCGTCTCATTATTTAGTTGATTTCGGTGGCACATTTTTTTTATATTAACTACCAGTCAGTTGCAGTAAAGGTCAAAGTTTTAAAGGAGACTTTAACCATAGAAATTGTATGGTGAATGACCTTTTCTGCAACCGACTTTGAGAAATTTTAAAGGAAATATCTGTTCCCTCCTCTACTAATATTCTCTAAATTAAAATGTCCAAATTAAACAAAATGAATCAACCAAAAATAATGAAACATCTGAGAATAACCTAACACCAAAATTCGTCTCAACAAATTAATAACACGTGTGTATCTTCGCAGTCCGCACGTGCGCGAGGTGTACGGCGCGGCGCACCCGCAGCGCCACCGACACAAGCTGCACAAGGCGCACGCGCCCCCGCGCCACTCGCCCCCGCGCCGCTCGCCCGACCACTAGGTCCCGAGGGGGCGGTAGCGGCGCTGGCCCACGGTTACACATCACTACCACACCTTACTGGTGCTGATTCTGTTGAACATCGCACTAAACTAATTTTAATCACAATAAATCTCTTTCTATTGAAAAATGTCAAAATATTTAGAACTGTCAAATCAGTCTACGCCCTTGTCATTTACGGGAAAATAGTCATGGCCTTTTGCGACTACGACTAAATTAACATTTAAACTATTCAAGTGGACTAATTTGACAGGATTACATAATATATCTACTATACCCATGTTTTTTTTATTAGAAAGAGACATAATAAGACTAAATTAGTTTAGTTGGTAAACAACAGAATCCGCACCACTGTCATTTTAGGGTCGTAATACCCACAGAAATCAAAATAATGAGTCAATAGAAGTTGCAATGGCGTGACCTTGTCGCCGCTTTCGAACAAATTATGTAAGGCAGGTGGTATAACACGACACCACAACATCGAGAGCGCGCGTTTAAAAATGTGACGTATGTGAACGGAATTAAGTTTTATTTATATTGGATTGGATGCACTGATATTGACTGCGAACCGGCGACACGCGTCTGGTAGTAAAATGTAGTACGTAATATTTCTATTGACTTATTGAGATTTATGTGGTATTAACCCGTATTTACTATTGAGTTATCGAACGCACATTGTATAGAACACTCATACTAATATGAACATTATATGTATAAGAATAAGGTTCATGAATATTCATATAAGCGTATATAAATAAGCTCTTCATACGAACAATGAACCTTAGTGTGATACAAATAATGTTTATATTCGTATGAGTTTTCTGTGTGAATACGGGTGTCAATACTCAAGCATTATTTAAAATTAGCTTCAAGCCATTTGATTTGTTGAAACTAGTTTTAAGTGTTGCTTGAGTCGAGTTAGGTTCTGTAATATGACCCTTAATATATTCAGTTATGCCACAATGCACCACATCACTATCTCCGACGAATGATTTTGGATTATTAAAGCTGTTCTATATAAACTTGTAATATATTATACTTCGAATTGGACTTTTTTGCTGGATATCACATTTGGTTTGGCATAATTAAGTTAACTATTGATATGTTATGGGTTGGTACATTTTGGTATAACTACGTCCAATTTTGCTCGACATTGGCACTGGTAGTTTTGTTCACCTATTTAAAGGAAATATAAAGTATTGCCATCCTTTTCTAACGCGTAGAGCGAGAAAGAGACGGGTAGTTTGGAGCTGTCAAGCAATTTTCCGATTCGTTCTGCGTGGTTTTTCAGCATGCTCAATTGTTTACAACACCACTATGTATCTATATTGGGAACAGTTTTTATAGTTATGGTAGCTTTTAATTTTCTTCCCGTCTCTTTTTCGTTTTATTCGCAAATAAGAGATTTTAAGTTTCGTTTTGTTGGTGAACAATATAATCAGAACCGTAGTCCATAATAATCTTTATGATTTATGCCTTTCATTGACAACTTTAGATTTTTTTTTAAAGATTTTTGTTTGAATTCTGTTGATTTCTGTCTACGTGTGTGTTTTCTTGGTTTCCTCATATTGACTTTTATTTTATCTTGGGGGCCGTCCATTAATCACGTGAGGCTCGAAACTCAACAAAAAATATCACACGGGGGGGGGGTGTAGTGAGATATCACGTGTATTTATTTTTTCGTTGGTCGTGCGATTTCTAAACCGAAAAAAAATTTGCTGTATTTAAAGATAATATTCTGAAAAAAATCAAGATAATTTGTACCAAAAAATACACGTGATCTTGGGTAAGAGGGGAGGAGCTAGTTAAAAACCTCAAAAAGTTGCTAAAAATACATCACGTGATTAATGGACGTCCCCTTGGTTGTATGACACGTTTAGTTCCTTTTGACGTAATGTATTGTCGCATTTTGTAAATCAATTTTCCGTTTCAGACGGAGCGTGTACCTTTTAAGTAGTATTATGATCGAGTTTTGCTGTTTTTAACCGACTTAAAAAAGGAGGAGGTTTTCAATTCGGTTGTATTTTAATTTTAATAAAGAAATCGAACATAAGTGTGAGTTATAGATTATTTAGTAACTTTGCACGGGACATGCGAACTATTCTTTACAGTTCAATTATTACTTTTTATCTTTTCTCTCTGTATAATTATTTTTGGAAGATTTAACCGGTTAAAATCTTTGCGTTCGTATTTTCAGAATTTATGTGTAACCTGTAGCTGGCGAACAAATAAAACTGAACTGGAATTTCCGCGTATTTATTGTCAAAATATATTTAAAATGTAGTAATGCGGTATTTTCTAAGTCTCGAAGTTGTCAAGCCGAATCTTCTCTTAATAAGAAGCTATAATTGCCTTAAGATGCCTAAGTTGCGCTATGAATGAGCTATTGATCTCTTCTCCGTTCATTTTGTTTGTTGGCAAGCCGCTACCGTGACAACACGACCGATGACGTGATACGTCGCCTTGTATTATGAACTTTATCGTCGTCTAATGATTTGGGACGTAGACATTAGTGAAATGTATTAAATGTAGGACATAGTTCCTGTCGATGCCCGCGCTACTCAGTGTAAAACCTCCTTTGATTGGACTCTGCACATTAGCCACGACGTTAGGCTGCGTTTCCACCAGAGATGTGCGAGGATGCTTAGCGAGGGATGTGTTTGTAAAGAACCAATAGAATCGCTTCATTTACCTCGCCTCGGTTAGCACAGCTCTGGTGGAAACGACTCAGCGGAGTTAGATTTTTGCGCATACAAAACAATAGAGGGATGTGTGCGAGGGATGTGTACGAGGGATGTGTTGCGAGGGATGTGTGCGAGGGATGTGTTGCGAGGAATCTCCCACTACACCGCACCCCCGTCGACACATTTCACAGCTTCGCAACGCATCCTCGCACCACACATTAATGCGCATTTTCACAGCTCCGCTACACATACTCGTCGGCACATTTTCATCGCACAGCTTTGGTGGAAACCCCCACACATTTTCACAGCACAGCTAGACATCCTCGCACGACACATTTCCATCGCACATCTCTGGTGGAAACGCAGCCTTATGGCGGGAAAATGTTAAAATGGCGCCTCATTTTAAATATGGCGTGTAGGAATTTAGGTTTTATTTTTATTGAAGTTCATGATTTTGTACTGGTACTACTTGAACTTGAATACTCTTAGATCATGCTTTATTATTAGTTTAGTATTATGTTGTTTGGTGTTTAACTTTAATTCCTTGTTAGTAGTTACGTAGTGTATAACATCTTCGGGTCGTGGTTTTGTGTGCGTTGTCCAACATTCCATACGCTCTACCCGCCCACCTGACCATCGTACTATGTATTAGAAATAGTTTGATAAAATTACTGTGTTCTACTCGGTGGCGTTACTAGGCGTCTCACTTTATTGCCCCAAAATTGATAATAAACACCAGTTTTTGTGAACTTGAATCTATATAATGAACCATCACAGTAGATGTGATGAATATTTTGACGTGTTCTCTAGCGACGCCACTGTTCACACAAAACCTTGAATTATTGAATAAGTAGAATAATCTTCGTGTATCTTATTTTGTGACAAAAACAGACATTTCGTCAAGTACTTTAGGATTTTTTTGTTTTTATCGTACATAATGCACTCTTTCCGTCTTACTACAAAAAAGATGAAACATCTTTTGAAAAAAAAAATGATACCAAAAATGATACACACTTGTTTTAGCACTAACTTGTCTAAAACAAGTGTGTATTATTTTTGGTATCAGTTTTATAGTAAGACGGTTTGTGTTTAGAATAGCTTTCTTCGAAATTGTAGGTTCTGGAATCATAAATAAGATAATGATTAATTATATAAACTCATTAGTATTTGTAAGTGTCGTACTTATAAGTTTTTTGGTAAAATTGTTCCAAGTGTAAATTAGTTATAGAGGTCGACTGATAAATTTCTGCAAAATCATTTATTTATTTGTCGATTTCAATAAAAATAATATAATTATTTAACTACAATATCAACAGTTTCCATAGGTCTTAGAAGTCTATTACAGATTATTATTATTTGATATTTGTACGTAGGCATTAATTCACAAAATATTGTATTAAAGTTCTTTAGGCTAAGATCCATTGGGCATTAAGACGTGTGAAAAACCCTGTCGTAAGCAGCTAACAGAATTAACGAAGTTTTTCCATAACCAATAAAATTACGATTCGTAAAATATAGTTTGAGTCTTGTGACAGATGTCAAATACGTTCATTTTTAATGCGTTTTGATATTATTTGTTCGTATTTGACATGTGTCACAGGATGACATGTGTCACAGGACTAGCTATATTTTACGAACTATAGACACCTAGATTGAGGTCGATTGTCAATGACAGGTCTTAATGACTCCTGGAAGTTTTACCTCCGCGTCCCTTCATTTGTTTGTTTGATTATTATTATACTGTTCTGCACAAAATTAGACGGTGCTGGACGCTATGAATCGCTCATTCCTTCAAATAAAGTAATTATTTTTATTTATTTTTGTTTTATTTTATCCCGGTTAGTTTGAATGAGTTTCTAGATTTCATAAAGTATTTTTAGACATATTATTGATGTTAGTTGTAAAGAACCAATTTATCACTTGTGTGCGATAATAAAGTAGTGATTTCTCTTATGTGAAGATTTTTATTTCATGCAACCTAATAATGTACCTAGGGGAGAAATAAACAAGTGTTAACTAATAACAATTTATTAAGAAAGTTAAGCGATTAAATGATTAAAAAAATCCAATAACCCAATTCCAAATTAAACATTATTAATTTTAACGTAATCTTAGCAACTACGACGGAGTAAAAAAAACCTTTATCCCGTTATTACATCATCCAAAAACGAATAATATGTAAAATTACAAATTAAATGGATAAAATAAAATTAAGATTTTTTTAAAGTTGTGTCGGCTTTATCGCCTTCGTTACTGGCGTCCGCCATTTTGTTCTGGACGCCAAGTTGCTGTCAGAGACACATGCGGCAGATATCCTCGTTGATCTCAAGCATCTGGTCGATGAATGACTGGTTAGCCATAACTTGGGCGAGCTGGCAGATGATGGACAGTAGCTCTCCTTGATTGTAGTTCATTTTGGCATTGCAGAGCTGAATTTCTTCTGATATTGCTTCTGGTATCTGTGGGAAAAGATAATGAACGTGAGTTACATACTAAATGCAGGTACAAGTATCTACCCTACTGTGATTTTCAAGAAATGACTGCCCCTCGTAACGGTAGACAGTAGCCGATCCAGAAATCATTTTGGATCCTGATCCAGATATGGTTCTGAGGCAGGGGGGGGGCTGAAGTGGGAATCAAAGTACGAAATTACTAATCTAAACTTAAGATTTTGAAGGGGCTTCAACCCCTTAGCCTGGTCCTCCCCTGGTCCGCTACTGGCGATATGCAACTCGCACAGATAAAGAATGGGATTGAAAATGGCGTCGCCTCAATACAGCTGTAAACTCGCACAGTGCTGCGTGCCTAGGTAGTCTCTTTCTATTGCGTAACTCATTTCTTCTGACGCGGGGTAAACCAGCTTAATTGGCCTCCCTGGGAAGGCACGATGAACTTTAGGTTCTTACATAAAGTGCGGAGTGCGCCAAGCCTGCTATGAATTAGTATAAAATACCCTCTAATCAACTGCTTAAATATGCTAATAAGGTATGCTGATTCATTTCAAATTCAAAACAAGTACTAGTATCTAATGAAAGGAGTTTATCCGTACATAACGACTAGGTATTAGGCCGTGATTATAGCTTTGCGAGGGAAAGACACAGTCGCTCGCAGACAAATAACCAAGGTTATAGATACATAGGTACTTTAATTATTCAAACAGACGGCAATTTAATAAATATTTTTTTATGCATTTCATGTGAGATTTTATTAAAAATATGTTGTTGTGAACTCAGATCATAGAACCGATGATTTCGTATTAGTAAGTAGGTATATAGATTAGTACCTACTATTGATATTATGAGATTTAAAAACATGTGACACTATGGGCAGGATTTGAACCGACGGCGACGACCTCTGCCGTACCGTGGCGTCGCCCTAACCACTGAGCTATTGTGTCCTGCACATTAGTTTTAAATCTCTTTGAAAACGCCCCTTATGAGCGTTGGGGACATCTATTGATGACTTAGGCCATGTTGTTTCAACTTACAGTTACGTATCTGTAACCGTCAAATATGGCGGCTTGTACGACAATTTCATACAAAGACTACTATTATATAATTTCATACTGACTTAACGATTACGTACTGACTTACGATACAGACAGATACAGATGGTTTGAAGCAACCCGCCCTTACAGACTCCAACTATTATCATCATAACTGCAAAGATATAGGCCAATGCCTATAACTTTGCGTCGATAGGATATCAACATCTAATCATCGTGTAAGTTGTTTTTAAATCTCTTGAGGTTTCAAAAACAGTTTAAAAATATCTCATTGCAGGAAAACTATTCACGTAGGTACTTATACCTACAATGAAATTAAGAAATCAATAATTTCTCATTATTTTTCATACCATCGTCGGAACGTACGTGTTAGTTCTTTCAAAACATTGACCCACAATGTAAGCGAAGGTTAAATTTAAATCATTAGCACTGTTTACACGACAAACTGGGTGTTCGCATTGTTTCTACAATGTTCTTCGTATAAACACGGCAGCTCGAGTGGCGCCCGCGCCGCTTGCGACCGGAAAGCATTATAGAGTAGCTAGGTATGTAACCTTCACGGCTAGTCACCGCGGCTTTGTTTAAGATTCGATTTCAGTTTATTGGCTCAACTTTACACTTTGGTATGGTTATGTTTGAGCCCGATTTTAAATTGCATACCATGGCAGTCTATAACGTTCCAACTGCTGGGACACAGGCCCCCCTTCTCTGAGAGGGAGTGGCCTGCAGTCCATCACGCGAGTCTACTGCTGGTCGCCACATGTCCTCGAATTTTTAGTTCTAGGACACACAGGTTTCCTCACGATGTTTTCCTTTACTGTTTTAGAGCACGAGCATAGCGTGATGCCTATGCCCTATACTATTCCTCATGAATCTGGCTATCATATACAAAAATAATTTTACGAATCCGACTGGTAGTTCCAGAGATTTGCGCGTTTAAGCAAACAATCAAATAGAAAAACTCTCTTCAGCTTTATGTTAGAATAGACTTCTAGCTTTTTCCCGCGGCTTCGCCCACGTTTTTTGGGATAAAAAGTAGCCTATATGTTATTCTGATGTTTGTGCTATATTACTGTAAACTTTCATCAGAATACGTCTGTAGTTTTTGCGTGAAAGAGTATCAAACATCCATCCATTCCATCCTCACAAACTTTCACGTTTTACAGGGTGGCAGGTTAGACAGTGAAAATATTTTAAGGGGTCATTGTACCCATCATTGACCAACCCTGAAATAGCGAAAAAAAAATCAGCTGTTCCATACATTTATGTTCTCAAAACTCAATAAAATGCATGGAACAGCTGATTATTTTTTCACGATTTCAGGGTTGGTCCCATAGTAAAAGTTGTTCATAATGATGAGTACAATGACCCCTTAAAATATTTCCACTGTTTAACCTGCCACCCTGTATAACAGTAGGTTCTATGTACTCACGTTATGTGGATCAGCGAAGGTGCTGAATTTATACTTGGTCTTCCGCTTCTCCGGGCCGTTGTTCAGGAAGAGCGTGAACTGCGCGTCCTTGACGGTCGCTCCCACCGGGAAGTACAGGCCGGCTATCAGGTGGCCCTTCTGATCCCGGGCGAGGAGACTCCTGAAACAAGGAAAGGGAAATTAGTCATCAAATTAATTTCTGGAAGGAAAATTAGTCATCAACATAATTTCTCGTAGAAGTTCCTTGGGTGTCTGAAGAAAGACAAAGTCCTGGTATATGATAAGTCGTATGGAGGGTTTTTTGGCCTTTGGATACCGAGATAATGCTGGGAAGTCCTTTGTTGTCCCACGGCTGGAGAATTAAATAGTTGTTGCAATTGCTAATAATTGCACGTGAAACTAATCTACCTTATCTATTACAAATTATTGAAGTAAACATGATGACACAGTGTGCCGTCTTTGTTTCAGATATATTGTGTTCAGTGATTCACCGTGGCGTACCATGGTCTGATAACATGTAAGTGTCGAAACCTAGTTTCAAACAAAAAGGAAGCGTTATAACGAAAAAAAGGACCACTTTAACTGTTGGATACATGTGCTCTACAAAAGTCGTTAGAAGATTAGAGGGACAGATAAGTCAATGATCTTAAAACTAGAATAATTGATTCCGTCTTAATTAGTTAGATAGGTACTTTTGTCTGGCATCTGACCTAGAAATCTTAAGGTCTACGGAATAGCCCGAACGAGTCTAAACAAGCGTGTGCAGACTGTGCAACTCAAGAATCAGACTATATCGCCGTAAAATATAACTTGCTGAAGGCAAATTATATTTTATTCTTAAATCGGCAGTTCTTTCATTAAGCTAAATATATCTAAGTTATGCGAACAACGGAGAGTAGAGAAACCAATTCCAAAATAAATAGGTAGGTACTCAATATGATCTTCACCTAAAGTTGTAGACGAGGTTTCTCCTCTCGGTGACGTTGACGCCGTCCAGGTACGGCCTGGCGGAGAACACCAGCGACGTCTGGCTCTTGACGGCCTCCCCGCGCGTCTCGCGCTCGTGCCACTCCACGTAGCCCGCGTTCACCAGGTTGAACGTGTAGCTGTACTCCTTGCGGCAGTGCGCCTCGTCCGACTGCACGAACCAACCTGCGCGACGACGGCGAGTTGAGAGGGGTTGAAGGCGAAGTAAGGTAAGGTTATCTTAATTGACTATGTAATTAGGTATGGAGGTTTTCGTAAGTCAACTCACCAGTATGCGGATAATTCCTATCCTGCATGACGGTGACGATCCTGGGCACGTGGTAGCCGGGGTCGGCCAGCATGACGCCGGGCCGGCCGTCCACGCGGATCTGGATGCCCACCATGACGTGCTCCTTCTCGGCGGCGTCCACGGCGGCCGGCCCCTCCCCGCACGCCACGTACTCGCGCACGTCCACCACCGCCTCCTCGCACGACAGCAGCGCGGTGGCGCGGTTGATGCCGCTGAAGTCCCGCTCCAGGCCGCGCCAGCGTCGCACGAGCTCTAGGCCCAGGCCCACGCAGGTGTGCTTGCGCGCGCGGATGGGCGGCGCGTACCGCTCGTACACCTGGCAGAGCGGGTCGCCGCTGCGCTCGAAGGCCTCGTACAGCGAGATGAAGTTGCTGACGGAGTCGTAGTTGTCGGTGACGAGCAGGTTGCGCAGCGCGGCCTCGGCGCGCGTGGCGAGCTCCTCGTGGCGCGCGAGCGACAGCGCCAGCGGCCGCCGCGCCGGGCCCCAGCGCGCGCGCGGCAGCGGCGGTCCGGTCAGGTCGCGGCCCAGTCCGGCCAGGTCGCGGCCCGGTCTGGTCACGTCGGGCCCCGGCCCGGCCGCCGGGTGGCCGGCGTCGGGCGAGGGCGCCGCCCCCGAGCTGAGTCAACTCGGCCACTCGGCACCCCAGCGGCCCACGCCGGGTCCGGCCGGCTCGGCCTCCGCCCCCCTCTCGTACAGGCCCTCATCCCGGCCTCGATCCGTAGCGACCTCGACGCTCTTGACGAGCGCCTCACGCTGCTTCTCTAACAACACTGATGACGGTTTTTCACGCTCTGTAATAGAATAATTGAGAGATAAGCTATGTTATGGTTAGGACAGCTGGCCTAACGAGTCACCGCGTAACTACATTTAATAAATTGCTTTATTTAGACAAGATCCGTGTACCTGTACGCGGTTCTTCGATATAGTAAATGCTGGCATTGATTGATATGATCAATATTTTAGCATCTGTTTCACGTTCACAGTTTACGATCGATACTTCAAAGAGAATTCAGAAAAATCATCCTTCATATTGAATAGATAGGATACGAATAGAAATCCCATCATATATGTATATGGCTTTTATGAGTGTATAATGTATAATATTTATATTTTAAATCAAGGTCCTGTTGATCATAAATTATTTTGGAAAAATGCAGGTACTACCTGCAATAGGTACTACCTATACCACTCAACATGAACTGTCAGGGCGAAATGACCATCAGCCTGTACCATTATTTCAGTCGCTGATATTGGAGGCAGCGCATTGTAGGCAAAACCAGAGTAGATATACCGACATGCGGAGCCTTATCGTAAGAGAAATCGTCTCATTAATCTACGTCACGATGAGGCGACATTATGATACGATATCATTATCAATTCGGCTGTATCGTGGGTTCTTAGTAATATTAGTCATAGAAATAACAGTTATTTTCAGAAAAAACATTTCATGTAGGTACACATGTAGGAAGATCTTAAGTTTCTTCAGATAGTCCATGATTTTTGAGAATCACTTATATAATTAATAACTAGTTAAACCGCAATGATTTGCGTCTTGACCCACATTTCAGTTGATTTGTGAATGATAATGACACCTATTGGCTATTACGTGTCTGTTATTCACTGATAACATTTTGCTGGCACGCCGTGATTAGTTTGTGTCAATAAGTTGCATCAAAACATTCGCTGGCACTTGTCAGTCATTCCGTGCGCATCTATCTAGAAAACGAATTAACTTCCACAGGTAATGTGCACTGCGGTATATTGTTTATTTACACGTAATAAGTGTTAGTTAGTATCCTCTCCTCCTAATTCTCATCTGGCTAAGTCTTGAAGTTGTACTTACTAAGTACTGTCATCTATCCCACTCGTAAGTATTAGGTATCATCAAATCTAAGCTTTTTAGGGTTCCGTACCAAAATGGTAAAAAAGGAACCCTTATGGTGCGACTTCGTCTGTCTGTCACACCTGCTTATTTCAGCAACTACTTATGTTATCAACTTGAAATTTGGAACAGTTATAAAGAATGCTTGTTGAACTTTATTGCAAATGAAAAAAGTGCAAAAATATTTTTATTTTCATTACAAAAGGGGCCGGAGTGGGGGTCCGAAATTTTAAAGTGGGGTTACTAGGTCAAATGACATATCATATAAAAGGGCTTGATCTGCACATTTCAAAATATATTTTTATTTTATTTTATGTCTCACAGTTTTCGAAATATGATGAAAAATTTCCAAAAAAATACCATTCCCCCCCCCTTATCTCCGAAGTTTGCGGGGCGAAAAATTTGAAATAATTAGAGCTGATAGAAATTGACCCAAATATGGCACCAAAAATAAAACGATGTTCCTAACTAGTACAGTTTTTTCAAAATCATATAAATTCCTTCACAAACAAACTTAGTTATACGGTCAGGATTTTTTCACTTTATACGTCCAAAAATGATACGGAACCCTCGGTGCGCGAGTACGACTCGCACTTGGCCGGTTTTTTTTAATTACCTACGTGTTAAGGAAAATAAACTCGTTTTGTAAGCTAATCTTTAGTTTGTTTTAGTCTATTCATAAATTCACTGATCTACTTGATAAGTTCAGGGAAAAATAGCGTTCGGGTGCGATTGAAGTTCAAAAATGCCAAGATCTTTTTCTTATTCGGCTGGTATTAAAGTTCAAACATCCACACCTTTTGGATTCTGAACAATCGAGATCAATTTTGCAACTCCCGAAACCAGTTGCGGCAATAACTCTAAAAAATAGTGCGAAATATGTGCGAAAAAGCTCGAAAATGGGTGCGAATTTGGCCACTCCATGGTTTTGCACGGTGCGAATTTTGGCCACGCGAGGGGGTAACATTGATGTTCTAAATATACTACAGTTGTGACGTCACAACAATGCGCCGGCGCTGACCGCGGCAAGAACAAAGTGCAGTATGTTCCGACCGGTCATGAACTGGCATTGACGCTGCTCGGAAATTGTCGGAAACAACGAAGATATTCAAGACATCGTCCCAGTTGGGGTTCACAGAGTTTGTTGCCTGTCAATCTGTTATTCAGTTACTCATAAATGAGTCACAGGTTTGGGAAGTCTCTGACGTCACCTGCTGTTAATGCTTCTGTTTTATTACATGTCTTTGTTACACATACCTATTGTATTAATCACTGTTACAATGCTATCCAAATAAGAATAGGATTATAGAAATGACCTTGCGCCAAATTGTGAATCAAGTTGTGACGTCTCAGCTGTCTATTGTGTTAGTATTAAAAATCGATTACAATAGATTTGGTAAAACTAAGACTCAGTTAAACAGGGTGAAAAAAAAAACATTTAGTAATTCGCAAATTAATTTTCTTTGCTAGCCTTACTTTTCAAGTGATAGTTGACAGTTCGAGGTCATTGACGTTCCTATTCATAACTGAATCGCATTGTAGGTAAGTAGTACATTTTCGTTACATTTTTGATTATCAAAGAAACTTCAAGGAAAAACCACTTTGTTTCGATCAAAATTCTGAATTCAGAGTCAAGTTCATTCCCCTTGTTTGAAAGGTTGAATGGTCTTCTGTTACACAATGAGTTCAACTTTGAAATGATTTCATACATTAGTCTACATTCACGTGAGCCTTGACCGTCTGGAAGTCAAAAGGTTGTGAACTCCATTGTCTCCAGACTATTTCTTACACCAAAAATAATGTTTGGACTAGTTCGTTTAGCTCTTTATAGGTCACATTCGCATTTCTCCTTCAGTTGGTCCATGCCTCATCTTCTTGGTCTTTCTCTGTTCCTTCTGGCGTCATTTTTCCTTTTTTAATGGTGGTAATGAATTTTTTGTTTCTAAGTGGCCAATCTTGTTCCCCTTTTTTTCTCTACGTGTTCCAAAATTTGTTTTTTCTCGTTTTTTATAAGAACTAGCATTGGATAGAGAGACATGGAAATTGATAGGTACATCGACAAGTGCCCAAAACTTTTAGATGGATGAAATATTTAGACTGGGCACACAAATTGATTGAAGGAACTTAAATGTTGCCTGCCCTTGCGTTTCATCATTACCATCATTTTTAGGAGCGGCCCAAAGATTTCTCATTCAAAAATTTGCTATTTATGTACCTATGCTAAGGAAATTCTAAGGAATTTGCTAAGGAATTTTGTTTCAAGGAAATAATTTTCTTATATGAATACATTTATTTACATAAGTACCTACATAGCTATAAAACTGACAAATCCAACAAAAAAGTTCATTAAGTATGTTTTGTTTTATGTCACGCTACTCTATTATTCCAGAATTGCCTATTATTATAATAAATGACTCCGCGAGTTGGAGCGCAAAATACATTGTCCTTTATTGGGTCAGCTCGGCCAATACCCCGCGGCCCTTAGTTCAATTATGTCCAATCTGCCAGCAATAAGGGCCCACACTTCGACAAGTATATGCCTATGGTGCTCACATAATTGGATGGCTTATTGTGGCAACTTATGGCCATTTGTTACACAGATGCATTGAAATAAGATGCCGGTGATGTTACTTCGCAGCAAAATTGGCTTTTGTTTGCCTATACGTGCCTTGTACAGAATGGCCCATATTGGAGTTTTCAAGGCCTTTTTGTGGTTTACTGATTACTTGCATTATTGCATAAGCCTTTTAGAGGGTCAGTGTTTCTAGCTTCTTTTTAGGGTTCCGTACCTCAAAAAGAAAAATGGAACCCTTATAGGATGACTTTGTTGTCCGCCGTCAGTCACCGGACCATAAGTGGAGCCATCTGTACATAGATGACACCACTAGAAGTATGCAGTAGCGCCATCTATGATCATATATCGGAACCCTTAGGGCGCGAGGCATACTCGCACTTGTCCGGTTTTTTTTATACAACAATGGTGGCAAACATGCTTACGGCCTGCCTAATGGTAAACGGTTACCGTAGCCTATGGACCGTGCGCAACACCGAGTATCACATGCGCGTTACCGACGTTTTAAAATGAGGATTCGCTGTGCCAACAGCTTAGGGGACAAGCAGGTCCCCCGCTGTCAACACAACGCATCCTCAGGGGCTCTGGCGATCTAGCTCATAGGATTTAGAATGGTGAGTTACAATATTAGAGGAAAAAAATGATACTAACTTACGAGTACTTAGAGGTGCATAACAAGAACAAATAGGAAGAGGAAAATATATAAATTCTACCCACAGAAATACCTATTTTTATCATGGAGAAGTACAGATTGTTTATACACATACTGATATAATATGTATCAGTCTTTTAAGACTGAAAAACTACTGGGTCATGGGAAAATTCGTAATTAACAAAGTAACATTGAACATGTTCGATCGATAGGGGTAGGTACCTGCACTAGAGCCTTGGGATGTCCCCGTTCAGGGTTCTGGCAATGATAATATAATTAACTAGCTTCCGCCTGCGACTTCGCCCGCGTTTTTGGGATAAAAAGTAGCCTATGTGTTATTCTGATGTATAAGCTATATTATTGTAAAGTTTCATCAAAATCCGTCCAGTTGTTTTTGCGTGAAAGAGAAACAAACATCCATCCATACATCCATACATTCTCACAAACTTTCACTTTTATAAGATTAGTAGGTTTTGAAAAATCGATATAAAAAGAAAAGTTTTGACTCAATGCCCAGACCAAACCCAACGTTTAGCATGACCAATTCTATATCTATTCTACCAAAGAATAGACAAAGTTCTTTCTATCCAACTCGTTATCTCTTATGCCCGAGCACGCGGCCACCGGTGCTTGGCATAGCAGTCTTGTATACTGAAGAATATAAACTTTTCTTCTCTTCATTGTATGCATAAAACGATGGAAATCTTTCTACAATCTGTCACTTGTCTATTCTTCTGTAGACAAAATCCGGTTCTATCGTGGTCTTGCTAAGCGTGCCAGAAAGCTGAAGTTCCTTTTATAACGTAAACAAGGAACATGGACATGGAGCATTTATTTTACCTTCGTGACAAGGAATAAGGGCGGATTTTCCGAAATTTCTATGGGATAGGAAAGTCCACGTAGACAGAGTCGCGGGCAAAGGCTAGTTAATAATGATAGCGGAAATGGCATAGAATTACGGTCATCGGTTAGAAAAACCCATGGACATATTCCAAGAGACTCGAAGCGCGGTCGTGACTTCCTCTCATCGCCACGAACTATCATCAGAAGACAAAGTCTTAGATAATTAGTTTATTACCCGACTACGGCATCGTTAAGTTAAAAGGAGAGGTTATGTTTTTAGCGGTCTGTGTATGTTTGAATTTACGTATGTTCCACCGTAGCGCCTAAACTACTCATCTGATTTTGATGAATGAGGTGTCAATCGATTCGTTATTATGGCCCGGGAGACACAGGCTATATTTTATACGAATTAAAAGAGGGGCCTCTGAAATTTATTTTTTTGCTATCGTATCGAGAGTTTTCAGTTCGATTTTTGCCGTAGTACCCAGTGGACGGGGATTAGTTTTTAATTATACTTTTTTATAAAATTAAGCTAGTATTAATAAGTAGGTATTTGAGAGATATTAACAATTTTGTGACTGACCCCTAATTTTTTGTGCGGAAGTATTTTTTCCAAAGTAAGGGCTTGTTTCACAGTCTACTAATAGGCAATATCTACCAGAGAAACTCCAAAATAGAAAAAAAAATGAATTATCCGCGAAATAGGTTAACCGAGTGGTATCAGCAGGTGATAAATGTTTTGCTCACTTGCAATACCTAATAATTCAATCTACGAGAAGAATGTTGATTCACTGAAAAAGTGTTTCGTGTAAATATATATCGTACAGTTAAAATGTTTACTTTTATGTAGCGGGAGGTATGTGGCTGTACGCTGAGTAAATGAATGGGCGTACGCAGATTCTGCGTATCGTGATTCACGAGTAGAGAGATAATAGCTATGAAACTATAGTGTCTATTTATTATTGAAACTACCAGGAAACATGAGACTTTTGAACAAACATTTATTATTTGTGCCACTTGAAGTAAAAATTTTGCAAACTGTAAAGATTGAGGTGCAATTTACAAATTCTGTTAGGTATTTTGTTGGAGACGAGACTAGGATGTCTTAAAAACAACACCAACATTTAGATCTATTTTAGTAGTATTTTTATAGTTTCCCATACTGTTGTAAAAATAGCTTCTTGCATTTATTTTTTTATGGTATCTAGAGAATGTATCATGAATAAATAATGTTTTATGATCCATTATGTTCCAGGTGGCGTTCGATCTGCCCACCCCACACTGACGTCAGTCGTAAATATAAGCGTTATGGATTATTCAATATATTTTATTACAAACCACTTATCTCTTACATTACTTTTTATCATTATTCTAATCTAATATCCGTACCTACTATATTAAAAAAGATAATTAATTCCGCGAGTTAATCGATAAAATTAAGTAGGCACGTACACACACCTAAATCAATTGATTATTATTATTCATCGTCTAATTGATTTATAAAGGGCATAAAAAATGAGATAACATAGCGTTTATGTTTTGTTAGACACCTGAATTAATTGAGAATCCTCAGGAATTAATCCCTTAATCTTAGGATCAACAAAATATTTCAAAAATAAAAGATATTTAAAAAATGAAAGGTAAGATCCTCGCAGCAAGATATTCATGTAAAATATCGCCCAGACCCCTTTTTCCAGAAGCTTCCATTATTCAAAGTGGGTACGGTAATTTACAGCAATATATCGATATTACCTTCGCATAACATGATATAGTGCATGTAACAACACGTGAAAGGACGCAACAATTCCTTATAGTAGCGAAATTTGAAAGGAGATAGGCCTTGAACAAGTATTATAAAGGTCTTATTATTCAAGTTAGGTAGATATAGGTCAAACAAGTCTTGTCTAAAAAGTAGGTGGCCTTAATTACCTTTTTAGGTTGTATTGTAAGTAATGATAATTTGACATAGATAACAGTGGCGAAGGGTCCCTACAATACGATTCCTATTGCCTTCCCTTTGAAAAATAGGACAGGCAGTATTGCCTACTTTTATTTTCGTGGCCAGGTAAGCATTTGTAGCTGTGGCTTACCTCTTACAGAAACTGACCCTTCGCCACTGATAGATAACCAGCTTGGGGCCTGCTATAGCTCTAGATACTACACAAAAATCTTTGCTTATTTTATTATAGGTATTTATTTATTTATGTACCCACAGAAAATTAGAAGTAGGTACAAAAATTTAAAAGTACCTACACATAAGTAATATAAAATATACTTACTGCTTAATTCTTAAGAAATTTCTTTCAACAATATTTGTAAAATTGTAAAAGTACCTATACCAACATATATTTGTATGCTGCTTTACAAATATTTTGTTAGAGCAAACTGCTAAGTACCTAAGTACTATGAATACAGGGTGGCTGGTTAAACAGTGGAAATATTTTAAGGGGTTAGTGTACTCATCATTAAGAACAACTTTTACTATGGGACTAGAGAATACAATCCCGAGCATGTTTTTCAATCCCGGGATTACGGGATTTTTGAAGCGTAATCCCGGGATCCCGGGCCTATCCCGGGATTAGACTATGTGGTTTCTAATTGGGCTCAAATTAAAAAAAAACTTGAGTAATTAAAAAACTTTATAATGTCTTTGCACAACAGTCAACACAAATCACAATAATAATAAGAAAATAAAAAAGACAAAACAAAAAAATTATACTTTTGCAAGAAATTAAAAAGACAACATAAATATACTATTTAGTATTTCGAAAATATAATCGCAGAAATATCAAAGCATCCAATGTTTGACTTCCAAGCCTGCTTCGTAGTTTATTGCCAACATAAGCGGCAGCTGAAAACGCTCGCTCAGGTTCAACGCTGGTTGGAGGAATAGACAATAGATACTTGTATGCTGTTTCTAAGTGATATCCACGAACTCCTCCATTTTCGAACAGACTCATTTCACGTCTAATACTATTTGCCAACCCCAATTCATTTTGTACTTGTACATCAGGATCTGGGGATTTCATACTCTTGTTAATTTCCAGCTGTAACTTTTCCTTTAATGTCAATTGGGGTTGGGAGGTTTCTGGCCTTAGCTCATCATCTATTTGTGATCCTGACCTTTCTTCTTCTTCTGTGTCATCTCGACTATTAAGTCTTTTAACAATACTCTTTATTTGCTTCCTCACTATAGCCTGTGTCGGAACTGGAAATAAGTCATGCCATTCCAAATCCGATAACAACTGATTTTCATCATTCATTCGTGGATTTTGTAAATAATTCAATACACCAGTTAAATTATCACTTCGTCGTTGCTTTATACGTTCCACTAAGGATGTTTTCATTTTTTTGGCAAGTGCTGAGTTTTTGCTAGACAGTTGTTTTATAAGAAATTTCAAAGCGGCATCAGCTGTGCATAAATTAGCATCTCGCCTACAGATTGCTTCTACTGTCAATTTAATTGGGGTCAGCACATCAACAATTTTATTTACCAATTCAAAATCAACATCTTCTAAACGAATTGGATGATTGAGATCTATAAGAGCTTTTTGAATGCATGCTTTTAAAAGATAAAATCGCTCCAGCATTGTTAAAAGACTCTGACAGCTCTTTTCCATGTTCAATTTTCACATATTTTTGAAGTACTGTTTCATTTTTTAATGGTGATCTTTTGAAATACACTACAACTTTGCGGATTTTCTTTATCAGCTCATTAATATTTTCATATTGTGTTAACTCTGGTACGTGTTCTGGCGCAAGATCATTTTGTGACATTACGATTAAACCTGGTTCTGGACAGTCTAAGTCTTCTAAATCGTGTTCATCATCGCTGTCGTCCATATAATCAACAGTAACAGCTGGTTCATTCAGAGTATCATCTGAGGTAGGGCTATGTTGCAAATAATTATGTTTTTCATAAAGCACATCAAAGACCGCCAAATTGATACCATGTGCGAGACACAGTTGATGTTCGGTGCAAACAAGCCGCCCCACCTTTATCATAACATTCGGTCCATCGGTTACAATAGCCACGATGTCAGTTTCCAGGGAAATATCAAATTCACTGAGACGCTCTTTCAATATACGAAGACAATTTTCAGCTGTCATACTTCCGTAAATAGGAACAAGTCCTAAGTTCCAAAATTTTTTATATGAATGAACGTTGACAGCCATGTATCGTTTATTGGAAGTTGAAGTCCACTCGTCGAAAGAAAGACTAAATCTTTCACCTGCACTTTTCAATTGTTTCAATTCTGCAATTACTTGCTTTTTGATTTTTTCACTGTAATTCATAACACGTTTTCGAACAGTGACGGCTGACTTTGGTAAATCCGGGTATTTTGCTAAGAGCAATTTTCTCAAATCATCTGAAGCTATGAATACACTGAATGGAAATCCATCTAATGCAACCATTCTTGCCAAAACATCATCCAGGCTATCGTCGGCACTTTTAGTAAAATAATCATCTAACTTTCGCTTGGTTGGCGGCGGAGCTGTGTTCATATTTTCAGAATCTTGACTTGTTGAAGCTGATATAACCTTGATGTTATGTTTTGATAACAAATGTGTATGTAATCCCTTAGTCGATCCACCCAAAGTCTTGAGAATGGCTGGGCACCGCTTACATTTAGCACTATTCCCATCCTTCGCGACTAAAAAATAACTCCACACTGACGTCGCATCACTGTCTTTTTTATGTTTAACAAAGTCTGCCGCCATTTGAAATACTTAATTTCAGGTAATTTACTTTAAATTTAAATGACGAAACCTTCGTAACCCGTCACTGACAGAATAATAAATGAAAAAAATAAAATCTGATTAGCATATTTATACTTTCATACAGGGAATCCCCGACGGGAAAATACCCGCAACAATACTATGATATGAGATGATCGGGTGATTTCCCTGTTGGTTCGTTGGGGACTTGGGGAATCACCTTAAAAGTAGCATATTTAATACTTTCGTACAGGGAAACCCCGACGGGAAATACCCGCAAAAATATTATGATAATAAGAGATGATCGGGTGATTCCCCCGTTAGTTCATTCATTGGGGAATTACCTTAAGAGTATTGTATTGAAGTACTCAGAGTGGGGAAGTCCCTTCTAAGTTTACAACAAACATATTAAGACTGTACCTGTGTAGTGAATAGTACGTATCGTATGACGGCATTGACGGCGTATCTAAAAGTGTTTTTTGTCGTTATGTATTAAATGCTATTAAATAACCTAGGCAAGGTTATCGTCAAGGCGCAACGGACTACGGCATATAAACTAAACTTGTATGTGGCAATCCCGAAAATCCCGAGATTAGCCAAGTGCAGTCCCGGGATTTTCGGGGCCAGAAAACGGTCGGGATCCCGGGATCCCGAGATTCGGGATCCCGGGATTGTATTCTCTATATGGGACCAACACTGAAATCACGAAAAAAAAAATCAGCTCTTCCATACATTTATGTCCACATAACTCAACAAAATGTATGGAAGAGCTGATTTTTTTTTGCGATTTCAGGGTTGGTCCCATAGTAAAAGTTGTTCATAATGATGAGTACAATGACCCCTTAAAATATTTCCACTGTTTAATTTGCCACCCTGTATATTTCTTGAATATCCTCGTATTTATTTCAAACTAGCCGTGCCCCGCGGTTTCATTCATCGTTGCTGGGCTGCTAAGCGTTGTAGCATGATGTTAAATAGCCTAAATCTTTCTAGAGAATTATGCTGTCAAATGCAAAAAAAAAATTTCATATCCGACTGGTATTTCTAGAGATTAGCAAGTTAAACATCAAACAAAAAAGACTCTTCAGATTTACCTATTCTATTACTTCTTAGCTTAGATTATTATTGAAATTACAATTTTTTCGTCTATCACATTATCGAAACTATGTAACCCCATTTAAGCGCAGGCCACACCGCCAGCTAGCGGGCGGGCGGGCGAGCCGGGCGAGGCATTTCACACGCTGACGATAAGTTCGCGGTGTGAACCGAAGTATGAAGAGAGGTGAAACGATGCCTCGCCCGGCTCGCTAGCTCGCTCGCTAGCTTTACAAAAGCTGTAAGGAAACGATAGGAGGTCGTACTAGGTCGCACACGGCTGCAGTGTGCTAGTTTCGGCCGCACGTGATCGTTCTACGGCTTTCCTGATTCACGTGATACTGTTATACAACACGGTGAATACGACCCTTTACGAATAGTGCCAACCTTTGAGTACTAAGCCTATGGAGTTGGCGAAGCCGAATCCCTCTAGCAAAGTAGATACACTGGCCATGTAACCGATTTGGCCTTATAAAAACAAATTCAATTAACTTTAGGTTACATTAAATGCTCTTAGAAAATGACAATAGCGTAGGTTCCCATCTTTTTATAATTTACCGCCCCCTTTGCAAGGATAATAAATTTTAACCGAGGCGTGTTAATTTTATGTCCAAAAATAAATATAAATGATAGATCTTTGTGATATTCTTCATATCTCCAAAACATCCGTACTTCTAGGCCACATTAAAGCTCTAAATTAACTTTTGGAATCGCTCCATCTCCCTGAAAGGATTCACCATCCCTTGGTATCGGCCCTGTTGGTAACACACGGGCTAGAATAAGGCACATTTTTATGACCATACGATAGTACTTGCCTAGGCAGTAGAAATCTGGAAAATCTTCAGTGTCATCATTGCAGGGTTATAAGTAATAACAGTCATGCAACGTGGATAATTGCGTCATGTATTACGATGACTGATGACGAGGATACTGATCTAAGATAACATAATACGTCATTTTAGATCAGTATCCTGTTATCTACTAGCTGTGTCCGAGACTATGTGACAAAGTCAAGTGATCATAGTCATAGAATTTTTTTTCACGGAATAAAAGTAGCCTCTGTTACTCCTTATAACATCAGCTGTCTGCCAGTGAAAGTCCCGCCGGTCTAGCCGTTTCTGAGATTAGCCAGACAGACGGATAGACAGCCAAAAAAAAAAAAAAAAATTATAAGTACAACCTACCGTACCTATATCTACTTTCATATGCATTTAATAAAAGAATGTTATTTTGACATTACAAACGGACACTTTAATTTTATTTATTTGTATAAATACCTAGATGCATATGCAATTATGCATGCAACTGTTAGCCACAAATCCACAATGCAATCTAGAGACATTGGCTTGGATAGCAACATTTATTCCTATGAGGATGAGGCGTTCGCATGACGTTCAAGGAAATTAATTTAAATAAACATAAGTAATTTCAAAACCAGCAGTGCGAACCGCTTATATCCAGTTTTCAATAAAATCGAATATCTAACTGAGTAACTCCGTAGATATAAGGTAGGGTATATTAGTGGTCTTTGTTATGTGTGATAATCATATATATATATATATATATATATATATATATAAGATATATATATATATATCTTATCTTATCTATCTACACATAGTAAACTATGTGTATAGATAAATACTTATCAGATACCTATAAAATACTCGAATACACCCTAATAAAATCCGCCTGCTCTGAGTGAATTGAAGAAAGTTGTTTTTTTTACTTTAACGTTTTTTAATCCCAAATAATTTTTAAAGTAATTGGTCTAACGGTGGGATGCGCGACAGCTATGCAAAAAAAAAAACCGGCCAAGTGCGAGTCGTACTCGCGCACCGAGGGTTCCGTATCATTTTTGGACGTATAAAGTGAAAAAAACAGGACCGCATAACTAAGTTTGTTTGTGAAGGATTTTTGATGATTTTGAAAAAACTGCACTAGTTAGGAACATCGTTTTATTTTTGTTGCAATATTTGGGTCAATTCCTATAAACTGTAATTATTTTAGATTTTTCGCTCCGCAAACTTTGGAGATAAGGGGGGGGGGAATGGTATTTTTTCAGACATTTTACATCATATGTCGAAGACTGTGAGACATAAAATAAAATGAAAATATATTTTGAAATGTGCAGATCAAGCCCTTTCATATGATATGTCACTTGACCTAGTAACCTCACTTTGAAATTTCGGACCCCCACTCCGGCCCCTTTTAAAAAAATAAAAACATTTTTTGACTTTTTTCATTTTCAATAAAGTTTGGCAAGCATTTTTTATAACTGTTCCAAATTTCAAGTCGATAGCATTAGTAGTTGCTGAAATAAACAGGTGTGACAGACAGACACACGAAGTCGCACCATAAGGGTTCCTTTTTTACCATTTTGGTATGGAACCCTAACAATATTAAAGCGCGGATGGATAAATAAATAATCCGATTTCTTTTAAATTATGTAAACTTGTGTTTTATGTAATTGGAAGAGTCAGTTTTCAGAATATTGAAGTTCAACTCTCCAGGGTGTAGTGACGTTATGCCAGTGAGTGTACGTAGGCGTCCTGTGACCTTTCAGACAGCCACGCGCAGCACTGCGTCATCCGTGGGCGGTTGTCGTGAACAATACAGTGCTCATCACTGCTGACATCAAATTATTTTATTATGCGTTTCAGAGAACCGCAATGATTTGCGTCTTGAGGGGCTCGTGGCTAAATGACAGGCGCGCTGATCGATCGATCTGCGAGGTTAAGCTGCGCTTGCCGCGGTCAGTCCTTGGATGGGTGACCGTTCTTTACACATCGAGACCCTCCGTGCCTCGGAGAGCACGTTAAACAGTCGGTCCCGGTTGTCATAGGAATATCTTTGACAGTCGTAACGGGTAGTCAGGAGCCCAAAAGTCTGACAACTGGTCTAACATTCGAATACCGGTATTCCCCAATAATTGGGTTGTGGAGGTCAGATGGCAGTCGCTCCATGTAAAATATTGATATTCAGCCGCAACCAGTTAGACTGGAAGCCGACCCCAATCATGTTTGGGAAAAGGCTAGGCGGATCATCATGCGTTTCAGAGAACCGATAATGTTCTAGTAAAACGTGTGAAAAGATGAAACACTTGCGTCGAAGTATGTTGTCTAAAATACTCTAGGAGCTACTAATTGTATGGAATATTACGTGTGCAAAAAACTAATAAAACATGTTGACTGCAAGAGTAACCTACTATAGTTTGGACTATGGATGGATGTTTGTTACGCTTTCACGCAAAAACTACTGAACGACTTTTGTGGAAACTTTACAGTAATATAGCTTATATACCTACATCAGAATATAATATATACATCAGAATAAAGTGCAGTGATAGCCTAGTAAAGTGCAGCGATAGCCTAGTGGTTTAACCATGTGCCTCCCACGGCGAATGGTTCGAGTTCGATCCCGAGGCACGCATCGCTGACTCTTCGAAGTCATGTGCGTATTAGAAATTAATTATTACTTGCTTTAACGGTGAAGGAAAACATCGTGAGGAAACCGGCATGTCCTAGAACCAAAAATTCGAAGACATGCGACGTCCACCAACAAGCACTGGGCCCGCGTGGTGGACTACGGCCCACTCCCTCTCACAGAGGAGGCCTGTGTCCCAGCAGTGGGAACATTATAGGCCGATTATGCTTAGAATAACACAGGCTACATTTTATGCCAAAAAACGGGGCGGGGAGGGAAGCCGCGAGCGAAAGCAGTTTGTTTATATTTTATGGCTAATCTAGATAGCTCTTTTTCTAGATTGATGGGTACATCAATCTAGAAAAAGAGCTATGTAGATTAGCCTGTCTAAAGTTCCACGAAAATGATCTACTTATAGGTATATAAGTAGATCATTTTCGTGGAAATTTTGACATTTCCTAGGTAGGTACGGTACCTACATTACAGAGCACCATAATAAATATTATCATCAACATCATCAAGTGTTGAGGATAATCTTGAAAAAAAAATAGTACTACAAAGAAATTGCACCCTAACTCTGCATTGTTTTCATGTTAAGACAGCGTAAAGGAAACTGGGTCGAGTTTCTCACTGCAAATTGCATCCAAATACTGCTGCATAGTGGGACATTGTTGACTGCTGTAATAGCTAAAACTAGAGGGATTATGTTCCTCAAAGCGTTATCTCTGAAATGCTCTGAACGGCTCTCTATAAAAATAATTATTAAAAACAAATCAGTTGAACCACAGATAATATAATACTATACGTACAGATGCCTCATCTCATACAAAGAAATGTGACCGATTTAGCGCGGGCTATCTTCGGGCTATACATTTTTCCGTGCTTAAAGGATTTTTCAAAATTTGAACAAATATTTTTCATGATGTATTTTTTCATGTTCTCAATTTTACGCAAACTTCAATAACAAATCGATACATATAACGCCATCTATTATGAGTTATTTCAACAAATGTTCCTTTGTTCCTGATGAGACCCCATGGTTGAACTAAAATTAAACTCTTAATGAAATAAAAGTTTACACAACTTTAATTTAAAACAAGGGTCTCTCTCTCATTAAAATATAAGTAGGTAATTAACTGATTGATGATGATTATGACACTACACGACACACATTCTCCTTTAGAATTAAAATGATTATTCTTCTTTTCAGAATCGACTTCTGTTAAGATTTATTAAATTTACCACGCATGGGTGAAAACTTTTAATAATTGCCGGTCAATGTGATATTAACCTACTGTGTTCAGTGTGGTGGTTTGAATTAATAATTCCTGGTAATTATTAGATAATATGTAAGTAGTTTTCAATTAATCACACTGACCGTAACATATTGTAAGACATACGTTATTAAACTGTAGACTCAATCACCCTTACCACAAAAAAGATAGACGCGTTAAACGCGAATGCTACCAAAAATAATACACACTTGTTTTAGACAAGTTAGTGCTAAAACAAGTGCGTATTATTTTTGGTAGCATTCGCGTTTAACGCGTTTCTATCTTTTTAGTGGTACGGCCCAATTTTTTTAAGTCCATTATATTTATAATAAAATGTTGAATTCATTTGACCATTTCAAGAATGTATACATATTTGTATAAATTAAATTAACACAAATTAAACCGACTGAATATTTTTTATTGGCGCCTAAAATGTAGTCAATAACTGTCATTAAAAAGCAGTCACGTTCAGGCGCCGATAAATAATTACGAAAATACCAATAATATATTTTGTAAGTATATTATAATATATAGAAGTTACATTATTTTCCGAGTAGATATTATGTGGATTTATTTTTTCAAAAGGAAAAATATTATTTAAAGTTTTAAACAATGATGAGCCTGGCTCATGTTGACTAGTCATGTAGGAAAGTCAATAATTACATGTAGACATACATTCACAGTCATGCATGAGTCCATTGTTTGCGAACCTTTGAGTGAAAACCTATTCAACGTCATGGTATTTTATTATTTTAAAACAAATTCCAGCTGCAGAACTAATGCCATATCGATTAGTTAATTGAATAAAGCAAAACACGTAATGATACAACTTAAATAACAGCTGTACGTCAAAAATACAAGCCAGTCTTGAAAACAATATTATGTTGTTTGAGGAAAACCCGACACGTCGCTTCTCTTACAAAGCATTAAAAAAATAAAGTAATAAAACACTATACAAGTTACTTGAATAATAACTAGTAAGTAGCTCCTTTTGTTTCCAGCCACATCATTAGGCATTTTGATTTGAAAAAAGAACACCATACGGTGCTTTGTTTATGTTTGGATACAGCCTACCACTGACATTTTACACAGATTACACCGATCTTTGTCTTAAAATGTTACGCTAATTATTGAATAGTTGACATTAAAGCTTAAAGTAAGGGGTACAAAGGACATTTTAACATATAAACTCACCCATACAACGGCTAGAAGCCAAATAAAAAAACGAAAACAGTTCGCTGCCTCTAGGCGCGCTCTATCCAATCGCGTAGCCCCCACAAACACAACAGGCAAACTGATCGTTGAATACCGTCGTGCCCTCGTTATTATATTTGCGTTAACAGGTGTAGTGCTGTGCGTTAACAGTTATTTAGTGACTCGTTATTTGAGTTTAGTAACTAAAGATGCTAATAATGTTTAGACCTCCAATTGTTTCAAAAAGCAATATAACGTTACTTCATCAACTTATTGATAATAATATCAATACCTATCTAATACATCACGTTTCCGTTAATTGCATCAGATGTAATGAAAATGAGATAACGAAAATCTTACAATAGATTTTTTTTGCCGCAGCAAATTTACTTCACTTGATGCAGTTATCTTGACGTTACTATAATACGAAAAGACTCCTGTTTCTAAACTTGAATCGAGCCCCAACTCGTACTTAGGTCTTATGAGGCCTAAAGGAACTTTGACAAAGATATGACTCCACACCGAAGTTTAGATTCCTAGGTAGAATCCTAGATCCTACAATCCTACAATCTTTTACTGTATTAACCACATAGATCAAAATCGATGGAATGACTTGGCGGTTAAAGTTTTATATCTTACAATTAGTTACAGTACATAATCTTGAGCTAGCTAATAATAGGGATGTGCCATTCCCGGGAATATTCTGCATTTGATTAATAAAGGGTACATTTGAAATTTTATCAGTAAATACTAATCATGAACGTTTCGTTTCAACAAGCAAATAACGATACCCAATAACGGTTATTTGGTAACAGTTATTGTTCACAACACTACGGCTGGTAGCGTCATGACAACCGCGCATGCGCGGCGCGCCCCGCCTCCATCTTGCCAGCTGACCGTTGTCGTTTAGCACGCGTTGCTGCTGTGCGATACAACACAAGTCATTATTATCAAAACGCGCCGATACTCGATAAATGACGCGATATGACAATACGTTGTTTTCTAATAAGATAAATGAACACTAATTAGGTTTGTTTAGCAGATGACCCGATTCTGTGCCTTGTGGTTCGATAATATCACGTTTAATACAACGTGACGGCTATTGTTTGGGCTAATGGCGCAGTGATTTTATTACAGGCTTTTGTTTATTTTTCGTGTTAAAAACGTCATCGTTTTCATTTCTATGTCAATTAAATAAGGCTTTGTTTGACTTCTCCAATGAATCATCTTGGTTAGAGTCAGGAAAGTGACTAGTCGCTACGTTTGGCAGACGTAGCTATCTCGTACCTAGCGTTATTATGATGTTGTGTCTAAGGATAGTGGGTACTGCATCCCCTCTAGTCTTTTATTATTTATGCCACCTCACCCTAGCTTAGGGGCGATACTGATACTTACATTATCTCTGCATATTTATGCATAGTACCTACCTACCTACCTAAATAAAACCAAATCGTTTGTCTGTGTTTTAGCATATAATGCTTCGTTCACATTATTCCAGTATGGTATTCCAGCGAGTCAATCCAGTGCTAGGCTGGATCATATTGTCTAGGTTCATCAGAGGTTCCCAAACCTTTTTTTTTTGGTTTCAGTGGACCCCCTGCTGCTACATTTCTACCATCGATATTATTTCTCTGCGCTATCTGTTAGGATGGGATTAGAACCGTAGTTCCTAAAAAAATTACCCAAAAAATCTGAAAATTAGAATAAGTACTACCTAAAGCTTCAAAATGCTTTTTTTAAAGTATCAATACGACCATTTTTCACCGAAAAACAGCCTATCAAAAATCACCGTAATTTTTTTGGGTAGTTTAATTATCTGCCTACATTGATCGTTAAAGCCAAGCCAAAATTTTTGTTCTCTACTATCGAAACCAGATAATAACCCAGTTTTCTTTCACGCCAACGTAGACCCCCGTCGAGTCTCCCGTGTATCCCTGGGGGTCTACCAGGATCACTTTAGGAATGACTGGTCTACATTATTCCAGTTATTCAAGCTGTTGAATCAAAAATAAAAAAAACCGGACAAGTGCGAGTATGCCTCGCGCCCTAAGGGTTCCGAAATATGATCATAGATGGCGCTACTGCATACTTCCAATGGCGCCATCTATGAGCAGATGGCTCCACTTATGGTCCGGTGACTGACGGCGGACAACAAAGTGATCCTATAAGGGTTCCGTTCTTCCTTTTGAGGTACGGAACCCCAAAAACAACAATGAGTGTTCACTGTTTAAAGTTTAATCCCGCACTGGATTGGTCGTCTACACTATTCCAGTGGCACTGGACTGGGCGAGCTGGGAATGAAAAAGTAGACGTAGAAGTAGAGAATACACTGGAATGGGTAAAAAGTGGCGACAGCGGTTCCCGTACTAATTTGCTTTGATGGCATATCTCCATGTTTCTACAGGGTGGCAGGTTAGACAGTGGAAATACTTAAAGGGGTTATTGTACTCGTCATTATGAACAACTTTTACTATGGGACCAACCCTGAAATCGCAATAAAAAATCAGCTGTTCCATACATTTATGTTCACATAACCAACAAAATGTATGGAACAGCTGATTCTTTTTTCGCGATTTCAGGGTTGGTCCCATAGTAAAAGTTGTTCATAATGACGAGTACAATAACCCCTTTAAGTATTTTCACTGTCTAACTAACCTGCCACCCTGTATAATCTGAGATATAGAACTATAGAACCAGCCTCCACTGGATCTGAGAAGAAACCCAATAATTTGGCGAAGTTACAGTCTTTGTTTTGTTACACTTCAGTTTCCAAGAATCGGTACAAACGTCTCGTATTTTGGGGAAACCACAAGATTCGTTTGTAAATATTTGAGATATCGCACGATATATGCTGTCAAAACAAAGTTTTATAAACATCTGTTTTAACTAACTACTAGAGACTGATGGGCCGACTATGGGTTTTGCCGATCAGTCGACTAGCAAACTAATCGGTTAGAAAATTGCCGATTAATCGGCCGACTAATCGGCGATGCCGATCATTCTGACTTCGGTCAAGTTGGGTCATTTTCTGAGCTCAGAATACCTACTTGCAAAAATACAAGAAACCGATGTCTCTGTGATCGAACTGAAATCCTGACTAGCTGGGTATTTGTTAATACATACCTGGGCCCCAAGTCTGCTATTGCAATTGTGTAAGAATGGAGTCATAATGACATTATAACTGTCAAAACCTAAGCAGTCTTTGGCTTAGAGTAAGACTATCTCTCTCTCTCTCTTCGTCATTAGTCAAAACGATGTCATTATGAGACCATTCTGACATGATTATAACATTTATAACAATTGCAATAGCAGACTTGGGGCCCTGTTAATTTGTTTATCAACATACCTAATTGTTGATTAGGTTTATTATAATAAATCTTGCCAACATTGATTGAATAATTTAGGTAGGTTTGTAATTTTCTTTACTTCATTTTTTTAGTAGTACTGTACCCCGATCATGAGTTTTTTTGACGTGTAGTATCGTTAACGTAAGCATATTTTGAGTTGAAAATACACGTTTGTTACACAATATTTATATAAATTAAATACTTAAATAATTTCTCTGTATTTTTTAAAATGTGCAAATTGTATAAAATGTTATCAAAATGTTCCAGAACTGCTGTATTATAAATTCAAAATATGCTTACGTTAACGAAACTATAATTAAAAAAAACTCATGATAGGGGTACTGAAAATAAATGTCGAATAATCGGCTGATATTTTGCCGACTAGTCGCCGAATTATAATCGGTTTTCCCGACTAATCGGTGTGTAGTCGGCCCACCTCTACTAACTAGGTAATCGTCTGGCGGATTAGATTGGGGTGCATTTATTGTGCCTCCACAATCCGGCGCACCCTGGGGAGTCGGCCCTAGGGTTGCTATCTTTTTTAGGGTTTCGTACCGTGGTTCCCCTGTCTGTCATTCCTATTTAGGTCTTAATGTTTTGTTTTTTGTAGATTTGTGTGTTAAAGTATATGTCTAGGACGTTAAAAAGTGTTGAAAGAGGTGCTAAAAGAAAACTTCCAACACCGTTAAAAACGTTATTATAACATATTTACATTCAGGGGAGCCAACATAGAGACGAAGGGACTTCTTAGCTATCCTTCCCACTGGGTACTTTTACTTAGATATTAGGTAAGTCCTCTCAGCCTATATTGTCCAAACATACTTACACTTACACAACTCTTAGTCACCAACTACGTCATCAAACAACAGCCGTTCAAAACACGGTGATTCCACACGCCTTTACATACCAATCATGATTTTCCTCGAACAGCTGTATAAACAATATAAATATAATAATATACAGGCATGTCGCAGCGTGATGTCACATTGTAGTTACATCAAAGTTGCGCAAGAGTTGAGAACGCGTGACGCTTGCACGTGTGGCCAATTGCCTTTATTGTTGCTACACAACTGTAAGACTGATACTATAAAACGTGTGCGATCGGGGGATTCCCGTCAGGAACGAAGTTCCTTACGCCTTGTTTAATATTATAGGTGAACGAAAATCTATGCGTTGTGTAAAATCCTGAAAATTGCTAGTGCAAGCTTAAACTCTTTAACCCAATTACCCCAGTGCTGGTAGCAACAAATTTTAATATTTACATTTGCAATCAGATTTTGGTTGACAACATGTTTCTTGCTGTTGGCTCCCCTATTGTTATAGGGGAGCCAACAGCCAACATAAGGAGAAGGGATTTATAATGCCGTTGTATGTGCAAATTCAGCTTTGACGTCACGCTGGTTGAAATCAAGAAGCAGTCCCCGTATACGTACTTAGCGAGGAATAGAGACGTTACAGCCCACGCCATCTATCGGCATCGAAAGGTAAAATACCGACTTGAAATTGCCATTGACGGCTGCCAGTCTAAGTCAAAGCCAACCAGCGCAAAGTTTCATTCGCAAACTTCATTTGCATAATATTATATTTTCATGATTCTCCATCTATTGTTCCTCATTTATTTAAACGCCTAAAACTGTCCGATCAGCGATAGGGAAGAAGAGGCAGCATTTCCAGCTTGAATCCGAAGCATCGGAAGCAACATTTGGTCCTTCGAGCCGGATAAACTTAATTCTTCTATATTTGACGCAATGTTCACGGATTTGTCCCTTTATCATCAACATCATCAGCCTATAGTAGTCCACAGCTGGACTAGCACGGGACACAATCCATAGGACAATCACAATCTATAGGACAGCATAGGCCTCCCCAATCGCACGCCATTTAACGGAAATTTTACCTAACATTACTGTTCACGAAGAAAAACTTTTTATTCCAATTATGCAATGCAATAGACACATTCTCTAAAGAAACATATGTAAATAACATTACAAATCACGTAGGTACCTACTCTACTTGGTGAAAAAATAAAAATATAGCTTTTCTGCACGCCTTGGGTGTAGAAAAACCATATTTTATCGTCGATAAGGAATAAATACATTATCGCCGTGTCGTGAGTCGGTGATTCGATGTATGCCTTGTTTTGCCTGAGAAAGTAAACGTCAAATTATTGATAACTAAAGATTACCGGAGTGTCATGTGTAAGGTTGTCATGTTATAGAGTTCCAGGCACTCCCAAATATGTATACTAAAAAAAAGATCTATACTAATATTAGCATAAGCATGCATAGCATAGCATAGCATAATCGGCCTATAATGTTCCCACTGCTGGTACACAGGCCTCCTCTGTGAGAGGGAGTGGGCCGTAGTCCACCACGCGGGCCCAGTGCGGATTGGTGGACGTCACATGTCTTCGAATTTTTGGTTCTAGGACATGCCGGTTTCCTCACGATGTTTTTCTTCACCGTTAAAGCAAGTGATAATTAATTTCTAATACGCACATGACTTCGAAAAGTCAGCGGTGCGTGCCTCGGGATCGAACTCGAACCATTCGCCGTGGGAGGCAAATGGTTAATCCACTAGGCTATCACTGCACTTTCTATACTAATATTATCCGCGGTTATGTTCCTCGCGGTTTCACCCCCGTTACTCAGCTCCTAAGGGTCGTAGCGTGATGTTAAGTAGCCTATAAATTTCTCATGAATTTGGCTATCATATACTAGAGGCTAAATAATCGTTTGTCTGTCGCACTTGACAGACTCAATTGATTTCGACCTGAATGAGGCGATTTTTTTTAAATGCGACAGATGGAGGGATAAAGGCTATGATACACATACCTGTAGGTAGCGTAGCATGCTAGGCACCAGTGGCAAAGGGTCCCTACAATACGATTCCTACCGGCTTAACTTAGAATAATAGCACAGGCAGTATTGCCTACTATTGACAAATATTTATAATTAGCTTTTCGTGGCCAGGTAAGCATTTGTAGCTCCGGCTTACCTCTTATAAAAATTGACCGTTCGCCACTGCTAGGCACAGTAGGCACTGGCAAACTAGCATGCTGGCTTTTGGCATAAAACCCTACACAAGCTTGTAGATGGCACGCCAGTTTCTAGAATTGCTTCGTATACTGCCAGTTGTCGCCCTCCCTGCATCCTGCATGGAATCAAACCGGCATGCGATCTCCTAGAATGTATGCTAAGTACTAAACAAGCTTGTTTAGTACTTAGCATACATTCTAGGAGAATTTCCTAGTAGCTACTAGGAAACCCGCATTACACCATGCTAATAGATGTACCAGTATCTGAAATCAAGAACGAGTTTCCGCTTCATATACATTTTGTTAGTGTATAAAAATCTGTTTCTTTGTTTGTTTGTCCTCTAAGCGTTCTGTACCTTGTTGACTTGAAACTTTGTTATTCTGCGCACACCCAGAACAGTTCCTAAGATAAAATAATAAATAAAGAGGCATTGCAAGTATTGCAACGCACAGCTAGTTAAAAATTAAAATAGCCCAAACATGGCCTACGCCGTAGGTAGTCGTAGCAGGTGTCCCGTAGCCCCGTAGGCCCTACGGTGTGCCTACGGGACTGTTCTACGAGTTAGAAAATGTCTACGCAAAATTATTGATAGATCGGGAGTGTGTATTATCATGAATAGATTCACAGGGGCGTATTACGTTACGTTATCAAATACATGATCATTTATTTAAAGTTTTAAAGGATCATATCTTTGATATTAGGAAGGATTTAAAAATCTTTGACATCGATATTACTCATGTCTAATTACATTACATTATCAAATATATTTGACTCAAAGATCTTTGATACCTAGTGTACTACCCCGTATAAGACTATTTTGTTTCAGCTCTGCTAACAAACCGCCCTGGTTTTTTGTCATTATGAAAATAACATTTTTTGGGATAAGTAGTATAAAACAATGCCTCAGGGTTGCTATTTGATGATGTGGTGTAGTTCCTTCAATTGTTTAATGATAACAGAATAAACAATTAGCAATAATGACTCCTTATCAGAAGAAGCAAAAACGGCAGCTCCTATCCTAACTAATATTATAAATGCGAAAGTAGGTAAGTTTGTTTGTTACCTTTTCACGCCTAAACCCTCAACCGATCATGAAAGGACTTTGGCAGTTTTGGGCTTGATCTCGTACAGTAATAAAAGCTTAACCAAAAATAAAAATATATGTTAATTGTTCTTTGCCTATAATTTATCTTAGAGATTAAGAATTGAAATCAAAAATTGAAATAAATAAGAAATAAAATGATTATGCCGTTGACATTTTGAAAAAACCAATAAAACAAAAACGGGTGCATGCTGGCTGGCGCGTGCCTCCTCCACAGAATATCGTTAAAACCTTTGAATTAAGAACTCATTAGTCGGGCTGTACTTTATTGGATCATTCACACAATCACACCATACTTAACCTCACTGTCACAAATACGAAGATTTCTCTTTAATCCAATTACGTACAAAAACAAATAAAAAATGAATTTAAATACTCTTGAAATACTCGATCACACCAAACTAATTTCATATCTGTACCGACTTACACAATCTGAAGCCCAGCGTTCTATGGGTGTCTGCCAGTGTCCTTTGCATATACGTTGTCAAGAGTACAGAAAAGGACATAGGGTAGGTATACACCTTTCATCAAGAAAAAAGTAACGTTCCCAAGGAAAAGAACAATAACTTTCGACGGTCGCAATTGCTTTAGAACGCTAGATGGCGCTACGTGTATGTCATGCGGATGAAGTTGCGGGCAAAGTGCTGGCGGAAGTAAAAATAAAACAATGAACATTTTTCTAATATTTTGTTTAATATCCCATGTTGAGCCGTGTCTCGTCATACGTCTCAGTACTTCAATCTACGTCACAACTACTTGTCTAACATCTAAGACCAAAATGTGGAACTATGTGAACATGAATGATATTTTATGTAATGATCAACCCATTGTACAGAAATTGCAATATTCTACAATCTACTACATATTATTAACTCCATGAAAAAATTAAAATAAAAAAAACCAAATAGGTACATAAATGAATGATGTTCTTGAAATATTCACCACTAAAGTGAGGCAAAGGTAACCAACCATACAGCCTTATTTTTATGTAAGGCCATAACCAAGTCTTCTACCATAAATGAAAAAAAATATTTAATGAATGAAGTATGAAATGTCAATCAATAATTTTAACGAGTTCTACGACACTAATTAATCGGAACTCTCCTCTACGCCTAGTTTTCTAATCGATACTGTTTTACCGATTCATACAATTACTACATCAAAATCGATTAATAATTATTTGCAAGAAACCAAATTAGGACTCCACCAATGCATAATTTATGCTCTAATTTAATGTAATCCTAAAGATGTTTGTAATAAGGTTTAGTTTCCAGCGGACAGTTGCACGATCTTGTCGTTGATATCCTGGAGCTCCACCATGTACTCCTCGTCGGCCATGATGGTGGCCAGCTTGTTCAGGATGGACAGCAGCTCGCCATCGCGGAGACGGAGCTGGTCGTTGCACTGTTCGACCTCATCTACAACCTCGTCAGGGATCTGGAATAAAGATGATTTTGGATTACTTTTTGTTATGTTGAAGACAGAAAATACAATTATTCAGTATAGACTTTTCCCCGCAACTCCGTCCGCGTGATCTTGGCTATTTTAAATGATAGTGTAGCGTGGCTAGTAGGTACTACGAAGAGGTTAAGCTGTAGATATCTCTGGTTTATCCCACCGGAATTACATGAAATATGGCTTAGATTTAATATTGGACCCCAAACTATCAAACTGTGAAACTTTAAGTTATTTTTGTAGGTTTATATGTTAAAGTAATGCCTAGGATATTAAAAAGTGGTGAACGAAAATTGGCACTGAAAGAAAACTCCCAACACTGTTAAAAACGTAACATATGATAATGATATGACATTCAGGGCAGCCAACATAGTGTCGAAGGGACTTCCTCTAGAACACACTGGATCCACCTCTGTTCGCAAGCCTTTTATTGTTTGAACAAGAACTCACTAGATGGCGTTGTAAGTACAGAGAATATTTAAATTCCATAAAATCAGGAATAGCGAATTCCATAAAACGTATCTGGCTAAACGCCAGAGCAATGACGTCCATTTAAGTGATATGACCTTGATTGAGGAGTATGATATTCCGTTGGGTTATTAATATTACTGAAACATGTGAAGAGAATTACTCTGTTAATAAAATATATGACTAAAACACTAGGTATAGATAAAAATATACTGTCACTAGCCAGATAAACCATGAACGTTTACCCAACGTCAGTTTGGTTAAAAATAGGTTTTTCCCCAACATTTGTGGTTGGGAATAATTAATGAGGAAAAACATTACTAAGTACGTCATTTAATAAAATAATTATTTCATTTTATTACCTTTTGCAATTCCAAGAAGGTTTCGAACTTGAGTTTCTTCCTCTGTTTGCCGTTGTTGGCATCGAAGAACATGGTGAACTGTTGGTCCTTCTTCTTAATTGGGAAGTAGATACCGGCAGTCAGACGACCCTTAGGGTCCCTGGCGAGTAAACTCCTGGAATTAAAAAAAGTATTGCGTCAGACATTAAAAAAAAAAACAAATTATGAAATTAGTAAAGATCAGGCAAAGGTCTTGTCCATACAGCCTAAAATGTCAAATATAATACCAATTTCATGTTATCTTCATACATTTGATTAGTAACACCATACTTTATATCTTATCGATTAATGGGAGAACTCTTTCACTATCCCAATAGCGCAACGAGTATAAGAGTGCGGTAATTTGCAAAAGATAATTAGTTTTACATGAATCACGTTGTGTTAGTTACTTACTGTACATGAACTTCTATGTAACCATCGCTAAATAGTGATTTCCTGATACAATGTTAATCAAATTGACATTATTAAGAAGAATAAGTATCAGTGTGATAATTGAATTATAAGTATTTCTGCAATTTACATAAAACTAGATGTTGCTGGCAACTTCGTCTGTGTATTTCGTATTAAATATTCAGGATGAAAAGTAGCCTATGTCCTTCTCTAGGGCCTAGGTCCTCTTTGTCAAATTTCATTACGATATGTTCAGTGGTTTAGTTGTGATGAGGTAACAAATATACAGATAGAAATGTTGGTGTGTATGTGTCCAAATCTATCCCACGGGAACCATACATTTTTCTGGGATAAAATGTAGCCTATGTGCTATTCCAGACTATAATCTATCTCTGTGCCAAATTTCATCCAGACCCGTTCAGCCATTCTGGCGTGACTGAGTTACATCCATCCATCCATCCAACCTTTCGCATTTATAATAGTAGTATGATACCTACATTTATGCATGAATACGGGTCCTAGTCCTTTAAATAAACTAAACATCTCGCCATATAAGCATAAATAAATAAATAAGCATAAATAAATGTCTGCCAAAAATCATAGATGGGGTAATTTTATAGCTTAAATAGCTTATTTTTGTTGACATAGTAATAAAATCTTTTATGCTTCGATAAAATAGATAGTATAAGCCTTCATTTGTTGTATTATCTTGAAAATACAAGCTATTGTTCTACGAGAATTATAAACTGATATCAGAGATAGTGTTAATTGCGATGGGATGATTGTCATCACGTCATAAACACGTTAATGTCATGTAGCATCAATTTTATTGGTCATCTGATTACCTAATCAGTGTACCGAATTTTATTTATAAAACATGTTTTCCCTAGTTTATTTAAATAAAAGCCGAATGAAGATTGTATTGTAGGTACTTTTAACTTAAACGTGATAAAAATGATATCGGGTAGTTGTCACAGGCAGTCAGAAGCCCAAAATGTCTGACAATTGAAGGGCAATCTTCCTAATTAAAATCAAAATATACTTCGATCTAGTCTCAGTGTTATTATAAATGTCATAAATGGCATTCTTCTAACAAACAACGATAAACGTAACGTAACAAACAACGTAAAAAATTATATCGCAATGAAATCGAAAATTGACCAAAAGCTGATCAAAACCAAAGGGGACATTTTGCTAACATTCCGAACTAGCACATGAATAACGAAAAAATATATTCTCGTACTTAAATAGCTAAATGTCCCTACCAAATAGTTGCTGGTACCAACCTCAAATCCCACACGATGTTCCTCTTCTCCGTGACGCTGACGGCCGTGAGGTACGCCTTAGCGACGTAGATGAGGGACAGGCGCTCCTTCACGGCGGCTCCCCTGGTCTCCCGCTCGTGCCACTCGATGTAGTTGCTGTTCTGCACGTTGAACTGGTAGTTGTACTCCTTGCGGCAGTGAGGCTCGTCTGATTGGGTGAACCAACCTGTAAGCAGGAAATTAAAATGTAGCAAACCGATAATGTGGAAATCCGAGAAAATCGACTGTTTGTCGGATTTGAATAAGGGAGGCTCGTGGCCAAAAGACAGCCACGGCACGCTGATTGATCGATCTGCCAGGTTAAGCTACGCTTGTCGCAGTCAGTCCTTGGATGGGTGAACGTTCTTTACACATCGAGGCCCCTCCGTGCCTCGGAGAGCACGTTAAACAGTCTAGTCGGTCCCGGTTGTCATAGGAATATTTTTGACAGTCATTACGGGTATTCGAATACTTGTGTTCCCCAATGATTAGGATGTGGAGGTCAGATGACAGTCGCTCCACGTAAAATATTGATATTCAGCCGTGTAACCAGTTAGACTGGAAGCTGACCCCAATCTAGTTTGAGAAAAGGCTAGGCGGATGATGATGTTCGGATTTGAAATGTTTGTGCGAAACTTACCAGTATGAGGGTAGCAACGATCAGCCATCACGGTGACGACACGAGCGATGTGGTAGCCCAGATCTGACAGGAACATGCCAGGCCGTCCGTCCACCTTCACGTGGATCGCAAGCATCACATGGTCCTTCTCATTCTCAATCAAGAACCCTTGGGGTCCAGGGCTTGACGTCGCATAGTCCACTAAATCTTGGATGTTCTCGTCACACGATACAATCATCATGGACTTCGAGATGCCAGGGAAGTCCTTCTCTAAGCCTTTCAGCAACTTCTCAACTTCCATGGCCAAACCTACACACGTGTGCTTGTGGGGACGGATAGGTGGGTTGTACTTCGGGAAGTACTCCTGAAGAGTCGCGTCCGGGGCTGCCATGTAGGCATCGTACAGGGAAATGAAGTTATTGATGGAGTCATAATTCTCCGAGACGACGAGACGGCTCAACAGCGCCTCCGCCTTAGCGACTAGGTCCTCGTACTGTCGGAGGGTGAGTCGCAGGGCGGGGCGGGGCGCCCCCCACCGCGGGGGCGGGAGGGGGTGGTCGGCAGGCCAGCTGCCGGCGGCGCGGGCGTCGGAGCCGAGTCAGCTCAACCACTCGGCGCCCCAGCGGCCTACAACGCGGCGTAGTGCGCGCTCCTCGCTGGACGAGCATGCTAGCGGTGCGGCGGACGCGGCGGCCCCGCCCGCACCAGTGGTCCCCATGCCCACGCCCACGGGCGCATCCAGAGACCACTCTAAGTCCTTACTTAACGGTTTTATATTTAACGTATCTGGAAGAAAGAAACAGTCTTGTCAAATAATGTTCAGTGTTAGTATGACGCTAAAGGTGAACGTTTACTGGTCCGACCCGGGCGTAACGCACGCACGGTACGCAACGGATTTTGGTTTACTTTGTATGAATTCATAAAGCGTCCAGCACTATCGGTACCGCCCGCACCGAGCGCTGTTGCGGCCGAGTCGAACCAATGGACATTCACCTTTAATGAACCTGACCTCGATGCTACATTTTTGTTACAGTAGCATTTTGAAACCAAGCTAAGTAGATACCAGTTTTGTAAACAATGCATGCACTTTATGTCTTTGTCAATGAAACACGATAATGAGACCAAACGTTGCGTCGTTATCAATGTACCTACAAACTGGTTACTAAGCTATCTATGTAGGTACCTATATGCAGCGAAAGTGTCTGTTCTTCGTATTATCTATCTATAGTATAATAAAATTGTAAAAAAGCCGTGTCTGTACATTGAAGATATTCCAGAAAAAACATTCGGGTTAGAGTACTGGGACGTAACCATACCCAAAAAGATTTTATTTTTATTTTTGTCTGTTTGTGCGTGCATCACGCGAAAAGTACTGAACGGATTTTGATGGTTTTCACAGTTCGATAACTTGGGGTTCAACTTAAAATCTAAGCTACGTTTCATGTAATTCCGGTGGGATAAACCGGAGATACAGCTTGACCTCTTGGTAGTACTAGCCAAGTAGCCACCCTACACTACGGAGGTCATCCACGCGGACGGAGTCGCGGGCAAATGTCTAGTAGATCTATATTACACAAGGTGTGTATCAGTGGCATAATCATGACGTCATAATGGCCAAGTTCCGAGAATTGCGAATATGTTAATTGGGCTCAGTGACGAACTTCGTAACCCATAATGGGAAATGGATGACTCACGGTCTCGCGTCAGACGTCGGAACATAACTAAAACTGTTTACATTCGCGTCACTCAAAACACACTGAGTTAAATTATCCAATATGGCGAAAAGCCAGGAATGGTTTACGTCGGTTCTTATTTATTTGATGTTTGGCCTCCTGCATTTATTTTGGGGAAGATCAAAAGGCTGAAGTTTTTCCATGAAACATGAATGGAAAATTGTAGCAGACACGATCGAAAACACGCGTAGGTATATAATCAGAAAGATTAGATTTAGATGGCTATATACCACAGATAATATAAATACGATTTTTATGCAACGAATTTAATATTTTCTTAGATTAGGTTTAAAAAGATTGCAGAATGTTTGGCAACGCCCAAAACAGTATACTAGATATGTATAAATTGTACATAAGTTGGTTTACAAATATTTTAAGTTAACATTAGGTACCTACTAACAATAAAATCCAGTAAATTTAATGTGCTATTTTTAGTGTAGTTAGTAATTAAAAATATAAAAATATAAGAGGCGCTGATATCGTTTTGTTTTTGTGATAAGGTACATTTAGTGGTAACCTTAAAGCTAAGAGTAATCCAGTAAAAACGGCTGTGTCTAACTTCCTAGACTTAAAGACTGGTTAGAAATACAAGTTAATTGAATTAGTCTAGCTAGACTGCGGCACGCGAGGACGCTATTGTGTAGGTACCTACCTCCCCAAATGACGCATAGCACCATAAAACAATGGCGCAGTTTATTTAATGGGATTGGCATTTTGTAAATGATAATGATGGAGAAAGCGTTTTGAATAGACTAAGTTTTAAGGAGACCGGATAAATATATAACATTAATTAATCTTAGATAGGTATCTATACCTATAGTCGTTATTAGAATAATACAAATGTATAATTATCTCAGATTGTAAGTTAATAAAGTTTAATTAAATATACAATTGAATCGGAGGGTGTTTCTACATAATATTGCGGATGATAGATTGTACCTATGTAATTGAAAAATATCTTGTAGAGCCATAAATAAATTTTAATTCCATAGAATTAAAATTTATTTATAAAATGAAAATGTAAAACCGTATACATATTACATATATTAAATTAATGTCACCATTGTAGCGCCACGCTGTACCTACAGCCTACAGTTTTAAAACGTTATTATTTTTTAATTTATTTCAAATTATAGAAACTAGCATCTTGGAGCAACCTGTACTTAAATAACTGTAGCCCAGCGGTCATTTGCCGAGGTCACGGATTCTAGCCTCCTATCAATGAAATTAAAACGAATAAGCAATACTAATAAGATGAAACAAACGCAAAGAGTAGGCGTATTATTTAGTTTGTTCGAAAAAAATATTTTTTCAATTTACGATTTTTTCTTACCTGTCTTATTGAATATGATTTATGGCCACTAACCCTATCCGTGTGTTCAATTAATGTCACCATTGTAGCGCCACGCTGTATACTTGATACAGAGCCTTAGCAGGGTTAATGTTTGAAACTGTGTAGGTATTTGTTATTTATTATAAGAACTTGTAAACATCACGATAGTAATAAATAGAATACAAATAACAACAAATAAATAAATGTGAATCAGTGATACCTATAAAGACAAAATCTCTAAAGGAAGGGCTGAGGCGTTACCAAGTCAAGCGTATAAACTCGTAACCAAAAATATAATTACTGATTACTCTGATGAGTAATGTCTACTAAGCCTGGATTTCCCCTTGACGGTGCACAGTAGCAATAATTTTGAGGATACTGTAGGATAAAACAGGAAAAGCCAGTAGTTGCTATGCCACGAAATAATGAGAGATAACAAATATTAGTTCAAAAAATTACATAATTTCATTTAAGAATTGTCTGGAATTTAAGAGGCAGTGACCTTTGAGTTTGTTTCGGTGTTTGTTCTCAAAGGTAGTCAGATAGGAAACACGGACCTCATCTAGTTTAAAAAATATTGACGTGTAAGTGTTATTTATAACAAAATATTTGAAAAAATAAATAAGCGTTCTAGACGTTCTAGATGAAGCATATAAATAAAATGCAATATACTAATAGGCATGCAGTGACAAGATAAAATAATAGGAAGGATGACGTTGCAATGGGCGGAACTAATTCAATAAACAGCTGATTTCTAGGTCTTCATTAGGGTCAGGGTAACAATTTTAGGTCACTAGAAAATACCCCAGCTTGGATAAAACCGGGAATGTGAAAAAATGGTTAAGTATAATTATTTATGGTCAATGTTACAATGATAAAGTAAGTAAGGTGAACGTACCCATAGTTGGCTATCAGCCGGTGCAAAAACGTGTGATGCTTTTTCGGAGGTGTTTGTTTGTTTATATCGCGAATCAAACTGGTTTCATCTGCGTGCGCGCGTCCTATATAAACCGTTCACTCCGTTTTTCCTCGCCCCGCGCACCCCCGCGCCCCCTGCACGTGCGTCATAGCGATCAACGGAAAACGTGCACGTGTGTACAGTGTGTTTATTTGTAGGTTAAACGTCTATGTGTGCGTGTCGCTTGAGTGTAGGTCTGCGAGTGAAACGCGTCAAAACAAAACCCACACATTTGCGTTCGGAAGTGTTTATGCATTAGTGTCTGTGTGTGGGAATTCCCATGAAAATCATAAACATCAGCTTACCTGCGACTTCGGTTGTTTGGAATCCTAGATAAGGTGTAACGTGTCTGTCTATTAAAACCTCAGATCATAGAAACAAGGGAGATGTGCCAAGGCGCTATTGAGCTTGATGCTTTAATTTCAGCACATTGGGCATAGTACAAAAGTACACGCTGGCGACGAACCGAACACGGTCGATGATATTTAAAATATAGTGTTTTAGTTTAGTGCTAGTGTTGAGTGACGACTAACAGTGTTAGATTGAGGTTGTGCGAAATTTTTAATGTGTGGGAGATCTTTATATTCCCGAGGGGCGCTTGTAATTGTGTTAAAACATTTACTAAAAGTGGCGACAGTTGTTCCCATACTAATTTGCTATGATGGCACATCTCCTTGTTTCTATGATTTAAGATTAAAACCGACACATTTAAGGAGAAAAATTGATTTAAAATATCATTATCAGTCTCGACGTTTGTTAAACAACTGGGGGACAAAGACACGGGCTGAATATGAACTTGCGACCTCTGCCACACCGTGGCGTCACTCTAACCACTGAGCTACCGTGTCCTGCCTGTATAGCGACGCCACGGTGCGAGAGTTCAAATCCCGCCCGTTGTTTATGAATCTCTTAAATATTGAATAAAATTAAGATAGCGTATCATGGCTTTGACATGTTTAAAATTCGCAATATAAATGTACATTTATAATCTATTTTTATCTTGATTTGAATATGATGACTATGATGTCATACCTACTGTATAAACTACGTCATTGTTGCGGTAAAATAACAATAAATCGATTCGGTTCGAATGATTATAAAGGGCTGCATGTTGAAAAGCTATAGGATATAGGAAACTCAATACAGTTCAAGTAATAAATATCCGTCAAGCCTTTTACAATGCTATCCAACAAGAATAGGAATGACCTACGCCATATTGTGACGTCTTAGCTGTATATTTGTGTTAAAAAATCTATTACCTACAATAGATTTTTGGTAAAACTAAAACTCAGTTAAATAAAGTGAAAAAAAAAAACATTATAAAGAAAACTAATTTTCTTTGCAAGCCTTACTTATCAAGTGATAGTTGACAGTATGAGGTCATTGACGTTCCTATTCTTAATTTAATCGCATTGTAGACTATAGAAGGTCACGAACGCAGATAGCACCACGATAGAACGCATCAAAAAATAAAAACTTTACATTCCTTCTGGGATAGTCGAGTAAAAATTCTAATATTATGATAAAACTAATAGGTATTGAGTTATTTCTACAAACAAACGTACACGACACGAGTTATGTAGGTATGTATTAGCACTTAGAGAACATGGATTTGATTAGAAATTTCAATCACATAATGTGACACGAACATCGAACACGTGAGCTTATCATGTAAAACATGTATGTATAACGTAGAACTATTTCTATATTTAGAACTAAAGTTAAACAACTGTAACCTAGGTATCTTAGGGCCAATTACACAGGTCATCGGATTAGCATGTAAACTTGCTATATCCATTTTAAAAAAAACCTGCTAAGTCACAAAAGTGAAGTAAATAAAGTCTCTCTTTTATATTTAATAATATAAATAATGAAACAATTCACCAAATAGGTACATAATATACATATAATATATTAAAGCCATTTCTTTAAAATCCTACTAATATTATAAACGTGAAAGTTTGTGAGGATGTATAGATGTATGGATGGATGTTTGTTACTCTTTCACGCAAAAACTACTGAACAGATTTTGATGAAACTTTACAGTAATATAGCTTAGACATCAGAATAACACATAGGCTACTTTTTATCTCAAAAACGCGAGCGAAGCCGCGGGCGGAAGCTAGTAATTTATATTAAGGGACTTTTTGTTTTTACTGCAAAGTTACCTAATGTAGCGATAGCAGCCTAAACCTAACAGACACATTTACTTTGGCATTTTTAATATAGCTATCACAGTAATATTAACGTAATAAAAACCATGGCAAGCAGTTAGCTGATCGCCAAATGCAAGATGTTAAGTTTGAAGTCACGAAAGGGAATTTCAGATTTATTTAGGAACCACACACTACGAATTGAAATCACCTGCAATACCGCTGCCAAAAATAATAAAATTGTATTTTTTTTTCATACAGTTTTTCGGAGTTATATATCAGCAATTCATCATTAATTAAATAGCAGCAGTAATATTGATTGCGTTCATGACACACCTTTCAAGGTCTAGAGCTAGAGTAGAATCTCTGTATCTTTTCTCTTTCTGAATCTTTTAGTGTAAACAAAAGCTCAATTCAACTTTTACACCAAAATATCAACGAGCAAAAATGAGAACCAAGAACTAGAATAAAATTCTTCCACAATAGAACAACGAAAGAATGCTCTACGTCTGTTTACACTAAAAGAATTTGATAGAGGGGGATAGAATGAGCATTCGCTCGTCTGATGAGTCTGAGACTAACGCGATATCGCTGTGTAAGTGTGTAATGTTTTCAGTACTTTTCAGTAATCATAGCTACCTACACATCTGCCCACCCTCGTGTAGATTACTGGCGAGGTTATGTAGATATCGATTTTTCAGCCCTACCCGTCTGGCTTGGTTGCGGCATGTCGTAGCAAATTGACGTCTAGCTCAGAATGGAATATTCCATGCTACGCCGTAGGTCCGTAGCACCGTAGCAAGAAAATACAAGAGGTCAAAAATTTACAAAAAAATTAAGGGTTTATTGCGGTCATACAAATTCTGTATGATAAAGCAATTTTAGTTTCAATGGAATTTATTTATAATTATGTAGGTGTCAGGTATCCGGTAGGTGTAGCAGTGACAGCCTAGTGGTCTAACCATGTGCCTCCCACGGCGAATGGTTCGAGTTCGATCCCGAGGCACGCACCGCTGACTTTTCGTAGTCACGTGCGTATTAGAAATTAATTATCACTTGCTTTAACGGTGAAGGAAAAACATCGTGAGGAAACCGGCATGTCCTAGAACCAAAAATTCGAAAGACATGTGCAGACGTCCACCAACCCGCACTGGGCCCGCGTGGTGGACTACGGCCCACTCCCTTTCACAGAGAGGAGGCCTGTGTCCCAGCAGTGGGAACATTATAGGCCGATTATGCTTATGCTATGTAGGTGTACTCAAACCCGCCTGATCAACCGGAGTAAATGAAGGTAGGTATGGATAAACGAATGTTTCTGTTAGTTTAAGTTAGTGATTTGTTTTTAACAAGGGTAAAAGGTAAAAGGCTTATGATAGCCAGACTCACTTCATCTTTTGTTTTGTACATGACGTTGTCGATTTAATCATCAATTATCATTATCGTAGTTTAATCTATACAAATATTATAAAGCTGAAGAGTTTGTTTGTTTGTTTGAACGCGCTAATCTCTGGAACTACCGGTCGGATTCTAAAAAAATATTTTTGTGGATGACAGCCAGACTCATGAGGAATAGTATAGGCTATTTAACATCACGCTTCAACCATTAGGAGCCGAGCAACGGGGGTGAAACCGCGCGGATCAGCTAGTGTTCATATAATATTAGACCCAATACTGTTACATACATAAAAACTATTTCTTTTTTTAGGAGCGGCTGTCCCTAGTTATGACGACAGTCAGATTAAAAGTCCTCATGCACCTGGCCACGACCTTGTTTATGCAACAAAAAGATAATAATGCACACAAATACATAATGTAAATAAAGATAAGCATCTTCCCATTCTAATCGATAGATATCGAGCATTGACAGTATCAGGAGATAGGTGTCACACTGACATGAAATAACACGCAAAAGGTACGTCTCAGAGTGTCCTCGCATTTGTTCAGAGGCGTGAACGCTAACGCCACAGAAAAGCAACTTGTTCTAGACAAGTTGCTTTTCTGTTAGCGTTCACGCCAAACGATAAGCACAAAATGTATGGCAATGACATTACCTGCGAAAAAGTCACGTGACTCACAAAAATGTCATTTCCATACATTTTATCCGTAGCGTTTGACGCTAACGCTAACAGAAAAGTAACTTGTCTAGGGCCTCAGAAATGGCGGAGATGTCCCGTAGACGCCACATAGACGCGGCGTAGAGGCCACGTAGAGGTGTCTACACTACGTAGACGTCATGTAGACGCTGCGTAGCCACTACGTAGATCCTGCGTAGAGGCAGCTCAAACTTATTAGTTTCGATACGGTCATTTGATTAGTTATTACGCTTACTTTTGAACTGTCCACAATGTGTCCAATTGGTTGAAATTACTATCATGTTACTTTATACCTTTATTGCCCAATCATTTCTGTTATTGATTGTACATATTGGTAAGCAAACGTGGCGGTATCGCGACTTTAATTAGGTTTATTTTTATTAGTAAATGTTTCCTAGATGTCTATTAATTTAAGCTTAAACTCACTCATTGCGAAATACAGTCGTGTCATGAACCATGACAGTCCGGTCACGTTTACTCTATCTCCGAGCACTGCGTCACGTGCCTACTACCTATAATAGGCGGCTATAGATACCGCACAGTACTACTGACCCCACATCTGTAGTAAAGCGTGAAGATAAGACAACTGTGCCTACTGGTCATTAGTAAGAACAAAACTTTTAAGATTAATTAAAAGATTAATTTCATTAAAAGAAGAACACAGTATTAATAAATAGGTAATTTATATGAAGTTATCTATAATTTTTTTTAACCGACTTCAAAAAAGGAGGTTCTGTATTCGTCCCGTATGTATGTATGTTTGTATGTGCGCGATTTTCTCAAAAACTACTGATTCGATTTGGATGGGGTTTTCACTAACGTAATCTACATACTTTGAGGAAGGTTTTAGTATATAATACATTAGGTAATCATTCCTATGTACAAAGTTATATGCATAAATGTACTCACTACGTAGAAGATTTGCTGTTGAACGAATTCGTCAAAGTAATCTAACGCGAGATAAAGAACTAAAAAGGGAATGAAGTCGGTTAAAAATAAAAACTTTTTTAACAAAAAATAACCGACTTCAAAAAGCCACTACAAAGAAAATAATAATTTTGGTTTCGGAAGTCGGTGGCAAAAAAAGCAAACAAAAACCAAAGCCACCGACTTCCGAAACCAAAATTATTATTTTCTTTGTAGTGGCTTTTTGAAGTCGGTTATTTTTTGTTAAAAAAGTTTTTTTGCATATACTGATCTACATACTTACAATACCAACTTAATATGTCCACTGCTGGCTTAATAAGTCCTCCTGTCACTAAAAAACATCAAAGGCGGTCCAGCCGTTTAGAATGAGTTCAATGTCAAACACACGTACAGAAAAATTACCTATATTATATGTAAACTCGTATTAAGATATTTAGAAGCTGTAAAAACTGCCGGTATGGCCATTGAGAACCCGATATAGAGCGAAAATATTATGTTTACATAAAAAAAAAACTACAGTTTACATTGAAGTTTACACGCAGTTCTAAGTAAAAGTGTTTCGTCACCTCTAAATATAGAGTGGTCGATAGTTTCGCGGCTAACGGAGAGATGACCTTCAGATTAAACATGGCTGCCTATTATGTATGTAAAAACTGTAAGTGTATTTAAATACTACATATAGGTACACAGTAATGTATATAATTGGATATAGTTAATTGTCTCAGCTGATGTTCTCATTATCAGATATTACTTGTAAACAATTTACACAAATACCTATTTATTTATGTAAGTTTGTGTGTTTGTTTGTTCGTTTTACGGCTAAAGAACTGAACCTATTTTCATTGGGTCTTTGGGGAGAGGTAGTTTGATCGGACTTTTTTGTAGAGAATTTAGAATCTTGTAATATTAAAAACTCACACACTGGTTAATGTAAATACGTCCATCATTAGATTCATTAGTTACCGAAATGTATCCATTTTGTGCACAAAGATTTAAGATTATAACTTTTGAAGATTAATATCAAATTGATAAGAACGTATTAGGTACACAATCTAGGTAGGTACCTACTTTTGTAATCATGTGGAAAGATAGTAAGTCTCTCTTAAATAATATAAATAAATAATATATAATCCATACATATAATAAGAATGTAAATTCCGCGTGTCTGTACATTACATATATTTGCAAAAAAATAATAGGGGGTACTAAGAATGAATAATGAAGTAAATTTCTATCATTTTTAGAATTAATGTCTGTCTGTTTGTCTGTCGGTTTGTCTGTCTGTTTGTCTGTGTGTTTGAACACGCATCAAATCAATACTACTGAATTGATTTTGAGGAATTAGAAAGAAATGTATAGGCAGTACCTTGAGGTAACATTTAGTCTTTGTTTTATTGAAATCGGTCCACTATATCAAAAGTTATCTCTACTAAATGTAATAAAGCTGAAGAGTTTGTTTGTTTAAACGCGGTAATCTCTGGAACTACCAGTCGGATTTAAAACAATCTTTTTGTATATGACAGCCAGATTCATGAGGAATACTATAGGTTATTTAACATCACGCTACGACCCTTAGGAGCCGAGCAACGGGGGTGAAAACGCGGGGCACAACTAGTTTAAAATAAATCTTTCAAAATCATTGACAAATAAAATTACATCGTAAAGATACGGCATAATACATTTAAGTAGGTACTAAGCTTAGCTATGCCTATATGCTATTAGTACATATTGTACATAGAAATTATTGTTTTTCCTGTAGGCATAAATTGATAAACACGTGATCGAGTCACATACCGCATGTGTGCGACATGTGTTTAATCATGTGTTCATTAATACATAATGAACAATCAATAGTAATTTTACACTCGTCACATCTGTTCGGTTTTCACAACTACGAATGCTGAGGTCGCCCCGACTTACCTACCTTGTTTTCTTATAGGGCTAGCTAGTTTCTTCTTTTTCTATATTAATCCTTATAATATTCAGAAAGAAATCTTTCCATCCAAAAATAATTAAACCCTATCGCATACTTATGGGCTTTTCTCAAGGCGCTGAGCGTTCAGTAAATTGTAAATTTAGGATTTTCTATATTCGTAACTAGGTACCTATTATAGTCAGTGTGCAGTGATAGCCTAGTGGTTTAACCATGTGCCTCCCACGGCGAATGGTTCGAGTTCGATCCCGAGGCACGCACCGCTGCCTTTTCGAAGTCATATGCGTACCTATTAGAAATTAATTCTCACTTGATTGAACGGTGAAGGAAAACATCGTGAGGAAACCGGCATGTCCTAGAACAAAAAAAAAAATCGAAGACGTGACGTCCAACAACCCGCACTGGGCCCGCGTGGTGGACTACGGCCCACTCCCTCTCACAGAGAGGAGGCCTGTGTCCCAGCGGTGGGAATACTATAGGCCGATTATGCTATGCTTATGCTATAGGTACCTATTATAGTCTAGTGTAACTAACACTGGTCATATTTGATTCGTTTAAAGATAAGTTCCATAAATAGGAATTATGGGACTAATACGTGGATATGCCTTTTTACCCGACTGCGGCGTAGCCCAAAAGGAGGGTATAGTGTTTCACCTGTATGTTAGTATGTATGTGGGTATGTATGTAGTTCCGTTTTTAGAACATGAATCTAATATCTGGAAAGGTTCGGGACAAATAGGTTCGAAACAAAAGAAAACACCGTATGTTATTCTAGCCAATATTAAGATATTGTTAACACAATTTCATACTTATTTATTTTTATTTATCCCTTATTTTAGCACAACACATTAGAGTGTCTGTCAATTTTCTCTGAGGCCACACACACACATTAAAGTCACACACAAATACGAAACTCGCACACATAAGCCCTTACATGTGAGCGTAAATATTGAATCAAATTGAAGTGTGAGTGATACAAAATAATCCGACCATCTGTTAAGCTAAAATAGACTTTAATAATTTTTTGTATAATGTTGATTTTAGCTTGATAGTGTAATAGTAGAAGATAAGGAGCATTCCAGGGTATTCGAGTAACTTTCCGATGAGTTTGTTTACATAACATAATATTGCAAGCAATGGATACTGCGCAGTTTATGTGTTCGTATACATATATATAATCGCTTATTAGATTAGTAGGCAGGCTGGTATTGTGGAACTATCTAGTACAAATGTATATTTAGGTCAAGGGCTTTTTAAGGATGATTTAAAAGTCCAGACAGTATTATGTGTACTTTATACGAGACATCGCTGAGTAGCTCGGATATTTTTTTCTATTTTTTTTTCCAGAATATATCGTTAATTAGGAAATTTCGGTGCACGTCCTAACTTTAACGGTGAAGGAAAACATCGTGAGGGTTTAATAACATGTCATACATAACAATGTCCTAGAACCAAAAAATTCGAAGACATGTGACGTCCACCAACCCGCACTGGGCCCGCGTGGTGGACTACGGCCCACTCCCTCTCATAGAGAGGAGGCCTGTGTCCCAGCAGTGGGAACATTATAGGCCGATTATGCTTATGCTTATGCGGTGCACGTCCTGTTTACAAAATCTGCCAGAACATTGATTTGTATATAAACAATAAGTATACAATTAACTTAATTTTAAGGGACTTAAATATAACTATGGAATTTGTACAGTCATGTTTTTCAACACATCACGTGATGAAGATTCACCAGTTGCCCCCTTTTTCAAATACCTCCAGTTTTTCAGATGATCTTGTAACCATTCTGAAAAAAAAATCGGTTTCTTGACCTTTTGGTCAATTTGTATCTATATTAAGTACTGACCTAATAACTTCTATGAAAGATCAGGGTCTCATCCCCTCTCACCCCGCATAAGGTAAATGCCAAGGGGATGAGTGGAAGGTGAAAGAGGGTGGGTCGAGCGACGTCGTTAACCTTCCCCTGTTAAAGTTAACCTTGTACTATGGCAACGAACTCTATTTAATTGAAACTAAAATCGATACTAATTTGAGACTAGAACCAATTTGAGGTATTCATGGACTTTCTATATTACGAGTAGGTACCTACCTATTAGACCCAACAGGCAACGATTTGGGGGGGGGAAGGTCAAACCGCAGCTGAAGATTTTGGGGGTGGGGTCATACCGATTAATGCAGACGTGCTTTACCATGAATACCGCTATACCATGTTTGGCGCATTTTTGTACGATTTTGGGAGGGGTCATGACCCGCACGACCCCCCCCCCCGGACTGTACCTGGGACCCAATCATGAACGTGAAAGTTCAATGTCCTGACCCCAGAGCGCTAAGCACGTACCTACATAGGTATACCTAGGTTCTATTAGTAATATTTTTTGACCACCAGCAGTTCCGGGGGCTAAGGGGCTAAAACTCTCCCCAAAATCTTTAGTTAGCTGGTAGGTAGATTTCAGATTAGACTAGTGATTTAATATTTTGATTTCCAACCCTTGGCGCCTCCAAAATAATATCTACGACTAAAGCGCAGACCACACCACCAGCTAGCGAGCGAGCGAGCGAGCCGGGCGAGGCTTTTCATATGCTGACGTAGCCTATCTCTGTAGTTTGCGGTGTGAACCGAAGTATGAAAAGAGGTGAAACGATGTCTCGCCCGGCTCACTCGCTCGCTCGTTAGCTGGCGGTGTGGCCGCGTGGCCGCGCTTAGGAGTCGCACCTAACTACTATGTTAAGAGGGCTCTCGCATTCGGCACCTCTCTCGCTCGCACAGCACCATTATATTTTAAGAATGTTAAATAAAAAGATGCATTTTTGAAAAATGTTATCTGATAGCGAAATACAAAATGGTATTAATTATAATTAATTAGAATTAAAAATTTAGAATTAAAAAATTATATTATAAACTCTTAATTATTAAAAACACATGAGTTTAAAAAAACCTCAAAAATAGATCATAATTGGTTTTTTATGTTTGTTTATTAGATATCACAGTAGAAATGTGTTTTAATTACTTACCTGTACAATTAATATTATTTTGTAGTTCACTATCAGATAACATTTTTCAAATATGCATTTTTTCATTCAACATTTTTAAAAATGGTTCTGTGCGAGCGAGAGAGGAGACAAAATTCCGAGAGCGCCCTTAACCACTATCTTGCTATGTTAAGCGATGGTGATCATGATCAGTATCTATCTATTGTACTTCTATACTAATATTATAAAGAGGAAAGATTTTTTTGTTTGTTTGTTTGTTTGTAGCGAATAGGCTCCAAACTACTGGACCGATTTTAAAAATTCTTTCACTAATAGAAAGCTACATTATCACTGAGTAACATAGGCTACTTTTTATCCCGAAAAAATGCAGTTCCTGTGGGACACGCGGACGAACTCGCGGGCGATGTGCTAGTATAGTATATTTTATTATGAAAAATAAAAATCAGTCAACAAAAAGAAATACCAAAAAGTATCTCGAGAGATACATTCAATTTGTCAGGTGTGGGGTTCGAACCCACGCTCCCTCTCGGGAACCAGAGCTTAAATCTGGCGCCTTAGACCACTCGGCCAACCTGACTTGAAGTAAGGTGATCAAATTATAGATCAATATCTGTAATATTTGGCAAAGTGCCGACATAATTTAAAATTTTGAATTTTGATAATAATAATTATCTTTATTAATAACTAATAAATAGTTGAAATGCACGTAAATAAATGTATGGATGTATTTGTAAAAGAACATTTTGAGACATAGGAATTGTAATGTTTATAATTTTTTTTATCAGCTTTAATTATTATTAGGTTATTTTATTCATTATTTTCAAACGTAACCCTACAAAAACAAAAGTTATAATATTGAAAATAGTAATTCCTCAAGCTACATTCAGCGCCATCTATACACAGAAAGAAACAACTACTTAACCCTCTTGGAATTGTGTAGTACGCCACTTCACGGATAGATGGCGCTTTTACATATTTAATTTACTTGGTTGAATACTTTTGTATTTATTTAATTTTCTAGGTAGGTATATTCACAAAAGAACGCAGCTTGTTCTTAAAAATTGCACTATACATATATTTTAGAACGTATCATTACTTCTTTTGTCAGGTAGAGCCTTATAGAGCGTTTCACATAACCCCTTCGATGCTATGTTGCCTTCCCTGCATGTCAATACCTACGTACCTACGTACTACCGTTATAAATACAAAAGGGCGCAATCTGTATCTTGAAAAGTGATGATTACTTTCTACTTATGACGGCAGAATATGTTACTACGTTTTTAACGGTGTTGGAAGTTTTCTTTCAGCACCAATTCTCTTTCACCACTTTTTCCCAGGCATTACTTTAAGTTAAAAACTAAAAAAATATACTTAGAATGGACTAGTACGTGATAGACCCTCTGTCTGTCACTGTGTCTCGTCTATTCTAACCTATCTATTAGCCAACATAGCGTCAAAGAAAACTCGAAACCAAACGCTCTATGTATTTGCAAGTAGATAATAATATAATCAATGACATTGGCCCTGAAATGTCATGGTTTTACAGTTTCTGGAGATAACTGGTATGTTCCACTGTTTATCAGTTCGTCAGTCGATCTGACTGGGCCAATGTCATCTGCAGGCTACATCAACATTAGTCATGTAGGACTTAGGTAGGTACTTAATTTACAAAGCAATGAGGTCTAAATTGCGACAGGAAGCGGTGGTCTGTCTGTCACAGTTTCCGGTTTTTTGTCACAGTTTATAATGATTGTTTAAGCTTTGTTGTAGCTTGAATACCTGGTTTTTTTGCAGATCAGACAATGCGCTTGTATTAATGTATTTTCCTAAAGCATTGAACATGATACGGTTAATATACCCACAGAGCGTCCCACGGCTATTGCCACACAGAGCTAGGGAAAGTAATTTAAATATTTTAGATAGGAAAATTTGCTTAATCGAGACTTTCTTTTATTTTTAAAAGTACCTAAGTAGAACTGCATTCTAAGATTTTTTTAAAGTTGCTCCTTAACCTGAATCGAACTGACCAAATTGTGAAAAAAAATAACATCCTGTATTTTTGTAATGCCGTATTTTTGTAATGCCGTATTTTTGTAATGCCGTATTTTTGTAATGCCGATCAAAAGAGTATGGATTAATTGCATAGCATCACCATCATTATTGAAAACGGCCTTAAAAAGATATTTCGATCGTTTCCTTGTATTAGTTTTCTTTCATGTACCTACACGCAGCGCTCTTAGCGGAAACATGAAATTAAAAATGGTATTTTTAGGGTTCCGTACCAAAATGGTAAAAAAGGAACCCTTATGGTGCGACTTCGTCTGTCTGTCACACCTGGTTATTTCAGTAACTACTAATGCTATCGACTTGAAATTTGGAACAATTATAATAAGTGCTTACCCAGCTTTATTGCAAGTGATTAAAGTAAAAAAATGTTTTTAGTTTCATTGCAAAAGGGGCCGGAGTGGGGGTCCAAAATTTCAAAGTGGGGTTACTAGGTCAAGTGACATATCATATGAAAGGGCTTGATCTGCACATTTCAAAATATATTTTTATTTAATTTTATGTCTCACAGTTTTCAACATATGACGAAAAATATCTGAAAAAATACCAACCCTCCCCCCCTTATCTCCGAAGTTTGCGGGGCGAAAAATCTGAAATAATTAGAGTTGCTAGGAATTGACCCAAATATGGCACCAAAAATAAAACGATGTTCCTAACTAGAACAGTTTTTTCAAAATCATCAAAATGCCTTCACAAACAAACTTAGTTATGCGGTCCGGATTTTTTCACTTTATACCTCCAAAACTGTTACGGAACCCTCGGTGCGCGAGTACGACTCGCACTTGGCCGGTTTTTTCTTCAGGACTAGGTACTAATTTATTATTTAGATTATGTTAAGGGTCAATCTAATCTAGAGGTAATTAATTAAGTTTAATTATCTAGTAAAGAGATTTCAAATTTCGAATGAAGCGAGCTAGTCACGATGTGGTTGTTCTATTCAGTTCGAGAGATGTTTACTCGATTAACGCCTATCGCGTTACAAAAGCACTCAGATTTACAAAGTCGGTTAAAAGAAACGAGCGTACAAAATAATACTGTATTTCATCTCAAGCACATTTTAATGCGCAGTACAGCTGCTACAACGGCCAGCGCGCTCTTCAGCGGGTGGGCCGCATTGCACTCGTTGTCGAAGCACTGGCAGACGGTCTCCAGATGGTCCTCGTTGTAGCATTTTATTTTTTTACCTATCGGTTTGGGAGTTACTAAGGGGCTGCCTACTGTATCTGGCTACGCCTTGAGAACCCTTCACATTTATAAAGCCGGTTAAAAAAAACAAGCACGCAAAATAATACTGTATTTAATCACAAGCACATCTTAAAGCCTAGTACAGCTGCTACAACGGCGAGCGCGCTCTTCAGCTGGGGGGCCGCATTGCACTCGTTGTCGAAGCACTGACAGACGGTCTCCAGGTGGTCCTCGTTGTCCGCCTTGTAGCAGTCGCGGTGGTGGCGCACCCAGCCGCAGCTGCGGGTCACGCGCACCTCCGGCTCGTACCCCTTGTGGAGAACTGGAACACACGTGGCAGGTGTCAAGAAACGGTCGCTTTTAGTCTATAAGGGTGGCAGGTTAGACAGTGGAAATACGAAAAGGGGTCTTTGTACTCATCATTATGAACAACTTTTATTATGGGACCAACTCTGAAATCGCGAAAAAAATCAGGTTTACTACGAAGTAGTAGCAAAGTAAGTAGAAAGTGTAGTACTTATTTTTGCAGGCCGGTATATTTTGTCGATTTATGTGAACAAAAATGTATGGAACAGCTGTTTTTTTCGCGATTTCAGGGGTGGTTCCATAGTAAAAGTTGATCATAATGATGAGTATTGAACTCATCATTAAGATCAACTTTTCGTATTTCGACTGACTAAAATTACACCTTGTATACATAGTATTGTATACAAGGTAATAGGTATGTTTTACATACCTATCTAAATTGGTAAATTGACAGAAATTGTCCTACTTCCACAAGTATGTAGTTACTTCCACCATTTTTTGCTATACCAAAGCAGCGGAGCATAGTAAGCAATACTGAATTCATTGAAAAAAAAAAACCGGCCAAGTGCGAGTCGTACTCGCACACCGAGGGTTCCGTATCATTTTTGGACGTATAAAGTGAAAAAAACCGGACCGCATAACTAAGATTGTTTGTGAAGGAATTTTGATGATTTTGAAAAAACTGTACTAGTTCGGAACAACGTTTTATTTTTGGTGCCATATTTGGGTCAATTCCTATCAACCCTAATTATTTCAGATTTTTCGCTCCGCAAACTTCGGAGATAAGGGGGGGGACTGGTATTTTTTCAGTCATTTTTCATCATATGTCGAAAACTGTGAAACATAAAATAAAATGAAAATATATTTTGAAATGTGCAGATCAAGCCCTTTCATATGATATGTCACTTGACCTAGTAACCCCACTTTGAAATTTTGGACCCCCACTCCGGCCCCTTTTGCAATGAAAATAAAAATATTTTTTGACTTTTTTCATTTGTAATATAGTTGGACAAGCATTCTTTATAACTGTTCCAAATTTCAAGCCGATAGCATTAGAAGTTTCTGAAATAAACAGGTGTGACAGACAGACAGACAGACGAAGTCGCACCATAAGGGTTCCTTTTTTACCATTTTGGTACGGAACCCTAAAAACTAAACAGAAAGTGAAAATATCAAGGTGCTACGAAGGTGCTACGCTCGTAGTACTTACAAAACGGCTACGCAGGGCTAGTGTCGTAGAACTTAATTATATGGACCAAATAGATATGACTTCTGGGAATTACTTATTATTCTTAAACTTATAAACATTATTTTATTTGAAGCGTATGCTCAATGTCGTTATTTTCAAGTAAGAATTATCTGCAGGCAAACAAATATTACGAAATAATCATTCCGAATTTATTGACATAATCATAATAACTACGAAAAAAAACGTGTGCTGTCAGCGGACCCCTGTCTGGAACGAAGTTTCTTACGTCTATATAAAGAGACAGAGAAAGAGAAAGTTACATGGAGGATTCCATGTAACTTTCTCTTTAGTAGAAATCGTTATGTCCCCATAACGATTTCTACTAGTCAATTCGTTCCAAAAATATGATGGCATAACTTCCCTTATTCCTCGTAGCGATTGTTAGGCGATTCATTTCTAGTAGTGGACATTTACGTTTGTACTACGAGTACATGCGCTCTATTAATTAACTCTATTCATTTAGTTGTGGCCCTCAAGTTAATTGTCTTCAAAGTGAATAATGATTTTTGGATTGGATAATTTACTATGTTAGATTAGAAAATTAGGTACCTATATTCATTAATTGTTAACTATACCTACTCAACTGTTCTACATACAAAAATAATTTTACGCCTATTTCCCATAGAAGTGAGCAGTACCCCTATCATGAGTTTTTTTGACGTATAGTTTCGTTAACGTAAGCATATTTTGAATTTAAAATACAGCAGACCTGGAACATTTTGATAAAATTTTATACAATTTGCACGTTTTTAAAAATACAGAGAAATTAATTAAGTATTTAATTTATATAAATATTGTGTAACAAACGTGTATTTTCAATTCAAAATATGCTTACGTTAACGATACTACACGTCAAAAAAACTCATGATCGGGGTACAGTATATAATACAAATGTAACTATACATAATGCTACGTGCATCCATAAGATCACTTTGCTTCGTCCACGTTCAACTCCTATTTTATGTACACAACATAATAATTATAATAAAAATCAGAAATTCCGACTGCTTAATATTATGCCCTACTAGCTGAACCACCCCGGATTCGCACGGGTAAAGTTTAGTTTATGAATCGAGTCATGCGAAATTCGCTTCTATGAAGCAATTTCGCAAAAACGTTATGCCCGGTTCACATTATTCCAGTAGCATTCTAGTCCAGCAGCGCCGGAATGCCACTGGAATAATGTGAACCGGCACTGGAATGCATTGGAATACACTGGATTATAGTTACCTACCCATTCCAGTAAACTGGCATTTCAGCGCATTTAAGTGTCAGTTCACATTATTCCAGCAGCATTCCATACCGCTGGACTGGCGTGCTAGTGGAATAATGTGAACCGGCACTGCTTTCTTTCCTATAACTCACTGGTCTGCACGATCTTCCTGCAGAAGAAGTCGTTGTTGGCGGAGTAGACGCCGCGGCCGCACTCGGCGATGGGCAGGAAGTTATTCAGCGTCTCCTTGTCGTAGATGGTGGGGTCCAGGCACATGGAGTTGTTGTTGCTGTTGCAGTCAAAGCAGCGGATACAGGCAGCTGGGGAACGTTCACAGGTGTTGCTTATTAGTTGTTATGTAGTGTGTGTCGCACCATAGTGCCATGGGTCACCAAATTAAATTTCCATAATAATAATGTACTCGTGCACAGCACTGCCTAAAAGGCAGCACTGGCAAGGTCGCCATGCAATGACGGAGGTTAGGGCGTTGAGACAAAGACGTGTTTATTGATAAAGAGTCTATAATAGGTATAGTGTCTAATCTTACAAGCTAACTTAACAATATTAGGGAAGAAGTGCGACACACACTACAGTTGAAAGTTGTTTCACTTTTGGTAACACCGAAACATTGTTTTTTTGTCAGCTTTTAGGGACTGCTTCTACATCGTATCGACATTAGCCAGCGTTGCTTAGTAAAAGTTTGCCCAGCAGTAGTTTCCTTCATTTTGAGACAAAAACCACGGAACAAAAGTATATTCTGATGTTTTTCTTTACGTTTTATAACTTTCTACAAGGGACCTAAATTCTGTGTGTCCAAGAGCCTCTGTAAGACGGCCTTGATTAGATGCGTTACGCCGCTGAGCCTAAAACCTGTCCTGTGGTATTTTAGGAGAAATTAAAATCGCTATAGTAGCCATTGCACAATATTGCAAAAGCAAAAGCAAATCCATTGCAAAAGATACAACTGTAGCATCAGTATCAGCATGGTCAGTAGATCCTTTCACAGTGTTGCTATAAACTTTCAATTAGTTTGTAACTTACCCGTGTAAACTGACTTATTTAACAGACTCTACAAAAATCGTTCGTTTTTGATAAAAATCCCAATGAAATAAGGATTATTGCATCTTATCCTACAACACATAAAGTTTTTGTAGGTGCAGCGACGCAGGTCATTCGGTCGGATCTACGAATAGGTTTTCAAGACAGTAAAAATAAAATTCACTTTTTTATGGGAAAGCCTTCAGATCCGACTTTATTGACGTATGTGTTTCCCGCTATCGCAATTGCAGAGTATCGGTCTGTTTTATCAAATCCAAGCTTTTTACATTTAACGTAACACATCATTTTTTATTTGCAAAATCTTTTGATTCATATTCAATTTAAGTCTCCCTATATTGTGAACACATGGACAACAAAAACAACGTACCATGTCCAAAACAGAACGCGGAAACGAACAAAACTTTCAAAAACTCCAACATTTTGAAAAAAATGAAAACTTTTTACCACAATAATTAATTACAATAATTAACAAGACTATGTGACATTTGTATCGCGAGTTCGATGCCGGACAGCCGCACACTAACTGTTTACAAATACTTTTGCAATAAAGTTATGTGACGCGCGGACCTATTCCGAGTTATCGGATGTTCTTGATGACGCCACGGTCAGTTCTCAATGCTATCGGATGTGAGAAGTTCAAATGTGCCTAGATTTTTGCAGGCTTAATAGGATTCACCCGGTATTGTTGTTTATTTAGACAACGTATCTTTTAAAACTAACAGTCATGATCATGACTAGATGGGAATGAGAACAAGAAATGAAAAGAAAGGATGAGTTACAAAACTTTACGTTTTGCCAATTCATTTAATGCTGCACTGCAACATGTTATTTTGAAAATGTTGGTAATCTTATAAACTTTTCTATTGTAAATTCTAGTAGTTCAGCTTATTTTTGTGACCATACTCGTTATGACCTCGGACCAACCCTGAAATCACGAATAAAAATCTGCTGTTCCATACATTTATGTTTACATAACTCAACAAAATGTATGGAACAGCTGATATTTTTCGCGATTTCAGGGTTGGTCCCATGGTAAAAGTTGTTCATAATTATGAGTACAATGACCCCACAAAATATTGCCACTGTCTAACCTGCCACCCTCTATATTTCTTCATAATACTCCAGTCTGCAACTGTGTCCCTGCGGTGCATATCTAGGCTTTTTGTTGTACAGGAGGTTCAAAAAAGACCAAGCATTGATCACCAACCTTGCTCGCTGCGTATTCCAGACTATTTAGTCCAAGTTTTGGGTATCTCAGAAGTCACATCTATCTACACCTGGCAGTCCTGGTACTCAGGAAGTGAACTGCAAGATGCCACGGCATTAGCTAATTGCTTTTCAAAAACAGACTTTGTACCTTGTTTAATCAAACAAACAGATTTATCAATAAAATAGTTTATTAAATATTGTTATAATCTTATAAACATTATTATAATATCGTAAGTATCTGAGGTAACACACACATGGAGACGATAACCTATGGCTTTCAATAATACCTAATTATATCATATAGGTACCTATCGATAAACCACTTTATGTTTTCATAATATGACATTGCAAGATTTGCAAGTCTTCACCAATAGAAATGTTGACTACTTTTTTTTTATTGTGAATCTGTAAACTATTTGAAAAAAGACAATTAACACCAAAAAATCCGATGAAACATCCACAAAATTGGCAAAGTTATTAGCGTTTTAAAATGATTTGCTAGACACGGACGGCACTACGTACTAGTGACGTAACAACACCTACGTCCGCTTCGCGCGACAAAGACGGAGCGATACTCCCTCCAAAAACTTTAAAAGCTATGTTTTCCATTTTGTGATAAATGATTATTTTTGCTTTTACTTGTTTGTTGTGCCTATTCCTTCTTTGAAATAAAATAATTTATTTGTACTTTTTTAATAGTAGGCCACTACCGTATTCAAGGCTGATTTTATTTTTACTAAAAGAGGACAATTAAATTACTAGTGGTCGCCAAGAGGTCGAGATTCGAGAGTAATTCATTAAATTTTTAATTTTATTTGTATGTCATCTTATACAAATTTTAGCTTTCTGCACTTTTTCATAATTATAAACTTTAATTATGCCACAACCACACACTCTTAAAAGTATATGTTTAATAAAAAGGGGTGCAAAATTTTCTCTTTCATCTAACATTTCTAACTCCATTGAGGTATATAAATGAATAACTTATAAGTATTTCATAGTCTCATTAAAATTAAAAAAAAAAAACAAATTCTAAATTCAAACGGTCCCCCGCCATGTTTTGAACGCAGCGAAAAGAATGGCAACAGTTGCTACAGCTGTCACTTTGACGTATTGGGGCGTTGTTGCCGCATTGCACAGGTCTCCAAAGCACTGGCAGACGGTCTCGAGGTGGTCCATGTTGTTCGCGTTGTAGCATTCGCGTTTGTGCCGGATCCAGCCGCAGCCGCGAGTGATGCGCACCTCCGGAGATTTTTCGGCATCTAAGACTGAAATAAGACAGTATTAGGGAATATTTCACCAAAATAATCCTACTAATAATATAAATGTAAAAGTTTCTGCTTGTAACTCTCACGCTGAAACGGCTGGACGGATTTGGATGGGCAAAGAGGTAGCCTGGGACTCGGAGAAGCACAAGGCTGCGTGAAAATGGATGAAAAGTAGCCTATGTGCTTCTATAGGTCCTAGGCCACCTTTTTAAAAAAGGACACGGCGGACGCCCATAGAACGCTGGGCTTCAGATTGTGTATGTCGGTACAGATATGAAATTAGTTTGGTGTGATCGAGTATTTCAAGAGTATTTAAATTCATGTTTTATTTGTTTTTGTACGTAATTGGGTTAAAGAGAAATCTTCGTATTTGTGACAGTGAGGTTAAGTATGTTGTAAATGATCCAATGAAGTACAGCGCGACTAATGAGTTCTAAATTCAAAGGTTTTAGTTGCTGTCGACATGGTATTCTGTGGAGGCACGCGCCAGCCAGCATGCACCCGTTTTTGTTTTATTGTTTTTTTCAAAATGTCAACGATTTAATAATTTTATTTCCTATTTATTTCGATTTTTGATTCCAATTCTTAATCTCTAAGATAAATTAGGCAAAGAACAATTAAAATATATTTTTATTTTTGGTTAAGCCTTTATTACTGTACCATATCAAGCCCAAAACTACCAACTTCCTTTAATCTAGCCTAGTCTAGTCCAGCCTGACGCCTTTTAGCGTGAAAGAGTAACAAAAACACACCCACACTCAAACTTTCGCATTTATATAAAATTATGTAGTGTGTTAGGACTCAATATTGGCGAGAAAAGTAATTGACAAGCAAAGTAATTGACGCTCCTAAGAAGCGTATTACAAAGGGGTCTCAAATTTCAGATGAGTCGGGCGGGACCCGGTAGCTCAGTTGGTTCAGAGCGTTAGCCACGGTTCGGCAGAGGTCGCGGGTTCAAATCCCGCTCGGGTCATATGATTTTTGAGAATCACTTATATATTTAATAACTTAATTGACAAGCATAAATAAGAATCGGATAAAGTTCGAAAACATGGTACGTTATCAGAATAGGGACGTCTACACGCACTGATAATCATCACCATAGGCACATCATTCCGCTCTCAAAACTAGCCAATTATTGTCTATGGATGTTGTACTTTTCATTTTGCATGTCCGTTTCCACAATGGTGGTAGTTGTATTCATAGAACTATCAACTAGGTACTTTTATGCATTTTTATGCGACATTATTTTTTGTGAATGCAATAGCCGAAACGCCCCAAAAACATTTAAAAAAGGAATCATGAAAACTGACAAAGTAATTTGACGAAATATTCAAATACCTACATTAATATTTTTTTGACAAAATACATAAAACGGGCGGGTTGCTTCAAACCATCTGTATTCGTAAGTCAGTAGGTACGTAATCGTTAAGTCAGTATGAAATTGTCATACAAGCCGCCATATTTGACGGTTACACAACATGGCCTAAGGGGCTCTTATACCAACCTATCAATAAAGGAATCTGTCAATTAAGTTTAAATTTTTGTATAGAAAATCTGTCAAAAATCTTATCTTTAGCTTATTGAACAGATATTGATAGGTTGGTGAAAATGCCCCTAAAAATAACAAATTTTTAAAAACGCGATGTCAGTTTGCTCTACCTATGGCATGGTGATAATAAAACCACTAAAAAGAAAAAGAAAACAAAACAGCGGATCCCGACGGCAATGTTTTTTTTGTTGTAGTCGGGAACAATACCTATGTATTGTTCCCGACTGCAATATCTTGTTTTCATTTACTTTTTGTAAACACCTGCACGAAAATCCCCTGAACGAAATCCGTATTCGCGCCTGAACATACATACTTTTGTCTCGTCTTCCCCTGGATCCCCTGGACACTTACTCGTCTGTGTGATCTTCCGGCAGAAGTACTCCTTGTTGTCGATGATGTTGGCGAGGGGGTCGGTGCACTCCACGACGGGGATGATCGCGTGCATCTTCGGGATGTGCATCTCCAGGCACGCTGAGTTGTTCTTGCTGTTGCAGTCAAAGCATTTGATTGCTTCACCTGGAAGTTAGGATTTAAAATTAGGTCTTTAAAGGAGCGGTTAAGCGGGCTAGTTTTTGTCAACTTCTTGTTGCAATTGTATAGCCGTGAGTTGAGATCTATAACGTGCAACTCAGTAGAAAAAATCCATAATCTTGCAGTACAGCCGGGCGATATTGCAATGAAATTTAATGATGGTAAGTACATCACAATAACTGATGTTCGATATAGATCTCAACTCACGGCTATACAATTGCAGCAAGAAATTGTCAAAAAACTAGCCCGTTTAACCGGACCTTAAGTACCTATGCAATTCTTTGAATTCTTGTATATTGCTATAGAATTGGTTTCTCAGAAACGGCTCTAGCGAATTGGATGAAAGTATTTAGAGAGGATTATTGAGAAAATCTTTAAAAATCCCGAGCAAAGTTCGGTCGCCAAGATATTTAAGTTGATTGTGAGATAAAATAAAGAAAGATAAGCGGAAGTCCATGCATTGTGCATTTTAATACCGAACAGGCAAAGAGTAGTTTTCCAATTCAACAACAATATTTATGAGGCATAACATTTGTAGGTATTGTTTATATTGTAAGCCGCTTAAGAAATAACACTTCGGTAATTATGGAAGAAGATTATACCTTCATAATTTCTAATGCATTTACCAAACGAATTATGCCGAGCTTGCAAATCGCAGGCAACAACTTAACAGTTGTGATTTCAAATGATTTGCAGATTTGCATGTCGGGCACTCAAGATAATGGAGGCCTTTAACTAACCTTCTATCGTTAAACACTATTATCTTCAAAGGTGTACTCACATGTGTTAGAAAACATTATGGGCAGCATAACACTTAAAACAATGCTATTAATTCGTGATAAACCCATATTATTTACTTTAAATTAACGCCTGCCAAAATTTTGAACGCAACAAGTTTCAAACTGTACTTTATGTCAACTATTAAATCTAACGGCGCTTAGCATTAATTATTTAAATTCACTTTATATTATTTAAACGAAATTAAATAAAAAGAAAATAATCTTTTATTTAGTTGGATTCGTTCTGCTTCAACAGGGATATCTTACAAACTGTGTACTCGTTCGTTTAACTTGAGTTTATAAGTCGGCCAGCGATTGCGTCTGGTTGACATACAAAGGTATGTACAACTGGTTAAGTTCGGATCTAATCCTAGCCGAAAAAAAACCGGCCAAGTGCGAGTCATACTCGCGCACCGAGGGTTCCGTATCATATTTGGACGTATAAAGTGAAAAAATCCGGACCGCATAACTAAGTTTGTTTGTGAAGGAATTTTGATGATTTTGAAAAAAAAATACTAGTTAGGAACATCGTTTTATTTTTGGTGCCATATTTGCGTCAATTCCTATCAAATCTAATTATTTCAGATTTTTCGCCCCGCAAACTTCGGAGATAAGGGGGGGAATGGTATTTTTTGGACATTTTTCATCATATGTCGAAAACTGTGAGAATTAAAATAAAATAAAAATATATTTTGAAATGTGCAGATCAGGCCCTTTCATATGATATGTCATTTGACCTAGTAACCCCACTTTAAAATTTAGGACCCCCACTCCGGCCCCTTTTGCAATGAAAATAAAAATATTTTTGGACTTTTTCCATTTGCAATAAAATTAAACAAGCATTCTTTATAACTGTTCCAAATTTCAAGTCGATAGCATAAGTAGTTGCTGAAATAAGCAGGTGTAACAGACAGACAGACAGACAGACCGACAGACAGACGAAGTCACACCATAAGGGTTCCTTTTTTACCATTTTGGTACGGAACCCTAAAAAGGTGCGCAGGGTTGAAAGGAAACACCAATAAAGATAACGGCGTTCTCTAGTAGATAGTAGGTAAATTCTCGATTCTATTTGTGTGATTTTCTGGTTTCTAGTAAATACGTGTATTCAATTAACTGTCATTGCTATGTTCAATGAAAATTATAAATGGCATCGGGCTTTAATTCTCGCTTTAGTGTTCGCTGTCTATTATGTAGCGACAAGCCGCGTGAACTGCCAGTTTGTTTGCGAACGCTTGAGGGAGAACCTCACCGTGACATTCTGCCTCGAACGTTCGCAACCAAATAGTGTCACACAATATACAGGCAGGGCTGAGGTCACGCAACGCGACATATATCCACCTGTGTGCCAACTTAGACGTATTATTTATTTTTAGTAACGAAAATATGAAAAAAATCCCAGATAAAATTATAGATAATACAATAGTCTGTTCATACAACAAAATACATGAAGGTATCTTATGTACTTTAAAAGTAATTTCGTATTGGGTAGACAGTACTTCATGAATTTATTTCATACAGTATTTTACTACCATAGTTAAATATTCGTAGATAGAATTTATGTATAAACATTCTAGTTTAACATTTGAAAAACTGCACAATTTACCTGCGTTATTTGAGGGCAAAATTACAGATTTTAGATTTTTACTCGAGGTTCAAGGTCGTAGGCGCTTACCACCGCTTTAATAAAACCAAGAAGAAAGGACATGACGAATTTTTAAGGAAGTATCATGTAGCGTACCTGAATGAGGAAAAATTGCGTCTGCGCGTGACTAATGCTTACGCTAAGTAGGCGTAAGTAGGTAAGTAGTTTAGGTAATTTAGATACGTAGGTATGTACCTGTAGTACACTTACATTAGTCAGCGGATAACCAAAGAACATTACGAGGGGCAAACTCCGGCGTGCCAATTATTCCCTCGCACTTAAGGAGGCTTTCGATTCCCGACATTTGTTCTGAAAAATCTTGTCTGTCTTGACCTCAGATCATAGAAACAAGGAGATATGCCATCATAGTAAATTAGTAGGGGAACAACTGATGCCACTTTTAGTACCTACATTTTTCGACACAATTACAAGCGCTCCTTGTGAATAAATTAAAAGATCTCCCACATATTAAAAATTCCGCACACCCTCAATCTAACACTATTAATCGTCACTCACCACTAGCACTAAACTAAAACACTGTATTTATATCATCAATCGTGTTAGGTTCGTCGTGTACGTTTTTATTACGACCAATTTGGTGAAACTAAACATCAAGCTCAATAGCGCCTTGGCACATCTTCCTTGTTTCTATGATCTGAGGTCTTGACCAAAAACCCTTGTTTGATGTTCTGTCCTTCCTTTGTGGTGGTTTCACATGATTCAGGGGAAGTCTCTACCTACCATAATATTGTCCTGACTTTTAAAGAGACCATGACCAGTGTGTTTCGGCATTTCTCCTTAGAAATCAGTCAAATAAAAAATGCTGGCCATAAAAAATCTGCTAAACCATTGACTTGGTAATTTTTTTTTAAAAGTTTTACTTACATAATCATGTACTTATACTTTAATATCTTTTATTTAATTCAATGCGTCCCCATCACAGCACAATGTGGTCTCTGTGGGCCCAACACGGAGCCCCGGATCTAGGAGGGCAAGCCGCAGCCCATGCCCCGGGCGGCAAATTGAGGGGGCGGCAAATTTAAGCTTGATAGACGAATCGCAAAGAGCAGCGGTCGAGCGGCACCGGTCGTTGTGGCGTTCTTTGGGGGAAGCCTATATCCATCAGCAACAGTGGGCGTGTTATGGTTGTAATGAGATGATAAAGGTAACATATTGTCGGACGTGGCGGCATTTTTCAGTTTTTGCCCCGCCTAGAAATAATTCAAGATCCGGGGCTGCACACGGAACAGAAAATTTCTGTTCCGTGGGTCCCCATGTAGCTTGAGTTCGGTTGGTGAGTTCCTGTTTGAAGGGTGGGGACCTACCGTTGTAATTAAAGGCACGTGAAACATTTCAAAGATGTCTCCTAAAGTTGACCACGCATTGAAAAACCCTTGGCACGCAGGTCTGTATCTTTTACTTATTTACTTAATAACAGGCTTGCGTTTGACCGCCATCTCGCTTGATGTTAAGCGATGATGCGATCTACGATGGAGCACGCCTGCCTAGAAGAAACGTTACTGATTCACTCGCGACTTGAAGGTTTCTAGCGACGGTAATCACTTGTAGAGACATCTGCCGACAACATCGACGACTACCTACACAACTAGACAGCTAAAAGCGACAACTTGTCAGATGTCACTACAAAACGTGCAACGTCAAAATCCTACATCACGCAAGCAGAGTTTGCAGCGCAATTAGCATATACCTATCGTCGGTCGGAAATAGTAATGGAACATTTCAAAATGGCCTGTTTTGAGTAATTAAGGTTTAAAGTTTTTTAAAATATTCAAATGCTATTTTATTTTATCTAGAGACCTTTTTGTAATTTTTTTTTATTGAATAATATGCAGATTATAGCCAAGTTTATTATGTACTACTAAGATTCAGGATATCATTTGTAATTAATTGAGTTATCAGTATTTTTGTGAAATGTTCCAATAGTGAATTAAAAATTTTCTGAAAATCTAAGTACTAATTGGAATATTTCTAAATAAGCTAGTAATGAAATCAAACAACCAATCAATTTAGAAACCTTAATGGTTTATTTATATTTAAAAAATAAAAGAAATCAGTTAAATCTTAAAATAATTAGGTGCATCAAATTAATCAATTTCGTTATGCTCATCGGGTTCAATATGATTGTTTCCAGCTTCCAAACTTGAGTAATACACATTTGAGTAAACAATAATCAAGTGAAGAATTTCAGAGCCATACTAGAACATTTCGAAATATTCGATTAATGAAATATAGCTGCACTTTAAAATTTAGGCTGCCAGCGGGACATTTCTAAATAAACTGATACTGAAATCGAAGAGATCACTAAAATCTATATTTCTTTAACGGAATATATAGTTTTCTGTCAAAGAGAAATGACATTTGAGTTGTGCCGTTAGAGATTTGGATAAAATATTTAATTCCCTACCATTCTACATACTCATCTCAAAACACGTGATTTTGGAAATGTTCCGGTAATGAATCCGACCGACGATATAACGAAACCCGAAGCTACTGTCACGGCAGTGATCCGCCCATGGAGCATACCCGCCAGACCACTCGGTCTGGTAGAAGGATCTTTCCTTTTCAATGGAGGGATATTCCACATCATTCCTCCATTCTCCAATCACTTTTTTACAAAGTGGATCAATCTTTTATTCTCAATAAAAATAAAATGCATTGATATGACCGCTGCATGTCACCCCGTGATATCGCAGTTTGCGAGAGGGAGGCAGATAGTTGGCGGCATCTCAATCGCCCGCATCCTTAGCTGGACTCAATAATAGGCACATGTTACAGACAGGACTATAAACAATTTTCTGAACTATATGTAGGATTCGAGGATAAAATAAAAAGCTTGAACACAATAGTTATCTGACTATATTTGAAAAAATCTTAATAGGATATACTTTTTCTGTTTCTGAAGTTTGCTGTCGGACTGCTGCCAGAAAAAACAACTGGTGGTGCGCAGTACGACACCCGCACGGCTGCAGTCTGACACCAAACGTCTAAATTGAAAGAGCCCATATTATTTCGGCTATGGCCATCCACGCCTATTTCAAAAATGCGCCCATATGAAAGAGAACTTGACAAGTACGAGTACTACTCGCGCCTGAAGGGCCCCTAAGTATACAATAGCGCCATCTATGCCACTATTACATCATACTAGATAATATCATATCTTGATCATAGATGGCGCTACTGCATACCTACTTTTAGTAGCGTTATCTATGAGCGGATGGCTCTACTTACGGTCCGGTGACAGACGGACAACAAAGTGATTAGAGTTCCGTCTTTCCTTTTGAGGTGCGGAACCCTAAAAATCATCCTGTATATACGTTTTGCCTCTATACGTAACGTAGAGCCATGTATGTACAATTGACGTCACACACCGGAGCAATAATGAAATGAAACCTCAGTAGTCAGAGAGTTAGAGGGTCGCTAGATATACTTATTGATAGTTACACGCCCTGATTTGAACCAGATAACAAGCTTTATGGAAAGAAAACTACTGGTAATACTACTTATTCAGCCTGTAATTGCTGACTGATTGCAGGTCACAGCCGTCTTTTTATCCGACAACGGAAAAATCGAAGGGTTATATTTTTAGCTGTCTATGTTGGGTATGTTCATCTGTTCCCTCGTAGCTACTAAACTTCATATCGTATTTTGAGTATAGTCGCAGTCAGGTGCCGATTAATATTATTATGGTGTATAAAAAAGCAAAATAATATGTTTTGTAAGTTAGGCTAAGATTAAATTAAACCAATTTGAAAATTAAGACCTCAAAAAAAAACATAGGGCAAGCTTTTGAAACCGTACCTATTAATTCATAAACCTCAAACCTTCGGTATAAATAAGTTAATAATAACACATACAATGGAAGCCCCTAAATCAACAATTCTGCCGATATTTGCAAGATATGCAGAATATTTTCAGTGCACACATAAAAATAATACCATAAAGATAAGTGCTACGCAAGATTTATTTCCGTAGCGCTAAAAGAAATATGTGCTACGCGAATGGCTACGCACGGAATATTAATTTACTCATATTAGCATAAGCATAATCGGCCTATAATGTTCCCACTGCTGGGACACAGGCCTCCTCTCTGCGAGAGGGAGTGGGCCGTAGTTCACCACGCGGGCCCAGTGCGGGTTGGTGGACGTCACATGTCTTCGAATTTTTGGTCCTAGGACATGCCGGTTTCCTCACGATGTTTTCCTTCACCGTTAAAGTAGGTAAGTGATAATTAATTTCTAATACGCACATGACTTCGAAAAGTCAGCGGTGCGTGCCTTGGGATCGAACTCGAACCATTCGCCGTGGGAGGCACATGGTTAATCCACTAGGCTGTCACTGCACTCTTATGTGAAACTTGGTGAAAATGGCCCTAAACTGTACTTGTAAACACTTAAACACACCTGACGACCTCCTATTTCTCGGAAAACAAAAGCGTAAAGTCTTAACGTTTAACCATATGTTATTTTACCCAAGACTCAGCAAAGCGGTACCAATCCGTGCCGGTTACCAACTTACCACGAGCGCGGTATTCTCCTCTTGAAACCGACATGAACCCAATTCCCTGGTTCCCATAACACGGTTGCTTACATAACTCCACGCCACGTCACCCGCAGATCTGAGTGAGTACGGTATTTATAGAATTTATGATTTTAAATTCACTTTACTAGTTCATGGTAAATTATGTTTACGTTTACAACTCGCCAATATTATTTGCGGTTATGTTTTCTTAGTAGCTCTCTGTAGTCTAGGTGTTTTTAGGGTTCCGTACCAAAATGGTAAAAAAGGAACCCTTATGGTGCGACTTCGTCTGTCTGTCACACCTGCTTATTTCAGCAACTACTAATGCTATCGACTTGAAATTTGGAACAGTTATAAAAAATGCTTGCTATACTTTATTGAAAATGAAAAAAGTCAAAAAAATATTTTACTTTCATTGCAAATGGGGCCGGAGTGGGGGTCCGAAATTTCAAAGTGGGGTTACTAGGTCAAGTGACATATCATATGAAAGGGCTTGATGAAAAATGTCTGAAAAAATACCATTCCCCCTCTCTCCGAAGTATGCGGAGCGAAAAATCTGAAATAATTAGAGTTGATAAGAATTGACCCAAATATTGCACCAAAAATAAAACGATGTTCCTAACTAGTGCAGTTTTTTTCAAAATCATCAAAATTCCTTCACATACAAACTTAGTTATGCGGTCCGGTTTTTCACTTTATAGGTACGTCCAAAGCCGATACGGAACCCTCGGTGCGCGAGTACGACTCGCACTTAGCCGGTTTTTTTTTCTATTGAATAAAACTGCCGTGCGTATGATAATCGCATGTATAGGTCGACCAGAATCTGATGGCAAAAGTAGAGATTAAAATTTGTTACTACCATCACTGAGGTGAATGGATGAAAGAGTTTTAGCTTGCACTAACAATAAAATTATCAAAATGTTACACAACTCGTAATTCATTAATTGAAAAGTGACTAGTAAATAATGATTTTATTTTTGTATGCCATGAGATTCTAGTTGGTGTGGCATGTTGAGAAAATAATCTCAATGTAGCCATACCACGACATTATGCTGAGTACCTACCGGCCTTTTTGCATGCAAACGCGACGCAACTTTTTATTTTTCATTTCTTTTCAATTTTGTTTAATTTCCACATAGTGTTTCTTGTTATTTTTTTTTATTCTATTTAATGTTTTTTGTATGTTTTAATCTACATTTCGTTTGTTTATTGTTTTTTGTTATGTACATATCTATAATTAGTCATCGCATGCAATAAATCATTTTTCTTTCTTTCTTTTCTTTCTAGTTTACCTATAATTTAATACTCTCATGTAATACTTCAGGAATGGCGGAAAGGCATTGCGTGCGATAATCCATTTCGTAACAAGTAAACGAGCTGCGGATATGAGATAATACCCGCATGGCCGTAGAGCACTGTTATCTTGCATCTCCCCGTCAGTCTTACTCGTTACTTATTGTACTACTGAATGTAATCTTCGGAGGAATGTGGTTATTTCCCGAGAGCTGCTTGCAGAACGAGTGCAAGAAAGTGGGACTGTAGTACCTACCTGCACTTTTCTATTCTGAGGGGTGATTCTCGCGGGTTCGATATTGATATCGAATTCGATATATAGGTATATTGCAACAAATGTCAAAATGGTAGGGATTTTGACAGTTGTTGCAATATACAACATGAACTTTTAGTGGTTGTTTTCCCGCAGCAGAACGATTTGCCCTCAGTAGTACTATCGAAACATAAGAGTTTAATTTTAATAATAATTAGAAAAATTTTTTTTTTTCAATAACCACATTTTTAAAACGGTCTAAAAAGTGTAAAATAATTTCTAATGAAACGAAAAATGTAGGACGCATAATTGTAAGATGCGCCCCACGTTTTTCATTTCATTAGAAATTGTTTTATACTTTTTAGACCGTTTTAAAAACGTGAAATTTGAAAAAAAAAAATTTTTTTCTTGAAATTATTAAAATTTGCTCTATGTTTCGATAGTACTACTGCGGGCAAATCGTTCTGCTGCGGGAAAACAACCACTAAAATTTCATGTTGTATAGGTATATTGCAACAAATGTCAAAATGGTAGGGATTTTGACAGTTGCAATATATATCGAAGGTGATTTCGTATCGAACCCGCGAGAATCACCTCCCTGTAGCTGTACCGACTCGCCGCGTGATATCACCGCGAGAACTGCCAATTTGTTTGCGAATGTTTCAATTTGTTGGAGAATGTAATGATGACATAACCATAACAAAAATACTTTATTTTTATTTTTTGTCTGTTCGCCTGTTTATCTGTTTGTCTTTCTGCGCGCATCACGCAACAAGGACTGAACGGATTTTGATGTGGTTGTCACAGTTCGATAGCTTAGGGTCCAACGAAAATTTAAGCCACGTTTCATCTAATTCCGGTGAGATAAACCAGAAATACAGCTTGACCTCTTGGCAGTACTAGCTACACTACGGAGGTCATTTAAACTGGTCATATCATTGCGGACGGAGTCGCGGGCAAAAGTCTAGTATAGTATAATATAAGTTAGGATTTATAACAAGTTTCAGTTTTGATAGCTACAAGAGCTCACCTCTTCTAGTAAAAGTGAACATACAAACAGGGCCCCAATTCTGCTATTGCAATTGTGTACGAATGGTGTCATAATGACACCATAACGGTCAAAACCTAAGCGGTCATTGGCTTAGAGTACGACTATCTCTTTCGTCATTGGTCAAAACGATGTCATTGAGAGACCATTCTGACACTATTGTGACTTGTGTATTAGCAGACTTGGGGCCCAGGCGAGGTGTTGTGTAACGAAGGTATGTGAGGTGAGGGGCGCTGCGCCCGGATGCTGCGCGTCCGCACAATTGTGTCGTCTCCCGCGCAGAGGTGACTACGTGACTATGTACACCCGCAGGACAAACACGATAGAGATAACATGAAATTTTACGATTATTTTTTTCCGGTTTTTATCGCCATGGCGGTAGACCGTCCTGAAATAAAACAGCCACTGCAGCCTATGAAACGTCGCTTGCGGCACCGGGTATTACATGCGCGTGCGCGTTGCCGACCCTTCAAAATGACGATTCGCTGTGCCGACAGCTTAGGGAACAAGCAGATCTCCCGTTGTCAACACAGCGCACCCTCAGGAGCTCTGACTTCGTAGTAGTCGTATTTCGGATATGTCCAACAGGTTTTAGACTCGGTCAAAGCTTTTCACTTAACTTTAATAGGCATATCATCCATCACTTTCTGCATTCACCCTAGCCTTTCGTCAGGTTTTCGATCCATCTCACTGAAAACCTTTACAAAGTATATTAAACAGATACCTACGTAATTTTTGGTTTCACAAGTTTTTCAAAGCATGTATTCGTATTGATCCAATAATGGAAATAGGAAATTGCCCGGTAAATTCACTAGTGTAAATATCAACGAAGCTATATCGCCCACTTCACACATATAAGCCCCGAATTGTTGCCACAAATTGGCTTAGAAATTTGAAGTTATGCCCGAATAACGACCATAAACAGTGTTCTTACTATTTGATTCAGTTGACGTCTTGGGTGGTACTTAAATAAGCAACGACTCTTTGATTATGTTACACTCCCGGATTCGGGTATTTATAGCGCTATGAGTCTATGATTAACTTCTGTATTTTAATTAGCGGTTTGATATCGAATAAAAAATAAACACTTCTAAATTTTGTATTTTGTCAGTTGTAGTTCTTTGAAGTAATGTAGAGGACATACATAATCCGAAAATCTGCAAGTTACAATCTGCATATCTTTTCAATTCATGATTGTTCAACTGTTTTACAAATACTTTCAGAACCCACGGCACATATAGCTATCTAAAAACAGTATTTTAACCTTGAACCCAACGTTATGACTACGAGAGATACACATCGTAGATATGTATCTCTCGTAGTCATATACCTATGTAAGGTTATGACGTCATCAGAAGATCGATCATGATATAGTAATCCCGTAAGTTTCCAGTAGCTCAATAAACAGTCACGAAGAATAGACATGAGGCATCATCAGCATCTCACCCGTTTTCCTCGAAGGAGTAGGCAGTGGTTCTCTCATATTTCATTAGATTCGTTATAAGTCCCATGCAATAAAAAATGGTAAAGTGGTTCCAAGCTTAAGGCCATCAAATCCAGACTCCAGGTTGCTACAGAGAATTTAATGGTCAAACCCAATATCATCCTTGAGTCCGATTGATGAAATCAGTCCGATAACAGCTACTCTTGGACATGAACTCCCTATGTCACATGTTTTTAAAGGAGGTGGCCAAATCACCACACTTAACAGGATTGAAATCATCGTAGTATGTGGCAGAAATTAGGACGCATCTACCTGTTCCTATAAAAGGGATCTATGGAAATTGAGTGGATAATTATTTACTAGCAAAAAAATTCTTATGGTTTTTAAAATTAAGAATAAATAAATAAATATAAATAAATAAAGTTTATTTCGTTAGCAACAGGTTTTAACATAAACATTGTAGAGGTCTTCTTTTAAGTATTAAAGATACCTGTGACAGAAGACCTCCCTCTTCCTTAAATATAATGTGCAAACATACAAGGCCTGTTGTTAAAAGAATTAAAACAAATTAAGTAAATTAACAAAACTAATACTAGAGAATTTAAAGTATTTGGGTGTATTGACATGTTTGTGAATGTTAAGATTGTAGGTGTACCTAATTGTGAGCGTAACTGTGTGTTAATGGGAGGAGTGTAAGTGAGTGAGTGAGTGTGGTGTGTGGGTGTTGGTAAGTTTGAAAGAAAATTCATGAGCATATTATCAGTGTGACGTATGTAATAGTCATTTCAATTAATTTATTAGTCCGTCATGTAGGTTCATGAATGTGCATACAGGTAATGTAATAATATTATAATAAAATATGTGTGAAATTTAATTACCTACATAACCGGATGTAAAAGTGTCTCAGTTTCTTCATAAGTAAGAGTCTTTAACCTTCTTTAAAAGAAGATTAGTTAATTGAGCATGGCAAAGTAATAACAATAAAGTTGGTGGACATTTGACTAGTATAGTTACGCTTGGCATTTAGGCAAATTAATTAGTGCTCTATTTTTGTTGTCACTTTCATTACGATCCGTGTTGTCACTTGTCATGCAGCAACTGGTTGTTACTTAATCTAGTTTCAGAGAATTGTGGAAGTTCATTTACTTTGCTGAATTGTCAGTTTAAGGTACTCGTAGAATATTATAATTACTTATATGATGAGTAGATATATATTAAAACCCTTTATTCTTCTTTTGATTTTCGACCATCGGCTGGACATAAGCTTCTCAAGTCTTATAAAGTTATTTGATCTAATTTAATAATAGGAAACTTTCTTTCCTGCACCGGGTTTTGTCGACGAAAGAATAGACAAAATGACAGATTGTAGAAAGATTTCTATCGATTTAAGCATGGTGATGTCAAAATTGATAAAAATCAAAGAGTAAGAGTAGAATAAATATAAAAGGAAATGTTTGTATGCTACAGTCTACAAAAGTCTACAACGCGTTGGATAGAATGGGTTGGATAGAAAAAACTTTGGTATAATAGTGATGGAATTGGTCATGCTACGCGTGCTGGTGTTCGTTACGTATTTTAATAACTATACATAGTATACATAATGGGGTGGTTAAGCCGTAAAACTAAATTGTATGTCTGTCACGAACTTTCTTCCCCTACATTCGCTTGGTAGTAAATAAAAGAAAAAGTTTTTGTACGATTTGGTATTCTTTTTATAAACTTTATAAAAACGCCCAATTATAGTTTTCAAAATACCACCAGCCATCGTACAAACATACCATAGTATCCAAATAAGAATGGGAATGATCTTGCGCCATATTGTCACGTCTTCGCTGTATATTTGTATAAAAATCTATTATAATAGATTTAAAATGAAAAAATAAAACGTTATTAATTCGTTACATAACAAGTGATAATTGACAATTCGAGGTCATTGACGTTGCAATTCCTAGTTGAATCGCATTGAAAATCTTTTCGAGCCTCATCATTCTCTGTAAAAAAAGTCTCATCTTTGTCCATCAGTGGGATTACACAAAAACCTAGGGGCCAGTATGTCGTGCAGGTGTGCGCAGGATACGATCAACGCTAAGTGAGGATCGCGGGCGAGCGAAGGAGGACACTAATAGGTGAGCCACGTAGCTGCTGTGTTCATGTATTGTAACACCTTGCTGTCACCATCTTAACAATCTTTGAAAGCAGTATTAATTACTTTTAAAAATAAAATGAAGTCTCATATAGAGATTTAATTAATTTTTTTTGATAGCAAATTCTATATAATTATTATTATTTAAAGTACTTTCGCTTCGTGGGGCATAGCCGTGGGACACCCTGATGTTTTTTAGCAACTTTTTGACCCCCCCTCCCCCCTGGTGATACCTGGTGAGGTTTTTAACTAACCCCTCCCCCCTACCCAAGATCAAGTGTATTTTTTTGATAAAAATTATATACCTAATTTTTTTTCAGAATATTATCTTTAAATATTACCTACAGCAATTTTTTTTCGGTTTAAAAATCGCGCGTTCAACAAAAAAAATAAATACACGTGATATCTCACTTCACCCCCCCCCTTGTGATATTTGATGATTTTTTCCGAACCCCCCCCCGCCCCCCTTCGAGGCTCACGTGATTAATGGACGGCCCCTAAGTGGTAGATACGTGATTTGCATGTTTTGTTTTCGTGGCCTTTAGGGCACCCTAAACTATCGAGAAGTTGGCAAATTAAACATTAAATCCACACACAACATTTTTCTTGTAGAACCTACGAACGTTTGAAATTTTGAGGCGATCTCATATGTAAAATTTATCATTTGGAGTTAGGGGATTATCTCAGATCATAGAAACAAGGAGATGTGCCAAGGCGCTATCGAGCTTGATGCCTGATCTTGAGCAAATTGCTCATATTAAAAACGTACGCGCTGGCGACGAACCGAACACGATCGATGGTATAAATACAGTGTTTTAGTTTAGTGCTATTGTTGAGTGACGATTAACAGTGTTAGATTGAGGGTGTGCGGAATGTTCAATGCGTGGGAGATCTTTTTATTCACAAGGAGCGCTTAATTATGCACGTAATTGTGTCGAAAAATGTTCTAAAAGTGGCATCAGTTGTTCCCGTACTAATTTGCTATGATGGCATATCTCCTTGTTTCTATGATCTGAGGGGATTATACTTAAGGACCGTCGTTATTAGAGTTCTGCTGGCTCTCTTTGAGCTAAAGATAGATATAAACAAGATTGGTCTACATTCCAGCCATTGAGCCTCCCGGCTTCGCAGTTCACTGTTCATTGTGTGGTCCGATACAATAAAGTGGTCAAGAATGCAATAGCAGCTGACTAGATGATGAATATCAATGTGGTAGTTTACCATAAGTGGTCAAATAGTACTGTCATATTATTGTAAGGTGACCATTTAGTTCGTCTGGCATCAGTTCAATCCGTGATCTTGTATCAAGATATTTCTGATGCGAATTCATGAATGACATTATTTAGGTGACTAAATATACATTGAACGGTCAATCTGGCATCAATCCTGTCAAAGTCGCGGATTTAACTGATGCCAGATTGACCGTCTAATGGTCACTTAAATTTAAAAACACGATAACGTGTTTTTAAATTTAAGTGAGCTTTTCATAACATTATGAAAAGTTTTAGACAACTGTATCGGAATAAAAATTAAAAGCTCCTGTTACTAATAGGTATTCATTAAAATTCGATATGTTCAAATTCGTACCTGATAAGAGCGTGTCGCGTTTTTAATGTGACTTGCCGGGAAGTTGATATCGATCTTTGTGAGACTGGGATTTGTAAATTGAAAAGAACTCTCTGCAATCACTTTTTTAGTCACATTTCATAGCTTGTTATTTTCATGTATTTATACTATATAGTGATCTGCCTACTTACTGTCCTCAATATTGTTATTTATAGTTATGATATAAGTGGAAACTTGTAATTGGCCTTAACTTAACTAAAATCTGTTACCATTCTCTGTTGTTAGCTGTAAGTTTTCCTAATAAAATAATATGTTTTTTAAACATAATTATATCGACGGTTTCTAGTACGTACCCATAACTACAAATGACATTAATTTTATAGGATAGCACTTCAAAGATTCAAACGCGCGTATCTCATACGCAAATAAAAGCTCATATAAAAAAAACTTTACATGTTACCGCTGAAAAGAGTGTAGATACTAGCGATCGAAACCCTTACATAAGACTCCACCTCAGATCATAGAGACAAGGAGATATGCCATCATAGCAAATTAGTACGGGAACAACTGCCACTTTTAGTACATTTTTCGACACAATTACGTGCATAATTAAGCGCTCCTTGTGAATAAAAAGATCTCCCACGCATTGAACATTCCGCACACCCTCAATCTAACACTGTTAATCGTCACTCAACAATAGCACTAAACTAAAACACTGTATTTATACCATCGATCGTGTTCGGTTCGTTGCCAGCGCGTACGTTTTTAATATGAGCAATTTATCAGGCATCAAGCTCGATAGCGCCTTGGCACATCTACTTGTTTCTATGATCTGAGGACTCCACAATGCCCCACATGTCTTGGGTCATATGCAACAAAAGTACAGGCAATCACGCGATCGACCTCCACTACCTTACATCAGCCCCGGATCTAGGGGGGAGCTAGCCGGGGCCTGTGCCCCGGACGGCAAATTCAAGCTTGGTAGACAAATACACTGAGTAGTGTATTCGTCTACCAAGCGTAGGTAGTAATCGCAAAGAGCAGCCCTAGACCGGTCATTGTTCTTTCGGGGAGGCATAGGCCTCCCCGAAAGACGCACAAAGAAGCACATAGGTGCTTCAGCATCAGTGGGCGTGTTATGGCTGAAATTATGATGATGATAAGAAAATATTGTCGGGCGGGGGCAGCATTTTTTAGTTTTTGCCCCGCCTTGAAATAATTAAAGATCCGGGGCTGCCTTACATCTGTGACTGAAACTACCACGAACTACAATAGGGCCAATTTCACCAAGCTCTGGTAGTAAGTAAATGTCCCGTTAAGCATTTTGACGTACTGTCACACTATAGGTACATGGATTGGTCCTAAATCGCTTAACAGAACTTGATGAAAGTGACCCTAAAACAAATAACTTAATAATAACATATATTATAATGCCTACACTGTACGCTAATTATCGCAGTATGAATATTAAGTAATTTGTTTCTATCACTTATGTATCGCAGTTCGCGTCGCGGGCTAATGTAGCTTCAGCCTAATAGCCAACCTTGAAGAACCAATAGTCTCAACCAGTAAAAACTCGTAGCTACACCGAAACAGCCGGGTATCAGAACGGTAATCTGTTCTAAACGAGGAATTGCCGATACTCAACAATACATAGCAGTCAATTTGTTAAGGTATTAGAGCAATTGAATAAGCGGTGCACATTTATAGTAGATATAGCTTCTAACGTAGGGTTAATAGTCAGTGAGCCGGCGATCGCAACCGTGCGCGGTACGCAGCGACCAGAACCGGCGATCACCTGTTAAAACTTAACAAAATGGCGCTCGTTTTAATTTGCTTTTTGGCGGTAATATGCAGTTTGCTACAGCAAGGTTTGTGCTTTATTGAATTAAGCCACCATTCCCTCGTATTCATGATTCGTCATCATTTTCAGTTGCGGAAAATTCTGTGATCTTTAATAAGTTTTCCATTAATTCTGAAGCTTTCATAACTTTGTAATAACAAATTATTGTCTGTTTTTAAATGCTTGATTTCGTTATACAGTGATCAATCTAATATTTCCCGTCCATATTGTAACATACTTCAATGTGAAACAGTCTATTCATTCCCAGGAAGTCTAACAAAACGTTTAGTTTGTCAATGGATATTGAAATGTGTACAATATGTGGTAGGTACTTGGGCGTAAAAGTGATAACTTTTTGATAATTTACGTAGTGCCGTCTAATTTTCACCCATAAATTGCACAGTGGTGTAATGTCGTAGTCTTACAACAGTGCACACAGATACTATTTCACTGGATACGGGCGTCAATAAACATTTCCTACTTATTCGTAGCGTGGGCAGGCAATCAGCTGATTGATAAAACGATTCCTTTAATCAAAAGTGCACAGCATTCTTAACTTATACAAAAATATCCGTGATATTTTTTAATAAGAATCGTTTATTTTCAAATTAATGGTTTTATAAATTTACGTGAACATTGACCCCCAAACTAGGTTAGGTTAACCTGCCGGCCTAGCATGACCACGATAGAAACGGGTTTTGTCTACATAGAAATAGACAGTGACAGATTGTAGAAACATTTCTACCGTTTCATTCATATAACGTAGAAATGTTTCTACAATCTGTCACTTTGTCTATTTCTATGTAGACAAAACCCGTTTCTACTGGGTCATGCTAGGCCGGCTGTATCTTGGGGCCACCTTCACTGTAAACTGTTAATCACACTATTTATTAATCAATTAACTATTAATTTTACAAATTATAAAGTACTTAAGTATTTAATACAAATAAATAAATTAACAATAACTCTCAAGGTAAAATGTACGGTACATAAAGATATTTATTTAAAGATGACCTAATGATTTTATGTTAAACATTTTTATCATAAACCATTTTTATTGAACTACAAGATTTCGTAAAGCTTTCAATTTTAAAGTTTACTTAACCTTGTACAAAGCATTCATTTTCAATATCCTAGATTTAAAATTTAATAATATCGAACAAGAGATGTTATGTTGAAAGATCTGAATTTGTGAAATTGATGTAGCCGCGATACCTAAACTATACTTAGGTACATGTATGTTTATGAATGTGGATTATAAGTGGTTTATATTAGGTATAGCATCCTATACAAAAGTTAAGTCTCAATCATCTGAGGAATACCTACTTATATTATATTGAAGGTTTATGATGTAAAATGAAGAGTGAGATAAGATGCGAAAATGACCTGTCAAAATAGTTGACTAACGCGCTCAATGCTTTTATTGAACATGTCACCTTATATTCCAACTATCTTTACGTATTAATAGTAAAGTTCTTGAAGTCTTGTAACTACGTATTATTTGCGGAACTGTGTAAGTGGGCTCCACGTCCCCTCTATTTAGTAGTTTAGTAGTTCAAAGTGACCATAGGCCTTAAACATGGTCCTTCGAGCCGGATTGGGACTGAGCCGTGAGATCCAGTTGTTGTGGTGTGGCTTTCTAACCTACTTAATGTCTCAGTTAGTCTGTTCTATCCATCTTAATCTTTATGTAACTCTGTGACTTCTTGAATAACTATTTTGGAGTACGATTATCACTATGTTTACCAAAGACATTTGTTATATCAGTATTTCGTTGTTAAAAGGATGTTTCATCCTGACATAATATTTACCAATGTCTTATCATTTTTTTTTTCCCAAAGTCCGAGAAACTCTTTCATACTTTGTAAGTGGAAATATCCGTCTGTTCCGTTTCATAAATCGATAGAAAAAGTAGGACAACGGGAAACATGGGCGCGTATGATCTGCAGGAGGTAAATTAAGTAATTGTGGAGTTATACCTGTGTACCTCATGTATACTTATATATTTGACTGATGTCTGTTTAACTTCAATCCACACCTCTACCTAATATTATATTACCCCTGCGAATATGACACGTTCTGTAAAGCTCACTTATTACGTTTTCATTAACTCTGTACTGATTAATTATCATAGAGGCAACTTAGTAATAGGACAAGACAAAGGGTCCATCTAATTTCTCCTAATCCACAGACAGACCGCGTAGGACGGAAAGAACTGTGAATGAATTGAATGTTAGTGACGTCCACAGGACAAACTTGAAAAGTCTTAGGCTAGTAGAAGACAAAGAAATCAATCAAATGTGACTAAAATCAGATTTCGTTTGAGTCCGCCAGTTAGATTTTAAACTAGGAGTATTATTTTAATTGATAAAGAAATTGAGTACTTAATGTGATTATATCTTCTATAAGTACTAATATTTTAGAGTGCAAAGTTTTTGATCCGATTCTAATAATTATTTCACTAATAGAAAGCTACATTATTCCTGAGTGCTAGCTACTTTTTATCCCGAAAAAATGCACAATTCTTGTAGATCACGTGGACAAAGTCGCGGGTTAAGTGGTAGTTGTGCATTATTATTAGAATAAATTAATGATACTTGATCAAACATTTTAACAACGTCACGTCGTCACTTATCTTTCACAACATCCTGTATAATAATTTAATCAAACTTGAATGGTATCAACGAGATGCGTGGGTACAGGCTGAACTCATACCTACCATGTATTCAGATTAGCAATTGCTCATTTCCTTATTTGGGTGCATCACTATCATTTTATTAGATTGACTACAACGTTATATTACGAATTTTTAGGTCCTATTCACAGAGGAATATAAATGCTCCATGGTCCCATTTAACCTACTTGAAATTCAGATTTTATTAAGCATTGTACGATCATCATGGCTAGATTTTCTTACTGGCTTTTCTTCTTAAGAAATGATAGATTAGAACTACGCACCATAGGGCCATCGCTCATTAGGATGCCATGGCAGCGACGCCAGCAGCGCCGCCAATCAAAACATGTCAAATTGTATTACAATGTATCTAACCCTACCTCACTTGGCGACAGCTTGGCGTCGCCGCCAGCCCGACGGCCCCGCTCACTCGCTCACACATCTCTTCGACGTCCATTTTGGTTGCGTGAACAAGCGATACTAATCTCGTCTGGCATCCGCTTTAGCGGCCAGTTTTGGCGTCTCACGGACGCCAAGGGTAGCCACGGAAGCATTGCTGGCGTCGTTGCCATGGTATCTGGTATTGGCCCTTAAATTCATAAGTAAATGTTTCAATGAGTTTGAATGTTGCGTTGCTACCGCGTGTTTCATCTTCAGACGTTTGCTACTATAAGAATACAAAACTTTTATATTAATTGTAGTTGAACAGTTTGATCCCATTCTTCCCATTTTCATCCCAAAGGTCAAACTGACGCCCGTAGACACCACGCGTGGCAAGCCAGACGGCAACCGCAAAGTCAGTCCTCATCACATTCTAACTTGATTTAAGAGCCATTTTACATTTTGTCACCTTTCTCGCTCGTACAGAACCATATTTTTAAGAATGTTAAATGAAAAGATGATTTTTTGTTCTATATAATTATAATAATATTAATTTAAAACGTAATTAGTAAAAAAACACATTTCTACTGTGTCATCTAATCAATTTAGCTCAATAATTAGAGAGATAAGTTAAATTCATGAGTTCTTAATAATTAAATTTGAGTTTTTATTAAAAATTAATATTATTATCTATGTAAAATATTAATAAATTACCTACGTTTTTCAAAAATGCATCTTTTCATTTTACATTCTTAAAAATATGGTTCGAGAGAGGTGACAAAATGTAAAATGGCTCTTAACAATTATCATTTTGTATCAAAGCCATATCGATAAGACAGTCTATTGTAGCGGCAATTGGAGGGCCTATGTTCAACAGTGGATGTCGCTGCGAAATAATGTTTGATATGGAAACTATCCCCATTATACTACATACACTTGCTAGCAATGAATCCGGGTCGATCACAAAAATCTTAATATCTTCAAAACTATAAAAGCTAGCTTTTTGAAATTACAAACTGTATTAAGTCTATTTATTAAAAATACTATAAAACAGTTTTCTCTATCAAAACACTAACGGTAACCACATCTTCTGCCCCCAGGACTAGCAATCAATTGTTACCAATGCAACAGCCACAATGACTCGCGGTGTCTGATGCCCAAGTTGCCAGACTCGCTGCGGCTGCCGTGTGGGCCCAAGGACACCATGTGCCGGAAGATATCCCAGGTGGTGGAGTTCGAGATGAACGGCATGCCCCCCGACAGCCGCGTCATCCGAGGATGTGGATGGGATGACTCCAGTTACAAGGTGAGCTATTGGATCTTTGCATGACGTAAGCGTTCAGCCTGCCTATGTTTATTCTGTACCGACACGCAGCGTGATATCACCGCGAGAACTGCCAAGTTGTTTGCGAACTTTCGAGGGAGAATGTCACGGTGACATTCTCCCTCGAACGTTCGTAAACAAATTGACAGTTCTCAGATATTGCGCGGCGCGTCGGTACAGAATGGACAAGCTGGTGGCAATATAGGTAGATATTGAATATAAGTGTTATAATAATTTCCACACGTAAACGATACTTGACGAATATTATTATGTAGAAGTATCAGAGGTAAACTAGGTGTAATGTTTAGTTGAAACTAAACTAATTACTTAAATAGTTAATGAAAATAAAGGAAACGCTGAATCAGCTGATCCAGTGATGGTGTCTGAATTTAGAATCCACCATATATTTGATAGTAAAACAACGGTTAATAGGTAATTGTGAAAACTTTTAGACCATCAGCTTTATAACTGCTTTTATAATTTGATAAGGCAATCACAAAAACCATCACACAGTCTACAAATTCTGCTAAGTCAGGAAAACGCTTTATTCGAAAGCACCTGAAGTTGCGTACCAAGGCAAACTATTTCCATACTTCGAAGGCACTTGACAGATTAATATTCTACGAAATGCCCAATATTCTAAATATGCCAAACCTTTGTCAACCTATTAACGTAAGTTCAGTACCTATTACACGTAATTGCGTTTCGTTTCTTGACTCTAACGACATGCAAATTATTGATATTGACATACTTAAGGCACTTTTGCGCAGCACAAATTAGATTAACAACGGACTGCTAATTTCGAAGTGTTAGAACGTACGTACTGTAAATAAAATAACTATGACAATGGTTGTGCGTTTGGCAATTAACATAATGTCATACAGGTCCTTGAGAAAATTCGTCCGGAAAAGTATAAAATTTTTAAAGTAATTGTATTGCAACGCATCGGCAATTCCATTGGTGGAGACAGGTGTCCAAAAGTGGTCGTAGTTGTGGTAGCAATTTTTCACAAGGTGTATTTGCCAATTTATAGCTCAAAAACAGCTCTTTTGATCTGTGGTAACAGTCAAAAGTATGAAAATAGATAACTTGTTAAAAGTAAGTCTCCTACTAATGATACCTTTGATGTAAACATAACTTTGAATTCATCCTCAGGGTCGCTGCTACCAGCGCTCAGGTTTCGGTGGCAGACAAGAAGTGTGTTCGTGCCTGGAAGATGGTTGCAACGCCGCCACAATTCCGGTCGGGGCCACCGCCCTCATGCTCATAACCTTCGCATTACTGAGGTTCTAGCTGACGCACCTGCGACAGCTGTCCATTAGCACCAGTTTCACTACGTAGGGCCACTTTGGAAGAGAACATATCATAAAGGTTGGAAGTAAGATCATAAAAAGCAGAGCAGGTACAACTAGTTTTCTAAAAAGCTTGTCTTAAACACCCACTGCCAATATATGAATTTTTGTAACAAATATTTCAAGAAAAGTTTAGAAAACTACAAGCAATTTTTGCTGCAATGATATTAGAAATGAAATACTCGTATGCAAAGAAACTATTGTTGTTTCGTAAACTATTGAGGCTTACTATTTTGAGAGCGCTAATATAGTTGGCGAAATCAATGAGCTGATAGATTTAGATGTTAAAATAGAAATAGCAAGTACATTTATAGGTGTTTGTAATTTATTTGTATGAATACGTGTTACTATAGATGAATATGTGTGGCGTTAACACGTTAATGAATTTAGCAAATCTATGTAAATAGACGATAATCACATACGATTCACACGTAGAGGCGTAAGTGCGATGTTGAACTTTATGTACAGAGGAACAGAGTTTATATTATGAGCAATGTAGATTGATGAAGTTACCAAAGCCGCAATCATTGTACATTTTGTTTAGCGACGCCTCATTGTTGTGTTTGTAATTTGCGAATGTATTTATTAAAAGTTTTTCATGATCTTGATTTTCATTTTGAACTACTACTTTTTCTTTATCGTCGTTTGAATCAAAACCTTAATCTGAATATGTACAAAAGTCAATTCAATCAATTGACTGGATTTATTTTCGTAATCTAGTATGACCTAATCAAATCACCTAACAATCTCAATTGGCGTGTCCGCTGTTGGGTTCAATAAGCCACATCCTGTTATAAAAGTAAGGCCGGGTTGCACTGGATCCAGGCTCGTGCCTTTGATGCTCCTTCCCAAAGTCAGAAGTGGCGTGTACCTGATAGCAAGCTGTGGTTGCCAACCGGGGACTGTACTCATGGCGTGTTTTTACATCGGCTTAATAGTTCTCTGTGGACTCTTTCAATACGGTTAGTTTGAGTTTTATTACTTCCTACGCTTTGTTATTTGATTTCCTGTAATTGATGTGGATCTGTATGTGGCTGGTGATGGGGAGTTGGTTTAATTGGCTTCCGTACTTAATGAACTTCTATAGATGTTTGAATTTTTTATTTTCCAATAGAGCAACTTCACCCTACCTAGGTATATCTAATAGAACGGTTTCAATGGTCATCCAGTAAAAATAGGTACGCAGTATTTTCAGTGACGTAACAGAAATATGATTAAGCGGTTAAGGTCACTCTACCCTTTTCCCTTGAACTGGGAACATGTTACGAGTAAAACGTGGTTAAAAAATTTGCTAGTTGTATTTTTTTTTCACTTTCTGGTTTTGGTAAAGGAATGATGTGAGACTTTTAGTTTTAATTACAATAATAACTGTTTTCGAGGGTAGAGTTTAAGTTTTTTCCGTTAGTGTGTGTGTGCCTCGCACACTTCTACCAAGGGTAGCGGCCCCGACATACAAGGGCGTGGATTCGAACCCTGGCAGGCAGAAAGGAAAACACCGTGAACCCGACATGTCCGAGAACCATAATTTCGAAGCCATGTGACCATCAACCCGCACTGGGCCCACATTATAGACTGATGATTATTGTTATGTGTGTATGTAAGTATAGGTATGTCAATACTTTAGTGGACTTAGGGATATTGTTATAGTCCTATAGATTGGTAGCAGTCATTATCAGCACACTAGAGGTCACTGTTGTTTTAGATCATATTGTGCTAGAAAATTTCTCGCACAATTTCTCCCAAGTCACCAACGTCAAACCACAAATTGGTTTACCATTACGTTACAATTGTAGCAATTTTATTACGAGGTAACGACTCGATCGCGAGTAGTTTATTTTTAAAATGTATACGTTAGGCAAGCTTCTCGAATATCTAGGGCGTCTAGCAAATAAAACTCTACATCCTGTTTCATGGGCACATATTGTTTGTTGATGGATGTTATGTGCCTACTGTTGAATATTTGTTTCTATTTTTGCCTGACTGACCCAAAAGGAGGGTCATAATTTTTGAGAGTAAGTATGCCTATGTTGGTAATGATATGTAAACCATAGATACGTTACCCGCGATCTAAAATGGCGACAAAAAAGTAAGGTGATTGCCCACTATTCATTTAGTCATGCACCAAACAGTTTCTTGGCTGAACGTCATTTCTTGCAACATTTTGCGAAAAAAAACCTACTAAACAAGAGGTAGGTATGCTAAGTAAGGCATTCGTTTTCTTTCCCTTTTTTTGCACATAATTATGTACTGATGTAAGAAACAAGGAGATATGCCATCATAGCAAATTAGTACGGGAACAACTGATACCACTTTTAGTACATTTTTCGATACAATTACGCGCATAATTAAGAAAAGATCTCCCACGCATTGAACATTCCGCACACCCTCAATCTAACACTGTTAATCGTCACTCAACACTAGCACTAAACTAAAACACTGTATTTATACCATCGATCGTGTTCGGTTCGTCGCCAGCGCGTAAGTTTTTAATATGAGCAATTTGCTCAAGATCAGGCATCAAGCTCGATAGCGCCTTGGCCCATCTCCTTGTTTCTATGATCTGAGGATGTAGCTATTTCGCTATTTAAAGTATTTGCGCCATTTTTTAGTGCCGTGATGTTGGTGTATGACGTGTCTATATATAATACGTCATTGTATGTTGGTAGATATGTCTATTTCTTTGGCAGGCTCTATTGTAGCCTGCCTGTCTATTCTGTACCGACCAACACGCCGTGTAATATTGAAGGGAGAATCTCACCGTGACATTCTCCCTCGAACGTTAGCAAACAAATTGTCAGTTCTCGCGGTGATATCACGCGGCCAGTCGGTACAGATTAGAGGCTGGTCAGGCACTTTTGCTTATGACAATATCTCAAAAACTCCCATATATTACATTTTCCAGGGTCAACCATTATGTGCTACGAATGCAACAGTGCAACAAACACGATGTGTCTCGAAGCCAAGCTGCCCGACGGCCTGAAGAGGAACTGCTCCGAGCACGACCGCGGCGTCACCCACACCCTGTGCCGCAAAATCGTGCAGCATGTGGACTACGGAGTCAACGGCAGGCTGCCTGAGAGCAGGGTCATCAGGAGCTGTGGCTGGGACGAGTCTAAGTTTAAGGTAAAGATACTAGAAGCTCATCTTTGTCCTCCCGCTAATGAGACAATTAAAAACCAATTGTTACTGATACTGACTGACTAGTAGGTCGGCGGGACTGGAGAAATTAATTGAGGAACTTAGCAACAGTTGGGCTAGTTTTATCGCAAGTTCTTAGTCTCTTATGAAACTCCTATATTGCTCTGGAAAGCTAATTTCTCATTTTCAGTTTACTTTGCAAAGAGATCAACTGCATCTTATCTCTCACTTCTACTTTGTATATTCCAGTAACCGCCTCGATTTTATAGTCCTAAGTATTAATAATACTAGGTACAACCTCTATTTGTGCTTGTCTTACTTTATCAAACGTCACCTGCGCATTAGCTGATATTTCGGCCTCTTTGGCGGAATGAAGAAGACGGGTGGCGTCGAGGCTGCACGCAATTGGTTCGTCAGTCAATGCTCGTCGTCTAATTGGACTATTACTCTATTACGTATTGTCAACTGTCTATTGGGCCGATTGCACATGCGCGATCTGTGATCATGATTCCTGCCGGTACCTATGCATATCCTTGAGGACTGAATAGAAGATCTTATCAACAGGTAGACCAGTTTTACAGCAAGTTCCTGGTCTCTTATGAAACTCTTACAAGACTTCTCCCACAGAACAGAAGATTCTCCTATACCCAGATGCTCTGGAAATCTATTTTTGCAAAGATATCAGCTGTATTTCATCTCTTCCTTCTATTTTGTATATTCCAGTAATCGCCTCGATTAATGGAGTAATACAAAATAAAATACTAACCTGCACTGACAACCCCTTTTGTCCTTATCTTACTTTATTACAGTTGACTATCATCTAATTATTAACTGACAACTCCTAATTTTCGTTTTACAGGGTCAGTGCTACCACCGTGCCGGGTACGGGGGTAGGCAGGAAGTGTGCTCCTGCCTCACAGACTTCTGCAACGGTGCCCCAGAGACCACAGCCACCGCCGCCCTTCTCGCAACTACTGCCCTTATGTTCGCTGGAAGAATCATCTGTCAATGAATCATTCTAGTGATTTTATTATGGCTAGAAATACATTCCATTTAAAATGAGATGTGTTTGGTCTAAAAAAAAAAATATTATCCTGTAACTTCACCCCCGTTGATTGACTCCTAAGGGCTGTAGCGTGATGTTAAATAGCCTATACTATTTCTCATGAATCTGGTTATGATATACAAAAAAAAACCGGCCAAGTGCGAGTCGTACTCGTGCACCGAGGGTTTCGTATCATTTTTGAACACATAAAGTGAAAAAAACATCGTTTTATTTTTGGTGTAATATTTGGGTCAATTCCTATTAACACTAATTATTTCAGATTTTTCGCTTCCCAAACTTCGGAGATAAGGGGGGGGGAATGGTATTTTTTCAGACATTTTTCATCATATGTCGAAAACTGTGAGACATAGAATAAAATGAAAATATGTTTTGAAATATGCAGATCAAGCCCTTTCATTTGATATGCCATTTGACCTAGTAACCCCACTTTAAAATTTCGGACTCCGGCCGCTTTTGCAATGAAAATAAAAATATATATATTTTTTTTCATTTGCAATAAAGTTGAGCAAGCATTCTTTATCAAGTCGATAGCATTAGTAGTTGCTGAAATAAGCAGGTGTGACAGACAGACATACGAAGTCGCACAATAAGGGTTCCTTTTTTACCATTTTGGTACGGAACCCTAAAAAGGCCGTAGGTATGTCTGTTTGCCATCATCGTCATATAAAAAAACAATGGGCCTCGATAGCCGCCATACCAGAGACAGAAAGATTCAAGATGGTCCATTTTATACGGTAACCATACGCAAGCTGTTAATAATGTGAGCAACCTACATGCGCAAAGTAAATTGCACACCACTACCTACAGATGGTAATTTAGATAGTTTTCTTTGTCAACACAAAGGAGCAGTTATTGTTATATAGCGTTACACAATGATAGTGTATTTTTAATTAAGTATGACACAAGTTATACATTTTCCGGCAACTTTTTTTAACAAAGCGAGAGATTAGTTATACATCCACAGTGCATAATTTTCTAACAAAGCGAGAGATCGGAACTTCGCGAAGTTTTCATGCATACATATGGCCGCTAGTTCCCGCTTCTGAAAAGCAAAAATGGTAAACGTCAAGAAACAAATGAACGAAATCATATGGTTGGTTTCAATTATTTGGCAAGTCATACATTATCCAACTCACATTGAAGGTAGTGAATAAAATATCATGAACAAACGTTCTATACTGAGAAATCTAGAAAATAAGCAATAGTTGTAAAACCTGGAATCATCCCAATCGTGTTGAATCATATTGGTTAATACGTAAGAATAAAAAAATAATTGTCGTAAAACATAGACACGGATACTTTGACGATCATTAGGTATTATTTATTATAATATGTATTGAAAGTATTGAAGAACGTCCTGGAGAAGGACACGGGTGCAACCAAATCGGTGAGTCCAAAAAAAATAGCATTTTACATATTATCATAATTTAGACCTTATTATTCGTAGCATCCGCAAAGTAGTACAGTATTTTCGCAATAAACGCCGTTATAGAAAGAAAAGTGCAAAAAAATGAAATTTTTCGACAAAAATGTCTCATTTCATGATATCGCCGACGGACACCTACTAGATCTAGAGATCATTCTCATTACGTCATACTCGATTAAGATTTTTTACGTCTGATATCAATCAAGTTTCGTTTTGGAAAAAGTACGAAAACTTCACTAAGTATACCTAATTAGTTCATTCGTCAATGGAAGAGCATATTACGGTTTTAAACGAAACATGCACAACTGTCAATGCGCAGTACGACAAACCCACTGCTACGGCACCGCCGCAGTCCGACACCATACCAAACGTCTAAGGCGAACCACACACCGCCCCGCACCACGCTGCGGAGTGCGTGGTGACGGAACAAAAATCCCGCGCGTGAATGCGTTTTCAGTGTGTTGCACCATGCGTGATTTCTATACAAATACAGGTACTTGCAGACAACGGAACATCACGCACCCCCGCGCCACGCTGCGTGATGCGGGGCAGTGGGCGAATCGCCTAAAGGTGGATCCAAACATTGCGAAGCGTGCGCCGCGCATGGCGCTCATCCCATGCTTCGCAATGTGTGGACGTTCATACTCGTGTCACCACGAGTATGGCATGACCAAATGTATATCGAGCCGTTCGTTGCGAGGCCTGCGCAACGCTAGGTAATCTGTGGCAGCGCGTGCCTCGCAATGATCGAAAGAGCCCTGAAGCATGTCATGTATTGTGAACGAATGATGATCCGATTTATAATCTAACATGGAGATACATTAAATAAATCAGTTATCATAAATAAACGAAGAAATTGATACAATCGTTGAAAAAAATACGATGATAACAAATTCGTGCATGAATTTCTAAATCTTTTCAATTGTCAACTAAATTTTCCACACACTCAGATCCAAGTTTTTAAAGCAAGATACTGTCTTAATCATTTGACAGATATTAGATTAAAAAATATTTGTAGTCATTTGCGAGTCCAATGCAAGAGTATGGTGGGGGCGTGTCCAGCAAGACAGGGGAGTATCGGGACGGTGGTCCCGACGGGGGGCGAGAGCGGGGCATGCCCCACCAGGCTGACGGCTACCAGCCCCATCAATACGCCGTGATGCAACAAAAGAACTATGGTACGTAGATGAAGTTATACAGAATCTAAATTGACTTTGCTAACAATAAATACACTGTACTCTTAAGTCTCTATCATATGCTTTAAAACATGACACAAGGCTGAGGAGATAGTTACATTCTCAGAAGTCTCACTACTTGGCCGATTTCGGTGGCACATTTTTTTTGTTTAATTTGGACATTTTAACGGGAAACATCAAAAAATGTAGATTTCATTAAGGTAATATTGGTAGAAGAGGGTACAGATATTTCCTTTTTTAAAATGTCTTAGTTAATCAGAGAAAATTATGCCACCGAAATCAACCAAACAATGGGATACCTGAGAATGACCCATCTAACAGACTATTTTTGTTTAACTTGCTGCAATTTTATTTTTAAATTTTGGCCTTATTTAGAAAATTTTTTGGTTATAATTAACTGTTTCCCCTAAATTCTCGTTCTTTTTACGCAATCAGGATGTTCCAGCAAAGATTTGTCCGACCAAAACATGGCGACATACTGCCGCGTCGCGACCGGCATTTACGAAGCCACCGCGTCCAACCAGCAGTACCAGAACCCAAGGTATAAGCGTCCAGTCTATGGAGTATTATTCGCATGAATGTAAATTGAATGCCACCATTATTTCCAGATATAACAATCCATCGGCCCCGACTTTTAGTTCACCGCCTAATTCCCCTCTCGTTGGCCTTGTTTTTGATCCATCTTCATCCAACTACAGCGGCCCTGGAATGATAGGAGACAGAACCATCAGCGCTGACAGACGATCCCAAAGTACCTGGTCCATCTCCAACCAAGAACCAATCGGCACTGGTGCCAAGAAGAAAATAGTGAAAAGTCAAGACAAACGCAACGCCTACAGTGCTGACCCTCGATATCATGAGAGATACAAAGACAACAGCACCGAATTAGGTCGTCAACGGAAGGAACGGAACTTGACTTCGGAATCAACTTCTAGCCTCGATTTTTTTGTGGAAGGAGAGAGAATGGTGTCGGAACTGTGCAACATATCCGACTCGCGAACGGATTCCAATAATCAAAAGCAAAATCAAAATCAGAAACCAACCAATCAAGACGAAGACAAGAATAAGCCTTCCATGTCTTCGGAGGTTTTGCTCACTGCACTAGATAAGATTGTTATACATGATCAAATCCCGAATCAAATCGTTCAACTGGCTGTGGAGGCCTGCACTGATGCTGAAAATATAGCGATTGCTCATCACAACAGACCTTGTTTTAAGAATATACACTCGATTTGCGCAAAAACTAGATCCAACGTACAAAAACCGGACAGCGCTGTTGCTAATCTGCACTCTCAAGGCATACCGTGGGTAATTAAAAACTTTATTTTCTCTTTTGTACGAATTTTAGATGGCTGGAAGGGTGTCAAAGAGCTACTTAGCGAGAAACACGACACGTTTTCAAGAATCGAAAATAAATACTACAGTCCTAACATAAGGGAATGCTTCGTGCAGTGGCAGGCTGTCACCAAAGAAATGTTGACTCACATTTATAAAACATTTAAATGCCTTGATCACGGTTTTACTATGGAACAGAAAAGTTTTACACACAATTATTACACCACCAATTCGGCCGCACCGAGGAATCAAAATCAGAACAAATTCCAACCATCTAAATCGCATGCTAGTACTCCGCGGCCCGTTAATGCTTCTCCGCAGCCCTTCAATGCAGTTCAACCCCCATGGGTACAGAACCAAGCTCAAGCGGCTTCCCAGAGCTTTAATGAAGGGCCATGGGCCACTCGATCAGGAGCCACGTATAAGAAGTATCCCGTAGTGCCGCCACCAAACTCACATAACTTCTACCCACTGAGCGACCAAACTGATATAGACAGCTACCAAAAGGCGCAGTACAAATGTGATCCGTGCAGCATCCGTGAAGCAAAGCCACGCCAGTCTTGGACTATCACTAATGTTCCAGATCTTCGTGCTCTTGAAGGCATGTGCCACGCGGAGCAACGAGAATTCTACACTCAACTGAAACATAAGATAGATGCGGAACTTGGCAAGGCACCAGGTCAACCGCTCCTAGGAAATATGCCTTGCGATTTATTGCAACGCAGAGACATGGAATTGAAAGCCAAAATGATTCCTTTGAGCCATGTGGAAAAGACATTGATACCGAGCATGGCCGCAGCTGCTGAAGTGAGAGGCTGCTACGTACAGAAAAACAATAGCTGCGGCGATACAAAGGAAGAGGCTGATTTTTTTGCGGCATGGGGTCAGATGGTCCAAAAAGAACCTAGCGATTTTATAGCTCATCACACTCACAGCATTCAAATTCCATCAAATGTTGTGACGACTTCAAACAATATCTCTGGCCCCGTACAATTCATCGACCCAGAAAATGATGAGTTTCACGAAATGTCTAAAGTATATATGAAGCCTGGCAGCTATAAGGTGCCCATAAAGCCTGCAGATCCAATCTCCCCATTTGTACAAGGCGCCGCTCAGGATGTGGTGTACGACAGCTCTGTGGGAGACGATGTAGCTCTTAAAATGAAAGTTCCATTTCCACCTGTTACATTAGCACCGCAGCCAAAGTACAATCTTGAATCATGGCCCTGTCTGATGTCCAGACGCACAGACGATATCTTTGGAGAAGATCAGAAACTTATACCTCGACTTAACATTCCCTGCTTGGATATAAGAGCAGCAGACGCGCTTGATCTCTTAAGTTCGATGACATCAGACCGCGCTTGGGAAGCAGCTAAACAGTCCGCACCGAAACTGATGGACTTCATTCATGAAGGGTCTAAGTCTGACACAGCCCGATTATATGACGCGTTGGGTTTAAGTACAACTGACGAGTTTTCTGAAGACTTAAAGCACGTCAAACTCAGCATGGAGCAGAATGACGCGTGGTCTACAGGACTGTCGAACCATTTTATGTCGAAAGATTTAACTAGTGTATGGAATCAACAATCAGCCAAAAATGATTATATTCTAATTAAGAATCAAGATCAATCAATTTTTACTGAAGATACAGCCAAACAGCTTGATTCTGAAACAAAATTTTTTGACCCTGACGATCCATTAGAAATTCCTGACTGTAAGATTGAAGAAGAAAAAAAGGAAAATACTCGTTGTCCTAACTTTGACCAATCCGGCAATTATGTACGAGATGATAATCAGAAGAAATCTGGTGGCAAACCCAAGGTTTCTGCAGGAATGTGGTATCACCCTAAGAAGAAGAAACCTTTGCCAACTAATACAGTCAAGAAGTTTGAGGCAATACTTACTAATCTATCTCAAATCAACGAAGCTGCTTTTATTCAACATGATATGGATATAAAAGTGGTATGTAATCTTTGTAATGCTTGTGTTTTTGTATGAAAAATAAATATTGAAAGGCTAAACGTACCTTTATTCCCAGGCTCCTAGATTCTACGAAATAGTAAAATATCCAATGTGCCTCCATGATATATCGACTAAACTCAAGAATTCTTCTTACACTGAATATGAGCAAGTGGTACAAGATTTTAGACGAATTTTCAACAATGTGCGACTTTACATAAAGGTGAGCATAGTAAAAATTATTAGATAACTTATTTAGTAGATAATTTTATAGATACAGATACTATTTTATTTCTGAATTTAACTGACAGATAATGCGAATCCGGAGACTACAACATGCTCTTTATTTATTAGATGTATTAATCCCCAAAAGATTTATGTTGTGTTGAATGAACTCTAATTTTCAGAGCTATCCAGATCCAGCGATGAAAAAGAGCGTAAATAAAATTTCGAATGATTTCGAGAAAATGTTGAATGAAGAGTTTCAAACCAAATGTGAATCAAAGTCCAAGTCCCAGGATGTCGTCAAATCTCAAGATAACACAATCAAAAAGGATGAAAAAAATGCTGACACCAACGCTGAGGCCAAAAACGAGGACAAGAAAAACGATCCTAAAACGAGTGGAGATGATAAAAAGTGAAACGGCACATTTTAAGTATCTTTTGATAAGGCTCTGATAAAAATCTTCCTGTCACGAGGTTTTCTGGTAATTTCGCCATTTAAATTTTTCGAGTATTATTTTTTTGTTTAAACATTTTTTATTTATATATTTATTTGTTTCAATGACGAGGTCATCCAAAACTTAAAACAAGCGATCATCTGTCTTTATTATTATTCCGAAACTGGTCGATACTACTTATGAATAGGTATAAAATAAGCAACCTCTAGTCAAATATAGAAAATTATTTTTTAAACAAATGTCAGTGATGTTATCAGAACTTAGAATACATAAGATTATCAATTTAATGTGTAAGCGCTTGCCAGTTTTTCGAATGGACTTTATTAGCTTCCAAACGGGGCAAAACTTGATTCGTTCTCTATTGTTTTTCTTATTTCCTTGCACGATTAGTTTGTAATTTCGTTTTGCATATTTCGCTTTTCTTATTTCTTCCAATGATTCCTTAATCCGTATTGATTTTATGTGCAGAAAAACAAATTTATGTTTTGATGCAACGTCAGTTGTAATTTAGTTTTCTTTGTCCCACGATGCCCAGACAATGATGTCCATATCAGATGCAACCAACACGTCGAATTAGTTCTTTTTTATAATTATCTCTATCTGTGATGTATGTTTAGGTAAAAGATGATAATTAGAATCGGTTTCCATGCTTAATTACTAGTTGTACGATTCTCTTGAAACATGTAAATAGAAAGTAGTAGATGTATAAAAAATTGAACTTAAAAGTTTAAGTTGTCTCTGCGCCATGCCATTAATGAATAATTGTATATTGCAAAAAAATGCGTTAAATTATTTCAGAAAAATATGTCGTATCGAGTTGTGAGAAGTTCGATACTAAAATATTTTATTTGAAAAGTTGGATAGGACTTCTTACGATACTTGCCGACCGTTTACATGCAAAGCATAGTATCTACTTACTGTCTTTATATAATGTACGTGCAACAACATTTTTTTATCTAATTTGTTTCGTTTGGTGTTCCACATTGGTAGGTATTTAAATATTTTTTTAAATAATTTTTGAGTCCATTTTACCTGCCATAGAAATAAGTGAATTGCTTACGACGTCAACGTTGGATGCTATGTTTCGGCAACAAATACAGGTAGTTAATTGTGATTAAATTCAAAATTTCAAATATGACGACGTTCGAGTTAATTTTAAGTATTCATTAAGTTGTGATTTTATTATTTAACTTATTTATCTTAAATTATGGCAAGGAACTCCAATGATAATAAAAGAGTTATTTTTTACTGAGTCGTTTATATTCGCTCCTAGACAACCCAGTTTTAAAATAATCAGGCACACTCAATACACTATCTCACATTTGTTATCGTACTGAAACTTTAAACATAACTTTGATAGAGATTTAGGGGCATTTTCACCAACCTATCAATATCTGTTCAATAAGCTAAAGATAAGATTTTTGACAGATTTTCTATACAAAATCTGTCAAAAATTTAAACTTAATTGACAGATTCCTTTATTGATAGGTTGGTAAAATAGCCCCTTAAGCTGTTTTTCTACCGAAAGAGTGAGGGATGTGTGAGAAACACGTCATTTTCGTTGCTAAGCTCATCTGTACAAAAACTAAGCGATCCTATTGTCACACACATCCGTAGCTCACATCTCTGGACCCCAAGTCTGCTATTGCAATTGTGTAACGGCTCAAATACACCAAATCCGTCATCGTACGAACTTTGCTCGTACGATGACGGACAAACTCGGACGATTGAATCAAACACTTGTAAATTGTAGAGAGCGCGTACACCAACACGACCGATTTTGTCCGATTTTGTCGGCCGATGGCGGACGTGTTGGTGTACGCGCTCTCTATGATTTACAAGTGTTTGATTCAATCGTCCGAGTTCGGCCGTCGTCGTACGAGCCAAGTTCGTACGATGACGGATTTGGTGTATTTGATCTCTTTGATCGGTCAAAACCAACGCAGACTTGGGGCCATGGCCTATTCCGGCCTATTCTGTAGATATGGCACTAAAGTAAAACCACTTCCGACCAACAAATGAAAAAGTTTATAACAAAAAAGTTGCTGTGGGTTTGCAAGGGCCCAGTGTCGCTAAACCTTTGACAAATTGTAACTACACGGTTGTTATATAATTTTCGCGCTCTCCCTAATTTTAATTTTAAAGTCATTGATCCGTGAATTTACACAATATCATATTTAATGGATATTAAGTTAATCATCAGCTATCACGAAGTTATTTGAGCCCATGCTGTTTTAGGACCAATTTCACCAAACTCTGTTAGTTACTAAATGTCCCGTTAAGCGTTTTGATGTATAGAGCGATAACATTTTGCTGGAGTGACGCACGCATAGCGTTTCACATAATAAGTCTCTACGCCGCTATGTTGGCTCCCCTGAGGAGTCTAGGCTGTCCCCAATAGGCAAACTGTGAGCGGCCGACTGAGACTGCGCTAACAGTTTGCAGTAGGCAAACTGTTAGCGCAAACTAGCAAACGTGGACACTCCATTTCAAATATATGGAAGGGCGTACTAAACCGATATGCCGCAAACACAGTCGGCCGCTAACAGTTTGCCTATTGGGGACACAGCCTGAGTCATAACGATTTGCCTATTTTTTTTTTAGTTTTATGTGTTAAAGTAAACGCTCTACTTTATACTGTCTCACTATAAAACAGTCAAAATGACAACTGTTAAAATTAACGGGACATTTAGCAACTAACAGAGCTTGGTGAAATTGGCCCTTAATATATACACGGCTATAGCTGCACTGACTGAATCATACAAGTTCTTTATTTGATTCTTCAAAACTTATAATTTTGAATAAGTACCTAGCCTAGGTATCACTTTCTCGAAAATCTAATTTACTTACCTACACTTCTATTCGTAAACTCGTAATACAAGGGAAACATTACCGAATTCTACTACTCTACTTAACTAAACTTTTTTGAGTCACTACCATTATACCTTACATAAATGCATCATGCATGTCATAAACCTTACATATTTTATGCATCATGCCTTTCATGATTTATATGGTACCGTACGCTTATTACACAATACAGAGCGATGAAAAAAAATATCTGCTATTCCACGGGCAATACCCGCATACATTTATGTTCACATCAGCGTTGCCAGACGTCCCGATTTTGGCGAGACGTCCCGATTTTTTGGCCCAAAATTGAATGTCCCGCGCGGGACAGGCTCAGTCCCGCTTTTCGAGGATTACTCGACGGTGCGGCCCCCACCTTCAAACTGCTTTCCTGAACGCGTTTTTTTCTAAGTGAATTTTAAATAGGTAGGTACCTAGTCGGATGCCGGAAATAAATGCTCCGTAAAAATTAAAGCAGAATTACTCATTCAATTCAATCTGAAGCTATCCTGTGCAGAATCCTTCGACTAACTGCTGATTATAATTACGTTTTTTTATTATGTCCCGCTTTCGACCAAAGAATCCCGCTTTTTTTACTCAAAAAGTTTCTACATCCCGCTTTGCCCGAAAAAAAATCTGGCAACGCTGGTTCACATAAACTCAACAAAATGTATGGAGCAGCTGATTTTTTTTTCGCGATTTCAGGGTTGGTCCCATAGTAAAAGTTGTTCATAATGATGAGTATAATGACCCCTTTTGGGGAACAACAGGGTTTTTGTTACATGGTGTATAGAGCTGTTTCTTGCGATTCCAATGGTGTAAAAATCTCGATTTCGCAAAAAGTGGAGTTACTATCGTTTGCCTCTCAGGTAGAGATAATTATCTACATCAATAACATCAAACAATTTCTGTGTGGTCGTGAACTCGTGATCCCTTCGTCGGTCGTCCTCACTGCTCATGCCAGTCATGCCATCGAGTCATCACGGTGCACCGCATAATTTCTATTGTTCCTCAAAAACCTACGTGGAAATATGTATAGTCCGGATTTGCGTTACCCAGACCGATGAGTGTTGTAGGCTCAATAGGATTCGTCATGCGGTAATGGTGCAGTTTTGGCTGCGTCACACATTTTTCTCCAAAAATGTCTTCGCAAACGCATTTATTGGATCTTAGAAAAACGTATCTAGTAAGTATATAAAAGATAGTCATCATTTGCTTAGTGTTAGTACACTTCAAAAGTGGTCATCTTTTTTGTTTGTGTGGTAATTTTTTTCGTATTTTTTGGAAAATAAATCTTTGGGAAGATCTTTAAATATTTTTGTAAACTGTAAGTACTTACGTTATCTTGTGTGCGTGGCGGCATGGCGCTTTCATTATATCATAATACCGTTATTACATTTTACAGGATATTCCAAAACCTTTCTTTGACTACTAATAGGTAAATCACATTTTAATTACTCAAGAAGCTTTTAGCGGAATAATATCTATGCATAAATGTCTATTAGGTCTAACGATTATCGAATTTATTGTAAGTACTAAACGGTACTGTTATTTTGTCTATAAATCACACTGATATTACAAATGCGAAAGTTTGTGTGGAGTTCACACTGAAACGGCTGGACGGATTTAGGTGAAATTTGATAAAGAGATAGCCTGCAACCTGGGGAAGCACTTAGGCTACTTTTCATCCATTTTCACGCTGACGAAGTCGCGGTCAACAGCTAGTGAGAATATAATTGAGAACAACTGTTAGACCCTTTGCCCGCTACTACCTACTTAAAGATACTACTTACTTATGTTAATTTAAAAGACCATGGTCGCCATAGACTTAATAATCCTATTTCAATATGTTCAATATGTATTACAATATGTCAAATAAATAATTTTCTTTCTTCTTTCTTATTTGGCATTCAATCTCGTATCGGTCAGTAAACCGCACGCGTTAGATTTTCGCGGGCAGCTAGCAGTACCCCTATCATGAGTTTTTTTGACGTATAGTTTCGTTAACGTAAGCATATTTTGAATTTAAAACACAGCAGTCCTGGATCATTTTGATAAAATTTTATACAATTTGCACATTTTAAAAAATACAGAGAAATTAATTAAGTATTTAATTTATATAAATGTTGTGTAACAAACGTGTATTTTCAATTCAAAATATGCTTACGTTAACGATACTACACGTCAAAAAAACTCATGATAGGGGTACTGATCACTTTCAATCATTTCAACTAGCAATCCACGGACAGGGTGTCTGTACCAAAGTTTGAAAGTAGGTACGCGATAAAAACCTACTACGTCTTCTGTAGATTTAACCGCAAATAAAAATACTACCTGTATTTTTATTTGCGGTTAAATCTACAAAATAGGTAAAGCTCTTTTTAAGCGAGGACCGGCAGCCTAATTGCGTAACTCAATTTCTTTCGCCATGGCTTTCATTTTGACAGTTCAACAACATCCATTGCGGCGTTGAGCTAGTTACAGGAGCGCGGATAGCAATCATACGGCGTAACGAATGTCAAAAACAATGCCATGGTGATAGCAATTGAGTTACGCAATTAGGGTGCGGTTCAGTACCTAGGTGCTTTAATTTTATTAAATTAACGTTTAACAAATTGTTTCGAATGAATAGATTATTAAGTTACCATAACAATACATCAATGCTGAACTTTATCTGCTCAAATCATTTTATATATGTATACTAGCGACCGTCCTCGGCGGCTTTGCACGATTTAATCATGTGTCAAATGATTATTAAAACTTGCATCAAAATCCATCAAGTATTGAAAAGTACCTGCACTTTTCAATACGAGCAAATTCACAGACAAACAACTTTATTAATACCATTTTGAGAAAGCATCATAAACATCGCCGCTCAGTGTTCCTCAAACTGCTCAAACATGTCCATGGATAACATACGCTGTATTTTCTAACATTCGCAATTGGCTATTACATATTTACTCTATTAACTAATTACTTAATCGCCATCACCCACGACAAAATAGGACATAAATTGTAGATAATTTGTAGTCTCCGCTACGCCACATCAGTTCGTAGTGCGTACTCCTGTACAATGACTTTTTACCCGACTGCGGCGAAGCCCAAAAGGAGGGTATAGTGTTTCACCTGTATGTTCGTATGTGGGTATGTATGTGGGTATATATTTCCGTTTCTGTGTTCCCTCCTAGAGACTAAACGAGCGAACGGATTTTAACATATGGCATATCATTAGATTCGTATCAACGTCGCGAGTAACATAGGCTATATGGATTATGAAAAAAACTAACATGGCAGATTTTATCGCCAATAACTGAAGTCGAATTGCCGGTTGCCGCTTTTACAGGTCAGTAAATGTACCAATAAATAGTACAACTGTTAATACAAGTTGGTACATTTACTGACCTGTAAAAGCGGCAACCGGCATTTTTTTTTATTGTGTATGTACAAAGAACGTCATTTAGGATACATGGTTTCATTTAATGTGATAACCTAATCGCCACCCTGTATAATATATGTCATTGACATCAAAAACTAAAAAGTGAAAAATAAAAATAGAAAATTAAAAAAATTATAAAAACCCGACTACGGTCGTCTTATCCACCTATATTATTATTATAACCACCAAAAAGAAAAGGAAAACAAGATATTGCAGTCGGGACCCAGTGTTTCCGGGTAATTAATAGTCATATAATGGGTCCCGACTGCAATATCTTGTTTTCCTTTTCTCTTTGGTGGTTATAATAATAATATAGGTGGATAAGTAAGATAAGATAAGAGAGCGGTACTCCTGGACACGGCTCGCATTGTTAGGAGGTTCCTCTCTCTGGACCCCTGACCGCCGGTAGCTTGGACCCTGTTCCCGATGCCGGTGGGGTACTATTTTTTATATTTTTAAATGTTTTTTTCATTAACTTTTTTATTGAAATATTTAAAAATGTAAAAAAATATGTATTTTAAAATGAATAAAAAACAATATAGGTGGATAAGACGACCGCAGTCGTTTTTATAAAATTTGTAATTTTCTATTTTTTTTAATAATATTATTTAAACATTAATTTAACAATCGATTGTTGGGGCAGCCACCTTGTTATGGAGATCGTAACTGTTTTCTAGCCGCGCCTCCACAGAATATAAATAAGTTAATCGCGGATTGTACGCGGACACGATATGTACTTACCATAGTATTTAAGTAAACTAAGTTAGTACTATTATGCTGATATAATCTGATTTCCCTAAAGGTCACAGAGGTCAGATGAACAAAGAAATCAATTGGTATTTGTTTGATGAAAGAGATCTTCTTACATAAAACTTACCTATGTTTATAAAAGTTCTAGGACGACACTTATAGCCTAATACTTCGATATTATTCATATTTCTCTAGACTTACTTAACAAACAAACTCTAATCTATGCTTTAATAATTGTATCTATGCATAATATTATAGAGAACGCGAATTTTGTAAGTTTGTGTACCAATATGTGGAGGTTAATCTCCGGAACAACTGATCCAATTCTGAAAATTATAGCTACATTATCCCTGAGTGCTGTAGGATATTTTTTATCCCAAAAAAAAAAGGCACTGAACTTGTGGCTCACGCGGACGAAGTCACAGCCTCACAGGCAAAGTGCTAGGGATAATTAAAGTCAGAGACAGAGAGAGTCACAGTAGCATACTTATTCTAATATCAATCTTAATTTTTAACCGACTTCATTTAAATAGCGTTTCTATCAGCGCAGTGATTTTGGATAGGGTAGGTAGGTACCTATTTGTTTGTATTTTGTTCCCCAAGTTATTAATTTCCCAGCATGGCAGACTTGTCAAACTGGCTAAATTATTTATGAATTCAGCTGTAGCTGCTAGACCTACTACAGCAGCTACAGCTGAATTCATAAATAATCTTCGAATGTGTCACAAACAACGACGCGACGTTTAAATATTAATAATTTTTGAACTATTATCTTCAAATGACGCACGCGTACAACAAAACACACAAAGAAAATATAATATTGGCGGTGGTTTATAAATAACGTATTAAAACAAAATGACTCACCAGGACTCAACAGGACAAAGGCCTTCGACCACACAGACCGCATTTCATAAATTAAAAAAATAACAAAGTAGGTGGTAGATTATAAGTCCATTTCCCGCCACAACTAACATTGCTTCCACAATAAATTAATGACAATTTATAACGCGACGTTGTCCTACGGCTACAGCCATTTTAGGAGAAAGTAAAAGCAAATCTATTTGATTCGAAAGAGCGTTAAAAATTGTCGGTATTTTCCTTCAGTTTAACGCAGTCGACGTCGAGTGCGGCCATTAGTTCAAATTATTTAAATTATATAATTTTGTTCTGATTTTCCCGCGATTGAATTTGAAAACAGAAACGATTTTTTGTCTGTGGTTTTCGTGTTTTTTTTAATTCGAAATATTGTTTTTTTTTATTTCTACACTGCAATGGTGTTTTGTAAAAAAATATGATTAAACGAAAAAAAATTGGTGAATTTTTTAGAGTGATATAAAGTGAATATTTAGAAAATGCTGTGCTAGCGCTAATTTAAAAGAATTTATGAACGTAAGTACCAACAAATTATTATTATTTTTAGGGTAGGTCTGTAATAAAATCACGGTTATTTATCTACAAGTTTGTTTGCGAACGTGAGAATCACACCGTGACATTCTCGCTCGAACGTTCGCAAACAAACACAAATTCCACGTTAATATTAAGTATCATGATCGGGAGAGCTGTCTATATTTTTGTGAAATTGATGACCTCAAGTTATTACAAACTAAAAAATCATTATGAGGCCAACTTAATAACTAGGTGTACGGATCCCTAGTATGAAACAAATAATAGATTGTTAACTAATTTTATGCAATGAAGGTGATAGATATTGAAACATGTTGAAATATCGATCGTTAGGCGCAGGAACTATTCTATTCATCAAACGAAGTCAATCGCATACTTCCTTTGTAATAAATCTATTTTATGGTCTCCGGAAGATTCGCGGGAACGTTATGTTTTTGTTTCATTTTTACGACTAATATAGGGCTGCCATATACGTCCCGGTACACCGGGACCGGGACATGTCCCGGTTTGAAGCGTTGTGTCCCGGTGTTCGGTCAGTAAGTCATTTGTCCTGGTTTGGTAGTTAGACATGCATAGTTGACGAAAGAAAAGCAAATCTCAAAATATGTCAATCTCTCTTTGCAATCCCAGGCCACAATGCTCATGTGGAACAGGTGTTTTTATTGATCTCATCGCCGTGGACGAAAAAAAGAAAAGGGTGAAAAAAAGTCCTACTTAAAAAAATATGATCTTCAAAAAAATATGAATGGGCAAAGAAAAGATGCACTGAGAACGTAGAACAAGCCTAAGAAAATTAGGATGTCGTTTTTTCGATAGACCATCAGTTTTTTAGTGTAAAAAATATCTACCAAAAATTAAACTTTAAAAATCCTAAAATCTAAGTGTAAAAGATTTGTTTTTTATTCCAAATGTCCCGGTCGGCGTTTCAGCATTTATGGCAGCCCTAGACTAATATATCATTATTCATTGGTTAAGATTATAATATCCCATGTCTTTTTAGGGTTTCGTACCCAAAGGGTAAAAACGGAACCCTATTACTGAGACTTCGCTGTCCGTCCGTCTGTCTGTCTGTCTGTCTGTCTGTGTGTCTCCAGGCTGTATCTCATGAACCGTGATAGCTAGACAGTTGAAATTTTCACAGATGATGTGTTTCTGCTGCTGCTATAACAACAAATACAACAAATAAAAACAGAATAAAATAAATATTTAAGGGGGGCTCCCATGCAACAAACATGATTTTTTTGCACGTTTATACTCGATATTGATAACGGCACCAGGTAGACGCTTGAAATACTCACAGAATATTTAATTATATATTCACTTTAAAAATAAATAATTAAATTAAAATAAAAATAAAATATTTAAGAGGGGGTTCCATACAACAGACATAATTTTTTTGCCGTTTTTATAGATAATGGTACGGAACCCTTCGTGCGCGAGTCCGACTCGCACTTGGCTGTTTTTTTTTTTGTTTTTCCTGTACAGCGAAAGTAAAAAGCTAATATATTTCCCATAGTCATTGATTTCTCCTAAGGCGTCCATTTCATTTACACACTGGTAGAGACAATACGCAACATATTATTATGTTGGCATTACGATATCACAATTTGTTTGCGAACGTTCGAGGGAGAATCTCACCGTGACATTCTCCCTTGAACGTTTGCAAACAAATTGGCAGTTCTCACGGTAATATCACGCGGTGAGTCGGTACAGAATAGACAAAGTGGTCAGAGGATGCTCACATTTCAATGGAGGAACGAACATTCCACCTCGTTCCTCCATCACCAAAGAATGATGACGAAAGTTTATTGATACCTCCCACTAATATTAATATTATAAATGCGAAAGTTTGTGCATGTGTGTGTGTGTGTATGTTTGTTACTTCTTCACGCTGAAACGGCTGGACGGATTTGGATGAAATTTGGCAAAGAGGTAGTCTGGGACCTGGAATAACACATAGGCTACTTTTTATCCCGGAAAACGCGAGCGAAGCCGCGGGCGGAAGATAGTACCTAGCTAATAAATAACAAAGACTTGCATATAACGAGTCCATCATTAATATACCTAATCAATACGTTAACAATCAATATTAACATAATCAGTCAATTGATGATACAGACGTTTGCTATCACAAGTGTTGTTAACCGATAAGATATTGATCTAAATAATTATATCGGATAGCAATTCATTGGCATGTTTACATATAATTTATCATTGTAACCGATCGCAACGACGATCTATGTATGCCTAATCTATAAAATAATAGTATTAAACAAAGTCTCGTTTGTCCGCTTAGTTCTTCTGAAATACACAATGGATTTTAATGCGGTTTTCACCAACATTTTGAGAATTTATTCCGGAATGTTTAAGTGTATAATACGTTGATATTTAACTTAGATATACAGCAGAAATCTCTATGTTTTGACATGTCGCCACATCAGTAGATTGCACCTGCGTGCGAAATAGGGGCGGGTTGCTAGTTATACAATAAAATAATATTAGGTAGGTACTATGGGATATTACCTTATAAAATATATCTCAGAGGCACAATTAACCGGCCACCTATGTCACCACGTTTGTTTAAGTTAAATAAAGCATATCATGATGAATGTTACTTCATAAGTAGCTACTATAGCAATAAATTAAACACTTATTACTCTCACTGCTTTTCTGATTTGTGTTCCCGAAGCATTTTTACGATTTCGAAAGCAAACGTGGTGACACTAAACATAGGTGGCCGGTTGATTGTGCCTCTGAGTATATAATGATTATATAGGATCATATCTTTTATTCAATATTTAGTAGGAAGGATTTTAAATATCTTTAGACGATATGACTCATAATTATCTATGCTTACGGTGTGTGAGCGACAGGGCAACTCAAACTGAAACTATGGGTTCCGTAAATCATTGTGGACCCCTCTGCGATAAAATTTTGTGACGGTCTTTTAAAACTTCGACTTTGTATGGAGCCTTTGCATTTCGTAAAAAAATCTCCAAACAAATTCGTTTTTTTTTTTAATCCCGCGCAAAATTTTAACGCAGAGGGGTTTAGAATAAGTTACTGAACCCATGGTTTCAGTTTTCGTTACGCTGTCGCTTACACCCCGAATATCTATGACTCAAAGATCTTTGATCATACATTAATATATTTGATTATATGCATGCATAATCAGCCTATAATGTTCCCACTGCTGGGACACAGGCCGATTGTACCTCAGAGTGCCGAAGCTCATATGCTCGATGTGGGCCCACTCGAAAGTTTATGTGTTCGAATTCTATACCGTCGAAACTCGCTGACTCGAAACACGTTGGATCGATGTTGCAAACAATCGAAATTCGCAGGATCGAAAATTCGCTCCACTGTGAGATCAGTGGGCTGTAGTCCACCACGCGGGCCCAGTGCGGGTTGGTGGACGTCACATGTCTTCGAATTTTTGGTTCTAGGACATGCCGGTTTCCTCACGATGTGTTCCTTCACCGTTAAAGCAAGTGATAATTAATTTCTAATTACACGCCTATTACAGGCCGATTGTGTTAGAAATACCATTTTACATTAAAAAAAATTGAAAAGATAACTTTGATGGCTTTCTACTTATTTTCATTACGAATAACCTGTTATTGCATTACGAATTATTGATAAAAAGTTTACAATACAATAATAATTATGATAATAATACGGACTTAGAAAAAGAAATAGCGATGTGAAAGCCATTTCTTATAATGGAAAATGAAAGGTTAATGGAATTTCATTACGGATTTCATTTATTTTATTGTAAGCAATTTAATGAAATCTTTTAAACGTATTTTTCATACATATCATTTCTGATTCACTCAGTATTTTATTTCTATGTAGTACATTGTCTAATGTACATGCTTTAAACCTACTTACCTATTTTAGAGTAACAGGTATTTGTGCTACCACGCAGTTATAATTAAAGTAGGTAATCATAATCAAGATGGTTATCAGTAATCAATAATATCATAGGCTACGTCTATTTTTAGGGTTCCGTACCAAATGGTAAAAAAGGAACCCTTATGGTGCGACTTCGTCTGTCTGTCTGTCTGTCTGTCTGTCTGTCTGTCTGTCTGTCTGTCTGTCACACCTGTTTATTTCAGCAACTACTTATGCTATCGACTTGAAATTTGGAACAGTTATAAAGAATGCTTGTTCAACTTTATTACAAATGAAAAAAGTCCAAAAATATTTTTATTTTCATTGCAAAAGGGGCCGGAGTGGGGGTCCGAAATTTCAAAGTGGGGTTACTAGGTCAAGTGACATATCATATGAAAGGGCTTGATCTGCACATTTCAAAATATATTTTTATTTTATTTTATGTCTCACAGTTTTCGACATATGATGAAAAATGTCCAAAAAAATACCATTCCCCCCCCCTTATCTCCGAAGTTTGCGGGGCGAAAAATCTGAAATAATTAGAGTTGATAGGAATTGACCCAAATATGGCACCAAAAATAAAACGATGTTCCTAACTAGTACAGTTTTTTCAAAATCATCAAAATTCCTTCACAAACAAACTTAGTTATGCGGTCCGGATTTTTTCACTTTATACGTCCAAAAATTATACGGAACCCTCGGTGCGCGAGTACGACTCGCACTTGGCCGGTTTTTTTTATATTATTTCACGGAAGTAGGTATCGTAACACCTTTTTTGATGATAATATTTTACGATCACATATTTTGAGGTTTTTCCTTAATAACAATAATACCTACGCAACATTAACTATATACCTAGTGCGTAGTTTCACGCATCCAATAAACGAATGTTTCAAAGGAATATAATAATATATTATATTGATGAATATAGGAACGAATTTTCGGGAGGGTTGATTTGTTTTAGATAACATTGTATGTGTGGTCAATCTATGTGTTTATAAAACAAAACACTAAAGAACGAATTAAATTACGATCAATCAGGTTTACTTACTAAGTAGTTATAAATTAAAACTCTCAAAATGCCGATGCCGTCTCAAATGGCATGGCGACAATGAAATCATCATAATAAAAACTGATTTAAGTTTAGGTACCTCAGATTACATAGGTCTACTTACACACTTTCTGGATTGCATTTGACACTATAGATAGATAGACAAAAACCTATTTTGGTAGTTATTTCCATGCGATAAGAAATTCGTAGAAAATGCAGTTTAAAAATAAATGTATTTACTAATATACGTATTTTAGGCCAATAATACGTTTATACAGGATGTAACCGAAAGGGTATAACAATATCAAATTCACGGACTCTAGGTGATAACAAACTACATGGCAACATTTTTTTAATACCTTTTCCTACAAAATTATGAAGTTATGATACATTGAACCTAAAAATATTTTTTTCTAATTGAATTCTACACATCACTAGCACCAAGTCAGCTGATCAGGGTCAATAAACTATTCTTCAATGAAACATATCCTATTTCTTCAATTTACTCCTGGTACTGTTTACTTTAAATCTTTCATAACTACGTCTCTTAGTACAAACAATGGCAAAGGGTTCTGCACGTAATTTTATTTTATTATTAAGATTACATTGATTGTAGTATTTGTAGTTTTGCCATAATGTCACCGCTGTAACGTTAAAAAAACAAATAAAGTATGAAGTTAAACACACTTTGTTTACTTTTGTTCGTGGGCCAGAGTCTGAAGCACAGTTTTACAATACGTGTCGCGTCTGTAGTAATTATTTGTTTGAACAACACAATCGTAGGCAGGTACTAAAAATAATTAATTATCCGTGCATTTTAATAGGCCGCGAATGTATCCAACTACTTATTCAAAAGAAGTTGTTAAAAGTATCTACTAGGACTTCATGAGTGACGGAAGTTGTCCTGACAGCGAGCGTTGGTGCACAATAATAACTTTACGAAACCCTAATTTGGATAATGTTACATAAACATAGCAGACATGGATCAGATATCAAAGGTAAATAAACACACAATGGTATTTAGGGTCAATCAGCTAGTTGCAAGCACGTCGCATTTTTTTCTGATTATTGTGACGTTATTTTTGAGTTCGATATCCGACCTAAGCAAAACGCGGGATGTTTTATGCTCAAAGCCTTTTTTTATTTCCGCCTCCAATACAATACCCAACTGACGTAGATACTTGTGTATCACATAATAAATCTTAAATAAACAATTACAACTTACAAGTGGACACCTATCGGTTTTGTTTATCAACGCGGCAGCTCTGAAAAATGAGCTAGGGAAGAGAGGAGTATTTTAAATGAGTCGACAGTCGTGGTTCACAGCTAGTATCTCGGAGACTTGAAGTACCTACTACATATGATGTGTTTGGTGTTAGTCGGTCAGAGTCTTTTTATTCTTGAAATTTTTAATTACCTATTACGAAACCAACTGGGACAGTTACCTTATTACTAGGATATCAGACTGTTAGTCTTCGTGTTGACGTACTTGTGCTTCAGTCGCTCTCTATGCGTTGCTGTGCGAAGTTGTGATTGTGATTGTGATCGTTGTCAATAAAATTGTCGTAAAAATTACGTCAAGTTTAACTAATAGCGAAATTACGAAATGCTGGTGTGTATTGGAGCAACGGATGGTAATCTGCAAGCTGTCCGAGAGCTGTATCGTCAGCGATTCATCGACGGAAGACCAGTTGCTGAGCGTCGGCACTTCAGCAGCTACCATCGAGAGCATGTTTCAGCCTGATGGTACAAGGTCTGTACGCGACCTGTTCTTTCCATGAATGTATCGGAAGGTCGGCCAAGCAGGAGGGATCCTGGATTTGAAGACGCTGTACCAGATCATTTTACACGTAATCCACGCAGTAGCACACGTCGAGCTGCATTAGTGATGGGTGCTGCGAACCATGGAGGTATGGCAAGTGCTGCGCTAAGACCACCAACGTCCATACCACTTCTGCCCCACTCAGGAGCTTACGCTGGCAGATTTTTTGGAACGCGTGGCTTTTGTGAGTGGTACGTTAGTTAGACAGAAGCTTTGGCAGAATTAGGTATTAAAGTGCTTTGGACTGATGAAGCAAGTTTCACGGGACGGAATAAACATTAGTCAGTTCATTTGATCCCGCCGCCCACCGCCCGCCGCACGGTCCGTCGGCTGCGGCTGGGCAGAGCGTGGCTCCGCGTGTACTAGGCGCGCAGGAATCGGAAAACATAGGTTGATAGGTATGATTGTCGGTTTGTTTATTCCTGTCCGAAGGGCATGTGATGCGGCACGCGCGTTGGTACCAGGCGCACAGAGTATCTCTTATTACTAGTTATTACGTATCAAACAGAGTAAACAGGACAGGATAATGACCCTCGTAGTGCGGTAACACGTTTGTTATGATTTAAATTTAATAAACTGTAGAAATACAAAAAAAAATGTACATTTCCAAAGTAATTTATTTTGAGCTGTAGAGATTGTTAACCAGATACACTCTTCACCCCGTTTGTATTGATATACCCTTATCGTGACACCCTGTATTATACTACGTAATTGTACGGCTAATAAACTCGATAAAAAAAACGATCGAGTCATAAAGTTTTTTATACCTTTGACGTCATCAATTGATTCAAACGGAATCCCCCTTTGTTTAATTTCCTAATTACTACTGATACAGCATTTACAAATCCAGGTTTTCCTTATAATGTTATCATTTTTAGGATTTAAAATAGATTGAAGAAACTTTAAAAAGTAACTTAAAAAGTGCTAAACCTCGGAAACAACTCTGTATTGAATTTGTGATTTTGTGTATAAGATTTTTTAACGAATTGCAAAATCTCGAAACAAAGTCGGTCTTTTTTTTAAAAGACCGACTTTTAAAAGACGAAAAATTTAACGCTGAAAGGGCACTGGCAGACGGCCATAGAGAGCTGGGCTTCAGATTGTGCAGGTCGGTACAGATATGAAATTAGTTTGGTGTGATCGAGTATTTCAAGAGTATTTAAATTCATCTTTTTTTGTTTTTGTACGTAATTGGGTTAAAGAGAAATCTTCGTATTTGTGACAGTGAGGTTAAGTATGGTGGTGTACTGGTGTGTACAGTGGTAAGTACAGCCCGACTAATGAGTTCTCAATTCAAAGGTTTTAGTTGCTATCGACATGATATTCTGTGGAGGCACGCGCCAGCCAGCATGCACCCGTTTTTGTTTTATGGTTTTTTCAAAATGTCAACGGCGATTTTTTATTTCAATTCTTAATCTCTAAGATAAATTAGGCAAAGAACAATTAAAATATATTTTTATTTTTATTAACCGACTTCAAAAAAGGAGGTTCTGTATTCGTCCCGTATGTATGTATGTATGTATGTATGTATGTATGTATGTATGTATGTATGTATGTAAGTATGTATGTATGTATGTATGTTTGTGTGTGCGCGATTTTCTCAAAAACTACTGATTCGATTTGGATGGGGTTTTCACTGACGTAATCTACATACTTTCAGGAAGGTTTTAGTATATAATACATTATGTTATCATTCCTATGTACAAAGTTATATGCATAAATGTACACACTACGTCGAAGATTTACTGTTGAACGAAGTCGTCAAAGTAATGTAACGCGAGATAAAGAACTAAAAAGAGAAAAATAAAAACTTTTTTAACAAAAAATAACCGACTTCAAAAATCCACTACAAAGAAAATAATAATTTTGGTTTCGGAAGTCGGTGGCTTTGGTTTTTGTTTGCTTTTTTTTGCCACCGACTTCCGAAACCAAAATTATTATTTTCTTTGTAGTGGATTTTTGAAGTCGGTTATTTTTTGTTAAAAAAGTTTTTTTGGTTAAGCTTTTATTACTGTACGAGATCAAGCCCAAAACTGCCAACGTCCTAAGGTACCTACTGTGACAGCGTAACGCTGTCACTTACACCCCGTTTAAATGGGTGTCATGGCGCTAATCTCTGGAACTACCAGTTGGATTCTAACTTTATTTTACCTATGTACCACAATATTTGTATGAATAAATGAATAAATGATTCGAAAAAATCTTTTTTCATATGATAGCCAGATTCGTATAATACATAATAATTATTTTCGTATTTATTTATTATTCTCTAATATTTATTTATATTATTTACACGCTGCACCGGTCGACGTCATTATATCAACGCCGGCTGTCTCTGAAAACCAGCGCTGTGGCTCTGCTCCGTGCATGGGTCACAGCATCATGCTGAGTGATGGCCGTTTTGCGCTGATGTGACGCATACTTTCCTTACAGTTCTTTCCTCATATTTTTTTTTTGTGTGTCATGTCGACGCAAATAAATGCATTTTCTTTCTTTTCTTTCTTTCTTTCTAGATTCATTAGAAATAGTATAGGCTATTTAATATCACGCTACGACCCTTAGGAGCCGAGCAACGGGGGTGAAACCGCGGGGAACAGGTAGTGTTTAGATAAAGTTGTTTATCTGTAGGCCTTTGTAGTCTGATGCAAATAAATAATAAAACTACATTTCCGTTTGGTGTTCGACTTACAATGTGTTAGAAATACCGTTTGTTAATCTTTACAGCTCTGATTATAAGTGAACTTGAAAGGGCCGTCATTTATATTTTTTTATGATTAATAGTTAACTATGTGCACTCGAAACTTCGTATCAGATTGTCGTTGATAACAAGTTCCGGTGATGACTTGGTTTGATCATATATAATGAAGAAATGGAGCCTTTTATTCAGTTGATATACTTTGTTGAGTCTTTGACTGATTTTAAGAATCTACTTTAAAATAATTCAATTGTGAGTATTTTTTTTATATCTTTATTTCTATAAATTATTTGTACATATACAGGGTAAAATTAAAACCAGTGCGGATATTTTAGGAGGTGAAAGTACTCATGAATATGATCAACTTTTATTATGGGACCGACACTGAAATATGAAAAAAAAAACAGCTGTTCCATACATTTTGATCGTGCTGATTTTCTTTTTAAATATCCGCACTGGTTTTAATTTTATCCTGTATTTCCTTTTATTAATTTAAAATATCCTTGAATTAATAACTCAATAGCAATAAAATTAATATTCTAACATTTTATCCTGAAAATTAAATAAGTTTTTCTTGGTTTCCTTAATTTTGAATTTCTTTGAAAAATCTTCTAAAAATATTGTTAGGAGGTTACTCTCTTTGGACCCCTGACCACTAAAATTTTTTAACCCTGTTCCTGATAGTGATGGGATATTAATTTTATATTTCTTAGGAATTATACTGACAAATATCTGAATAAAATAAATTGGTATTAATAAATATCGTGTATATCTGATAGGTACTAATGGTAATCAGTCATGGCGTTGCGTTGTTGCCATACAAAAGAAGGTCATGCTTCAATGAAGCACATTCATAAAGGCGTTAAAATCGACAAAACTAATCTATACTATTATAAAACTTTAAAAAAGCCGTGTCTGTACATTGAAGATATTCCATAAAAACAAGATCGGGATAGGGTAGGTAGGTACTATGGGACGTAACCACGCCCAAAAAATATTTTTTTTGGAATGTTTGTCTGATTTTTTGTGTGCGCATTACGCAAAAAGTACTGAACGGATTTTGATGTGGTTTCACAGTTTGGTAGCTTGGGGTCCAACATAAAATCTAAGCCACTTTTTATCGCAATTCCGGTGGGGTGAACGGGGTGAACCAGAGATAGGTACAGCTTGACCTCTTCGTAGTACCTATACTGTAGTGCAGTGCTCCTTAGTGTAGGGTACACTAAGGAGATCATCTAAAATGGTCAATTTACTGTCGTGCTCGCGGACGCAGTCGCGGGCTAAAGCTTGTTTATCATATTATCATATTTGCAATAAAGAAATTTCCACGATATTGCTCCATTTTCATCATGTTTTCGACGTAAACAAGTATTTTATTCATTGTCTTGTGATTACAACACTTAACTATCTTATTGGCACGTTTGATTTGATTGATAACAGTTTTATATTATAAGGGCTTACGGGTGGATATAGGTTGTCAATATTGATTGTTTCAATATTTAATAGGCTGGAATTGATTTTAAAAGGAAGTTTGTGCGTTTCTGAGTCAATTTTTCAGTATTTTTAAACACACAGGTATTATAAATGTATATTTTTGTAAATTGAAACATATCAAGGCCATGATATGCTTCTCGTATGTTATTAAATATATTATAAGAGATTTTCGAAAATCGAATGACGCGAGCGGGATTTGAACCCGCGATCTCTGCCGTACCGTGGCAAGTGGTCTCAATCTCAACTGAGCTATCGCGTCTCGACTCAACCTATAATATATTTAAAGTCCGTCTATGTGGCATTGCCGTGGGACAACCTGTATACAGGGTTTAACAGTAGTGCGTGGTGATAATTGAGTTTTTTGGACTCGGGCTGAATTTAGACGTTGGTGTCGGACTGCTGAAGTGACCTGAGGCCCCAGACAAGTTGCTTTTCTGTGAGCGTTCACGCCAAACGCTACGGACAAAATGTATGGAATTGACATTTGTGAGTCACGTGACTTTTCCGCAGGTAATGTCATTGCCATACATTTTGGCGTAGCGTTTGGCGTGAACGCTTACAGAAAAGCAACTTGTCTAGGGCCTCTGGCTTGCTTCTACTCCAATGATGTATGACGTAATGTATTTCCCCTAGATGGCGTGGAGTGCAGTGATCACGCTGTTCTGCGTGGCAGCATGCGTGCGGGGCCATGGCCGCCTATCGGACCCTCCTCACAGAGGCTCCTTATGGCGCTTCGGCTACAGTGCGCCCGCCAACTACGATGACGACGGCCTCAACTGCGGCGGGTTCTACCGTCAGTGGTCGATTAATGGGGGACAGTGAGTTAATTACTAAGTGAACCTTGGTTAAACTCTTCAGCTCTGGGCTGTCACGCTAGCTAGGTATTTAGCATAATTTTGGAGTAGCATTTCAAAGAAGTGGTTGAAGCAAAATTTGAAAGGTTTAAAATTTTCTTTTGAAAATAAGCTGCAAAAGTGAATCGAACATCATTCTAAAGATTACATTGTTGTAGTAGCAATACGCTGATCTTTATTTCTTTTTCTTAGCTTTGAATGGTTTTTCTGTTAAAACCTCAGATCTTAGAAACAAGGATCAAAAGAGCTTGTCCAAGGCGTGCCACTGCATGGCACATCTGCCTTGTTTCAATGATCTGAGTTTAAAACGATGACTTCCAGATGCGGTATCTGTGGCGACCCCTACGACAGCGCGGAGCCCCGCGCGCACGAGCTAGGTGGCACCTATGGCCTGGGATTCATTGTCGCCACCTACGAGGCCGGCGACATCGTCCCCATTACCATCTACATCAGCGCCTACCACGCGGGTTTCTGGGAGCTGAGGATATGCACAGACCCCTACGACAACACACAAGAATGCTTCCAACAAATCCTCCTCGAATTAGAAGATGGTGGTACAAAATTCTACCCAAACAGAGGTAGTGGGACATACAAAGCGAACTACCGTCTGCCTTCGGACCTGGCCTGTGACCACTGTGTCCTCCAATGGAAGTACACCGCTGGCAACAACTGGGGTGTATGTGGTAACGGAACTGAGGGTCTCGGATGTGGAAACCAGGAGAATTTCTTCTCTTGTTCGGATATAACTATTGAAGGAGACGCTTCTTATAACACGGAGGCTCCTGAGGATGCTACCATCCCTGTGCAAGTCCCGATCCTCACTGCGAATGGAGGTGAGGAAGACTTTTATAGAAAGTAAAAAAATATATGGTAAAGTTGATCCTGCATGCGTAGCGTGACCACTATAGAAACGGGTTTTGTCGACGGAAGAATAGACAAAATGACAGATTGTAGAACGATTTAGATGATATGAAATGTTTCTATTCTTCAGTCGACAAAAGTCTGCAGCGCCAAGCACGGGTCGTGCTCCGGCAGAAGAGATAACGAGTTGGATACAAAGAACTTTGTCCATTCTTGGTAGAAAAGAGATGGAATTGGTCATGCTACGCGTGCTGTAATTGCTAGTTTTAGCTCCATGTAAATAAACTCTTCTGGGACCTTTGGTAATTCTGGCCAATGGCCCAATATAGTCTGAAGCTAAATCAGCATTTATGGGATGGCTTTCCATAAGATCTCTAACGACGGTTGTGCCAAATATATGCCATTATAATAATTTTACCCTACCGACCACTTGTGATATGATAAGCTTTTGTAATTTTGTAAATAATAAAATATTTTTTATGTGAGTGCATATTTTTTTGTCGTTATAAATATCTAGTTACGGTGCCTAGCTAATTTATTTCACATGTGAAAATAACAGTTAGGAAGCTTTCATGTAACAAGCTGTTTTATATCTATTATATCTATTAAAATTATACCTAACGCATTATGTTAAATTTCAATCCCTGAATAAACACTGATAATTATGTAGGTACCTACCTACTTTTAGTACCTAGTTCCCTACTTACAGCTAAGTAGTCTAAGTACCTATATTATAACTTCGATATCGAAAATAAGATAACAAAAATGAGCCTCATCGCTGACACCATGCTTATTGGCAAACATGAGGTTTTTGATTCGTAGGTTGATTAGGCTTTTAACAATTAATGACAGTTCCTTCCTAAAGTTGAAAATTTGGACTTTCAACACCTGTACAATTATAAATTAGGCACAAAGTCTTGGACTGTCTCCCCTTCTCCCAATTGTATTTGAGCGCAGTAGGTAGGTAGATACCTCATTTTCTTCCATACATTTTCATCAGCCATCATCTCTGTGGCCACTTCCTTAATTTTATTTCAAATCCTAGCCATAGCATATTTCCTTTGGTCTCACTCTTTTTTTATAGCCTTAGAGCTGCTTTCTAACTGAAGTTCAAAACTAAGTTATTTCACCACTACACTAATAAACAAACAGAATAACCTGCTTAGCGAGTCACTCCTAATAGAACTTATATAGGACTTTCTAAACCTCCAAGATTATTATAGGGTAAGCGAATCACACACCGCCCCGTGCTACGCTGCGGGGTGCGTGGCGACCTCGTGGCAACGGAACAAAAATCCCGCGCGTGAATGCGTTTTCAGTGTGTTGCACCATGCGTGATTTCTATACAAATACAGGTACTTGCAAACAACGAAACATCACGCACCCCCGCGCTATGCTGCGTAGTGCGGGGCGGTGTGCGAATCGCCTAAGATATTTTTATAGGCGTATAAGGTGTCCTTACACGAGGATCGTTACGATAATCACTGTATCGTAACGACCAGCATTTCTTAGGTTACAGTACAGACTAGCCTTGTGTGCAGCGCTGCCGCAGCGGCGAAACTACAGTTTGGTATTCAATAAGCTGCGAATAGCTGCACTAGCACCTTAAATCAATGACTATAATTATAGCGCTCAAGAATGACGGCCGTGAGTTAGAACTAAGTACTCAACAGCAGCCAAAAAAATGTATCCAAGAGAATAGCATACCTACCTATAGCTGATCGTACGTATCAAATGTTGTATCCCCGAGCGGGTGATTCCCCCCAAGTTAAGAACCCAGGCAAAAGACTCTCTTAGGCAGCTAATACTTATACTGTCCTCTGTCGGGTTTAATTTAATATGTATCATGCGAGATGGCGGTCAAGCGCAAGCCTATCATGGAATAAAAAAAAAAAAAAACTGTTCATGAAATGTTATTTTACTGACTCATAACAAACTCTACGATATTGTTAAAAAGCTGTTCAACAATTTCTAGATCTTCTGAGGCTGCTAATCCTGACAAACGAGATACAGGACGTCCGTCCCTCCTACAGTGACGCATCGCGCAAGAAATACATGAACCGACACAAACGAAAGAAAACTAGCAAGAAGGCGAAACGACGAAGATATAAGAAGGTAAGACATGTATCATAACTAACAACATCGGAATAGGTAGGTATCTATTGCTAAACTTCATCAAGGTCTGCTGTAAGACAACTACAGCAGACGGAATATGTACGGTCAAGTTGTAACCAGTTCCGTCTTTACCATAAGGACACGGGCCCAGAGGCTCTAGACAAGTTGCTTTTCTGTTAGCGTTCACGCCAAACGATAAGCACAAAATGTATGGCAATGACATTACCTGCGGAAAAGTCACGTGACTCACAAATGTCACTTCCATACATTTTATCCGTAGCGTTTGACGCTAACGCTAACAGAAAAGTAACTTGTCTAGGGCCTCAGGGCCCCCGAAATGACGAATCACATTGGTTTCATAGCTCCATTCCTCATTAAAAATGCACTCATTTAGCCAGCGTTGCTCAGTAAAAGTTTTCCCAGCTGTAGTTTTCTACAAGAGTGCCAAACTTTTTTTTTTTTTTATAAAATAATAGGCTCGCGTTTGACCGCCATCTCGCCTGATGTTAAGTGATGATGCGGTCTACGGTGGAGCACGCTTGCCCAGAAGAAACCGATTCACTCGTGACTTGAAGATACTCAGATTGTAACTGTCGGGGAACACCCACTGCCCACTCCGACAGCGAATTATGTGTGCCCAAGGGCCTCTGCATGGCCTAAGATGGTCCTGGTTGTAACATCAATCACTATGCGTATGGTGAACGCAGTACTTATCGTATGGAATGACAAAACTTGGTGATTAATATAAACGAGAAACAAATGGACCAAGAATTAAGCCTTGGGGCACTCCTAGAGACCTCGGAGGCGGCAGCTGCTTACAATTTCGTATTAGTGATTCACATGTTTTTCTTTTTCAGATATTATATCGCCGATGACCAAGAAGACTATCAAGGTATTAAGGTATACCTAATCCCAAAGAGAGCTCTGTCTTCTGAACTTCTGTCCCCCTTTATAAATAAGCACGGAATGAAGTATTGAGTATGACAAGCTTATACATAAAAAAAAGTATAGTTACGCCTTCCCCACATTGGGCGTGCGCGTTCCTCCGGCGTGTGAATGACGCGAACGTTCACGCACGCGGCGTTCGTATCGTTCACACGCTGGAGGAACGCGCACGCCCAATGTGGGGGAGGCCTTAAACTTGACTTTATTCCGTTATTATTGTTAAGGGTGTACTTATGTATTTAGATAGTTACTTTAATTTATAAAATACCTACTAATAAGATCTGAAAATTAGTATTTTATATAGGTATAATGCTTTGCTTTTCTCAAGCATTCTAATATACAGGGTGGCAGGTTAAACAGTGGAAATATTTTAAGGGGTCATTGTACTCATCATTATGAACAACTTTTGCGAAAAAAAAATCAGCTGTTCCATACATTTTGTTGAGTTATGTGAACATAAATGTATGGAACAGCTAATTTTTTTTACGATTTCAGTTTTGGTCCCATAGTAAAAGTTGTTCATAATGATGAGTACAATGACCCCTTAAATTATTTCCACTGTTTAACCTACCACCCTGTATACATATTTTTATGTCTGTAAAAAAGTCTCGAGTAAAACATGTATGTACGTGCTATGTGTATATTATATGCTATTAATAGGAAACTAGGGGACAAAAACTTGTAAATTATAAAAATAAAACAAAGATTTTTCTAATTAATGTATTGCTTTTATTTACACAATAAATATGTTCCAGTAACTAATTCTTCTATATAGGTAGGCAGAGATCGTCTAATTTAAAGCTGAATACCCCTCCACTTAATTTTCTATACAATTATGTCAAATGTGTACGTGACAAGTAGTGGCGGGGCGTGCCTTAAATTAGATGGACACTACATTGTAAAGACCAAAGGAAATCCAACACATTTGTCAAATATTGGCCACACATTTGGCCACATCTGTACCCCTATCATGAGTTTTTTTGACGTATAGTATCGTTAACGTGAGCATATTTTGAATTTAAAATACAACAGCCCTAGAACATTTTGATAAAATTTTATACAATTTGCACATTTTAAAAAATACAGAGAAATTAATTAAGTATTTAATTTATATAAATGCTGTGTAGCAAACTTATACTTTCAATTTAAAATATGCTTACATTAACGTAACTATACGTCAAAAAAACTCATGATCCGGGTACTGAAGCCCAATTCTCGTAAACAAATGAGTTCTGTACCCCTATCATGAGTTTTTTTGACGTATAGTTTCGTTAACGTAAGCATATTTTATACAGCAGTCCTGGAACATTTTGATAAGATTTTATACAATTAGCACATTTTAAAAAATACACAGTCATTAATTAAGTATTTAATTTATATAAATATTGTGTAACAAACGTGTATTTTCAATTCAAAATATGCTTACATTAACGTAACTATACGTCAAAAAAACTCATGATCCGGGTACTGAAGCCCAATTCTCGTAAACAAATGAGTTCTGATTTGGTTTCGATATAATCTCAATGCCATCTAAGTCAGAAATGGTATTCTTTTAACCATTTGACGTTGTCATTTAGTACATGAGAACACCATTTGTGACATTTAAGGCATTGAGATTATATCGAAACTAAATCGGAATTATATTTTGAAGATTCTTATTTACGTGAATTGGCCTTCTAATTTACATAACAGTGACAAGACTAGAGCCACGATCCTCGTTTAACTTTGTATGACAAATTATGACATGTGTCTGGTCACAGTTATGCTTGGCCGAATTGGCAATCATGTTTTAAAAGTCAAAGAAACATTGACACTTATATGACAGTGTATCTATTGTATGCGTGACAAACATCTTCGACAATTACGGTCATTTAAGGTCTTTAAAGATTGTCCGTTACTGTCAGAAATCAAGCAGTTAAACCGCATCAACAAGAGTAACAATATACAGTACAAAACAAAATGTATGATAAAATAAAAACCAAAAAATACTGCTAATAACGGACACAAGGAAGCGTATTTCTGTATAACCAAAAATTACTTACTATCAATCACTGTTTATTTCATTAAAATTAGTTAAATTCACCAGCTTTTTAATGCTATACTTTTTGTGCAAAATCTAAAAAAAATAAAAACCGTAATTTTGCAACATTGTATTAGCTAACCTAACAGTAATGCAACCCTAATTTAACTACCATTTAGTTCTTTCATTAGACCTAAAGTGTAGGTAATTTAAGATCGTTTAATATATCATGAAGTTGATTACAATCTTTCAACATCTGTCAGTCAGAGTCAGTTACAAAATTACGATTTTTCCAACAATAGTTACTAAGCGATATCGACAAAACAACGTACAATAAATCAACAATTTACCGACACAGCCCGAGCCTAACCCTGCTAATACGCAATACAAAAAACTACAAACTATTATAAAAAGCCGAATAAAATGCACACAGTTACGGGCAAAGCCGGGGGTTTAGGCATATATCAATGCTGAAACTGTGCCCACACCTCAGATCATAGAAACAAGGAGATGTGCCAAGGCGCTATCGAGCTTGATGCCTGATCTTGAGCAAATTGCTCATATTAAAAACGTACGCGCTGGCGACGAACCGAACACGATCGATGGTATAAATACAGTGTTTTAGTTTAGTGCTAGTGTTGAGTGACGATTAACAGTTTTAGATTGAGGGTGTGCGGAATGTTCAAGGCGTGGGAGATCTTTTTATTCACAAGGAGCGCTTAATTATGCGCGTAATTGTGTCGAAAAATGTACTAAAAGTGGCATCAGTTGTTCCCGTACTAATTTGCTATGATGGCATATCTCCTTGTTTCTATGATCTGAGGCCCACACTTTAATGACTATACAGTACCCGGCAAAAAATATTAGACATAGAGCTGTAGAAAGACATCATCGGCTAGCTTCGCCTTCGTAGTGGATCGTCTCTGTCACTCTTATATGATGTTTAAACTAGTTAGACTAGATGCCGACCCCAATATAATTTGGGAAAAGGCTAGGCAGATGATGATGATGGACTGTAGAGGCAGTGGCGTAGCTAGGCGTGCTAGCTAGCACTCGCTCACGGCCTCGCACTTAAAAAGGCCTCGAGAGGCCCCTCGAAATGCGATGCCCTCAGACTTTCCCCTCTTGCTGTAGTAGCGCCACCCTATGTATGAGTGACAGAAACGATGCTCTACGAAGCCGATACTAGCCGATCATCTCTTTCTAAAGATCGAATATTTTTTGCCGGGTACTGTATAGTCATTAAAGTGTGGGCACATTTTTATTTACATATTTATAATGAACTTTATTTTGGCTCTTGTCCTATGTACTCCACCCGGCTACTCCCATTTTCACAATACACCTAATACATTCATAGTGCTCAGAGCTCCGATGCCAATAGATAAATCGATATGTTTGGACAGGTGACGGCTTCGATAATAATCGATTCCCATTCAAATTAAACATATTAGCCATTCATTTCGAGATGACCGTCGTGCCTATGACGTCATTTAATAACGGTCCACAAGTAAAATTAAAATTATAGTTTTTTACTGTAAACATTTTGTAATTGTATTTTTTCGTAAAGAAGAATAGTAAGGATTAATTCCATCAAAAGCGCGGTGTGGGGAAGCGGGACGGCCACATCGAAGTGAGTGGCTAGTACGTCGGTTATATTAGCAGTAGTACAGTCAGTGTCCCATATTGTCTGACCTCTCTAAGAAATAGGCCTAAGGCCTAAGGCCTAAGTTCACCGACAAGATAACAGTCCGACAAATTGAAAACGGCCGTTTAACATCTCTTTTTCTACAGAAAAAGTCATGTTAAACGACCGTTTTCAATTTATCGGACTGTTATCTTGTCAGTGAACTTGGACCTAGGAGGGGTCAGACAATGTGGGGCACTGACTGTACTAATCAAGCATTAAAAAACAATCGTACACCTGCCATCAATCTATTAGCATCGATATTATTTTAATAGAGAAGCGTATCTACATTTTCAACAATCAATAAATATATTTTTTAATTGTCAATTGAACCAACTTTTCTTTTAAAATTTAAATATCTAATAAAGATCATACAGTTGCCATCTTTTTGTCTCTCTTTGCCAGCAAAGTAGACACATTAAACATATTTTAAAATTTAATTCCTCAATACATTTCGAGATGTAAGATGCGAACTAGCTCGGTCTCTTTCTAATAAACTATTGTAGATAGAGATCAATGATCGTTCTCGCTTGCTATTAAGGGCCGAGTTCACCGACAAGATAACAGTCCGTTATTTTGAAAACGGCCGTTTAACATGACTTTTTCTATTGAAAGAGTATGTTAAACGGCCTTTATTAATCATCGGACTGTTAACTGTTATCGGTGAACTTGGCCCTAAAAGGATTTAATCCAAAACGGGTTATTTTTGACATCGTCTCAAAGTTTACGGAAGAAGTTTTCTTTACTGTTGAGCTGGGTTAGCGAATCAGACGTGACCATGTCACGGTAAGCGCGCATCTGATGGGTCGTCGATTACCGCCTAGTACGTCATCTGCGTAATGAGGTCGTAACGGGTTCTCTCTCTCCGCTGCCCGACATCTTTGAATCGGTCGAAAGTTGAATAAATACGACAACACTAATCGATTTATTGTACTTTCTTTTAAAGTAGAACAAATAAATCGTAGAACTTCGCCCTGTTTGCGAGCCTAGCACGAATAGTTTTGACGTATGGTATCGTAAACGTATTTTTACTTTAAAATGCAGCAGTCTTAGAACATATTCATAACTTTTTATACAATTTGCGCATTTTAATAAATACAGAGATATAAATCAAAGACTATTTCTTTGATTTATAGAAATATCATGCAGCAAACGTATTTTCAATTTAAAATAGGTATTATGCTTTCGTGATTTATGCATTATGCTTTCCTTTATTAGTATTATGGTTCGTGCTAGGCCGTCTGAACTCTCAATTAACAATTTATTATTTTGTGTTTACCCGGTAACCAAGTTGTCGCATATTGATAATTCGAATACATCTCTAATATAAATATTTGTATCTGGTAAATATTTTATTATGATTTAGTAGGACGAAACTCTAGGGAAGTTTTTTGTCTGAAAGACGACGTCCGAATAGATTGTTCCTTAGCCAAATTCACTGTGCATTTTAAATAGCACAGCGCAATATCAGCGCAGCGTAATATTAGCGCAGCGCAATATTAGCACAGCGCAATATCAGCGCAGCGCAATATCATGTTCCATGTACCCCAGCGTATCTACATAACAAGCCTTTTAATTTTATATCCAAAAAATACTCTTCTGTCTCTTTCCCTCTTACTGAGTCAAATACCAAAAGGAAGAGACGACACGATCGCACTCATACAGTACATCCATTTTTACAAACAATGTGCAATCATTTAAAATGTATCTAATTTGGAACTTTATTTCATCATACATATTCCTGTGAACGTAAATAAAAAAACTTTTGAGAAAAAAGGGATAACAGTACAGTATCAATCAGTTTGTAACGCCAAGACCTGCTTGACAATTTTCAACTTTAATCCCACGACATAAAGTTCCGAATTCAGATCACCTACATACGGCTTTTCATCTTCGTTCACACCATAAATATATTCCAATTTGCTGAACACTTCCAAACACCATAAGTCACAAAAATGTTTATAACTACACTATATTACAGCAAAATATTTTAATATGTATTTTGTTTTATAGACATGATATTACCATAGCTACTTAGTCCGTAGATGTTTCATACAGGGTTGGGAGATTTTTTAAATCACGATTTAAATCAAAGTTGATTTAAATCACCTAACCCTGGTTTCATATAATATAGAAGCTTTATCTCTAGGCCGTTTTTGGTCTCAATGCGGCATTTTAGCACGTGCGTATCGATATGTCTTAAAACACAAAATGTTTTGGTCTAAAACCAACTTTATAATAGACAAATAGGGTTGATTTTCGACTGTATCAGAGACGATCGAATATTTACAACATAATAATTTACAAATATCAATGGTAACGGAATTAAATACAATAGAACGCCAGTATCTAAATGGAGTGGGTGGATTCGTTCACATGTTAAGCAGATTAGCAAGAAATACGGTTTGATAGAGAATTATATCGTAGCAATAGGTGTAGATGTTGAATATTTTTTTTATTGTGAATCTGTAAACTATTTGAAAAAAGATAATTAACACCAAAAAAACCGATGAAACATCTACAAAATTGGCAAAGTTATAAGCGTTTTAAACTTATTTGCTAGACATGGACGGCATGCATGATAAGTGACGTAACACCACCTATATCCACTTCGCGCGACAAAGACGGAGCGATACTCCCTCCAAAAACTTTAAAAGCGTCTATGTTTTCCATTTTGTGATATTTTTTTATTTTTTTTACTTTTTTGTTATTCCTATTCCTTCTTTGGAATAAAATAATTTATTTGTACTTTTTTAATAGTAGTCCACTACCGTATTAAATTAACAATACGTACTCTTTATTCACGGCAACGTGCACATGATAATTGGTGTAGCAAGCGTTTTATAGGCTACGGTACGCCTATTTGCCACCATTTTTGAATAAAAAAGTGTTCCGAAGTAGTAACGTAGACGCATAAAAAGATACATCAGCCAAATCAAGAAGCACATATCAAAATATTACCTTTAAGTTATTATACAGGGTGGCAGGTTAGACAGTGGAAATATTCAAAGGGGTCATTGTACTCACCATTATGAACAACTTTTACTATAGGAACAAACCTGAAATCGCGAAAAAAAAATCAGCTGTTCCATACATTTTGTTGAGTTATGTGAACATAAATGTATGGAACAGCTGATTTTTTTCGCGATCTCAGGGTTTGTCCCATAGCAAAAGTTGTTCATAATGATGAGTACAATGACCACTTTAAATATTTCCACTGTTTAACCTGCCACCCTGTATATATATCACATTTTAATACGTATAAATGTACTAATTGCTCTTACATGTTCCCATCAAACCACTCCATTTAGGTTAAGCATTACCCCTCTTATATAAGACTAGAATCAACCTAGACACAGCCATAGACCTAGGCAGATCTCATCTAAATACAATTAATGATTTTATATTATCTAGCGATCTTCGAGTCAATTGATTTTAGAACGTGTAGTCAACGTAACAATGACGAAAGTCGTATAACTTTAATTTATCGAGTCGTTTGTCGCTTCAGGTACTCGTTGCTCTGTGCATGTTAGAGTTTATTTGTTAAAAAATGCATAAATTAAGACAATTTATATCTTTACCTTTGTTGGTATGTTAGGAGTTGACGTTAATAAGTCTTCATGCCATATCTTTTACATTTTTGGCTCCGAAGGAATCCGACCATTATAAACTACTCACAATAATTTATCGTCAATGCAACAAAATACCCACATTGTATAAGTCCCGGCATCATTCTTGATCACAAACGTCACCTGCGCCTTAGCTGATTTTTCGGTCTCTTTGGCGGAATGAAGAAGACGGGGCGCGTCGAGGCTGCACGCGATTGGTTCGTCAGTCGATGCTCGTCGTCTAATTGGACCATTCTCTATTACGTATTGTCAACTGTCTATTGTCTATTGGGCCGAAAATGTACATATGCGATCTGGGACCATCTCTAATACCGGTACTTATACCTAACTACTTATTAGTATTACAATCGTAGCGTAGCGTCGGTGTGTAAACAGCCTAAGACATTTACAGTACTTTCATACAAGTGTAAGTGACAGCGTAACGAAAACTGAAACCATGGGTTCAGTAACTTATTCTGAACACCTCTGCGTTAAAATATTGCGTCGGACTTAAAAAAAAAATTACGACGAATTTTTATTTACGAAAATTAAGCTTCTGGTGTAAGACAATGCCATCATTAAACAACGAACCTGCGTCACAACTCGTACTCCTAACTACCGCAAGCTCACAACTCGTACTCCTAAGACCGCTAGACAAGTACGTACTAGTCGAGTTCTATCCGCATGGAGGGCGCGAGAGTGCCGCATTGTATCTTGGACTCCTTTAGCTTGCTGAGCGAGAGGCGTAGATCCTCCATCGTGATTGGCCGGACGGCGTCCACGTACTCCTCCTCAGTATCTGACCCTGACTTCGCTGGTTCGGTAGTTTTGCTCTGGAAAATAAATAAATACGAGTACATATATTTGGTTGCAGCCTGACAACTCTGCTATGGCTCTCTTACACTATCGGGGTCGTGTAAATGAGCTACGACCTTTACACCGAACAGCGCGCGTCGCGTCGGAGCGAATTTTACAATACGGTAAGCCCTAATTGAAGTGCCTCTACAGTAAATAAAGTTGTTATTCGCTCATCCGCTCTACAATAATTCATTTATTTCAAGTTACATTCACTCATAAACACAAACTCATTACCCTTTCTTTTGGCTTTGCCGAAGTCGGGTAGTTAAAATACACATACAGTCACATTAGAAATCATAATATAAAATTAACCAACAAAATTAGGTAGTCTAGTCGTCAGACTCACACATAATAGTAGATTGTAGCACCGAGCGCAAAGTGAGTTATTAAATTAGCACGAGTGCATTATTCACTCACTTCAGCAAGGTGCGTAATCTACTTTTCTTTCAACTACCTACCTACCGTGATAAAATATACCTACTCAAAATAAAAACTCAAGTTAATAAAAACAGGTTTTTTTCACCAAGTTGGTTTTATTCAGTCGATTATTTTCAAAGTCAAAATCAAAGTCGAAGTCGATGTCGAAGTCGAAGTCGATGTCGAAGTCGAATTCGAAGTCGATATTCGATAGTCGATAGACGGTAGACGATAGTCGACAGTCACTAGTCACTAGTCAATAGTTGTCAGTCAGTTTGTCCGTTAGTTGAAGTAAGTTGACCATTCCAAAACCTAGATCTATTCCTAATAACAAAACAACAGTGCAATAATGAGATTTCATATAACATTACTGCACTGTTTTCGTTCTAAGCAGAAATGACGTCCTTTGTGATCAGTTTTGTAGTGATTAATGATAACATTACTGCATAGTTGGAAGAAAAATGAGATTACAATATTCATAATAATTTTAATACAATCATTCCCGGCGTGCAATGTGTAGCTCACAACCTGTGAGTAATGTAGGGACAAGCGAGCCTCTCTGCGAGCGCGGCCAGCACGCTATGCCCACACTGGCCGCAGTGCGCGCCGGTCAGTGTAGGCACCTTATGGTGCTCCCACACTGCTGTGTCAACATTTACTAACAAATGTTAGGAATTGTTAAATGTTTTGACTACACTGATGGAAAATGGTAACAAACATTTTATAACATTTGAAAACATGATATCGATTAGTTTAGATTTACCTTACGAGGGGTCTACACGAAAATGGAAGAAGTTAATAACAATTTCGTTTAGAAATGTTTATTAACAATACTTAACATGTAAACATTTCTTAACATTGTGATCAAACGTTAGTAAATGTTATGTTTACTAATATTAGTAAACATTTTCTAACATCAATGTGGGAGCACCAGTAGCCTCATATAACGTTGGTATGCGTACCTGGTTCAACTCCTTAGCGATCTCGTCCCTTGCGAGGTCCCTGACCCGGTACACGGCGGCCTGCCGGCACAGCTCGTGCAGGTCCGACCCGGAGAAACCCTCCGTGGAGGCCGCCAGCCGCTTGAAGTCAATCTATTGACAAAAGCATTATTAGTAGTAGAATTTTTTAAACAACAGTAGGGACACATGTAAGCTTGCAAAGCAGATTACAGAGTAAGCATAAACGTATGTGTAAAAGGTTCCGTTTGGGACTCTGCGAAATATATTCGGTTAACATTTTACTGAGTTTTTCTATTCTCCACGGAAACCCTTACGGCAGTACTCAAATAGGTATCGACTCTGACTCTCAAGTGATATATTGATACCTAAACAACTATGTCAGCCAATAAGCCAGTTTTTCTCAGGGATATCTTTACCGTGTCTTTCTTATAAATTGATATATGCTAAATGTATTCAACTAGCATTTTACCCGCGACTTCATCCGCGTGACCCACAGGAACTGCATTTTTTCAGGATAAAAAGCAGCCTTTAGGACGCAGGGATAATGTAGCTATCTATTAGTAATATATTTTTTTCAGAATCGGATCAGTAGTTCCGGAGATTACCCTCCACATTGTACACTAACTCACAAAATGCGCACTGTCTCTTTTTAACATTAGTATAGATTCAATAAAGTATGAATTACAGATCTTGGATCTCAATTCAGATGGGCACGTGGACTTGTGCAGTACTTACGTCGGCGGCGATGGGTTCTGAGCGCAGTATGAGCTGGAGGATCCTCTCGCGTTGCGTCTCGCTGGGCATGGGCACGTGGACTTGTGCAGTACTTACGTCGGCGGCGATGGGTTCTGAGCGCAGTATGAGCTGGAGGATCCTCTCGCGTTGCGTCTCGCTGGGCATGGGCACGTGGACTTGTGCAGTACTTACGTCGGCGGCGATGGGTTCTGAGCGCAGTATGAGCTGGAGGATCCTCTCGCGTTGCGTCTCGCTGGGCATGGGCACGTGGACTTGTGCAGTACTTACGTCGGCGGCGATGGGTTCTGAGCGCAGTATGAGCTGGAGGATCCTCTCGCGTTGCGTCTCGCTGGGCATGGGCACGTGGACTTGTGCAGTACTTACGTCGGCGGCGATGGGTTCTGAGCGCAGTATGAGCTGGAGGATCCTCTCGCGTTGCGTCTCGCTGGGCATGGGCACGTGGACTTGTGCAGTACTTACGTCGGCGGCGATGGGTTCTGAGCGCAGTATGAGCTGGAGGATCCTCTCGCGTTGCGTCTCGCTGGGCATGGGCACGTGGACTTGTGCAGTACTTACGTCGGCGGCGATGGGTTCTGAGCGCAGTATGAGCTGGAGGATCCTCTCGCGTTGCGTCTCGCTGGGCATGGGCACGTGGACTTGTGCAGTACTTACGTCGGCGGCGATGGGTTCTGAGCGCAGTATGAGCTGGAGGATCCTCTCGCGTTGCGTCTCGCTGGGCATGGGCACGTGGACTTGTGCAGTACTTACGTCGGCGGCGATGGGTTCTGAGCGCAGTATGAGCTGGAGGATCCTCTCGCGTTGCGTCTCGCTGGGCATGGGCACGTGGACTTGTGCAGTACTTACGTCGGCGGCGATGGGTTCTGAGCGCAGTATGAGCTGGAGGATCCTCTCGCGTTGCGTCTCGCTGGGCATGGGCACGTGGACTTGTGCAGTACTTACGTCGGCGGCGATGGGTTCTGAGCGCAGTATGAGCTGGAGGATCCTCTCGCGTTGCGTCTCGCTGGGCATGGGCACGTGGACTTGTGCAGTACTTACGTCGGCGGCGATGGGTTCTGAGCGCAGTATGAGCTGGAGGATCCTCTCGCGTTGCGTCTCGCTGGGCATGGGCACGTGGAAGGTGGCCGGCATGCGGCGCTGGATCGCCTTGTCCAGGTCTTGTGGACGATTCGTCGCGCCTACCGACAATTCATTCAGATTAGTAAGTTATTGTTGACTGGTAGATAATGCCAACGTGCTGTAACTTTTCAACCGCGTGATCCAAAAAATTGAAAAAAAAATCAATAAACCAACAAACACTTGCGTTCCAAATCAACCCAATAAACACTTGCGATTAAAATTGTTTGGAACAAGATACGTCAATTAGTTGTTGATATATTCGCTATTTTCAGTTTTAAGTTTGCCAACCGCAAAAGTAACTTTGTATTCCATAATAATATTATGAAATACAAACTTACATCTGCGGTCGGAAAACTGAGATACTTCTTGCTACGGAACCCTACACTGTGCGTGGTCCTACACGCTTTTGACCGGTTTTGAATATTATGTAAAATTATTTTTATGTCTGTAACTTCCTGTGCGAGTCTAATAAATATTATTTCTTTCTTTCTGTCTATCTTTCTTTCTTTCTAAAAAGTAGTGAACTCACCCATGATGATGACGGTGCAGGTGGGCTCGGTGATGAGGCCATCCCACAGCGACATGAACTGCGTCTTCATCATGGCCGTCGCCTCGTGGTCGTGCTGCGTGCGCGTGCGCAGGAACGACTCGATCTCGTCTGAGCAATGTATTGGTAAAATTAGCAATGTAGCGACACCTACTGGCTACATTGAGTACTGCCTAGCTAGACAGCCAGCAGTGAAGCAATAGGGTATATGCATGTGATTCAAATATACGTCCAGTATTTTTATTTGTTATCTATATTACTATAGATTGACACCTATATCTGTATTTTTTTAATTAATAATAATGCCTTTTAATATTTTAATTTAATTATTTAAAAGTGGAAAAAACGCGAGGGAAATTCATAATATCAAAACGCAACGCTATTGGTTGACACGTTTCAACCAATAGCGTTGCGTGACTGACGTCAGAGTCCACAATAACAAGTAATAAGGCCGGCCACATACATCCAAAATGCCCTTCCGGAATCAAGAATTTATTGATTGAAACGAAAAAAGACAGTGAATTGTTTATGATTATATAGACTTTTACGCCAAAGTGTAAGTGTTAAGTGTTGTTGCTGTGGACACTGACGTCACTGAGGCAACGCGCCACAATGGCCGCGTTTAAACCGCCAGAAACTGACTGCAGTTTTCAATTAAATATTTTATTGCTTATTATCAATATTTTGTAAGTGTAACATTTTTTTTCGGTAATACACGAACCTAGATAATCGAATAAAAATATAAAAAAAATGCATGAATATAGCCTATTGTAGATCTCACTACTAACTATACATCTGACGTCACGAATCCTATAGGGCAGTAGCCCACCAGACTACCTCCCGGTCTAGTCGGAGGATCACAGGCTAAGTTTACTGCTGCTATTTTGCTGCTACTTTTACATTACATCTAAAGCCCGTCACAGACGTAGCTATAATATATTATATATTAATATGAATCATAGCAAGGCATATTACGACATATTTTCTATATAAATTTTAGAGTGACCAGACCACACACGCAGCTATACAGGGTAAAATTAAAACCAGTGCGGATATTTTAGAAAGTGAATATAATATAGAAAGTGATATTTTAGAAATAAAAGTTGATCATATTCATGAGTAAAGTACTCATGAATATGATCAACTTTTACTATGGGACCGACACTGAAATATGAAAAAAAAATCAGCTGTTCCCTACAAAAATGCACTACAACACGATCAAAATGTATGGAAAAGCTGATTTTTTTTTTCATATTTCAGTGTCGGTCCCATAATAAAAGTTGATCATATTCATGAGTACTTTCATCTCCTAAAATATCCGCACTGGTTTTAATTTTACCCTGTATATTTCTATGACGTCACCAATACATTATACCGATATATTAATAATGTATATTATAGCTACGTTTGTGATGGGCTTTAATTGACACAAGATTATTTCATACACTGCTTTTCAGGTTTTCCATTTCGTGTAATAGTAAATACATAGTTTGTATTATTTTTAATGTTTACATTTCTTCCAATTCTTAAACTTCATCTCTAGAGTTGATAAGGCTGACGCTGACGCTGATGCTGACGGGTGTCCCAAGACTGCACACGTTTTTTTAATGCAATGATTTTTTTTCAATAATAGTCTTGCATTTGGCCGCCACCTCGCCTGATAAGCGATGATGCGGTCTACGATGAGGCACGCTAGCCTAGGTTACCGTGCAGACTAAAACATAGTTCATCACTGTTGCCAATTTTGCGATTTTTGCGCTAGACATTTATGACTTTTGCATACGTTTCTAGCGCAAAATTCGCAACAGTGATGTCTGCCAGAGTCTTTGGAAGAGATCACTGTTGCCAATTTTGCGACTTTTGCGCTAGAAATGTATGCAAAAGTCATAAATGTCTAGCGCAAAAATCGCAAAATTGGCAACAGTGCATAGAATACCTATAAACACGATGCAGGGCTGCAGCTTGACTGCGAGGCTGAAGACTGCGGCCGCCAGCTTCTGCGTCTCGCCGTACCACTTGTCCGTCAGTAAGGACACGTCCAGGTTTATGAAGCTCATGTTTGCTTCCTTCGCCGTCGCTTTAGCTATGAGGGTTTTGCCGCAACCTTTTGAAATGACATAAATAAGGTCATAACTTAGAAAAGAACTCCAAATTGGGCCCACACGAACGAAGACAAAGAACATGGCCAGAATCTATGTTTTTTGTTTATGGATTAATCTTGCTTAACACTAGAGAGCACGCGCGGGGTACCTACGACCCTAGAGTTTGATTTTACTCAATAACTTTGCGAGTTGGATTTTTTTTACTTTGAGCGTCAAGATATGTCTCACTCAATAACTTATCTGTGCGTTCAGTTTGCGTTGCGTTGCGTGCGTTGATCGGCCTGTTTGATCACCATCTCACCATAACTGATGTAAAAATAAGTACGTACCAGGGGGTCCGTGCAGCAGAACACCTTTAGGCGGCTGCGTGAGCCTGCTGTCAGCGAACAGCTCGCGCTTCTGAATCGGCAGGATGACGGTCTCACGGAGCTCCTGGATTAGGTAGTCCAAGCCTGCTATGTCCTTCCAGTTCACCTGCACAAAGATTTTTGTTTAAAAGAGTAGTATTTACTGATTAGGTGTGGTGCAGATGTACGTAGTTACCTAATGGAGTCAGCTCCGGCTCGAACTACCATCGCGTGAGCGCTCTTACTCCTTTCCGATATTAAAATGCAACACCGATAGATTTGAAATTCAAACGCGGACATATTTGGTGATCGACAGATCATCGCGGCGGTCGGGGTCCAAGTGCGCAGCATCAGTCCGAGGTATCGAGATAAATAGATGTGTGTAGGATGAATGCTACAGAATTGGATCGATATTAATTGCTAAAGGTTCTAGCGCAGGCGTGCAACAATGAAGAATGCACCACGGCTGCGTCGCAACCTACTTACTGCACTAAATACCCCTATCACGAATCATTTTGATATTAGGGTACACAATTCTAAGTTTAGGTAGGATACCATTGAATGGAAAAATCCGTTTGCCGTACTTTTGAATCAATTCCGACGACCTAATGCCTGAAAACCAAAAATTAAGTAACTAACCAAAATTAATTGTAATTTGACTTAATTCTAATTTCCATTCACAATACACTTAATTTAAAAACTCATTATGTCATCAAATGTTAGAACAATGAGCCATTCATTCACTCAATGGAATTAATTTACATTGATCCTTCGTATTACATTAAATAAAATGCTATTTCAAAATCTATAAATAGTTTAAAACAAAGACGCTTTTCGCGTGTTTGTTCGTTCGCTCAGTAGGTATTTGTAAACTGCACAATGGATTTTAATGCGGTTTTCACCACCATTTAGAGAATTTATTCTGGGAGGTTTATGAACGCGCCCGTTCACGAACATGACGCGCGCATCAGCACCGTTCAGCTCAACGGTTTTGGAGGGAATAGAACTATCCAATGCAGGCGCTACCATCAGCGATACCTTAACGCTAGGGTAGGCATCTCCAAATTCCAGGTTCAAATCCCGCTCGCAACATAAAATTTTTGAAAAATCTCTTATACAGGGTGTCAGGTTTTACTATGAGATAAACCCTGAAATCGCAAAAAAAATCTGACGTTCGACACATTTCGTTGAGTTATGTGAACATAAATGTATGGAACAGCTGATTTTTTTTCGCGATTTCAGGTTTGGTCCCATAGTAAAAGTTGTTCATAATTATGCCACCTTAAAATATTTCCACTGTCTAACATATGACCCATATTTAATAACATGAAAACAATAATCAACTTACGCTGATCTCATCGGGCACGACCAGCTGCGAAGCGATGATCATCTCGTGGTCGGTGAGCTTGTCGAGCGCGATGGAGTGCTTGCCGCCCAGCCCCGCTCTGCAAGACATCCTTAACACATGCACGGTCTATACAGTGGCCGTCCTTAGAAAACACAGAACATGTGGACACCACACTCTCATGCAAAACTACAAAGCGTGATTTGTTCACGTGTTAACTGCAGATGCGTGCCAAATTGTTGCTTTAATATTTTTATGAACTTATGACTATATGTTTAAAAAAAAAATTACAGGTCTCAGTGAGATAATCAGGGTCGGATTTAAAGGTGTGGGGCTTTGGAGCAACGAAAAATTAGAGACTCCGAAATATTTAGGAATCAGACGAAAAAAAAATCAATCCGTCGAAAAAAAAATCTGTTTTTCAATAATAGGTACCAATTTATTTTAATAACAAAAAATGCTCATAACAAGCAGAATGAAACAAATAGTTCATATTTATCAAGTTACTCTTTTAATATTTGATAAATAATTAACTAATTACTCACATATGATTAATTAACACAACATCTGCAGTTATTCTGTGAGGTTAAAGCCACATCTCAGTTAAAAACAGCCACATGTAAAGAACAAAATGAAGTACTGCCCACAATGAGACATGAGGTTTGCATCTGTGTGGGTGACACTCTACAATCTGATTGGTTGGAAGTCTGTCACACACAGTGCATGCAAATACGCATTAACACAAAATTCATGTCTTTTGTAAGTACTATATTACACCCAAATATTCATAAAAACTTGTTTTTCTTGCCACCTTATGGTAATTATTAACTTTGAAATGTTTTAACTCAAAGATTTTTTATAGTAATTAATTACTGTATAAATTCAAAATTATTATGAATAAAAGGGAGGTACATATGAAAATCTTTTAAATCAAAAACCATTCTATTGTAAAATTATGTTTACAATAAATGTGTAGTCTGCCCTAATTATATCCTTTTGTAATACATGAAATATTAAAGACCATTAGAATCCTATGTAATAATAAACATTAGCCATTCATTTACTCATAGGCATTGTTGTTGACAAATAAAATAAAAATCATAGTTTTTTACTGTAAACATTTTGTAATTGTATTTTTACATAAGGAAGAACAGTAAGGATTAATTTCTTCAATCAATAATCACACTAAGTGGATCTGACTTGAGGCGCGGTGTGGAGAAGCGGGGTGGAGAAGCGGGACGGGAGGTAACGGCCATGTCAAAGTGAATGCCTAGTTTGGACCTAATACAATGCTTGCTGGTATTTCTCAAGGAGTTGGAGTGGATCAAATAAATTGACTACACACCCGCACACAAAATACGGGCACAGTCGTGAAGTTGCGAAAAACAGGCTACTATACCAATATCAAAATGAACCAAGTATGTAATTGAGCAAATGTTTATGTAATTCACAGTCATTGTCATTAATTTATGGCCATTATTGTTAATTTATGGCCATTATCATATCTGCCCAGAAACATGCACAACATAGAACTAATTTGTAATACTTATTGTGCAATCATAATTGAGTATGCAATGGAATATTAGAACTTGTAAAATGAGAAAACAATAGGAATAAATATTTCTATATAGGTAATTCCCCAAACATTTGAAAATATCCTGTCAAAGAGTATGATGAAATGTCTACCTACTCTTATTTGTAAATAATGGGTATTATGTTTGAATTTACGTTTTCGTGATAGGACCTCAAACAAAATCACAACCAATACTAATGATGATGAGCTTCCTAACATGATAATCTGTCTTATCAGATTTAAAAAAACTAAATAAAAATATGAATTTTAGGTTAGCCAAAACCCAGACTTAAAAGTAGTTAGAATTATAACACTAATTAGATGATAAGAGCTTTATTACGCATTCCTAGTGGAATCTAATAGCAAGTTTGGGAAAAATGGGTTAATAATTTTGTGTTGTGACGTAAAATAATCGATCGATACTTACTTGCGTAACTGTTCACGAGCTCGTTCCTCCGCTTTCTTCCGACTCTTGGATGTTGGATCTATCTGGTTCACGAGCCATTTTATTGAGAAATAAGTCACAGCGGACACAAAAGCAACGCGTATAGCCATTTGAAACACATCGTTCCGCGTAAACGCTGACCCTTCCACCATCATGCCGTAAAGAAAATAAGTAACTTATCACAAATAAACTACGGGGTTGACGTTAAAATTCGTGAGCTCTTCGATTTATTAATAATTTTAGAATTTCTTTACAATGTAACAGCCGTCATGCTTTTGTGAATTCTCATCATAGACAATTTTTTAAATGTTGTAGATTGATGCTGTTCCGTTTTTGAAGAAAAAAAACAGACCTTAAACTAAAATAACATGCAATAAACCCGTTTATCAATATTTGTAAAACTTTCAACTTAAAAAACAAACATATGATCCTTTTGTGTAAAATAATGGTTATTATTTCAAGGAAAAGAAATACAATGAAATTGTAATCATATGAGAAATACTTCGTAAAATGAAACATACTCAAAATTGATCTAAACGTTCTGAAATCACATGGCAATCCAATCAAATACAAAACCCGATCAATTTGATTATCATCTCTAAATGCGCAATTCTGAGCGTTTACTTTTTTTTTTGTAATGTACTCTTTTATTAACTTCAATTTCAGATACACGTATCACTTTAAAAAATATTTTCTATTTTGCAATAAAACTGTTTCTAAACGAAGTTAAATGAGTCAAACAAATCTATGGATAATATGGCCCTGTTCCACGAAATTATTTGAAATGAATAGATTTTTGCTGTCAATAGGTGTGATATCGTGCTCATCGTGCTCGTGGAACAGTTCATAATAATATGATAATATAACCTCAAAGTAACATGGTTTGATGATGGTTTGTTGTTTTATTAATAAAATATTTATTTGTAACGATTTTATATTATACACGAGATGAAGAAAACTAAACCAAATGCACGTCCTAAGTATGAAAACACGCGAAAAGTTTTACGCAAACAAAAACGACAGCAAAAGAAGGTGCACCGTCAGGAACATTATCTTAAGAAGAATGCTGAGAGGCAGCCGGTATATACAGCCGGCAGGTTTGTGAAAAGACCTGCCGAGTCACCAGAACCGAAAATGGAAGTGAAGGTACCTAATTTCTAAAATTTGAAAACGTTTCTTTTAGTAGTAGTTCTTGAAAGACAGAATTGTAATTTTGATTGTGGCATCCTCCTTTCTCGCATACCAGCATACCAGCAAACTTAATGATTGTTGGGGTAATAACGACGCTAAAGTTCTATTTGCCATGAAATATTACAAACATAAATTAAATATCCTTTTTTTCTAAAAAAAAGCATTGCAGCACTAGAAATTATTTGTGTAGGTACCTATTGTGAGTGTCATTACAAACTTAAATGTCACATACACAAGAACCCAGACCCGAAACAAATATTTGCTCCGTGTGGGAATTTGAACTGCAACATGTTGCGCGGCAGCCAATCGCTCAGACACTGCAACAACCATGCAGTCAAGATATTGTTAGTCAACTTTCTGTTTACCTATTTTACCAACCACATACAAATTTTATTTAACTTCACTGTTTTATCATTCTAGAAGAAAAAACCCAAAGTGGAAACACCACTAGATGTACTCAACAAAGAACGGCAGAAAGAGAAGAATATAGCGCAGCAACTGAAGAACCAGATAGATGAACAGAGGAGGAGGATGTTAGTGCAAGCAAATGAGGATGAAGACAAGATCATCAAGAAACTGGAGAAGCAGCTGGGTCTCAACAAAACTAAGAACAAGAATAATTTCTTTGCCAATGACGGACTTGACTGTATCCTTTTATAAAAAATATTTACGAATTTGACAGACTATGATAGACCACGTCCATGACATAATTATTATGACAAAGGCAGCAGGGCAAATTAATAAGCCATCTCAATAAATAAATTTAATAATATATAAAAAAAGCAGCTGTTTTGAAGTTTAAGCCGTGGTCACCTATAAACACCATCGGCCACTTATAGCGTCACGTCGTACGCACTATGCTCTTTAGAAACGTCAGCATGTGAAAGAGACCACAACAGTATATTTCTATAGCAAGCAATGTGTTGCTGTAAGCCAGCGTTTAAATTGTTCCTCTTAGGTTAAAGATTTATTAATTTCCCTCAAGGTATTTCAATAGAACTTATGAGTTATATGAACAAACTTTCTATACAAATTCATAAAATGATTAATTGCTATACTGACATTGTTTACATAGATTGCATGTTTAATTGAAATGGACCTTTATGGATTGTATTAAATAAGGTTCTTTGCTAAAGTTCTTGTTAAAGTGCTTTTAAACTTGATGAAAAAGGCAAAAAAAAGTTGGCTTCTTGAATCCAAATCATTCAGAATATAAAATCCTAAATTATAAACACAGATCTACTAGAAATATGTGACAAATCAACAACGGAGCAAATAGTGGCAGCCGAGAAGCATCTCGCTGAAGTTGAAGGTGATTCAGACTTCGAAGACGATCTAGCAGCTGTTACAGGCAAAGAAATTAAAGATAAGAAGAAAACAAGCGACAAAAGTAAAGGAAAAAATACTAAAAATGCTAGTGATGATGAAAATGAATCTGATGAAGATATCGGTACAGATAATGATGATGAAATGAGAAGTGATGAAGAATTAGATGAAGATATCAGTGAAGGAGATGGTGATATGAGCGAAGATGACGAAGATATAAGTGAAGGGAATGAAGATGAAGATGATTTTAGTGATGATGATCTTTCAGATGATGCACCTGAAGGTATGTTCACATTTTGAAGGGTAATGTAAAACCCATCTCCCAATAAAACTTATACATCAATAATAATAATATTTTTTATTACAGAAAAACCAACAAAGACCCAAAAAGCAAATACTAAACAGAAACCAACTAAGGAAGAGATTCACAAACACAGTAAGTTAGACACAAAGTCAGAACCAAAGTCTAAAAAGAAAGAGAGAATCATTTCTGAAGATAATTTGAGTAAAGTGTTCAGTGATGATGAAATCTCACATCTGTCTGGTGATGATGATGAAGGTGATGCATTTGGTGAAGATGATGAACCCATTGTAGAAAAGAAAGAGAAACCTGATGTTTGGGAAGACATTTACGGAAGAAAGAGGGATAAAGAAGGGAATATTATTAAGGTAGTTATGTGTTTGATGATGAACTTTACTCTGAAGGAAAACTGGTAGTGGGTGGGAACATAAACTCAAGATTTGTTAACAATTTTGACAACAATACTAATATTATGAAGCTGAAAAGTTTGTTTAAATGCGTTAATCTCTGCAAATACTGGTCTGATTTTAAAAATTATCTTTGTATATGATAGCTAGATTCATGAGGAATAGTATAGGCTATTTAACATCACGCTGCGCTGCGACCCTTAGGAGCCGAGCAACGGGGGTGAAACCGTGGGAAACAGCTTCAAAGAAATAAAGTCTTCAGCTTTATAATATTTGTATAAATAATCTTAGGGCAAAACAATCACTTTACAATAATGATATGTTTTTACAGGAAGAAAAAGGCGTGTACATTCCACCACACCTCAGAAATAAAGATTCAAGTACAGACAAACAGCTACTGCAATTGAAAAGACAAATTAAAAGTAAGTCTTATTATTACATCTTTCTTTAAGGAGACTCGATTATCTAGTAAGACAACAGGTATCCATAGAAAAAAAAACAGTTTTTGCATATCAATGTTGTTATTAACTGTATTTGCATAAAGCTAGAAATTATACACCGTGACATTTTCATCGCATTCATCCGGCGATGTAGCCACTATACTCATCATTATGAACAACTTTTACTATGGGACCAACCCGAAAAACGCGAAAAAAAAATCAGCTGTTCCATACATTTATGTTCACATAACTTAACAAAATGTATGAAACAGCTGATTTTTTTTTCGCGATTTCCTTTATTCATTAAATAACGGGTGAAATTTACACTAAACATAATAAAGCTGAAGAGTTCTTTTGTTTGCTTCGTTTGTTTGAACGCGCTAATCTTTGGAACTACCAGTCGGATTCGAAAAAATATTTTTGCATATAATATAAGCAATTTAACGTCACCCTATGACCCTTATAAGCCCAGCAATAGGGGTGAAACCGAGACACAGCTGGTCACAAAATTAACGTTATAATATTTATTACGATAGCGACCATTAAATACTTTGATTAATTATTATCAATATTTTCAGGCATTCTCAACAAGCTAGCTGGCACTAATCTCCACTGGGCGTGCACCTCAATAGAGAATCTATACCAGTCCAACAGTAGAAACTCAGTGAACACAGCATTAACTCAGTTGTGGTTGGACGCGACCGTGTCCCCTGCGAGTACGCCAGACAGAATGGTCGCAGAACATGCAGCCCTAATTTCTGTGTTACACGCCAATGTTGGGTCAGAAATCGGTGAGTCTATTGTGAGTTGTGTTCACTGAGTTCAATACTATGAACTCAGTGAACACAGCTCTGACTCAGTTGTGATTAACCAATTTAATGAATTTGGGAAAAAACACATTAAAGCGCCTAAGGAAAAACGGAACCCTTATAGGATCACATTGTCCTCCGTCTGTCCGAGGCAAGACCCTTAACGGGTGGAGGCATCTGCTCATAAATAGCGCTACTAGAAAAGTATGTAATACCCACCCTCAGGGCGCGAGTCCTACTCGCACTTGTCCGGTTTTTTATTATTAAATAATTATATAAAGAGATTTCAAAAACAACTGACACGAGCGGGACTTGAATCCGCGACATCTGCCGCACCGTGGCGTCGCCCTAACCAACTAAGCTACCGCGTCCTACCCGCATCAGTTGTTTGGAATCTCTTTGAACACGCCTCTTATGAGCCTCAGTAACTATCTCAGATCATAGAAACAAGGAGTTATGCCATCATAGCAAATTAGTACGGGAACAACTGATGCCACTTTTAGTACATTTTTCGACACAATTAAGCGCTCCTTGTGAATAAAAAGATCTCCCACGCATTCAACATTCCGCATACCCTCAATCTAACACTGTTAATCGTCACTCAACACTAGCACTAAACTAAAACACTGTATTTATACCATCGATCGTGTTCGGTTCGTCGCCAGCGCGTACGTTTTTAATATGAGCAATTTGCTCAAGATCAGGCATCAAGCTCGATAGCGCCTTGGCACATCTCCTTGTTTCTATGATCTGAGGTAACTATCGATACTATTCTAGGTGCCCACTTCTTACAAGAGCTCTCCAAAAGGTTCGACGGCATGCTGCAGTCGCCACAGCCCGTTGCAGACAAAACGCTTGACAACTTAGTGTCGTGCTTGGCACATTTGTACAGCTTTAAGGTAGGTATGTTATTTTTGTAAAAATTAGGGATGCATCGATACGATTACGGTACCGACACCTATATTTATGAATTATGTATCGGCGATACCGATACCGATAATGTTAAAAGGACTTAAGATTAATAAAAACTCAAAATAAATTTAGTTTATAAAACGATTTGGACTAGGGATGCATAGTCGATAACTATACAGGGTGTAAGGTTAGTCAGTCGCAATACGAGAAGGGGTCATTGTACTCATCATTATGAACAACTTTTACTATGGGACCAACCCTGAGAACACGAAAAAAAATCAGCTGTTCAATACATTTATGTTCACATAACTCAACAAAATGTATGGAACAGCTGTTTCTTTTTCGCGATTTCCGGGTTGGTCCCATAGTAAAAGTTGTTCATAATCATGAGTACAATGACCCCTTATCGTATTACGACTGACTAACCATACACCCTGTAGTATGCATCCCTAGTCCGAATAATTTTAAACTAAATACTATACTCGTTCTAATCTAAATTCCATCCTAGATATACCACGCCGCACTTCTCTACGACATCCTAACCCGTCTTCTGGATACGATATCGGAGAAGAACATAGAATGCGTACTAGTAGCGTTGCGGATCGTCGGCGGCGTACTACGCAAAGAAGAACCTTTAGCGCTGAAGAACTTCATACACGACACGCAGGGACGGGTCGCTAAGTTAAATCAGGATTCAGCTGCAGGGTAGGGGACATAACCACCGTTCTTCTTACCCGCCTCTTTGATTTCTCGTGATATCTTCAAAAGTCAAAAGTAAAAACATTTATTTCAATTGGACCATTTACAGGCACTTTTGGATAGTCAAGCAAATAGTTTCAGTCACTTTGTCCGTTAGTTGAAGCTAGTTGCTCGTTCCAAATCTCTTTTTTTCAACAAATGCAATACAAAGGACGTCGGCAGTTTTGGGCTTGATATGGTACAGTAATAAAAGCTTAACCAAAAATAAAAATATATTTTAATTGTTCTTTGCCTAATTTATCTTAGAGATTAAGAATTGGAATAAAAAATCGAAATAAATAAGAAATAAAATGATAATGCCGTTGACATTTTGAAAAAACCAATAAAACAAAAACGGGTGCATGCTGGCTGGCCCGTGCTTCCACAGAATATCATGTCGACAGTAACTAAAAACGTTGAATTAAGAACTCATTAGTCGGGCTGTGCTTCATTGGACCTCCACAGAATATCATGGTGACAGCAACTAAAACCTTTGAATTGAGAACTCATTAGTCGGGCTGTACTTCATTGGATCATTCACACCATACTTAACCTCACTGTCACAAATACGAAGATTTCTCTTTAACCCAATTACGTACAAAAACAAATAAAAATGAATTTAAATACTCTTGAAATACTCGATCACACCAAACTAATTTTATATCTGTACCGACTTACACAATCTGAAGCCCAGCGTTCTATGGGCGTTTGCCAGTGCCCTTTCTTTGATTACATTTATGCTCTTACTAGCTTCCGCCCGCGGCTTCGCCCGCGTTTTTGAGATAAAAAGTAGCTTATATGTTATTCTGATGTATAAGCTATACACCGTAACATTTTCATCGCTTTCATCCGGCGATGTAGCCACTATACTCATCATTATGAACAACTTTTACTATGGGACCGACCCGGAAATCGCGAAAAAAAAATCAGCTGTTCCATACATTTATGTTCACATTACTCAACAAAATGTATGGAACAGCTGATTTTTTTTTCGCGATTTCCGGGTCGGTCCCATAGTAAAAGTTGTTCACGATGATGAGTGTAGTGGCTACATCGCCGGATGAAAGCGATGAAAATGTCACGGTGTATAACTGTAAAGTTTCATCAAAATCCGTTCAGTAGTTTTTGCGTGAAAGAGTAACAAACATCCATACACCTTTACATCCTCACAAACTTTCACGTTTATAATATTAGTAGGATTGGGCCTGTTTCTTGGGCAAAGTTTTATTCGGTTACTTGGCCTTTTCCTGTGGTTGTTTGTGTACCTAGTCTTTAGCATCCCTAGGGCCAGCGGTTCCTAATAGGCGTTTCGCAGAACCCTGGGCTTCCGTGGGAGGGTCGCGGGGTCCAAAAATTAGCCGACCCTAGCCGGCTTTTATCGATACACCGCCCCCGCTGGTGTATTTCTGATGCCAAAATAAAAACAATCCCTGTTAAAAATATTTACTTAGATTTTTTCCCAATTTGTCTTTGTATTTTTATCTGGGCTTTTACTAAAACTGAAAAACCTTAAATAATTTTTCATTTTTACAGTTCACGTATAAAGTTCCTGCTAGAAGTCCTGATGGCGGTGAAGAACAACAACCTGTCGAAGATCCCCAACTACGACCCCTCGTACTGCGAAGAACTCAAGAAGTTGAGCAGGACCATCGTGCGGAAGGGCAACTACATCACGCCGCTCAACATCAGGCTGGAGGATCTCATGAAAGGTACGCGAGGGTAGGCAGAAATGTAGGTATACAGGGTACATTTTTAAAGTGGGCGTGGATGGCCAAATCCGTAACTATAAAAAATAGCGAAAAACACTCAAAAGAGTCTCGGAGCCGATTTTGATAGAAGGTAAAACTGCATCATTAGATTTTTGTAAAGATAATTTTCTTTGCCGGGATCCGAACCCGTTGATTTCGACAAAGAACACACCCTGTATTATTATATTTATTATACTATCCGATAGTATCGCTAATAAAGATGAAATTCATTTTAACAAAATATTATTTTATTTTTCTAACAGTTTAGGTACACACGGCTACACATCAAGCTATACATTTCCAGTTTACACTGACCTCTCACTGTAAGGAAATCTTATACAATGCGAGATCAGCTTATACTGGAAATGTATAGCTTGATCTATAGCCGTGCGTACCTACGGTTAGTACAAAAACTTGAAAATATGAATCAGTTTATCAAAAATCAACACTTTCCTTTAGTATGCCATATGTTATTACTTCCTAGAATTTGATCAGTGTCATGAATACAGTGTGTGTATTTTTTTTCAAATCAACGGGTTCGATTTCTAACTAGGAAAATTTATTTTTCAGAAATCTAATGATGCAGTTTTATTTTTCATCATAATCGGCCCCGAGACTCCTTTGGGTGTTTTTCGATCATATCATCAATAATAATAGAAAATATTTTTCAAAAATGCTCTTTTCATTTAACATTCTCAAAAATATGATTCTGTGCGAGCAAGAGAGGTGACAAAATGTAAAATGGCTCTTAATTATTGGGTCGATAATTACAGCTGACGAGCGCGGCAAGTGGTGGGTGGTGGGGTCGGCGTGGGAAGGCACCATGCGGCCGGAAGAGAAGCCGGCCGCCACAGTGCTGCCCAATACCGACCAGAAGCTGCTGGAGCTGGCCAGGAAGCAGCGGATGAACACCGACGTCAGGAGAAGCATATTCTGCGTTATCATGGCCGCTGAGGTGAGAAACACCGAACTATACTATCTATACAGGCGCGGTCTGAGGGGGGTCATGGGGGTCATGACCCCCTCCCAAAATCTTAAAAAAATGTGCGAAACACGGTTCACGGTATAGCATGTCGGCATTAATCGGTATGACCCCCCCCTCCCCAATCTTCGGCTGTGGTATGATCCCCAAACACGTCGGCTGTGGTATGATCCCCCCAAAGTCTTCGACTGTGGTATGATCCCCCCCAAAGACTTCGGCTGTGGTATGATACCCTTCAAAGTCTTCAGCTGTGGTATGACCCCCCAAAGACTTCGACTGTGGTATGACCCCCCCTCCAAAAGTCTTCGGCTGTGACCGCGCCTGTATCTATACCAGCGGTAGTAGGGTCGGCGTGGGAAGGCAACATGCCGGAAGAGAAGCCGGCTGCCACACTGCTGCCCAATACCGACCAGAACCTGCTGGAGCTGGCCAGGAAGCAGAGGATGAACACCGACGTCAGGAGAAGCATATTCTGCGTTATCATGGCCGCTGAGGTGAGGAATAACGAACTATACTATCTATACATGTTCGAAGATCATAGGGGTCATGACCCCCCCCCCTCCCAAATCTTACAAAAATGTGCAAAACACGGTAATTCACGGTATAGCATGTCGGCATTAATCGGTATGACCCAAAGACTTCGGCTGTGGTATGATCCCCCCCAAAGACTTCGGCTGTGGTATGACTCCCCCCAAAGACTTCGGCTGTGGTATGACTCCCCCCAAAGACTTCGGCTGTGGCATGACCCCCCCCCCCAAAGTCTTCGGCTGCGACCGCGCCTCTATCTATACTAGCGGTGGTGGGGTCGGCGCTGGAAGGCAACTTGCGGGAAGAGAAGCCAGCTGCTGCAGCGCTGACCAGAAGCTGCTGGAGCTGGCCAGGAAGCAGAGGATGAACACCGACGTCAGGAGAAGCATATTCTGCGTTATCATGGCCCAACAAGAAACACCCTGAGATCATAGAAACAGGGGAGATGTGCCAAGGCGCTATTGAGTTGACGCTTTAGTTTGGTCACATTGACCATAATTAAAACGTACATGCTGGCGACGGACCGAACGCGATCGATGATATAAATACAGTTTTTTAGTTTAGTACTAGTGCTGAGTGACGAATAACAGTGTTAGATTGAGGGTGTGCGGAATTTTTTAATGTGTGGGAGATCTTTATATTCACAAGGAGTGCTTGTAATTGTGTCTCAAACTGTTCTAAAAGTTGGGTTTTAGATTTTTTATTTATTTATAGCCTTTATTACTGATATCTTATTATAACAATATTGCATGCATAATTAGTTGAATTTATAAATTAAATACAATTCTATTATAGTGTGACAGTTACATTATTTTTATGATTAGTTTATGTATTTTTATTTTATGTTCACGTACCGACATCAGCATGTCTTGTGACATAGGCCTCCTCCAGAGACTTCCACGCTTTCCTGTCTTGTGTTAGCCGCCGCCAGGTCGGTCCTGCTATATCTTTCATGTCATCCTCCCATCTTTTTCTTTGTCTGCCTCTACTTCTCTTTCCATCCCTTGGGTACCATTCTGTGATATAGTTTGTCCACTTTCCTTCTTTGTCTCGCATCATGTGCCCTGTCCAACGCCATTTCAGTGTTTTCATACATTTTGTTACATCCTTCACCTTAGTTCTGTTCCTTATGCTTATTAAGTTTTGTTTATCTATCTTTTTAATGTTGATCATGTTTTAGATTAATCACCATTTAATTTGTAATCTGTTCCCAGGACTATATGGACGCGTTCGAGAAACTACAGCACTTAGGCCTCAAGGGACAGCAGGAGAGGGAGATCATACACGTGTTGCTCGCGTGCTGTCTACAGGAGAAGACTTACAACCCGTACTACGGCGTATTAGCGCAGAAGCTATGCGATACTGACCGCAAATACCAGGTGCGTAAGGTTCAAACTAGTTGTCAACCTAGTGTAAACATTACATTGGGTGTTGAGGTGCGGTTAAATGGGCTAGTTTTTTGTAATTATTATTTCTTGCTGCAATTGCATAGCCGTGAGTTGAGATCTAAATCTTGCAACTGAATTTTAAACCAGTTCCCCTCAACCGATTGAGCGGAAAGGACGTCGGCAGTTTTGGGCTTGATATGGTACAGTAATAAAAGCTTAACCAAAAATAAAAATATATTTTAATTTTTCTTTGCCTACTTTATATTAGAGATTAAGAATTGGAATCAAAAATCGAAATAAAGAAGAAATAAAATGATTATGCCGTTGACATTTTGAAAAAACCAATAAAACATAAACGGGTGCATGCTGGCTGGCGCGTGCCTCCACAGAATATCATGTCGACAGCAACTAAAACCTTTGAATTGAGAACTCATTAGTCGGGCTGTACTTCACTGGATCATTTACACCATACTTAACCTCACTGTCACAAATACGAAGATTTCTCTTTAACCCAATTACGTACAAAAACAAATAAAAAATGAATTTAAACTCTTGAAATACTCGACCACACCAAACTAATTTCATATCTTCACTAAACAATTTACTTACGGGATAACTTCCGTGATTTTTGTATGGGTTGAGTTCCCGATATTTTTGAATTTATTAATTATTTGAATTTCATATCTGTACCGACTTACACAATCTGAAGCACAGCGTTCTATGGGCGTCTGCCAGTGCCCTTTGGAACGCGTATGTCACTTCGATGACAATGCAATAATATGGTATCATGGAGGTGGTCTCATGATGGAGCCAGGAGGTGGCTATAGGAAATCCTCAACTTCCTAACATAACTCCGTCGTGTTTGGACTCATTGGATTTGTTCCTCATGTCAAGTACTATAGACCTAGATGATGTCCGGGGTCTCACGATGGAGCTGGGAGGTGGTAATTAGAAATGACTGTTTTGAAAAATGTATTTCAACATAAAACTTATTGTTTTTACAGCTATCAATCCAATTCTCAGTGTGGGATAAGATCAAAGAGCTGGACAGCATATCTAAGCAGTGCATGACGAACCTGGCACAGTTCCTGATCCACCTCATCACGGAGAAGGGACTGCCGCTTTCAGTGCTGAAGGTAATATTTAGCTATTATTGGGAACTATACAGGGTGTAAGGCAAACGCTTCCGAAAACGAAGACAGGTGATAGAGCTAGTGATTCTCGATACGATACCACCAAAAAATCGGGAAAAAAAAATTACAATTTTACCAATTTTTTTTTACATTTTTCGTACACTATGCTGTGAGAACAGGTAATTAAAACCAATAATTGCGATTAAATACATTTTTTTTCTTTGCAACATTAACACGCCGTGTACTCGTAAATAATATCAGCTGACGCTCGCGCATAACCTCGAGTTCAAAGTACACGCGCTCGCCGACAGCCGCGCGGCCGACGACCCCGCGCGCGCTTGTTGCTAGCGTGTCAGTGACCTCACGCTTTGTACGGTTTTCATTGCGTGTTTACGAAATATGAAGTCTTGAAAATAATCAATATAAAGCGAAAGGTTATTGGTATCCGTTTGCATTTAGGTTGTATATAATCTACGTTCTGGCTTCGGAAGCGTTCTCCTTACACCCTGTATTTTCTGTCACCTAAGTTTAGATTTGAAAAGGCCACCAACCTGCAATACCCTAATTATACACACATTTTAATAAAATTTTATACAACTTGCACATTTTTAAAAATACAGACAAATAAATAAAGTTTAATAATTTAATTTATATAATTATTGTGTAGCAAACGTATATTTTCAATTCAAAATATGCTTACATTTACAATACCATACGTCAAAATTGTTCGTGATAGGCCCACTATACGTATTATATTTTATAATCTGTGACCTAACATACTTAAAATATTTTATCCTCAGGTAATCCAATTCTCGGAGCTAAACAAGCACTCCGTGCGCTTCATGCGTCAGATACTGCTCTCCATCATCATGAACGCCGACTTCCAGTCCTCGCTGGAAGTCTTCAACCGCATATCGAAGCCGCCCAAACTCCACATGTTCAGGGAGAGTGTCCGGCTCTTCATACAACACTTTCTGATCAAGAACGCTGGCAAGAAGAGCGAGGTACTGACAGAAGATGAAATGGTCACGTTGAAGGAAAGGGCGCAACAAGTCGAGAAGATACTGACTTTACATGAATCCAAGTTGAAGTTTTAATACATTTTCTATATTGTTTGATGTTTTTTTTTTTTTAAAGATTGCCCTTTATAGCATATCTACCTACACAATATCTTTATAAATTATAGCCTATGTGTATCTATTTATTTATTTTATGCTATAAGTATTACCTACCTTACCTACCTACTGTAAACTTTCATCCAAATCCGTTCAGTTGTTTTTGCGTGAAAGAGTATCAAACATCCACACATTCTCACAAACTTTCACGTTTTTAGGGTTCCGTACCTCAAAAGGAAAAACGGAACCCTTATAGGATCACTATGTTGTCCGCCGTCAGTCACCGGACCATAAGTGAAGCCATCTGCTCATAGGTGGCGCCATTGGAAGTATGCAGCAGCGCCATCTATGATCATATGTCGGAACCCTTAGGGCGCGAGGCATACTCGCACTTGTCCGGTTTTTAATATTACTAGCACTTTGCCTGCGATCCGCGTGATATACCTACACGTTACGCCATCTAGCGTCCTAAAGCATTTGAAACCGTCGAAAGTTATTGCTCATTCCCGCGGGAACTACTTTTTTTCTGGATGAAAGGTACCCTATGTTCTTTTCTGTACCCCTGACAACGTATATGCAAAATTTCATGTTGATCGATTCAGTGGTTTAGGCGAGAAAAGGTAGGTAACAAACAAACTACTAAATTACTTTCCCATTTATAATATTAGACTATGAAAAATAAAATAACTGCGTTTGGTACATAGTGATTTGAAAGGTGCTACCTATTCGTAGAATAGCTAGGTACCTTACAACGGTATAAAATCTGCTCGGGTAAACACCATACACTGGAGAAGAATAATAATAAGGTATGTATGTACCACGGATTGCAGTAGGTATTAGTTACAATATCGAGGAAACTGATAAAGTGTACACATGTACATTATGTATGGGAACTGCGTGACACGTGTAAGATAATTATTTTATTGGTACAGGAATATCATTGTTCCTACTTTAGTGATAAATAAGTTTTATGTTGAAAACGACCACTTCGCAGGACCTTGTGACCCTGGACATCATCCAGGTCTACAGTACTTGTCAAGACAAATGCAACGAGCCCAAACACGACGGAGAAGTTGAGGAGTTCCTATATCCACCTCCCGGCTCCATTATAAGACCACCCCGATGGTATAGGTACCGGCATTAGTCATGAACACGGATCGCACATGTACATTTTTGACCCAAAACAACAGACAGTTGACCATGGAGCTACTTTAGCTCCACACAGTACGTAATAGAGAATGGTCCAATTAGACGACGAACATCGTCTGACGAAGCAATTGCATGTAGCCTCGGCGCCCCCCGTCTCCTTCATTCCGCCGAAGACATCGAAAAATCAGCTAATGCGCAGGTGACGTTTGTATTTAATCTCATAATGGCAATATTAATCCTGGGTTAATGACACCTAACTGCAGTAGGAAACGCATTAAATTATATAACTTTAGTTTCCGAGTGCAAATTAATTACCTATTGTAATCATTTAATAAATAATAACAAGTCTTATCTAAAAGTGGACACTATAGGAAATATCAAGCGTGTCACTCGCGATTTAAGAGCTTTTTTAATTAATTCCTGTTTCGAAACGGTAGACGAAAAACTGCTTTTTGTATTGTGGTCCAAGTTATAGAAATAGTGGAGCTGATGTGCGTACTCAGATCATAGAAACAAGTAGATATGCCATCACAGCAAATTAGTACCGGAACAACTGATGCCACTTTTAGTACATTTTTCGACATAATTACGCGCATAATTAAGCGCTCCTTGTGAATAAAAAGATCTCCCACGCATTAAACATTCCGCACACCCTCAATCTAATACTGTTAATCGTCACTAAACACTAGCACTAAACTAAAACACTGTATTTATACCATCTATCGTCTTCGGTTCGTCGCCAGCGCGTACGTTTTTATGAGCAATTTGCTCAAAATCAGGCATCAAGCTCGATAGCGCCTTGGCACATCTCCCTTGTTTCTATGATCTGAGTGTGCGTAGCAGGTATCTAGCTAGGTACCGTACTTATGTAAAGTATGTATGTAGGTTAAGGCTGATTTCACAGTCACGCTGACCGGCAGCGCGGCTCGTCAGCCACACCATCGTACGTTTGTATACGAGCCGCGTTTCATTATGAAACGGTATACAAGACACATCTATTCCGTGCGTGCCCCACGCCGCTGCATAAGCAATACTATGAAATCACCATAAAGATCAATCAAAAATAGTCAGAAGGTAAATTCCACTACTAATCTGCCCTTTCCCGCTAATCGCTCATGACTTTTGACCCAGTGACCGCTACTAGATCACATGAATAAATAGTTATTTATTCATGTGACTAAATTACCACCGTGTCCACCATTGGCAACTTATGGATCGTTATTAAATTAGGAAACACAAATTCATTGTGCTGCACATTATAGAGGTAGGTACTAATTTCTTCTCTAATCGTGCAGCTTCGGCGCCTCCCGTCTTCTTCATTCCGCCAAAGAGACCGAACGCAAGTGACGTTTGTGCTCATAACTGCTGCCACTAGTTATACCCACGGAATAAAAAAAATCTGTTCTGTGGTTATACCTACCTACTACCTACCTACATTTTCCCACTGCACCACGAGTTGAGAAGACTACTGGTGCTGATTCTGTTGAACGTCGCACTAAACTAATTTTAATCACACTAGGTACATCTCTTTCTTACAAATAACATTGAAAAAGGCCAGAAAATATTTAGAACTGTCAAATTAGTCTACGCCCTTGTCATTTACGGGAAAATAGTCATGACCTTTTGCGATTACGACTAAATTGACAACAAAACTATTCAAGTGGACTAATTTGCAGGCGCGTGCATTGCATATAGGCAAGTAGGCAGTGACTACCTCTTAAGGTTCAATAAAACCATTTTAACTATTACTACGTCAATATACATCATTATAATATCAATAATGAATCATAATTGATATATTTTATTTATGTAGTAATAGTTAAAATAGTTTTATTGAATCTTATGAGGTAGGCACTGCCTACTTGCCTATATGCAATGCACGCCACTGCTAATTTGACAGGATTAAATATCTTCTATCCTTTTCTCATGTTTTTTATTAGAAAGAGACGTAATGAGACTAAATTAGTTTAGTTGGTAAACAAAATAATCTGCACCACTATCTATCTTATCATAGCATCCGTCTGTCTAGCGACTGGTGCTTATCTGTTCGATGGTATTGTAGCCACCTTGTGATAACGCGAGATAATATGCACAGTTGCACACGTATGCAATGTATAGGAATAAAGCTCCTACTTAGATTGTGTACATTAAAGGTGTTTCTGTCCGACTTTGTGATGATGCTCGATTGGCAGCGACTGTTGTACCAAATTTACCAGTGTACCAAACAGGGGCTGTACTTTGACAATAACCAATTAGACCAGTGTACCAAACAGGGGTCGTACTTTGACAATAACCAATTAGACCAGTGTACCAAACAGGGGTCGTACTTTGACAATAACCAATTAGACCAGTGTACCAAACAGGGGTCGTACTTTGACAATAACCAAATAGACGAGTGTACCAAACAGGGATCGTACTTTGACAATAACCAAATAAACGAGTGTACCAAACACGGGTCGTAACTTTGACAATAACCAAATAAACTAGTGTACCAAACAGGGGCCGTACTTTGATAATAACCAAATAAACGAGTACCAAACAGGGGTCGTAGGTACTTTGACCATAACCAATTAGACCAGTGTACCAAACAGAAACAGGGGCCGTTCTGTGCGGACTCTCACGGCACCGGTTAGGGTTTTAAAAGGTCTAATCTAATCTACTTTTTTGTAATATCATTTATTTCTTACTTCAGTAGGTATATAAAGGGATTATACGTGGTTAATAACTCTCGGAGAAAATCCATTTCATCATATAGCTATGATGAAATGGACATGCATCTGCATATTTCAACATATCGAAGTCTTTATGTAAAGACTTCGACTTAAAGTTAAAAGTAGGTACTGCGATTTGTAGGACTAGGTACCCAAAGATTTATAAAAAGTCATTGACTGTACCCCGATCATGAGTTTTTTTGACGTGTCGTATAGTTAACGTAAGCATATTTTGAATTTAAAATACAGCAGTCCTGGGACATTTTGATAAAATTTTATACAATTTGCACATTTTAAAAAATACAGAGAAATTATTAATTTAAATAAATATTGTGTAACAAACGTGTATTTTCAATTAAAAATATGCTACGTCAAAAAAACTCATGATCGGGGTACAGTCCTACAAATCGCAGTACCTACTTTTAACTTTAAGTCTTCAGAAGATATCTTTCTTTAGAATATCTGTAACGGCGCCAGATTACCTTCAACAAAAGCAAATAATACCTTTAAAGGCGCGAGCAAATGGCAACATTTATCGTGTTGCTGTGTAGGTACGTAGCTAGGTACCTACCTACATCGCTGCATGTACGTGCGCGTGCAGCCGTTGATAAACAGTTCCCAGGCCTGATATACTTCCATTTGACAATATTATAGGTATTTAATGCGCTATGTAAAGATTTTGTTGCTATGCTCTTGTTTATTTTGTGGTCCAGTAGTTCCCGACCTACGAGTCGTACCTAAGTCGTAACTTTAATGTCGTCAGTTGAACCTCGGTACGGATTTTGATTTATGCAATTTTTTTCATCACTGCTGCTCTAAGTTTGGTGAGGGAAAATATCTTGAGGAAACCAAGCCGTGCCGGATTAACCACGTAGCAAGAGTAGCAACTGGTACGGGCCCCGCGCAAAAGAGGGGGCGCATCCAAACCCGGGCACCTCCGCCTGAGCGTAACTTTTTTATGTTATTTTTAAAAATTCAATGTTATAAATTCCTAATATGGATAAATCATTACAATCATGTTTTTCCAATTTAGAAATTGCTTTGCGCATTTATTTGTCTCTCATGATCACAAACTGCAGTGGCGATCATTCAGTTCCGACATTTTAAAAAATTAATGAAGGGCCCATCGCAGAACCAGGGCCGCTTGATAGCCCCGCGCTTGTTTAATACGGCACTGAAATCAAGGCAGTCTGAAAAAACCGGCCAAGTGCGAGTCGTACTCGCGCACCGAGTCCTTCACGAGTCACGCACCCTTGTCAATTTGGCTGTTTTTCCCCAAACGTAAGCCTCTCGTATGAGCTATAATAAAATGGCTAATTAGGTCCGACGATCATTCATACCTTCTTATCATCTTAATTCTAAAGCCACGTCTCCTGCGCCCTGTTTTCGTGTTCGACGAAAACCACCACGCCCCTTTCTCGTTCACTGCTCACTGTTCGTCGAACACGAAAACAGGGCGCAGGAGACGCGGCTTTAGATTTCTAAGCCTCTCTTGAATGAAGTCTATGTAAAAGTGCGTTAGATAGTAGGTAATACTCGAACATACGTCCTTAGACATTCTCAAAGTAGTGATACCATATGAGAGGTAATTGTTACTGCATCAGTCTCAGTAGTGCGCTACGATAGCACGCAAAATTAAAATTTTCTTACGTTTTTTTGCAATTCTGTATCGACACGGCGCGTGATATCATCGCGAGAACTACCAATTTGTTTGCGAACGTTCGAGGGAGCACCTCACCGTGACATTCTCCCTCGAACGTTCGCAAACAAATAGTTCTAGCGTCTAGCGTCTCGCGGTGACATCACGCGGCGAGTCGGTACAGAGGCCCTAGACAAGTTGCTTTTCTGTTAGCGTTCACGCCAAACGCTACGGACAAAATAACCGACTTCAAAAAGCCACTACAAAGAAAATAATAATTTTGGTTTCGGAAGTCGGTGGCTTTGTTTTTTGTTTGCTTTTTTTGCCACCAACTTCCGAAACCAAAATTATTATTTTCTTTGTAGTGGCTTTTTGAAGTCGGTTATTTTTTGTTAAAAAAGTTTTTATTTTTCCCTTTTTAGCTCTTTATCTCGCGTTAGATTACTTTGACGACTTCGTTCAACAGTAAATCTTCTACGTAGTGTGTACATTTATGCATATAACTTTGTACATAGGAATGATTACATAATGTTTTATATACTAAAACCTTCCTGAAAGTATGTAGATTACGTTAGTGAAAACCCCATCCAAATCGAATCAGTAGTTTTTGAGAAAATCGCGCACATACAAACATACATACATACATACATACATACTTACATACATACATACATAAATACATACATACATACATACGGGACGAATACAGAACCTCCTTTTTTGAAGTCGGTTAAAAATGACTATGGAATTGACATTTGTGAGTCACGTGACTTTTCCGCAGGTAATGTCATTGCCATACATTTTGGACGTAGCGTTTGGCGTGAACGCTAACAGAAATGCAACTTGTCTAGGGCCTCAGATAGACTGGCAGATCACATAGGTTGAATGGTTGAATCACCAATAAAACCCTCGTAAGTTCTAATTGGTCTTTCATGATAGGCGATTGATATGAGTTTAAATATTAATGAACAGAATCTAATTAAGTTAATATACCTATCATCCTTACAGTGACGCATCCCCCTTATTACTAGTCGTTGTAATATTTTTTTATAAGTCTATCTATCGATTAGATACTCGAGCAGACTAGACTAGCTTAGTGTACTTAAAAGAGGGCTCGGCAATGTCGCACTTAGAATAGATAGCTGGAGAATCTCGTGAAGGTTAGGTAGGTACTAGGTACCTACCTAGGCATTTGGTACTGGTACTGGTATCCGCTAGCTAGTAGGTACATACAAGAGGCTCAAAATCGTTAGACCTCGTTTAATTTTTAAGGAACACCTTTGTCTATCATTGGTTAAAAAAAGTTTCGAAAGTCTTTGGTTTTTGACTTTGGTTTTTGTTTTTTTTTTTGACACTGACTTCCGAAATTATAATGATTAATAAAAAGTCTTTTTTTCCTTTTTAAAGTCAAAGTCAAGTCAAAATCAAAGCATTTATTTCAATTAGACCAATTACAGGTACTTTTGAATTGTCAAGGAGTCTGTCAGTTAGTCATAATGATGAAGCTAGATGCCCGTTCCAAAGCGTAGATTCCTATGGAGAAGAACGGGCAAGAAACTCCATGGTTACTCTTTTAAATCAAATGATTACAATATCATGGTTACATTTAGAACTATATCCCGAGTTCGATTACTTTTTAAGTTTTTACGATAATGAAAAATCATCAAAATTATGTATTTTAGTAGTTTTTGAGAAAATCGCGAACAAACAAATGCAAATGGGTCGAAACAGAACCTCCTTTTTTAAGTCGATTAAAAACGATGACTCAAACTATTTCCGATGATGACACATTTCTTTTCTTTGTCCAGCTTTGCCAGACAACTGAATTTCTGCAACACCTGTTAAAATGCGGCAATCAAAAATAAATACAAGTATTTATACAGGTATAAATTTAATTGTTCACCTGATACTCGTACCACAATCGGCACTTATGCAGTAGATAGGTATCTAGATCTAGGTAGGTATCTTGACTTGGAGTGAGACACAAAGGAATTTGCAACACGTGTAAGCATGAAGGTTGAAATACTCATAAAGCTTTAGTTTCATTATTTGCAACGGAACACTTTTTTCTTCATAAGAAACGATTTGAATACGGAACCCACCAACATCTGCTATATTTATTGTGAATTTTAAACGTGTCAAGTCAAAGCCATGATAAATATTTTAAGAGATTTCAAAAACTATTGACACGGGCGGGATTTGAACCCGTGACCTCTGTCGCACCGTAGCGTCGTCGCTCTAACCAACTGAGCTACTGTGTGTCTCTCAGATCATAGAAACAATGGAGATGTGCCAAGGCACTACTAAAATTGACGCTTTGATACGGTCACATTGACCGTATATAAAATGTACACGCTGGCGACGAACCGAACACGATCGATGATATAAATACAGTGTTTTAGTTTAGTGCTAGTGTAGAGTGACGATTAACAGTGTTAGATTGAGGGTGTGTGCAATGTTTAATGCGTGGGAGATCTTTATATTCACGAGGGGCGCTTGTAATTGTGTTGAAAAATGTACTAAAAGTGGCGACAGTTGTTCCAGTACTAATTTGCTTTGATGGCACGTATATATATCTCCTTGTTTCTATGACCTGAGGTGTGTCTACTCCCGCTCGCATTAGTTGTTTCAAATTCAAATCTTTTTGAATACGCCTCTTATGAGCATTAGTAACATCTATCGGTACTTGCATTCGGCACCTCTTTCGTTCGCACAGAACCATTATATTTTAAGAATGTTAAATGAAAAGATGCATTTTTGAAAAATTTCATCCGATAGCGAACTACAAAATGATATTAATTATAATATTATAAACTCAAATCAAATTATTAAAAGCACATGAGTTAAACAAACCTCAAAAACAGATCATAATTGTTTTTGAAGTTTGTTTATTAGATATCACAGTAGAAATGTGTTTTAATTATTTACCTGTGGTACCGGTAATTTATATTATTTTGTAGTTCACTATCAGATAACATTTTTCAAAAATGCATCTTTTCATTCAACATTCTTAAAAATGGTTCTGTGCGAGCGAGAGAGGAGACAAAATTCCGAGAGCGCCCTTAAAATAGGATTTATTAACAATAGAAGCGGTAGATAGTTTTTAACCCGTCAGAGTCATCTATCGTCATTTCACAATTAAAACGCTGCATACTGTAAATGCCTACAACCGCGGATGATGAATTATTCCAGTTCGTTACTCACAAGGTCATCACTAATTGCTTAGGCATATGAATCATCTGTCACCGACTGTATTTTATCTGTAGGTACATCGATATCGACAAGGTGCGACCCGACTGTTGTAGGGTTGCCAAAATGTGGACTCATCGGATAATCTTGATATGAGAAATGGGAACCGAGAAGGTCGCAGCCGCCTGGTTTAATATAATTTTTATGACGTCAAGTCAGCCGTGGTCGCATGCCACCGTATTACTGAATCCACCAGACTGGCATGTGACCAGTGACCACGGCTTTACCTATTAAAACGTTGATTTATCAAGTTTTTCACAATCACTGCTTATAAGAAAAGAATTTCAAGCTGTCAGACAGGAATATTTTCTTGTTTCATGCTTTTCAGTTTGATTTATTTGAGGTTCGGAATCCTAAAATAAAAACACTTCGTGCCAATTATTCGCTTTATGTATAAAAAAAGAAAAGAAAAAACAAACATAAATTATAAGATATAATAATAAATAATAAAAAAAGAATATCCTAATCGTTGAATTTACTATATATAAGTAAATAATAGGTTTCATCCGTGCATCTATATTATCTGAGGAGTTGGTAACAACTTACGTGTCTTGCGAATGCTATTAAAAAAATGAACACTGCACAAAAAACTGAAAAAAGTAGATATGAAATCTTTATTCTAAATGCATAGTCATCAATGGTACTTCTTAGAATCTGATGTGGGGGGCTGATAGGGCTGTACCGTCTGTAGTTCGTATTAATCGTGTACCTATTCTGTACGTAGAATACGCGCAAACTGACCGAACTGAAGTTCGTGTAAATGGCGCAGGCATCGCAGTATGTATTTCGAACCTTATTGAAATGACTGTACATGCACGAAATTCTGGGAAGCCTAGTAGGTATCAGAGGCCCTAGACAAATTGCTTTGCTGTTAGCGTTCACGCCAAACGCTACGGACAAATGTATATAATTGACATTTGTGAGTCACGTGACTTTTCCGCAGGTAATGTCACTGCCATACATTTTTGACGTAGCGTTTGGCGTGAACGCTAACAGAAAAGCAACTTGTCTAGGGCCTCAGGTCAGTCAAGTTACATTGCGCGTATTTTAACGAGATTTGGTTAAAAAAGAACGTGTGCGGTCGGGAGACAGCCTTCAGGAACGAAGTTCCTTAGGCCTCGTATGTGTAATACAAAGAGACAGAGAGAGAGAAAGTTGCATGGAGGACATACCTAACGCTTTTTTCTTACGTGACGATTTCTACCAGTCAAATCCTACCACAACCCGCGTTAAAAAACCTTGTAGGTACTTAATTACTAGTATGAAAAAAATCTTATTTGGGAAAACGTTATAAAAAATTGGGTAGTTTACTTTCACAGTAGATAAAATCTGAATGCCAGTGGCAAAGGGTCCCTACAATACGATTCCTACCGGCTTAATATTGCCTACTTTTATTAATTAGCTTTTCGTGGTAGGTAAGCTTTTGTAGGTCCGGCTTACCTCTTACAAAAAATGACCTTTCGCCACTGCTGTATGCTTTTAGTTAAAATTTAAATAACGAATTAGGTATGAACGGTACACAGAATATAATTTTGAAGCTGATGAACCTACTGCTTTTCTAATCGCTCATTAAAATGACTGTCACGGATATCTAAAACCACCATAACTCAAAATCCATAATAGACGCCGATAGCATTGTAATTCACCAGGTGCTCTGAATTCCTTATAGCTGTCAAAAACTTATCACGGTGCTTCATTTGTATGACAATGAGTCCGCGAACGTGCCAGCCCTAAAGTATCGTCAAACATCGTGCGCTGCGTGTGCGCGAGCCGGGTGGCAACAAGCTGTCTACTCGCAACCAATTATCTATGCCACTATAATAGATACAGTAAATTCATACATACTTATATTATTATGTGGGTGTGGGTAATATGTAATAAGTATCACAATCAATATTTGAAATTGGGTAATGCGTCATTACTCTGAGCAAATATTCTTCTTCAAAATAAATGGTGCACTACGACAGCACGCGTAGCATGAGCAAAAAAGAAACGGGTTTTGTCTACGGAAGAATTGATAAAATGATAGATTGTAGAAAGATTTCTATCGATGTTAAAATGTAGCAGTGATAGCCTAGTGGTCTAACCACGGAATAAAGTTTTATTATTCCGTGGGTCTAACCATGTGCATCCCACGGCGAATGGTTCGAGTTCGATCCCGAGGCACGCACCGCTGACTTTTCGAAGTCATGTGCGTATTAGAAATTAATTATCACTTGCTTTAACGGTGAAGGAAAACATCGTGAGGAAACCGGCATGTCCTAGAAACAAAAATTCGAAGACGTGACGTCCACCAACCCGCACTGGGCCCGCGTGGTGGACTACGGCCCACTCCCTCTCACAGAAAGGAGGCCTGTGTCCCAGCGGTGGGAACATTATAGGCCGATTATGATGTTAAAATGAAGTTCAGTTTGTTTCTATTCTTCAGTCGACAAAAGTCTACTGCCAAGCTCGGGCGGCCGCGCGCTCAGGCAGAAGAGATAGCAGGTAACGAGTTGGATAGAAAGAACTTTGTCTGTTCTTGGTGGAATGGAGATGGAATTAGTCATGCTACACGGGCAATCTGTCTATTCTGCACAGAATAGATAGGCTGAGGGTTCAAGACCACGAGGCCACGACTTGTGTGTGGTTTCTTAGAAATACATCCTAAACTAACTTAGGTTGCATTGCGTCACGGCGTTACCTGCTCGCACCAGTTACACCGTGCGATGTTTATCAGTCACAGAGTAAAAAACCGACCTAGTGCGAGTCGTACTCGCGCACCGAGGATTCCGTATCATTTTTGTACGTATAAAGTGAAAAAAACCGGACCGCATAACTAAGTTTGTTTGTGAAGGAATTTTGATGATTTTGAAAAAACTGTACTAGTTAGGGACATCGTTTTAGTTTTGGTGCAATATTTCAGTCAATTCCTATCAGCTCTAATTATTTCAGATTTTTCGCTCCGCAAACTACGGAGATAAGGGGAGGGAATGTAATTTTTTCAGACATTTTTCATCGTATGTCGAAAACTGTGAGACATAAAATAAAATGAAAATATATTTTGAAATATGCAGATCAAGCCCTTTCACATGATATGTCACTTGACCTAGTAACCCCACTTTAAAATTTCGGACCCCCATTCCGGCCCCTTTTGCAATGAAAATAAAAAGATTTTTTCACTTTTTTCATTTGCAATAAAGTTGGGCAAGCATTCTTTATAACTGTTCCAAATTTCAAGTCGATAGCATTAGTAGTTGCTGAAATAAGCAGGTATGACAGACAGACAGACAGACGAAGTCGCACCTTATGGGTTCCTTTTTTACCACTTTGGTACGGAACCCTAAAAATATAGATAATTCTATAAATAAACACGTTGGTGTAAACGGAAGCTGGACACCCAATTAGCAAAGCATTTTATCAGCTATCCATTAAATGGGATACCTACTTACAACTACTGAGCCGTGATGCGTTCTGAAGATAAGATACTATATTTTATAGTGTTGCGTCTATCTAATTTAATTAGAATAGACGTGCGTGAAACGTTTTTGAGAATATTATTTTGAACATTATTTTGGAACTAGTAGTTATATAGGTAGGTACTTACTTAAGTACTGCAACTGAATTAAACGGGTGCGTCTCCTATCATAAAATATAATATATAAAGTCATTTGGTATATTTTCATTTTAATAACGTTCACAAGATATAATAAACGTGAGATATACGAACTGTTGATATAATTTCTGTACATATAACATTTATATACTCTAAAACTTATTTCGTATAACGTTATTGGTTCGTATACGTTTATTTAATCGAAAATCATTAGGTATATCGTTTAAAATATATATTGATAATACCATAATTTTATTATGGTTGGGTACCTACATATTTGAACATCGAAAATAAAAATCAATATGATGTGTGCTACAAAAATTTGTGACAGAAACCAATCGCTGCAAAACCGATTCCACGTAGTCTTGTCTGCCTACCCCTAGAGTGTAATTTAAATCCGCGTAGGCGCGGAGAACCGAAGCTGCGGTAAGCTCGCGTGGGACCGCCAGAGCCCCGCAGCGCCGGAGCCGTGACAGAAACTCTGCCTGCTGCATGTTGTATGTTTGCCTGCTGCATGTTGTATGTTTGCCTGCTGCATGTTGTATGTTTGCTTGCATGCTTTCTCGCATGCTTGCTTGGATGCTGCATGCTTGCTTGCATGCTGCACGCTTGCTTGCATGCTGCATGCTTGCTTGCATGCTGCATCCTTGCTTGCATAGGTACTTTTAGACTAAATAGGTTTTATGTCTTTTGAGTGGTACCTATATCAAACGATTTTATATTCAATGTATGTTATGCTTATGAAAATTAGTTATTTTAAAATTATATCAATCGTTTATTATATTAACTGATCATCATTATATAAAATAAAATTATAGATTCAGTTGTTATATCTTGTAAATATTAGAGATTTTGTAATTATACCTTAAATTACTTACCCGAATTAAACGATTATAAAAGTGGGCTACAAGGAGTATAGGTAGGTACCTACCTACATTGCGATGCGAGTGCGTCACTGAGTAGGTATTGTCACAAAAACTCGCATGAAATCACAAAATAAGTAGGTAAGTACATAGCTAAGTATGCTAGGAGTTTCTTATAGGTACTAGGTATTTGCATAGCTGCACAATGAATATATACTTATGTAAATTGGTAACACCAGTCACAATAATTTATTATACCTCGTATTGCATTCAATATCATGTTCTTAGAAATGTAGCTTTTTTCTTTTGAATAGGTAGGTAGGTATTTACTTCTCGTCTAGGTTGTCTAGTTTTCCTTTATACGCATACATACTTACCTATATAAAATGCAAGGACAATGACTGTACCTAGGTATATAACTATACCTACTAGTCGAAAGCGAAAAGTCTGAAATAATTCGAGTTGATAGCTAAATATTGCACCAAAAATAAAACGATGTTCTCGTACCTACCTAAGTAGCAAGGTTTTTTAGAAATCATCAAATTCCTTCACAAACAAACTGTCCGGTCGTTCTTTTTTTATACGTCCAAGAACGATACGGAACCCTCGCTGCGCGAGTACGACTCGCACTTGGCCGGTTTTTTTCTCTGTAAGGTTCATCAGTCATCATCGGTTCATAACAAATTATACGTAGAATGTAGTTAAGCAAATCAATACTTAAAAAACCGGCCAAGTGCGAGTCGTACTCGCGCACCGAGGGTTCCGTATCATTTTTGGACGTATAAAGTGAAAAAAACTGGACCGCATAACTAAGTTTGTTTGTGAAGGAATTTTGATGATTTTGAAAAAAACTGTAGTAGTTAGCAACATCGTTTTATTTTTGGTGCAATATTTGGATCAATTCCTATCACCTCTAATTATTTCAGATTTTTCGCTCCGCAAACTTCGGAGATAAGGGGTATGGTATTTTTTCAGACATTTTTCATCATATGTCGAAACTGTGAAAAATAAAATTACCTAAATAAAAATATATTTTGAAATGTGTAGATCAAGCCCTTTCATATGATATGACACATGACCTAGTAACCCCACTTTAAAATTTTGGACCCCCACTCCGGCCCCTTTTGCAATGAAAATAAAAATATTTTTGGCTTTTTTTCGTTTGTAATAAAGTTGGACAAGCATTCTTTATAACTGTTCCAAATTTCAAGTCGATAGCATTAGTAGTTGCTGCAATAAGCAGGTGTGACAGACAGACAGATAGACAGACGAAGTCGCACTATAAGGGTTTCTTTTTTACCATTTTGGTACGGAACCCTAAAAATGCATAAATTACACACGATATGACAGGTTGATTACAATGATTACACAATTAATTTAGTTAATGGGTCATAATTATATTTAACAAATTTTGCAATAGCTGAGAGGGGAAAGTTTTTAAAAAAGAGTTCTTTTCCGTTACTTTTTCTATTATTTTTCCAAAATTTTGTAGGTAACGGACAGGAAATAAAGGATTCCTGTCCGTTACCTACTTAAAAAAAAAAAGTGAAGGCCATAATTATTCAGAATATGTCCTTATTTAGGTACAATTATTTTAATAATGGACGTATATACCTTTTGTTATCTTAAAAATATTTTAGCATCTGTCAAACTATGTAGTTTTTGACCCTCGAGAAGCGAACATTTTTAAGCGTTATCCAGACAGACGGTCTGCGGTGGTGGACCGTAGACACCTGTAATAACAGTGTTGACGTGTTGTAATGTAATAATTGTCCACCACCGGAAACCGCGTCAGCCTGTACGATGCTTTTATAATTCAAAGGACAATTTTTAAAATGTTTCATTAAAAAATATCGTAACGCACTTTGGGACATAAAACAATAGAAATATTTTGTTTTACGTACCTACCTATTGTCGGACGTATTGTCGAAGAAGAAGAAGCAATTTATCTTAGTTAAATCTTAGTGAACTATTTTCTAGTTTATTTAAACTTAATTATTAATATAACCCTTACAGGTATAATAATGTGGACGATTCCGTTATCGTTACAATAAGTAAAATTTTCAATAAGTACTCAATAACTTGAGTTTTAATGTGAATATGTACCTGTGTACTTTTCTGATTTTTCTTGTCTTCGTCAGTTCTCTTCATAAAGTTCTAAGTTAAACTTTTCAAAAGTTACCGCGATGTCTATGACTTTACTCTATCATACTCTATGCTACAACATGAGTACAACACCGCCATCTGTGGTGTGAATGATAAACCTCCGTACTTGTATTAAAACCATATTTTTTTATTTTTTGTTATAGTAGATAGCGCGAATAATTTTTCACAATTTGAATTAAATTATCTTATTTTTTTGCTGGGATATTTATTTTATTAAAATATGCATAAAACCAGTTTGATAAGGTATTTTAATTTGAAAAGTGGCGGTAACCGGTATTCCTACAACGCCACCTTGCGGACCCAAATGAGAACAATAATGAACAAAGAGAGCTAGCTAGCCACCACTAGAAATTAAGGTTGTGTTTTATCTTTATCATACGAGCGCGGACTGCGGTAGTGCGAAAGAGACGCGCAGTACACTTTCGGCCATCATAACCATCTTTCTTTCTTGTGCAACTGTTTCTCTTCGGCCGTGTACTAGTGCAAACGCAGGATGGACGCCATTCGCGCGAGATAATTTTTTCATCGCTCGTGAAGCGAGATTTGAACGCGTTCGGTGCCGGGCGTGGAGCTATGCTATAGTGTGTAAAGTGTACGGTGCTTTCGGTCTGGCGGTGCGGTGTGGAAGTGGTCGGTGCTGTCGCGGCCGAGGCTCGGCTGGAGGCGAGGCGCGTGCGGGAGGCATGGCGGGCGCAAGCTGAGCGCCGGTGCGGCCTCTGCCAGGCCGCTCGCGCTCCGCCGCCGGCCCGATGAGCGGGGCACGTTCTGCGCGGCGGAGGTTATTTTATGGGGATTTGCGTGAGCTGCCGGCGCCGAGAGCGGAAGGCACCAGAGAAGAGGTCGGTGCCGGGAGCGGGCGGGCCCGCTAAGGGCACAGCGGCGGCCGAGCTGCTGCCGCGCCGCGTCGAGCAACTGACAGCCATGGCCAACTCCATGTCCAACATCAAGATGACAAACCCTATCAAGGGCATCGTTAGCAAGCGCCGGAAGCGCTACATCAAGGACGGATTCAACCTGGACTTAGCCTGTATCCTTTTATGTGACCTAGTGTTGTTGCCGTGTGCCGCGATCCACTCTCGCGACCCGAGATCGATGTTGTGTGTCGGTGAGTCCTTTATGTGGTCAGACCCGTGCCCCCGGCCTTGAGGTTTCATTAGATCGATGTTCTCAATATGGTGTCACTTAATCTCGTCAAATCTCCTTGGAATTAGCGTGATAACCTGGCTTGACCATCCTTTTAGTTTTGTCAAGGGCACTCAATTTATAACCTCTAAATTTCATACTTGCAGCTCTGCTGGTAAAGGTATGTTATATTCTGGCTCTATGCTAGATAGGGAATGAAAATAGCTAATTTTCGTGAATGTGGAGTCCTACATGTCTTTACAAGTCATCTGACATGTCGTATCAGGGTTATATGGTCTCGTACATGTACGAACGCGTAAAACGTTGGTTTTACTACGAAATAAGCTATTTAACTGAGTAAAATCCGTAAAAATATCGGAAACATGATTATAAATCCGACCACGAGTTAATTTTCGTTTGGAACGCGACAATTACCTAACGAGAGAGCAATGAAATCTCGCATGGCAACAAGATATATAACCTATAACGTTGTATATGTAGGCATATATAGTACATGCCCACTATGTCTGTGCACATAGAAACTATCTGATAATCATTGTGAGGTGGTGTTGAGTTAACAATTATAATATCTATGGATTTTAATCAGATTACATTACATGTGAGAAACATCTTACTGTTGCTGTAATTGGTTACAATTAATATTGCATTATAGCTGAGCATACATGGTTCAATTAGGTACTGTTTAAAATAATTTTCAAATTATTATAATTTTTATGTAAATTAAAGTAGAAGATTTATAATGTTGATGAAGTGGTACTGCATTTTTTGCTTGATACTAAGGAATGGTTTTTAACCAGTATAGCGCTTAGCGGAGTTTACAGCGAAGCAAAAAAAATTGGTAATGTTAAGATTACCTATATTATTTATTACTAACTAGCTGTGCCCGGCATGGGTTGCAATGCTCGGCGTTAAAACCTTCCCTGGTTTCCCTACAACAACTGTACAAAGTTTCAAGTCAATCGGTTCAGTGGTTCTCAAGTTTTAGCGAGACTAATGAACAGCAATTCATTTTTATATATTATTATATAGATCAGGTATATGTAATTACTTCGGTTAATTAGGAAAGTTTTGAATTGGTAAAAAGTGTCTTTAGATTGATGAATGCATGACTAGGTATTATCACCCTGTATTAAAATAGTTTTAAGAACAGACCTGTAATGGCAGTGAAGTCAGAAACACAGACATTAACTTATAATTTATTCAATGAAAATTACAGTTTGTAGTGCAGAGATATTTAAATATTTATCTTTACTAAAACCTGTTTTATACATGCACAAAAACCAGGTTCATTCGAATTCTCCCCATTTCTTCAATTAATTTTTAACTAATTATTGTGATAGATTTTAGATCTCTGCTCATAAATTGTTACTTGATGAGTTGAAAGTCTTGGGACTCGAATGGATAGCTGCTCATAAATTGTTACTTGATGAGTTGAAAGTCTTGGGACTCGAATGGATAGACAAGGGCAGATCCAGGGTGGGGGTCATCGGGGTCATTACCCCCTTCAAGGGCTGAGCCTTAGTTGGCCACTGTTAATATTTCTAATCTAAAAAAAATCTTTATAGTAACATACACATAGTGACCCCTGACTTTCGAGTCAGGGGTGGGGTCACTATGTGTGGCTGGCTCCACCCTTGTTATGTTATACATAGAAGTAATATAGAAATAAACCAACTTACTAAACAAAGAATATTTATTATGAGGGCAGATGGTCACTTGTTCTCCACTTGACTTCAGGGCCAGATTCAGGGCAGGGCAACAAGGGTTATAGCCCTGGGGCCTTCACAACTCAAATAGATAAGAAAAAAAATTCTGTCAAAGAGAAAAAGTTTACACTCACCAATAATAATTTATTTAGAAGCATTTCAACATCTATCATAATATCTAATATTGTTTCATTCTGTTTGTTGAGAGTTTTTTTTTTTATTGAAATGGATTATTGAAAAACAAAATTGTCTGATTCTAAAGATTCACCACCACTTCTTTTCATTTCCACTTCTTGGTTGCTTGGTTTACAATTTACTTAAACAGTCCCTGTTCAGTATAATGTTAATGAAGTCTACATGATTTGGTCTTCATTAAAAGATGGTAATCCCCAAGTTTACAGGAACTTTTGGTAATGTAGAGGTATACTTATTTTGAAACTTGGCATACCCTGGTTTTGTCTCACAAACATACTAAAAACTGAAATCAATTTCAAGAGATATTGTCATCAAATTGTAATGGATTGCAAACTAATATGAGGGTGTCATTTTAGTGTTGTTGAACTTCATGTTAATTTTTGGTGTCCTAAGCACATAACTTCACATACATATGTGGCTATATTTACATGTATAATGCTTAATATTATGTCTACATGGATTATGTTTGTATTTTGTCTCATTTAAACACCATGTCTCCATACTTCTATTTACTTTCCATAGTCAGTTTTGATGTAAAGCGAATCAGACTAATTGATCTTGTTTCAATAAGTATTTTGATTAATATAAAAAATCATTTTACTGAAATAAAGAGCAGGAACCTTCATTATGACTCAACCTCAGCCGGCCTAGCATGACCATGATAGAAATGGGTTTTGTCTACATAGAAATAGACAAAGTGACAGATTGTAGAAACATTTCTACCATTTCATTCATAAAACGTAGAAATGTTTCTACAATCTGTCACTTTGTCTATTTCTATGTAGACAAAACCCGTTTCTATCGTGGTTATGCTAGGCCGGCAGATCATAGGATCATAGAAACAAGGGAGATGTGCCAAGGCGCTATCAAGCTTGATGCCTGATTTTGAGCAAATTGCTCATATTAAAATCGTACGCGCTGGCGACGAACGTGCGAACCGAACACGATCGATGGTATAAATACAGTGTTTTAGTTTAGTGCTAGTGTTGAGTGATGATTAACAGTGTTAGATTGAGGGTGTGCGGAATGTTTAATGCGTGGGAGATCTTTTTATTCACAAGGAGCGCTTAATTATGCGCGTAATTGTGTCGAAAAATGTACTAAAAGTGGCATCAGTTGTTCCGGTACTAATTTTCTATGATGGCATATCTCCTTGTTTCTATGATCTGAGGACTCAACAATAGCTTTTGTTACTAAGGGCCAGTGGCGTGCATTGCATATAGGCAAGTAGGCAGTGCATACCTCATATTATAAGGTTCAATAAAAATATTTTAACAATTAATACAAATATACAATAAAATAAAATAAACAATAAAATAGTTTTATTGAATCGTAGAAATGTTTTCAAAAAAATACCATGTGAATGTGATCTTTTTTCTTTTTGACAGACAGATTTTACTGTTCTTATCTAAGAAAAAAACAAGTTGTGGAGGCTCCTTTCTTGTAAAGGACCCCTTTTTTGTGGAGGCCCCGGGACCACTCAAGCGGCGTACCTATTTAAAATAATGTTAAGCAGTGTGATTCGCACATTTTTGTAAGATTGGGGGGGGGGGTCATGATCTCTACGACCCCCACCCCCCTCGGACCGCCACTGTCCCAGCAGTGGGAATATTATAGGCTGATTATGCTATTATTTCTTGCTAATATTATCAATGTTCACAACAGAGGTCGTTGACCCACAAGACTTAGCTAAAATAGGTTTCATATCAGCTTTCCTATCAGTGTGATTGCATTACTTTTTATGATGCCAATACATTGCCTGTGTTTGTAATTCGAAAAAGGTCTATTTGAGTAGGTGTGGGTTAGTTTATTGCCTACTAGCACTTTGCCCGCGACTTTGTCCGCGTGACATACACGTAGCGCCATCTAGCGTCCTAAAGTAATTGTGACAGTCGAAAGTTATTGTTCTATCCCTCGGGAACAGTACTTTATTCTGGATGAAAGGCACCTACCCTATGTCCTTTTCTGTACCCCTGACAACGTTTATGCAAAATTTAATGATGGTCGGTTTAGTGGTTTAGGCGTGAGAAGGTAACAAACAAACATACTTTCGCATTTATAATATTAGTTAGAAAAGGACATAGGGTACCTTTCATCCAGGAAAAAAGGACTGTTCCCGAGAAAAAGAACAATAACTTTCGACGGTCATAATTGCTTTAGGACGCTAGATGGCGCTACGTGTCACGCGGACGAAGTCTGAGCAATGTGCTAGTTAGATCTTAATAGGGATTCAGTTTCCGTCTACCTTTGAATCTTTGAAAAGGCTTGTTTCTGTTTCTGAACACTGGATACCGATAGATGCATTTATTGAATCAGAAGCTTTTGCCCGCGACTTTGTCCGCGTGGACTACCTACAGTAAAACCATTTTAAATGACCTCTTTAGTGTTGAGTAGCTAGTTATCTCTGGTTCATCCCACCGGAATTAAATTAAATGTGGCTTTGATTTTAATTTGGACACCTAGTTACCAAAGTATAATAACTAGTTACTAAACCACATCAAAATCCGTTCAGTACCTACCTACTTTCTGCGTGATGGGCGCACAAACAGACAAAATTCTTTCTAGAATATTATTAGCTAGGTACCTACCTATTTCATTTTCTTCCCTTGTGATTTTGCCAGGGTACGTTTAGCATTGCATCTTTCACATGTGAACAAAAGTTCTAGGTACCATTTAAAGCTCATCCATTAGACAACTGCATTACTCAAGTCTAAGGGCGCTTGTAGACGTCCGGTTTTTTTTACCGGACAACGGACCGATTTTTTACCAGATTCGCGGTGGTGTATGGTTTATAATTAATGTGTGTACACGCACCGGACATTGGTCCGGCGAACAATTTACGCAGGATTCATTGTAAACCAATACAATGGTAAAAAATCGGTCCGTTGTCCAATGAAAAAAACCGGAAAAACCGAACGTCTACAAGCGCCCTTAAAAACGCGATATTTTTCAGAAAAACAACCATAAATCGAGTCTGTGAATCTTTAATTCATTGCATTTTCCGCATTCATACTTTGTAAGTTTTCTTCGCTTTATCTCGAAAGTTAAAGAAAACTTTGTTGTAAGAAAAGCTGTTTTCGTCCATATCTACCTATCGCGTAGATGTATTACCTAAAAACGTTAAAGATACCTGCAATATACCTAACATGAAAATTATGATATATTTCAGTTAAAGATGGTGGTGGAATGGTGGAAGGTGTGAATATAAACTTAAGATTAGCCGGTTAAGTTGGCTAATGTTGTTTTACCTCATTTTCAACCGTCTGAACTCGGTTTAACACGAGTCTAGCCGAAGCTACTGGCAAAAATTGTAAAGGGGATAAATAAATAAATTAGTTGAAAAAACCATCAACTAAAAGGCGGTGGGCGATGGTTGACGGAGTCTCGCTGTGCGGGGCTCTTATTTCTGTCTGCCAGATAATCTACCACAAAGGGAATGACGGGGGCTTTGTTCGGTAGCTTTGCCCCATTTGCCTGCTCACTAGCCCCCGTCATCCCCTTCGAACCTTCCGTGTTCGGGTGTCCCAAGTTCATGGGCTCGCTTCGCTCGCTCTTAGAATTTATTTAGTCGATTAAAAATAAACCGTCAACATAAAGGGTAGAGCGATGGTCGACGGAGCACGAATTTTAGGATTTTGACCATTAGGTTTCTTCTTAAGTTTAACTGGTTAAAGATAAATTCATTATCGCCAAAGAACATTGACACCAATCGTTTTCGATTGGTGTCGATGTTCTTTAGCCAACGATAAAATGTAAACTCAACATTAACAGGCTAATCTTACATTTATACTATTTATAGTCACACCTATCTTTAACTGTAACATAATTACACAAAACCAAATCACCTACAGTAGATTTCCGTTCCATCTCAACAGTTAAAAAAAAAGTCGTAGGTACAAAAGCACTAATTTTTACGACACAAATCATCTAATATTATAGGTAGGACGCTAAAACTTGAAAAGAAAGAGCCATAATATAACATAAAAAATCTCCAACCGCAGAGTTAAAGCAAACTTCATAGATGACCTTCGGTCGCCACTTCGCTTAGCAACAGCATAATACTCAATTGATTCCAAAAGGTATCATTAAACCGTTCTTAATTTAGAAGTTACCTTGTGAGCCGAGCTTTATAAAAAACTTGACAAGCATCTATGCTCATAATAATGTGGGTTCTGTACAAAAAATGCTCGCTATTAAAAAAATGTAGGTGTAGTACCCAACAAGTTGATGGGTTGGTTTCTTGACTTTCGTTCGTGAATCGTGAATGCATTTTTTGAGATCAGGTTATTTAATAAGATTGTAGAATAAAAATAAATGGATATCTTACAGTTGCAAGAAATTAAAGGCGTCGTATTTGAGTTTATTGTTCTATATGTATAATTACACCTGCTAACGTGTTTTTTAATGATCTTGATAATTAATATACATACGTAGATTAACAAACCTAGTGTGCCGTCAGAAATCCTACGAAGAATAAACGCAACAATGAGCAGCAAGGAATCCTAAAAATGAAGTAGTGAAACCAAGGCTGAGCACATAATTATCTACAATTAAAAACAAATTACAACAAAATACTAACTAAGTAACCGCTTACTAATTTAGCTGTATCAGATCTGAAACAAGTGTTTCATTATGTCTAGGCATTGTGTCTGATTTTATGGCTAACTTTTTAGGACGTATGAACACGTGCACTGAGCGTAGTTTCGCTTTCTGCTATGATTTTAATAAAATTCGGTGTGCTGTGACTGTACTGTGTAGCGAGGCGATGCGATGTCATGCTATTGATTGGTTTTGTTCAAATTAGCAATTTTTAGGGTTCCGTACCTCAAAAGGAAAAACGGAACCCTTATAGGATTACTTTGTTGTCTGCCGTCAGTCACCGGACCATAAGTGGAGCCATATGCTCATAGATGGCGCCATTGAAAGTATGCAGTAGCGCCAGCTATGATCATATTTCGGAACCCTTAGAGCGCGAGGCATACTCGCACTTGTCCGGTTTTTATTTAATAAATGTAACCAGTACTTATGAACAACTGGAACTAAAAAGATTTAGATATATCAAGACACTCCAGACCCAGACTCAGATAATGTAGCCTTCTTAAACCATTATCACATCAAATAATTCCGTATTTGCCCTGTGTAGGTATTTTACATATACTTACAGTCATACCTAAATAGTACGATATAAAAATTCACTCTCTCTCTCTCGAACTCTTATTATAGCGATAAGTATACTTATAGATTGCGATCTAACGCGACCGTGCTTACATCTCTGTAAACAGCTACTATTAATTAATTTATCAATTGTGCTTTGCATGTGGCTTCTTGCATTCATAATTACCAATTACTTCACAAATATCTGCAAACATCCATGTGAGTACGTACCCGTGTTTCTTGCGACAACAATGTATGTAATTATTGTTGTCGAACGTTCCTGCAATTTTATTATGTGTCTGGGTATTTCTATTTAATGTACTTTATATAAATTATGCTGATTTGTAATAAAAAAAATTGCGTATCAGCTGCCAAGCGTGACACTGGGAAATTCTTGTTTACATTATGGAAGCACATGATTGATTTATTTTTCCAAAATTAAAGACTGGCATAAATCATTTTAAGTTAGCAAAAAATTACAGCGTCTCATCGCATCGCTTCACAAGAACAGTTGCCCTAAACGAATTAAGGCCAGGATATCCGAAATCAACGTATTTTTGATTCAATGGTAAACAGTCAAATATTCTTTGTTTTGATCAGATAAAAATATATGTTGTAGTTTCATAAACATTCTTGATTATTCTATGGTTCAAAACACGATATGTACAACTTCACTCGATCTTAAAATATTACGAAAACAGGGATTTTTTTATCGTTTTTCAGGTCATACGTGAAGTATATCAAACTTATAGTCATCAAAATTATGTCAAAAAATAGTCAATAACGTTTAGAAGATTATTCTATGGTTACTTTTTCTCAAAACAGTTTTAATTTTTTTTAATACAATATTATTTAACAAAAGGGATGAGCGCGAGCGCGCGGCTCGCTTTAGTAGCCCGCGAGGCCTCTCCGAGGTAGGACCTGTGTTCCTTTTGCTGGCTCGCTGCGTTCGAATAATAAATCGACCGAAATATCAGTTTATCGTTATTCCGTGATCGCAATAGTTTGAAAAATCTGTCTATAAATAATATTGTAGTTTCTAGTACCTATTAATAATTAAATTGTAAATATTAGTTTAAGTAGTAAGTAAATAGTTAATATAGTGATCTAGTATTTACCTATTTAAGAATATAAAAATAAAATATGGGGAATAAAAACAGAAAAAAGAAAAAAAATCAAAATTTGAACTACGGAAGCTTAAAAAAAAACCAGCCAAGTGCGAGTCGTACTCGTGCACTAAGTTTGTTTGTAAAGGAATTTTGATGATATTGAAAAAACTGTACCAGTTAGGATATACAATAAAATTGGACAAGCATTCTTTATAATTGTTCCAAATTTGAAGTCGATAGCATTAGTAGTTTCTGAAATAACCAGCTGTGACAGACAGACGGACAGACAGACGAAGTCGCACCATAAGGGTTCCTTTTTTTACCATTTTGGTACGGAACCCTAAAAACTTAAGGTAAGTTTGATTACTAGTAGGTACCTAACCTATTTATAACTACCTACCTACCTTCAATCAACAAAATAATTGGTATTTTTGCTGATCGTAACTATCCTTGACACGACAGAGCAATATTGTAGTTGTATTTATTGACTACCTACCTACTTGCTTTCGTCACAGTACTAGCTAAGCCTATCTATAGCTGGGTACCAGTGGCGAAGGGTCAATTTTTGTAAGAGGTAAGCCGGAGCTAGAAATGCTTCTACCTGGCCACGAAAAGCTAATTATAAATATTTGACAATAAATAGTCAATACTGCCTGTGCTACTTTTCAAAGGAAAGTCGGTAGGAATCGTATTGTGGGGACCCTTCGCCACTGCTGGGTACTCACTTAGCAGTGTAGCATGTAATGTATCAGATACGGTATCAAGTGAGTACCTAAGTAGGCACGAGCCCGCTGCGAGCCGCACGCGCTTGGCCCGTCGAGTGGCGGTATCACTGCGAACCAGGGACTTGAAAACGAAATGAATTTCGTTCCGTTACACTAAATGTTCCCTCATAACATTCCAAAGTTTGTAACGATTAGTATCGTTACAAACCGAAAAATAACAATAACGTTATAAAAAAATAACGTTACAAAATAACATTTTCGTGGCACAATATTATAAGTAATGTTATGCTTACATCCGCTATAATAACGTTATAGGTAAAACGTTACAGATTCACTTGTAACGTTATTCATAAGAAGTTTTCTTTCTCATTGACCACCACGGCGCCGCGGCCGTCGCACCCCGTAGGTATAAGTCACCGTCGTATTCAAGAGAGAGTGCGTAGGGTAGGTGCGCCTGTTTGCCGACCACGGCCTATTTTCGACCATTTGACGGCACGTAGCTACAGAACTCCGAAAAATTGCAAAACTAAGCCGATTCTTTTTTAAAACTGTGTTTCCGTAGAAACTTTAACCCGGCGTCATGGGTGTTGGGTCTGTGAGACCCGGCACATTTTATTTTGCTTGAATTTCGGTTACTTACTACCTTTCCGACGTTGCTGTTGTTCTCAGTAGCTGTTGTAGCTGTTGAGTTGTTCTAAGCGTCGCAGGCAACACATTGGTTGTGCGACAGCCGCACTGCGAGTTACACGTGCGCAAAGTTGAAAAAGGTCACTAAGACCCACCCCCGCACTTAGTGTAACAATTTTGCGCCATTTTTCACATATTACTTTTACCATACTATGCTGACTGTATCAATGATAATGATGCGGAGTGTTTTTTTTTTTAAATATCCTAGTTTCCTATTAAAATGTGCTATTAAAACATTAAGACTGATTGTTTATTACTATTATACGATATTTTTCTTTTATTTATTTACATGAATACCTAAAAAAATAAACCCGAACAAATTTGATCTTTTTAATTTATGAAGTACTAGATTATTTCATATTTAATAAGCGGGTCTGTATGACCCACCCCCTACGTCCATGTTACACTTTTTCACCCCCATGACGCCGGGTTAATATATTAGTAGTTTATACACAAGCACTCAAAGTAATTTGTACGCATCTTACATCGAAAGTAATTAAATCATTCTGTGGCTCCAAACGAACGCGAATAAACGGGTCGTTTTCTAATAAAAAATAGTGCGCGTCGTAACATTAATAGTAAGTTTGTAATGTTTTCTAGCACTTTTTAGTTTGTTTGTTGGTTAAACAACATTGTTTAACATGTATTGAATATGAAAAACGACATTGTTACTTCCAATTTTGATATTATAATCATAAAATAAAGCGGTCGAGAAACAGAACGACGGTTTTAAATTGTCTAGTTTTCGACCGGATGGTCGAAAATAGGCATAATATGGTCTACCTAGGCTGTTTAAGATAGGTAATAAAATAATGTATGGAAAATAATAAAATTAAATTCATGAGTTTGAATCTAATGCACGCAATAAACATTTTGAAGGCCAGTTTTCGTCCACATTATTATTATGATTTAATTAATTACAGGTGCCCAAAATATCACGATGTCGAGAATTGGACACGCACTAGAGATAAAGCCAATTTTCGACCGCAGTTTTTTCTTACAAAATTAATAATATTTAATGCTCAAATTAGACTTATTTATTGGTAAATAATAATACCTATCTACTTATGTGTTTATTTAACAGGAAGAAGGAGTTTAACAAGACTGGCAAGTGGCAAGTCCTGCAAAAAGTTCTTGAGAGGGCTCGATTTGACCACATTGGTCGAATAGGCAACAAACATGGTTCCGTACCTTGCGAGTAGTAAAGCGTGTTGGTCCCTAGCTAAATCAGTCGAATCGAACTTCTGCCACCCCTCACTACCTACTGAAACCTGATGGGACGCTGGCTCACACCGCTAAGGAGAAAGCAAACTTGTTTGCGGAGTCTTCACGTCTAGATGCTGGTAGTGCCATACCTCGAACTCCGCCTGGCAGCACGACATTTATGTCGGAAATTAGCATTCGCCAAATGGAGGCTGGCAAAACGCTTCGCAATCTTAACGTGAACAAGGCCTGTGGCCCAAATGGTATCCCAGTCATAGTTCTAAGGACATATGCGCTTGAGTTGTCTCCTGTGCTGACACACCTCTTTTGTGTCTCACATGAAACTGGTCAAGTGCCGAAATCATGGAAGCTTGCCAACGTGCAACCCGTGCCTGAAACAGGCAGCTGTGCCGACCCTGCTAACTACAGGCCCATCTCGGTCACGTCCATAGTCTGAAAGAGCATGGAACGTGTCTTCAACAGCAGGTTTCTGGCGAAACAAGAAACTAATGACCTTCTCAGTGACCTGTAATATGAATTCTGCAGAAACCAGTCTACTGGATACCTTCTAGCGTACGCCCGCCGTTCTTCTGGACATCTCAAAGGGTTTTGACGGGTTTGGCATGACGACCTTATACACAAGCTTTTGTCCACCGCTTTCATTGCGTGGATACTGGATACCTATCGGATTTCTTGAAGAATCGTTCGATTCGAGTAATCAGTGAGAACTGCTCGCCCGATCGAATGGCTATTAATGCCGTTGTCCCCCAGGGGTCAGTGCTCCCTGCGACGCTCTTCTTGCTGCATAGCAATGATCTACTAAAGCCTCAAAATATTAACATTCACAGTTTTCGATTAGGGCGATTCCGACGTGGTCAAGTTAAATGCAGCTAAGACTTAGGCCTATCTGTTCTCTGCCAAAAGGAGGCCATTCCAGCCCACTTCTACTTTTCGAGACGTATCATACCGATAGCTAACCATCTTGAGCTTCTGGGCCACCTGGACCTATATTGAGGCCAAGGCTCAATTGGCAGCTAAAAAGCTGGGTATCATCTCAATGGTGCGGCGGTACTTCACGTCTGGTCAGTTGCTTTTATTTTACTCGGCACAAGTTCGTTTGTGCATGAAAAACTGCGCATAACTATGGGATGGCTCAGCCAAGTACCAGCTTGAGGCGTTAGAGTTGGAGTCCTTTGAGAAAGGTGCCAAAAGCTCATCAACAACAAATTCCTTTTTCAGACTAACCTCCAAAGTCTTGAACATCGACGCAAAGTTTCTAGTCTATCGGTTTTTTTATCGCATACGTTTCAGAGAGTGTGCTTCGTATCAACATGATTTAATTCTTTCCTGCCCTTCTTTCTATCGGACGATCAGAAGCACGAAAATGCGACATAACTTCAGGGTTGCCATATCAATAACCCGAACCAAGCGCTTTGATTCCACTTTCATTGTGAAAACCACCCAAACAGTGGAGTGCGCTGCCGAAGTGGGTGTTCCCCATTAGTTATAATCTGGGTGTCGTCAAATAGCGAGTGAATCGATTTCTTCTAGGCAAGCGTGCTCCATCGTAGACCGCATCATCGCGAATTCTTAGGAAGTTTTATGTCATTTTAATTAAATTCGACGAATTATTAAATTCTAGCTGTGCCCTGCGGTTTCACCCCCGTTGCTTGTTTTCGAAGGATAGTTGGGTTTCTACCGATGAATTTGGCTATCATATACAAAAAGATCGAACTCGACTAGTAGTTCCAGAGATTAGCGAGTTCAAACAAACAAACTCTTCAGCTTTATTATATTAGTATAGATGAATTGATATATGATACATGAATTTTTAGATGATTTTGTCATTTGAATTATAAAGAGAGGTTGATAATTTACTCGTTCAATTTTGTTTGCTTACTTTTCTCCACTGAATGCTTTACTTTCAGTAATTTCAGTAAGTGGTGGAAAACTGGGTACTAGGTGGTCGAAAACTGAATTTTCCGGTCGAAAACTGGGAGAAACGGCATTTTGAGACATTTAATTATTTTAAAAATAACCAGCATTCTAAATTAACTAAGACTTTAACTTAAATGAAAGAGTATATTAAGAATACATTACTTAATATAATTTTTTGTACTTGTTAGCAGAAATATTATTTTTTGAATTTTGATTTGACAACTCCACTAATTGGTCGAGAACAGGCACAATTACCCTATATTATTTGAAGAAAGTTTGCAGAGGTATTCCGGTTTCGCAGTCGCGTTGGTGGTAAAATAACATAGGTACTATTTTTCAATATGCAACTGACATGATGACTTGATCAATAATAATTCGTAGTAATATATAGGATAGTAGGTATTTAGGCACCTGAAGAGTTTTATTACAACCTGGAACTTCACACTTCGACGATTGTTTGTCATCGCTCAATGAAAAATCTCTGAATACAAAATTTTTCTTCTTACGGCTCATGATTTAATAAACTCAAATTATACGATTGAAATCAGATGTAAATAAAAATAAACACGGCGAAATGCTAGGTTGCCGTTGTTGCCAATACTGCGTTCGGGGAATCGCCGCAGATCTCAAGGTCAAGGCTAGCTGGCAACGTTGCGTATCGAAATGAATGATATCGAAATGAATAAACGTTATTATATTATATCGTTATATTAATAATATCGTTATTAAATAGTTGTAGATTTCGTTCCGTTTGTAAGTATCGTTATATACAAAGAATTAATTATGTTACGTTTCTGGTGGAACGGTACAAATTATCGTTACTGGAACGAATCGTAACGTTATTTTGAATAACGTTTCAAGTCCCTGCTGCGAACACAAAGGCGGCTCGCAGTGTGATCCGGCAGCTCGTAGCTAGATACGCGGTGGATCGTGGACGAGCCGTACCCACTTGCAGGTTGATACAGTATCTGATACGTTACATGCTACACTGCTAAGTGAGTACCCAGCTTATTATTATTAGGTATCTACAGATTTCAAGCAAAGTCCCCATAGTCCCCTTAGTCCTCATCGTCCCCATAGTCCCCGTAGTCCCCTTAGTCCCCAAAGTCCCCTCAGTCCCCATAGTCCCCTTAGTCCCCACAGTTCCCTTAATCCCCATAGTCCCCTTGTCCCCATAGTCCCCTTAGTCCCCATTGTCCTATAGTCCCCATAGACCCCTTAGTCTCTATCGTCCCCATAGTCCCCTTAGTCCCAGTCCCCTTAGTCCCAGTCCCTTTAGTCCCAGTCCTCTTAGTCCCCTTAGCCCCCTTTCCCCCTTACAAAAACACTACAGTTCATTGGTTATTAGTCAGATTTAATAAGTGCGCCGCACTATTGAATTTGAAACATCTAAAGAGGATTAAAAACTCATTACTGCCCGCTAAAAGTTTCTTATAGAAAACACTACCTTTGGACGCACTTAAAGGCGAACCAAGTCGTCCTTTTCGAATAGATGGGATGAAAAATATTTGACAATAGTAGGCAATACTGCCCATGCTATTTTTTAAAGGGTAGCCGGTAGGAATCGTTTTGTAGGGACCCTTCGCCACTGTAAGATAGATATAGATAGTGTAATATCCACCATAGCCGCATAGCTAGCCATAATCCATAGACCATACTCATAAATAAAAGAAGAGAGATTCGTCGAAAATAATAAAAAAAACAATTATTATTAATAAAATAAATTGTGTAAGGTGCTTTATAAATGTATTTACAACGTTTTACATAAACCTAGCTACAAACGAAACCCCAATTTTTGAGGGCTTCGTTTCTTAACGAACGAAATTAATGTTAATATTTTGAGGCTGGTAGAATTTATACTGTGACGCAAAATTTTTGTTCAGCGGGGTCAGCGAGTTCACTTGAACTGCGCTTCCGCGTAATTCGCCGCGCGGGGAGGAAGGGAGCGCTAAATGCCTATCGCACTCGGATATCGTGGCCTTAATCTAGTCTCACAAAAAAAAATAACGATTATCAAATTAGGGGCACGACATATTCATAATTATGGCGTCGTGAATAACGATGCAAATTAAACAATTCAGGTTTCATAATTATTCATAGACATTAATGGTCACTGTGGTAGATAATGAAATTACAAAAAAGTCTGCGCCTTAAGTCTGGTGCGGGGTCATTGACTTGTAATATGCAATTGTATAAAAAAAAAATCTATGTAACTACCTAATCCCGAAGCGTTAGCATACAACAAAGGTCTTCATTATTAACAATGGCTGTTAACAATAAAAAAAGGTTTTTAACCGTTCGATTGTTCCAACAGCGTTTCGTACTTGACATTATAAGTAACAGCACGTCGTAAAAACAATATTGCACGTGCTGTGATGCACTAAAATTGGCCCGCCATACTGTTCTTTATAAATACCTATTCGAAGTTAATCCATTTGGTCGCGAGACAAACACATTCGAGATAATTTGCACTCACCATCTATGCATGTAATAAACCCGAGATAAAGTAGGTATCTGTAGGTACATCAAGCCATCATTTGTTTTACATAATTTCATATTGGACAAAATACGCGCCATATACTACCACTGCCCACGCCCTAGCTCCATCTTGAGACCCTGACCATCATCTAGGTTTATAGTAGTTGTCAAAACAAATCTAACGAGCCCAAACACGATGGAACTATGTTAAGATGTTGAGGAGTTCCTATGCCCACCTCTCGGCTCCATCGTGTGACCACCTCCATGGTACCATATTATTGCATTGTCATCGAAGTTACATATGCATTCCAAACAGCTCAGTCTGTTTGTGGGAACTGGTCTAAAATTCTGTTGCAAGATTTGGCCCCCCACTAACAGGGCAAGTTAAATAAAAGTAATAATTAATATCAATAACATCTACCGAAGGCCGAAAGACGATTGCTGAACATAACCCCCCCCCAAAGCTTATAATCAAGTGAAGCTCATGGAAAGCAATAAAAACAAGAAAAACACTTAAAATTACTAAATCGCTGGTAAAATATTAACTACCTATGTAAGTAATTGAATACTTTTTCGGTTTAACCGAAGATGTATTTTCAACGCTCATGCGAAGAGTCTACTTAGGTTCATGGTCCAAATATAATAATTATTTTAATGAGGTATCCGTAGTAGGTCGTTCGCATATTTTAGGATACAATGGGACTGTCATACGCACGGCGATTATTAAAAGTTTTCAAATAAATAAAGAAAAAAAAACTGACTCCATGAAAATACGAAGGAAAATAATATTTTTGGGCGGTTAAATTACATTCAGTCCAAACCCTTTCGTTTCCTCAAAAATCTAGGCGGTAAATAAAAGCGGAATAGCCACGAATGTCGAAAATAAATTCCGATGTTTTCCGTATTCAGGTTTAATTTTAAAATACCTAGGGTAATACTCATTTAGGCACGGCGCTTGCAATCAAGTCCAGTGTAGTGAACAGCTAATTAAGGATAGCTCATAGCTGTTCTTTTATTCTTACACGATGTTAACTTGATCTACCTACAAAAGAAGTAAGAATGAAAAGAGATGGATCCTACTGTTTAAAACTGAAAGGTCTAAGCTAAGATTAGTAATTCTGGTCACAATCTGGATGTAAAGCTGTATTCTGTAGATTCTCATGCGATTTCACATAGATCAGATAAATCGTTCTACAAAAAGTCGTCAAATGTAGGCAGGTAGGTAGCCTATAGCTAGGGTTCCTATAACCTAAAGTTCCGACACTGGAAAATTCTGATTTTAACCAAATGTATGGGATTTTTTAAGTCAGACTTCAAAATCAGAATTTTCCCCGGATGGCCTTGAAAATATTAAAAACATAATATTTTCGAAATTCTAGGTGAGAGGTAGATCGTCCATATTGGTACACAAGTCATATACATATATACGTGTGTGTACTGCAAGGAACTAACTGCTGGAATAGTAAACAAAGAAATTACCAACGCGACTCCGGGTTTCGCTCAGACATTTTTTGAGAACCCCCCTGGACGCCTTGACAAACTAGGACAAAACTGGGGATACCCGGACCGATAGCAGCCCTACCTATAGATAATACTTTTCATGATGATGACACAACAAAAATAAAATCTCTTTCCTTCGCGAATCCAAAAGACGATATTCTAAAGGCGTTAACTGAGCTGATTCCGTCGTCCCTTCTCCCAGTAAATGTACAAAAAATGCAATTCTTCCGGTTCGTTTCCATATAAAGCATCGTTTAACTTGTTAAGCCCAAGGCCGTCACTCAAAAGATGTGGCAGTGAAATTGTATTGCGAGTTAAACGTGCATAGCAACAATGTCTCATTTCCATAACTGGGCCCTGAACCTCTTTTTTAATTAACTTTTAGACTGTAGACTGCCCGGCGTTTGCTTTATTTTTTGACTGATTTTAAAACAAAATTAGAGAGCGTTTCACATATTATATAGTCCCTTCGACGCTATGTTGGCTCCCCTGTCTAGGTCTTAACGTTTTATGTTTTTTGTAGATTTATGTGTTAAAGTAATGCCTAGGACACAAAAAGAGGTGAACGAGAATTGGTACTGGAAAAAAAATCTTCCAACACCGTTCAAAACGTTGTAAAATTATTGACATTCAGGGTAGCCAACATAGCGTCAAAGGAACTTCTTATGTGAAACGAAAACGCTCATTGTCTGTGGAGATGAGATGTTACGTGCCAATTATTTCGTTGTATTTTTTCTGGTGCCTTTGCCTAAGCACGTATGTCATTTTCCTGCCGAGGTACGGATTCCCTATGCTTTTTATTTTTAAATGAGATAACGACGTCACGCATAGAGTTCTCATGACCTCCAAATAGTACTCTATCGATAACGATCTATAGGTCTGTAACAGTAGCGGTGGTTCCTCCGACCATATTGCATAACGTCTTTCATTGTTACAAATGCTAAATTTTTAGGATATAGGGTCATGGTAATGACCAAAGGTATAGTCTTTTTTGTGCTTATAGTATTAAATTAATATTCATTGATTTTGATAGTAACAGTTAACCCACATGATTTAACTTCGACGTGACTCATCCCCGACAGAAATCTTGTCCGACAAGACTTCGCCGACAGGACTCGTCATCATGATCATCACCAACGCAACTTGCTTTTTGTTTTGGTTTTTCTATAATTTTGTTTATCTTATTAGTGTCTTAACACGATTGCAGTAACTCCGGGTTATTTGCTGTCACTAATTGAAGACTTCCATTCTCTATCTCCGTAAGCTTTCTTCAAAACCACACTCACATAATCAAGGGTCCAACAAGACCTTACACCCTTTCACATAATCTATAAAAGAACCATCGAAATCAGTTCAGATTTGACGGAGATATTGCCATTTTGAGGTCTGTTAAAAATCGTTGCTAAATAATAATATTAGGATTTTGTTAGTTGCTACGCATTGAATTATTTCGAGTTAATTTCCTTTAATTGTGTTACTTTATCTGTTTGTACGGGTGTAGTCAAACAGTTCCATAAATAGGGATGTCTGACAACCTGATCGTATATAATCACCACGTTTTCCTTCAACAAAACCTCGCCTGCTAGGCTCAGAAACTATAAAAATTGTTTATTAGTGGCCATTTGAAATACTTACGTGTACTTATATTAAGCATTATTGCCTACATGCAATGACGATAATTGCTTCTAACGAGATTATCTACTGTACAGAATCGTGTACTGATTTACGTAATTGAAGTCAAGAATTGAGGTGATTGGGGATCAAAGTTGATAATGAGGCTAAATCACCAAACCTCTGGCCAAGTTAAATATTAACGGAACATATACCGAATACAGATTCGCCTAACAACAAGACAAGGTGATTAAATAAGCACCCAAAAAAACTTACCTAGCAACAGACAAAAAAGAATAAATAATAATAAAAGTTGAATAGGATAGGTAATCCAGTTTGGCTGTCGAAAAATTGTCCAAATTCGCCAGGGTCTCGTAATAGATTAGATTGTTGCTGAAATCGACCGAAAGGTTCCTCGAATATTTAACTTACTAGTTCTCTCTGGTTTTCGGTATCAGTATTCCGCATCTCTCCTGTTTTCCATCTAATTTAATCCGATGTCAATTTTCTATACTAAATTGCTTTATTCTATGACTGGATATACGTCACATTTCATCCCCTTCATAGATTCAATCGGTTAGTATGATCATGTTCAAACAATAGATCAAAAAACACTTCTCCTGGTAAACTTCGCGTGATCAATCAAATTATATTATTCAGAAATCATAACCAATAATAATTAGCATTCATTATTGCTTAATTACCAAACCTGCTCCTTCGCATCTGGCAGGCTGTCTGAGCCATCTAGACTGAACAAAGCCAACCAAGTCGGAAACGTACCTATTGTTAACTCATTTAAACACACCTTCATGATAAATGATATTTATTTTGTAAATAGTTAAAAATAACACTTTTACACGTCAAAACATTTTTTTAAGCTAGATGAGTTCGGTGTTTCCTATATGACTACCTTTGAGAAGAAACACCGAAACAAACTCAAAGGTTGATGTCTCTTTTAAAGTCCAGACAATTAAGATAAATTGTGTAAGAACCATGCAGGTTAGTCTGAAATAGCCTTTAGAAGAAAGAGCCATACAGATTTAAGTGGACCTGACCTGACTGTGCACGCATGTGCCGGGTATCGTGGTAGCTCAACCCAGACTTAGGGAGCTCAACGACCCGACGAACATTACCATCAGAGAGGACATTTGGGTAGGCCCCCTAAAGTACTCAAACTGTCAGACTGAACTTGAGATCTATAACAGTAACATAATAACCCACATAGTACTATGTTTGTACACTTTCGTTAAATGCAATTTGTCATGTTTGCCACTTTATGTAACCTTATTTTGTAATTCTGTGGTGTTACCCGTTGGGGTCCCGTCACCCGTGTCATGATTTAATGACTTAATTAAAATCTCATCTTGACTTTTGGCCGCTTAATTTTCATGTTAAGGTCGGCAATGGTGTTTTAGCCATGATTTTACAGCGAGGAAACTCGTGGTCCCAGAGGATCGGTCGTGTTTCGACTAACTAATGACTGTAAATGAAACTGATTATGGATAAAGTTGTTGAAGCGAACGTTTCTATTCGACTGCTGCTGAATGAGTTTTTAGACCTTTTGTTCAGTCACGAGGTCACGACCAATCCTAGGAAGATTCATCTTTATTGAAGCTGAAATTTTGTTTTGAATTTTAACTACAAAATAATTAGCAAGAAAGGATAGCAATTAACTGTGTTGCGGCCAGACGATCGATTATTTCCGCATTTGACGCCAAACTGAACGTCTTTCATTTGCGTTATTTAAACACTTATAGAGCTGTCTATATCTAGGTCACCAGGGGTGATTCACATGCACGCTATGGTAACTAACATGCATAATTTAGTATGCACTTGTGCAGTCTGCAAATGGTAGATAATCTTTTTCACATGTGTCAACGTTAAGCTCCTTCGTGTAATTGGATTTCTTTAGGTTATTGCTCCCTAAGCCGGTTCAATAGTAGAAGCTTATTCGAAAAGAGGGATTTACTGTCAAAGACTAAACGTTCGTGTACATGTCCTCACGTATTCTGTACAAATGTTACGCTGCGTTAGATCAAATGTTTGAACTCATTTGCGTTGTATACTGTACATGTACACTGCCATAGCAACGAGCAATTACGTAAATGATCCTAGTTTTTTTATTCGTCGACCATATCGCTTCGTTCATTTTCACTCGTCGTGTTAGTTTTTTTATTTTGATTATTCCTTTTTTCATAATGACCACCATCTTCAGTGACTGTAACAATGTATGCAATTATTGCTATCAGTATTATTACAGCAATTAATTTAACTGTTGGCAGTTTCTTTTTTATTTATGCGACGTACATAGCATCATTACTACGTACGGTGAGCTGAGTTTAGTACACAAATTATAATTACATCCTTTACTCCGCCTTAGGCATGTCCACCTGCGTAATTTAGTGTCTAAATAAATCATTACGCGTTTTGGCGCGTAATTGCATTTGCTTCATTCGTTCACATCCTTAAAACATAAACCAGCCACATAACCATGTTCTTGTTTTATTTTTTTCATTTGAAGGCAAGCCATATAAAATATTTTTAGAGAAATAATGTATTAACTCTGTCCAAGTGTCCATGATTGCTGATTATTTAGGAAGATGGCGTCGATTTTGGGAACCAGTCAAATTAACATACCTAGTGCTCGCCTCAAAGGCAGTAGATTGGAAAGCCTGTGCGGACTGCGGAAGCTACGAGCGAGGCAGTCCGTCCTTGATGCTGCGATGACGCGTCGTGGCTAACAGCCACGCCCTCAAAATTACTTTACAGTTGAAATCCATGAGCTTCCGTAATAAGTATCCACCTTTTTATCCTATTTTGATGGCTTGATATTTTACTTGTTCTTTGGCGGAATTTGAGAAGGTGACACTTAATTATTTTTCCTCTGTATCAGCATGATTTATTCATATATATAAAATAATAATAGTTGCTACAATGTTATATTGGGGTAAACCTGTGGGAGCATTGTAAGAATTTAAATAAATAAATTAATAAATTTTACTATATAATTCAAAATTGATCCTTTAATTTTAGTGCTACACTGTACCGTTATGATTTTCTGCAAAGTCTTGCAAGATAATTTATGTTTCAGTTCTCAATCTCTACTATAAAACGAATATTATCGTTTCCACATGAACAATACTTGACTGCATAATTCGTAATAAACCTCAAAATTTTCTGGCAACACTGCTTCACATTCAAAAGTCATATTGTACCTACGCCGTTCTTTGTCCTTCGCAATATAAACTGATCCAATTTCAGATTTTATTATAATCGATTTACTATAATCAAAAATCATTATTACTGAGTTTAGTAATGTTTTGACGCTGTTGCTATGTCCCCAAACAGACCGAAGCTTCCAAGGTCTATTCGGCAAGTCTGTCTGCCTAATACCTAGTTGCCTAGTCACACAATACTCGTACAGTAGCCGTCAAAAAATTCAGGTTGATTTAATATTTTAGACGCGTACAACAAAAATGTTTTGTTTTGCAATCGCCGCGCGCTTGTAAGTTAACCCGTCACTCACTATTACGCCTAGCGTTATCTTAGTGTTGTAATCTGATATTACGTGTTTTTAGCTGTGGTCTTGTCGCTTTTTAACAATCACTATGAGAACTGACGAATGCTGTATGTTTGACTGTGCTGGCACAAAAATTGCGTTATCCACATTTTTCCTGGCGTAAACTTTGAAAAATTATTGGGATACTATTCTCGTTTTTGTAGAGTAATCATAAGTTTGCCAAAGGCATTGAGATGTTGAAATCTAAGCTACTTATTTTTTATGTCATAACCATCGTAGTTTAATATTTTGATTACCATAACTCGTTCCAGGAAAATTTGCTTCACGGCGAAGAGATTAATTGCTTATCTCTCAATTTTTGCTCAAAGCGGACGACTCCAAAGTGAGACTCTATAAACTTCACAAATTGAGTTATATTCTCATTTTTCTTATTTCTTCCCATCCGAGTTCGTATTACTCATTTCCGTTCCTAAGTTATTCCTCAGATATCCATTTACGTCGATGTATATCCGAGGAGTCTCGGTCAGCGACCAGTCAAGGCTCACATCTCATTTGAACGATCACGAGGTTGAAAGTTGAAACCACTTGCCGCGTCGACCGGCTATCTAAATTTGAATAATATTCATGGAAGTTTAAATTGGAGTTCTGAATGGATTTCATATTTTGGTCTTTAATTGTAACTTTGAGACTGTTTAATTATATTGTTATAATTTCGATCTCTTCGCTTTTTTGGGCTACCTTCAGCTAGCAACGTACAAGGTCCTGCTTACTTACATTGTATGTAGCTCGCCGCACTTTGTGAGATTTGTTCCTCTTTTTACGCACATAAAGAGCTCATGAATTGTAAGTTGCGGTTAGTCGTCCAGTTGGACATAATGCACCTCTCCCTAAGCACTGAACCATAATAGTGCAAATGAATTGAGGTCTTAATTCTTGCGCATAAGAAACTCTTCGGTCGTCCCCACAGCGACATTGAGCGCGGGACATTGCATTCTGCCCTTGCTTCATTTACTTCGTCTGTGTTAATATATAGTCATACTTTGCAATTAGCTCGCACCTGCTTTATTTGACCTTTGCCTTCAGTCACGATATTCGCATTTTCTCTTTAAAATATTTTATTGCGGCAACCGATTCGTAAATGTTTTTTTATTTTATGAATGTGTTCTTTTTGCGCAAACTACGAATGCGCATTGAAATTAAACTAACATTATCGATTATATCGCATTAAATATTTTATTTTTCTGATGTTTCTAGGCTTGTTTCTCGCCTACATATTATTATTATGTGAGTAAACTGAGATGCTGTAGGTATACATAGGTCATGGACTTTCATGTTGGTTTATTTTATTGTAATAATATATTCATAATATTCATACCAATATGACATTCAGGCTGGTAAATAGGTACCTACCTATTTACGTTTTTAACGTAGTGAGTAAATTTAAAACCGTAATACGTACGTTTTTGCGGTCACCACTATAACACGCTCCATGGTCTGTGCCTTTGTCGACGGATGACGGCAAAAAACCTTCCTGTATTATATATTTTTGTACATGACAAGTGACGTCACACGTTCGACGTTTCAACTGCGGTTTTGGTCAATTCGTTGTGTTATTATAATTGTTGCGCCTAATGGTTATTGAATTTATGACGTAATCTGCAGTACTGAACTATATGGGGCGTACCTACCCAATATATCAATTAGGTACTAGGACCCCCGAAAGTTGAGGTAAACTACTTACCAACAAACCGGTTAAAGATTAGTTTTCGATACTTTGGGGAAATAATGAGACTCCGAAATGGAATAAAAAGTTCGCTTAGTATAGTTTCTGCTTTTTCATATTTTGTACTTATACTATTAGTGTGCTTGTTTGTTGTCCCTGGAGAACTATCATCGTATAAGTATGTTATTGTATTACCATAGTACGTTGGCCCTATCAGCCGTTGCCATGGCAACGATACCGTTAGCCTAACGCGGTTCGGCCATCGCCGAATAAGTTTGAATAGTGCAGTGACGCAACTTCTACGTTAGAATCTTTTTTTTTTTTTCTCCTTGTATGTTTAATTGTCTAGTGAGTATACCTACTTAATAATTATTGTAAAATGCGCCAGGAATCATAATGATAAAACAATGAATAATACCTAATAATCAGATATTTGTACGCCATATATGGCAAAACATAGAGAACATTATAATAATTTTAACATCTTCCACACTGTTGTAACCTATGTTTACAAATAAAAATTTTTGATTGATTGATTGAAAATCTCTTTAATAAAAAATCCATCTAAGGAGAATCGTATAAACTATAAAGCTCTGTGGACTAGGTTCAAATGCTGTTAAATAAAGGTCTACCAATGTAGGGCAAACATCAATGCAAATATAGAACAATGTACCTATTAAGACTGTACTAACAGTCTAGGTATTCGAAAGTCTGGATTACTTTTGGAGAAAATTGGTCCACAAAGGTTTTTGGGTTGATTCGTCTATAATTTGGTGAAAATATTTCGATTATCTTAATGCAATAATCATTAAAATTTAATGCCACAGGTGCATCTGAAAGATATTTTCATTATTCCAATTTCAAACAAAACCAAATTCGGGATTCTTCCTAGAACAAGTCTTTTGCATTTGCACTTTTTGGCAATCAAATACAAATTAGAACTGATTGATTTCCGAAACTCCCTAATAGGTACAAGGCTCCCTTCCCCTGTGTCCCTTTATAACCTTATTGCCTGCGATTTTCTTGTATACCTTAGCAAATCTAATCTGGCATCAATTGAAAAGGCACAAAACACGAGGGCCTATAAGCCTATATCTAGCAAAGTTAGTCCCTTTATGTAAATCTCGATGACCTCCCGATCTGATTGCCAGTTTTAAGTAAAACGGATCAAGGTATTTCATTAGGCACTACTATTAATTTAGTTAATGTTCATTGTAGCGAAAAGGTTTCTCCAAACCAATTTCAAACTAGGATAACTTTGGCTCGGTCATCAACAGAATTTAGGCGAGGCCCACAATTTGCACACAAATTCCACAACGCATTCATATTACCTAATTATAGATTTATGTACTTTGGCCAGTAATCACATGCATAATTGCACATCGTAACCTTGTTCTGCCATTGTTAAATATGTACGCAAATAACTGACACGATAAATATTTTATTCATGTCGGTGTTAAACTGAGTGCAATGACTGTTGCATTACTGTTAGAGCCTCAGAACACATGACATACGTGGATAGCAAAAGAATACTGATCCGAGCACGCGTGACGGGAAAGCGGATTTTGCATGAAGATCTTTGTTTCTTTGTTCGACTGTCAATCTGGAACTTACACGCGTAGCATGACCAATTCCATCTCTATTCTACCAAGAATAGACAAAGTTCTTTCCATCCAACTCGATATCTCTTCTGTCCGAGCACGCGGCCACCCTACTGCTTGGCGTTGTAGAATTGTCCACTGAAGAATAGAAACCGTTCTTCTCTTTATTTTTAACATCGCCATGCTTCAGTCGATAGAGATCTTTGTACAGGCTGTCATTTTGTCTATTTTTCCGTCTATAAAACCAGTTTCTATAGTGGTTATGTTACGCGTGCTCAAGACAAATAGTTTTTATTAAAAGCTGTTGTCTTTTATTCTGGCAAGGATTAGACGACTATATGCTTTCGATGTTGAGGTTTTTGCTGCAGCGTAATGTGCCATGAATGAGCTTCCTGTGATGACCAATTTATTTGAGGAACAAAGAAATAAAATAACCAAAGTTTTGTGGTCATGTTGTGGTGGTTTATAAGGATTATCCCTCGTTTGTTCATATTTTAGCTAAGCTTGCTTAAAAAAATCGAGTACAATATCAAATACCCAAAAAAAAAATAATTGTAGTTTAGGTTATGATATTGATTTTTCCAGTAGGTGTCTCTACCGTACAGAGTAATTTATGCCGCACACAACATCGATCTTACGTTTGAAATATTTTACAGACGTTTTCAATATTATTCATTTTTGGATGGACACGATTGTGAGAGATAGAGCTTTTCCTTGTAAAAGCTTTTTTGTCTTGGTAACACATCCCCTATCAATTAGAACACAACTCAAGTCGCTAATCGCATCCACCCAAACATACCATCATATCAGAAACAATCGAAATAATGTTAAGCTTTTATTGTTCAATGTTTCCTTAACACCATGTTGTGCAGATATCACTGACAGGCTGATAGCGATGGGCTTCCCCGCCGAAAAGTTAGAAGGAGTATACAGGAATCACATAGACGAGGTGTACAGGTTTCTAGAGAAGATGCACAAAGACCACTATAAAATATACAACCTCTGCTCGGAGAGGTCCTACGATTCGAGCAAATTCCACGAGAGGGTGAGTAAAAGCTTTATTTTTATTTTTTAGTAATGTTATAGTATATTCTAGAAATTAGAAACTTTCAGACTTCATATAACTGACTACTGTAAGATGTCTTAAACCAAAGATATTACTCTAAACAGTGGATTTTGCTACTCTAGGTATCCGGAATCTCCCATTATTTCCCCCATCGGAAATACAAATTATAATTTGTTCCTACAAATTTCTGAATTGATGTTGACTGATTTTGACAAATCAAACCGTACTCAACATCCAGGTTTCGCCGCGAGAGCTTTTAAACAATCTGGATTTGATTGAGTGCTCAAAATAAATCGTGATTAAATTCTACCTGATTGTCACCGGTCGCATTATGAAGGTCGTTACAGGAAGGAATTCCTGAATACTAAAGTCTACGTCACCTTTATTAGATAACCCAAGGTTTAACCCGCTCAATGATTCAAGGAATCATTGACTTGATTCGTCATCTGACGTCCTTTCCTTATTCGTTCCTGTTCCTAATGTCGGAATTATGTATGAGGTAGGGTTCGGTAATTGGAATACACTCTTATATACAATTACGTAAATCTTGAGTGATTTGATACACGTAAATTGTTGTTTGTAGTGTTGTGTTACTGTATTGTTAGAAATTAATGACATTCTGCCGCCGAGGGTCCTGAATTCCTTGTACGTTTTGCTTTGTTGTGATGACGTAGTATTCGATGAGATTGAATTCGGCTATTTGAAAACGTTAGTTTACTTGTGCTGCGTTTTAATTTCATTTGACGACTGCTTTAGTTTAGTTTTTAGTTCGAAAAATACCACAAATCTTACTGATCGTACAAATCAGTAAATATCTTTAAGCAATTATTTTCAACGACTACACGTATAATTTCGTTTTGATAACAAACCTTAAGGTGAAACAATGTCAATGCAATCACCTCGGTTAATATTTAAATTGAACCTTTTCATTATTTAATTATCCTTTTTGGGTCAACGACAAAAATCTCTCCTAATTTTAATTAGGTTATTTTACGACGTTTTTTGTGAATTAAGGTCTCTTGAGGGATAAGATTTTGCATTATCCTCCTAGCACGGTTTTATTAGGGAGATTTATTATTTTTTTAAATGTTCTACGTAATTTTCTCGAAGCAGAAAAAAACTGAAGGTAAGGGTGACTCAGTTTTCGGCATTGGCCGGTAAATGTTAACCCACTAAAAATATTGAAAAAATGTTTTCAGTGAGAATGTGTGGCAAAAACAGTAATACGTGATCTGATTGATTCCTATTGGAAGAAAATCAAATGACCAATGCTCGCACATATCTAGGTTATCAAGAACGCCGAGCGACTGTTATTTCTGTTTTATATCCTTTATGTACGGAAGCTGACTGAACTGTATTATAGTCGAGCATATTTTACATACCTACCTTACGCCTTGGTTACTTTGACGTGCCACAGCTAGAACCACGAACAAAATGATTATGCTTGTCGCAGATGACTCAACTATTTTGCTGTCCACGGCTTGGCTCATGCGAATCGTCTGTAGCACAAAATCTATATCCTACAGGGCTTGCTATTATAGTGTGATCGTAATCACCAATTGACCATGCATAAAATAGTTTTTTTAGAGCAGTGGTAATCCAGTAGTAGCGGTCCCGACTTACTAGTTATAGGTCGTGGGTTGGAACCCCGGCAAGCGTACGCTTTGTGCAATTTGAAGGAAGGTGAAGAAAAACATCGTGAGGAAACCGGGATGTCCTAGAACCAAACATTCGAAGACGACATCCATTAACCCGTACAAGGCCGGCGTTGTGAACTACGGCCCACTCCCTCTCACAAAGTGGACCTGTGTCCCAGCAGTGGGATATTATAGGCTGATTATGCTATGCTGAGATCAAACGGGCTTTTCAAGGTCCTCAGGTTAAATTTATAACAAGTTTTCAGATGCAATTTTGTTGCACAAATCCCCGTCAGTGACGACCCGTCCCCTACTCCATAGTAACCGTTCCCTCTTCGTTAACCCTCGCTATGTAACTAATAAAGGACCAACGACTTGCGGATCAAAAGACCGCAGTACACAGCAATCATAATGTGCACTATTTGTATTGATATAACTTGGAAAATTTTTAAATGTCATAGTGTACTAAGAGATGCATGCATGCATGTTTTAAAAAAAAAACATCACGCCTAATTCGATTTAAAGTTAGTAGGTAGCTATTTGACAGTTTGCACATAAGCATTGCGGTTCGCTAGTTTATAAAGTTGGCCTACACAAAGTTTGTCTTCATTAGAAATCTTAGTTCTGTCCGTTTTCACTCAAAAACAATTTGTTAGACCTAGGGTCGTAATTGAAGTTAAGATTTCAATATTGCGTTTCCCAGAAAATTATCAATTGGGTGCATTTGCCTCAACGCTGTCAAGTCAAGATAACGTCCTTACGATTGCCTTCGGGTGTCGTACCTGCGACGCTGTGCAAACATTTCAAGTTTTAGTACAGCCAATGTCACCACTCACCAGTGAGGGGTGAACTCTTACATAATTGTTGGTCGAGGCGTTATCTGCTGCAAGCTGTGGCAACACAAATATGATTATGAATAGGTGGCGTGTTCGAAGTCACGCCTGTGACTCACACCTTGCGTACGTGTGCTCTCACACGAATCATATACCAGCTCTTCTCAAAATCAATCATACAATTCCACCCCCTATGTTGTAAAAAAATAAAGACGATAATCCTTTAAAAAATCTCCAGCACTCAGCTGTAGAGCACTTTATTGATATGCCAATAGTAAATATTTTATTTTTATTTTATGTATTTGTATAGGTATAACATCAAATAATTTAACACTTGTATCAGCTGTTTTTATACATATGCTTTCCCTATAATACACGTGTGGTTAGCAGAAGAGTTATATCTAACAATTCGCGGAAGATTGAGTTGCGAATTGTTTAATGGTGCGCAATTATAAAGGGGGTATTGTAATGAAATAAGGCCGTGCTTGATCAATTTTGGGACAGGATTCATTTAGACACGTTCTGTTGGTACTGTGGAGCATGTTCTCTCACACCACGATACCGCGATACGTGGAGCAGGCAATTTGAACGTCTTATTATCAGAGTTAAATTACTATCTACTTAAAATCGTGATTTAAACGTTATTCGACCGTAATATAATACACAGTCAAAATACAAAATGTACAATATGTACCTTAAAAGGAAGGAAGGAAGTAACTTTTTGATATAAACGTAAATATTTTGCCTATAAATTCTGGGAAAGCGCGAACAATTTAACGGGAAAGACAATTAAGCTTCAGTTTTTTATGGTGCGGGTAACGAGTGAGTCGACATTGACGGTGTATTCTGCCAATTTCTAATGTGGGAGTGGCACGAGGGTACCAAAATAAACTTGCCATATATTCCTTTATCGTAATTAATTTTACATAATTTTTGATATGTCACCATCGTTTTTTATTGCGTTTTTATTGCTACGATGCCAACTATTTCCTAATTAATCGACAGTGCACGTGTAAGCTTATTGCAAGCTATTCATCATGAGCAAAGCAGCTTAATTTTTTTATTGAGATATATTTACAAACTCACGCAAAGCAGGTACAAAAAACCGCATATTGCAGTGTGCGTAAGCTTCTGCTTTTTTATCATATACTCGCCACCTAGCAACAGGCTCTGTAAAAGATAAAAATCTTGTAACACATGAAAAAGGAAGCGGCCATCAAATGGCTTAGGTACACACATAGTACAATATGCTAAGGTCTTTCACAGCTGACTGCTAAGATTCTCGATACGGTGACCTCAGAAACACCTGTGCATAACTCCTAGCCGGTTCTTAAGGCTACTTGTCGTCAGTCGGCAGTCTAGTCACTATTCAATATAGTTTGACGTAGGTACTGGGACAATAGTTACGGGTACTATACGTATATTATGTGCTGATTTGAGCATGAGTACTTAGCAGTGGCGAAGGGTCAGTTTTTAGGGTTCCGTACCAAAATGGTAAAAAAGGAACCCTTATGGTGCGACTTCGTCTGTCTGTCTGTCTGTCACACCTGATTATTTCAGCAACTACTTATGCTATCGACTTGAAATTTGGAACAGTTATAAAAAATGCTTGTTCAACTTTATTGCAAATGAAAAAAGTCCAAAAATATTTTTATTTTCATTGCAAAAGGGGCCGGAGTGGGGGTCCAAAATTTTAAAGTGGGGTTACTAGGTCAAGTGACATATCATATGAAAGGGCTTGATCTGCACATTTCAAAATATATTTTTATTTTATTTTATGTTTCACATTTTTCGACATATGATGAAAAATGTCCAAAAAAATACCATTCCCCGTCCCTTATCTCCGAAGTTTACGGGGCGAAAAATCTGAAATAATTACAGTTAATAGGAATTGATCCAAATATGGCACCAAAAATAAAACGATGTTCCTAACTAGTACAGTTTTTTCAAAATCATCAAAATTCCTTCACAAACATAATTAGTTATGCGGTCCGGATTTTTGCACTCTATACGTCCAAAAATGATACGGAACCCTCGGTGCGTGAGTACGACTCGCACTTGGCCGGTTTTTGTAAGAGGCAAGCCGGAGCTACAAATGCTTACCTGGCCACGAAAAGCTAATTAATAAAAATAGGCAATACTGCCTGTGCTATTTTCAAAGGGAAGCCGGTATGAATCGTATTGTAGGGACCCTTCGCCACTGGTACTTATTAAGCTAAGCGTGTCAAATAGTTTAGGTTGGGAGGAATTTGTTTATCAGGTAACGCAATATTAGAGTAGGTTACACGTAGATTATGACCTAGCAACAGTAGCGATAAATTCCTCAAACGCAAAGCATTTTTATGACTTCGTGTTACAAACTTACAATTGAAACTTACAGAAAGCTCTTTCTATAAACAGCATAAAACGTCCATGTAGAAGCTATTCAGTTTATTCTCTTTGTTTTATTTCTTTATTTATTTAATTCGCTCGCGTTTTACGAGCACTACAGAGGGCTACAAACATTTAAACAAAGATTAAACAATAAACTGAATCATCCATAAAGTTGATTTTATTCCGGCGTTTTATCAACGTCTTCAATTTTTGCGTAACAAATGCTAGGGTACCTTATGCACGGGGGATTTGGCAGCTATACGGGTCACAGTGACGTCATCGTACCAACACACGCATTTTATGTATATGTTACTGTAAAAGCCCGAATAGTGGTAAATCCTAGGTTTTACCGGTAAATCTTAGGATTTACCAACATGAACTTTTTTCCTTTGTGGGTAGACATAGCACTAGCATTAATTTTTTGTGTGCTCTTATGTAAATTTAATTTATAAATACATATTCGTACATATATATGAATTAAAACAGTTAGTTATTTATTAAACCCCCCCACACTCGCTACTTACTGTTGTCAAGGCTGTGCCACTTAGCACTTTACTTAAAATCACTTCATTAAGTTATAAAAAAAAAACATGGACACTAAACTCGCTGCCAGCCTTGAGGACCTCGAGCAGTTGTTCAGCTCCCGGATGCAGGACTATGAAGCGAAGCTACAGAAGGCGCGCACTGACACTACAGCAGCTTCACCGGACATTGCATCCATCGCATGTGAGTTTGCCAATTTCAAGCTGTTTGTCTGTCAAGCACTATCAAAACTTAAGTCTCAGATTGAGCTACTTGCTGCTGGATTTGACAGACATGAGACTACTATGCGGAGAAAAGTCCTGTTGTTCCATGGTGTTCAAGAAACCAAAAATGAAAGTCTTCATGATGTGGTTAAAGGCATAATATCCAACCAAATTAAGGTGCCAGAGTTGAGTAAGGATATTACCGCTATCCATGTATGCCACAGGCTTGGTTTCTCACAGCAAAAGGCACGACCAATCCTTGTAAGATTTTTCAAGATGGAGCACCGACAACTAGTTTGGGAAAGTAAGAAATCTCTCAAAGGTACCGGAATCACTATCTCTGAGTTCTTGACACAGACCAGGCATCGTACTTTTGCTGATGCCCGAAAGCATTTCGGCATGAACAACTGCTGGACCATGGAGGGCAAGATCGTTATTATTTGCCCTGACAAGTCCCGCCGGAAGATAGAATCTACGGGCGAACTTCTTGAGCTGACTGCGAAATTCCCGCTGTGCTCAGTCGACACCGAGGATTCTGCGCAGTCTGAAGAGCCAGGATCTCCTAAAGGCACCACATCTGCAACTACCGCTAAGAGACAGAGAAAGACGCGTCAGCGCAAATAATTTCTTTGTTGTTCGTCGTTCGCTGTTCGTGTCAGTCACTTAGTTTCTGTGCTCCTTAAATTTGACGCTTTACAATCTCACAATTGTTAATTTTAAGCCGGTAGTTACACTAAGCATGTAATGTTTGTCTCACTTCTTTAACTCTCACTTTTATTTGTATCACTTGCCGGTACCTACTATTATTATTTTGGTTGCAATATAATCTGACAGTTTTGAGTTTCTGACACTTGACACTGACATGACTTGAAATGTTTTGTAGCTATTTTTCGGTGCGTTCCATTTTACGCATGTCACGCATGATGCAATATTTTAATCATTGTTTTATTTTGTTTAATGTTTACTTTTACATGTGTTAGGTACTTTTTACTTTTTAAAGTTTGTTAATTTCTACCAATATACTAGCGAGTTGGGGTGGTTTTCCCGCACGGAAAGCTCCTTAGTCGGTTTAAGTAATAGGATAATTATTTTTAACTTTATATTTATAACACTTATTTAGATATATTTATTTATTTTATTATTTTTATGCTATGGATGATGTAGCTGATCTTAATGACAGCTTCTTCTCTTGCTCTTCCTCTACAAGTAGTTTTGCTAGTGCGGACAGTGACTCCTCCCTTCCTCTTACTTTACATGATAAAATCTACTCTCTTTTTTCCAACGATCCTAAAAATCTGCATATCGCTCATATAAACGCTCAAAGTGTTCCTGGTCACTATTCTGAACTTCTGGCATCTTTTAGCAGTGCTCACGTGGATGCGCTATTGATATCAGAATCTTTTCTGAAGCCCTCTCTCCTCTCTACTCAATATGCGCTTCCCGGCTTTGACCTAATCCGCAACGATAGGACTGGCAAGGGTGGTGGAGGTGTTGCTTTATATCTGCGTGCTGATTTACCTCACAGGGTGGTCGGAGCATCCCCTTCACTGTACTCTGAGTCGGCTGAATATTTGTTTCTCGAAATTACAATTCATCATACAAAAGTGTTACTTGCAGTGTTCTACAGTCCTAATCTTAACATAGATTACTTTGATTCTCTCGATTCCACTCTTAGTGATCTATGCCCTATATATGAGCATATTATATTAATGGGTGATTTTAATACTTGTCTGATGAAAAATGATAATCGCTCCCATAAACTCCTTTCACTCTTGTCTTCTTTCAATCTTCAAGTTCTACCTCTTTCTGCAACCCACCATTTCCCCAATTGTTCGCCTTCCTTTTTAGATCTCATGATTGTTTCCTCTCCTGATAATGTTTCTTACCATGGACAACTTACTGCTACTTTTTCTTACCACGATCTCATTTACCTCTCGTATCGTGTTCGTGTTCCTAAACGTAAGTCCCAATATTTATATCTCCGTAGCTATAAGGGTATAGATCTGGAGGCATTGCAACGCGATGCTGACAATCTCGACTGGACTCCTCTAGTTGAGAGCGCAGACATCGATTACAAAGTGAATTACTTCAACACAACCGTTCTTAATTTGTATGATAAGCATGCCCCTATCCGACGTGTTAAAGTAAGACATAACCCTGCACCATGGATAACGCCAAATATTAAGGAAATGATGGCACGTAGGGATAATGCTAAGAGTAGGTATAAGCGCAGGCCTTCTGAGCTGTACCTCTCTTATTACAAGTCCTTGCGTAACCGCTGCAGTCATCTGTGTCAGGATGCTAAGAGACGCTACTTCCATGATTCGCTTGACAATCGCAATCCTGCTGATGTGTGGAAATTTCTTAAGACTGTAGGTATAGGAAAAGCACCAATTAACCATTGCAAGGATATCAATCTTAATGATCTCAACAAACATTTCTCTCTCTCCCCTGTTTCTATTGATCCGCGTGTCAAAGATTCTACACTGCTCAATCTCTCTAGTCTGCCAGCCCCACAATATTCCCAGTTTGACCTTAGCGATGTTGCTGAGGATGACGTTAAGAAATCTATATACGCTATCTCTTCTTCAGCTGTTGGTCACGACAAGTTGTGTTCAAGAATGATTAATCCTATCCTTCCTTCATTACTTCCTGCAATCACTCACATTTTTAATTATTCATTTACCTCTTGCTATTTTCCTTCCGTCTGGAAACAGGCTCATATTATACCTTTACCTAAAACTACTAATCCATATTTATTAACTCACTTTAGACCTATCTCTATTCTCCCATTTCTGTCTAAAGTTTTTGAGCACATAGTTCACAGACAATTAACATTTTTCTTAACGTCAAACTCAATAATTTCCCCTTTTCAATCTGGATTTCGCTCGGGTCACAGTACGGTGACTGCACTCATAAAGGTTACTGACGATATCCGCTGGGCAATGGAGAATAAGTCTCTCACTATTCTTGTATTGCTTGACTTTAGCAGCGCCTTTAACTCCGTGGATTTCGACATTCTACTGGGTATCCTCAAATCTATTAACTTCTCTTCTTCTGCTTTAGCTTGGTTTAATTCTTATCTCCGGAGACGCTCTCAGTGTGTTCGCCTTGAGGAGACCTTCTCTGATTGGTGTAATCTCACTGAGGGTGTCCCTCAGGGTAGCGTTCTCTCTCCTCTTCTTTTTTCCATTTTCATCAACTCTGTTACTAGAGTGATTTCTTCCAGTTTCCATCTTTACGCAGATGATCTGCAGCTTTACCGTCATTTTCAAGTGGCCGACACGAGTACCGCTATCGCTGCCATGAATCATGACCTGGTCTGTATAAGCGACTGGGCTAGATCATTCGGTCTACAAATTAACCCTACTAAATCTCAGGCCATGATTATAGGCAGCAGATACGTCCGTAATACGGTTGACGTTGCAGCCTTAGCGCCTTTATATCTTGATGGTATCAAAATTGACTATACCGAAACCGCCAAAGATCTGGGCGTCATTATTGACTCTAATCTTTCGTGGCGTGCTCAAGTCAACGAGGTCAGTCGAAAGGTGCATTATTCTTTCCATGCGTTGAAGTGCCTCCAGGGTCTTCTGCCCTTGAAGACTAAAATCACTTTGGCCCAAACACTCATTCAGCCGATTATAGACTACGCCGACGCCTGTTACCTAGATGCCACAGAGGAGCTTTTAAATAAGCTTGAGCGCTTGCAAAACCTGTGCATTCGTTTTATCTTCGGTCTTCGAAAGTATGACCACGTCTCTCACCTTCGCAAGGAACTCAAGTGGCTCCCTATCCGCCTTCGCAGGAACACTAGGATTTTATGTCTCCTCTATAACATTCTTCACAATCCGTCTTACCCCTCTTATTTACGTGAGCGTTTTTCTTACGCTCGCCCCAGTGACGCTCCGTGCAGATCTCATCTCAGATCCCTTCTTAAATTTCATCCCCATAAAACTGACTTTTATTCCTACTCTTTCTCAATTCATGCTGTAAGATTGTGGAACTCACTCCCGCCTAGCATTCGTAACTTGAAAACTGTCTCTCTTTTCAAGAAACGTGTAAAAGAGCACTACCTTTCCTCTTAACTGTAGCTATATTTACATATTAGTATATATTAGCATATGTATTTATATAAGTATATATTATAACATATTTATTTATGTTTATTTACTTCTTGTGTTATTTAAGACGTTCACTCTTATCTCCTCTTCATGCTTTCACACACATTATGTCTACATTTCTTTTTTATTCATCTCTCCTTTCGCAGGTCTGCTGGCAGAAATTTCTATTGAAATAAGCAGTACCTTTGTACTCCAATCACTTTTTAATTGATCACTGTAAATTCTATTGTGTGTACATAAATTGTTAAATAAATAAAAATAAATAAATGAGTTGGTAAATGTAAGATTTTATAAAAAATAGATAATTTTTCGGGCTTTTACCATTCGATTTTGGTACATCCTAGGTTTTACCAATGACGGTTGGTAAATGTTAGTTTTGGGACTGTGGAAACTAATATTTTGCAAGTTCCATCCTCGTTTTTGGTGCCAATTGCGTTTTACACGTCTCCGGCGCTGCGGGAAGTGCAGCCCCTCCGCCCTTGCGTAACAAATCGCAGGCACCCAGGCTCGCCTTCGCAACTTCGGCTTTTTCGACCAGCCTCAGCCGCTCCGGCTCGCACGGGTGCCTACGCTTCGTCACAGCGGGCGGGGGCTGCTCTCCCTTCGCGCCTCCGGGTTAATAAAAACACCCTAGGGGTAGGGCAGACAAGATCACGTGGAGTCGGGGTTGACCAATTCGGTTCTGTCACAACTTATTCACTCTTTTCAACATTTACCGTGTCTCTGAGGTAAAACCTAAGATTTACCGAGTGTATGGTGGTAAAAGTCCGAAATGAACGATGATCACAAAATAGTTCGGACTTTTACCACTAACGGTCGGTAAATCTTAGGTTTTACTGGTAAATCTTAAGAATTACCTAAGTTCGGGCTTTTACAGTAACATATACAGTCTAAAAATGTCACAGACAGTGTTAACGTACTAGTAAGTTCAATATGTTATTTATTATAGAACAATGTGTGCCAGCCATAGACGTCTTAAGGCGAAGGTAAATGGTATAACGGCCAGTTTTAAATCTCTTATTTCGCCGTCAAATAATGCAGGTTAGTTGTGCAATTTTTTTATGTTAAACTAGAACATATATACATCAATCGTACCTGTGAATATTTAACTATTGTTGTAAAATACTTAATGAAATAAATTCATGAATTCGTGTCTACCCAAAACATAAAAACGTAATTACTTTCAAACCGCTTAAGATATTTTCATGATTTGTTTTGTGTGAAAAGACTATGTTACTACCTATAATAATACCTGTAACTTTTTTTTTATTTTATGTTTTAGATACTAAAAAGTAATAATACGTCTAATTCGGCACAGCGCGCTCCTTGATAGGCGAGTCGTATTGCTCGGTGGATGTATGTCGCGTTGCTTGAGCTCAGCGCAGAACACTCAAGCTATACCGCCCAAATCACTCAAGGCCGTTGGCGTATACCGGGGCCTTAAATCGCAAGATGCGTCATTCGCGTGTATTTGTGTTAGTTGCGTCAAGTTTTAGGTAATTTATGCCTTAGGTAATATAACGTGTCAGTAGGTATTTACGATGGGGTGAGGTAAATTGGTCACCTATATTTACCCTTAGGTTTGTAGTATTTTTTTTGTGTTGCCATGACATTAAGAAATTAATAAGTAGGTATTAGCTATCAGAGAATATCGATTTCAGTCTGGTTTCTGGCTTAGTAGGTTTACGCCACTCCTCTTTTATTTCTTTACGTAAGTGGCATGTATAACTATAAATGATAATGATAACGCTTACCTTAAGTACCATAGGTGGAGGAGCAGTAGCATTCGCCATACTCCGATTCTCTGTCAAATACCTACTCTGAAATGTATTTGCACTCAAAGAACGTTCATCGTATAGATGTAAGTCATGATTGCTATTCAAATCGAATTTGCCTCATATACAAGCCATTCGCTATAGCCATTCCAATTTGTAATTGTAATTTTCGGTGTCAAATCTATCTTCTCTCTATATCCAAAATCCCGTAACTTACAGAATCGACAGCATTTAACGTCGAAATGACGCTGGACCTGCAATTAGACTCGCTAATACCGAGCTTAGAAATAGCTATTCTCAACTTCTCCATATAAACAGTTATCGTAAATGGTGACTACATTGCCATTGCAATGCAGGCTAAGTTTGTAAGGGAATTGTCCGCATAATGATTAAAAGCATTATTTTAATTGAGACCGTAATTAATCTGAAATACAACACTAATGAGGGGCGACGACCCCGTCTGGTGGTATAAGATAACGAATAACTTTGTACCTACCCCCTTACACAATCTGATTACAGTAGGAACTCTCTTATTTGAAATGTTGCTAAATGTAAGAGGGTAGGTATTAGGCATCATTAAGTTGAAATGAAACGATGGAAATTTGACAAAGGTTTTAATGATATTTTGGTAATTAGCTAATGTTGTCCATTAGCTGGTAGATTGTTACAATCTATGCCAGGGATACTCATATTGCGGCTTATCTGTTAATTTTTAATGGACAATCAAGCTTTTATAAGCGGAAAAATATACGTACCTATAAACTTGTCTAACTCTTATCAGGAATTCAGGACTAATCAGGAGCAAGACGTGGTGGATTTTGTTAAATTATAATTTATGACGTCTTGAATCTATTGGAATCTTCTTGCAATAATTATTCTAAAGTACAGATTACCGATTTCTGCCTTGTCTACGGCTCGCGTGATATGTTATGGCAAGGAAAGAAAAAGCTTGATTTAACGCTGGTCTATGCAGGGTTGCGATCTTTCATCCAGGATAACTGTCTTTGCTGATACTGCATGGTTCTGCTCCTCTATTGCGTAAAAATAGTCCCTTTTTGGCCAAAGCACCTGGATATTTTTTGGTCCTTGTACGAATGCATTAAACTGATTGAACCATAAAAGTAATCATAGCTACTACCTCTTTTGGCAGCATAAAAGATAAAAGAAAAATAAGTTTCTTATTTTTATTGTTGGAAAACCTTAGGATGCCTCACTACTGGTGGTGTGGAAAAGAAAAGTGAAAATATAATCAATTTGCATAGCACGGTGTACTTAAATAGGCTAACTGTGTGTGCCCTGAAAGGGAGCCAAGTGTATAATCTTGATTTATGGTAGGTACACTACGTAATTAGGGCCATCCAACGCGCCATCTTTGACATTTTCCACGCTCATGATATTTCTTAGTTATTGATGTCATAAAGCGTATATGATACTAATTATGAAGTGCTTTGGCGAAACCATCAAATACGTGTTTATACGTTCAGCGTTAACTCGTCAATAATTATGAAACTTCATGAGCGTATAGAATGTCAAACGTCTTATTACTGGATATCTTTGTGAAGCTCATTAAGAGCGTGTGCAAACTATTTAGGGTCCGGTCGTTAAGTAAATAATTAGTCTAGAACTTTGGTGCCAAATAATTACTCATCACCATAAATCCTTGATGAGTCCTTCATACGACACCAAATCGTATAAAGGACGCATCAAGGATTTAGGTATAACGCGTGTGTGCACTAAAGTAAAATGGAACGAAATAAGTATTAGTAAAATGGAACGAAATTAGTAACACCTCAAACGGAACATTCCATTAGTATATTACTTTCTATATTTGGACGATGCGATCATTATGGTCGCGCGTTGTGATTGTGTCAATCAGACAGATAACGGTCGCGTAGGCAGAATAGGTTCGAGCTGTCTATCGGTTGTTCTTTGACGCTGTCGTGTGTCGCAGCTAGACTAGATGTCGCCACCGACGCCCTGCCTACACTCGCTATCAGTTGTTCACTGATAACTCTGATAAGGCGTATCACAGAATGGATCGCACAGTTTCCACTAAAAACGTTCAGTTTTCAAGGAAATAGAAATGTTTATTTATCGTATCATAAAATCTATTCCAGTTTTTATCAGATTGTGTTGTTTGATTTTTTTATTTGGATTTTATGCTGTTCCTATAAGGGAAAGATTTAAATGGAAGTCGTTGTTTCGTTATGTGAGCATGTAAAGTGTAAACTTTAAAGTCTTAAGTTTTCGCGATCACTACACATTAGAATCAAACATGCACATGGCATCTGCGACGCCGACCATCTGGCAGGGGAACTCACCCATGTGAAGCAAGTTCTCAATCATAACAACTTACGAGCTCCACATCCCCGTCGCAAAAGCCGCCCCAAGCCCACCACAGTTGAACGTCGACCTGCTGTTCTACCTTTCATCAGAGGGGTCACCGACAAAATTGGTCATATCTTGAAGCGTGCTTCCATAAAAACCTATTTCAAGCCACATCGAAAGATCAGCCAACTTCTCAGACCGGTAAAATGTCACATTCCCTTACAAGATGCAGGGGTCTACAAGATTGACTGTGATTGTGGGTTGTCGTACATTGGGCAAACAAAGCGTAGTATAGCCACTAGAATCAAAGAACATATAGGTAGCTCACGTCAAGAATATGTGCTCCACGAAGTCTGCAATGTGTGAACACGCCCCCGGCAAACCCAACCATTTCCTTCGTTTTGACCAACCTCAAATCCTCGCCAAGGAGAACCGATATGTACCTAGAATGCTTCGCGAGGCTATTGAAATTCAAAAACACCCTAATTTTAATAGAGAAGATGGTTGGCAAGTACCACCTGTTTGGAACCCTGTACTTAAAATAATCAAGTCCCAAACTTCACACCGCACTGCACAACATCAAGACACCGTGAGCGATTATTGCGTGCATCGAAACGAGGAGGTAAGTATTCCACGAAGCACACCCAAACGAAGCACACCCAGACGAATTACACCATACTTTAGGTGTGCTTCGTCTGGGTGTGCTTCGTTTGGGTGTGCTTCGTGGAATACCTGTAGGTACCAACAATTCCTACAAATCTTGTGCGGTAGATTGAAATAATTTTTGAATATCTGACATGACGTCTAACACCTTAGTCATCCACCACGAACGCTGCAAAGTGTTCGAAACGTCAGGAAAAACAAAAATCAATAATACACGCGATGTAGGTAATCCGTTAAAAGTTGTTTTATTCTAATGTAAACTTGAATATACAGTACGTTGCATCTTTACATATTGCCAGGCGCGGGTACAGGATTTCCTTCAAGGAGGGGGGGAGGGGGGAGAAAATTCGTTCTAAACAAATAAAACCATAAAATTTTAGTTAGTCTATAGCTATGTAGGTAGCTACTACAGTACTACTACTAATATTATAAATGCGAAAGTTTGGATGGATGGATGTTTGTTACTCAATCACGCTAGAATGGCTGAACAGATCTGAATGAAATTTGGCACAGACATATAATTTATAATATCGAATAGATAGCACATCGGCTACTTTTTATCCCAAAAACACGGGCGGAGCCGCGGGCGGAAGCTAGTATTTTCAAAAAATTCTAGTTAGTTATCCATAATTGTTTTTAGATGCTTCTGTTATCAAAACAAAATAAATAAATCATCATCTCATCTGCCTAGCCTTTTCCCAAATTATATTGGGGTCGGCTTCCAGTCTAACTAGTTTCGGCTGAATATCAATATTTTACGTGGAGCGACTGCCATCTGACCTTCACAACCCAATTAATGGGTAATACCGGTATTCGAATGTTAGACCAGCTGTCAGACTTTTAGGGCTTCTGACTCGTAACGATTGTCAAAGATATTCCTAATATGACAACCGGGACCGACTGCTTAACGTGCTCTCCGAGGCACGGAGGGGTCTCGATGTGTAAAGAACGATCACCCATCCAAGGACTGACCGCGGCAAGCGCAGCTTAACCTCGCAGATCGATCGATCAGCGCGGCTGTCATTTAGCCACGAGCCCCTCCAAAACAAAATAAATAAATACCTAAATAAAATAAAAAAACATAACTCTTTCCTTGCAGTCGGCTAATAAAAATCATTTATTATCATACCTACAACACAGTTCATAGGCAAAGCACAGATAATTATTTAAAAACAAAAAGAAAAACTAAAAGAAGCCAAACCCCTGGTTTATATTTAAAATTTGATGTCATCCGTTCTTGATACTAATCCATTGACCATAAATGGTATGAGGAAACAATCAGAAAATATTAATTCGTATAGCTAATTCTGCTGCAATGCATTCATGATTCACGTCACTATTACTCTTGTTTGACGCTATCACAGACGCGCGCGCAGAGCACACATCAACTCCAAATTAGAATTTCAGGAAAATTCATTACAAGAATTTATTCATTGTGGTTATGAGTAGGTACGTATTGAACACACATTAGGTACCTATAATCCTCTATCTATATAAAGTGCTTTGTCCTGCCTGACTGATGGATCAACGCACAGCCTAAACCGCTGGTCTTAAAAACGTGAAATTTGGAGGATGTAGGCATCCGATAAGAAAGGATCTTTGAAAATGAATGAAATGAATGATAAGGGGTGGCAAAGTTTGTATGGGAAAACGGCTTGGCCTGATCAACTTCAAACTTTAAATTTTTTATTTCCCTCCATGCGGGCGAATCCGCTGGCAAAAGCTAGTAGGTACGTAATATACGAGAAGTAGAATACCTACACCCACAGTTGCAGTCTTCAGGGCATTATGTACTTCAGCTAATACATATCTTTATATCAGATTGATTTTGATGAGAAATCGCATCGGAGCATTGACATTTTAATATCGTCACATTGATAAAATAAAGAATAATTATGATTAGCATATTTCACGGATCGACACAATATCGATTAAGTACCACGTGAAAGTTTAGGGTGGGTCTACATCGGGTAATTAATATTGGAAAAAAAACTGATCCACTAGCTGAGATAAAGCTTAAATTATATTATCATAATCTATAGTTCCATACTAACACAGTAAAGCTCAAGAGCTTTTTGTGTGATTGTTTGTTTCAACGCGCTAATCTCTGGAACTACCAGTCGGATCTGAAAAAATAAAAATTTGAAAAATAAATATTTGAAAAATTTAATAATTATTATTAAAACCACTTTTTAAATGGGACTAAAATGTATAAAATAATTCCCGATATGAAAAATGTGGGGCACATCACATCTTACTATTACATCAGCTATTGCACATGCGCTCCACGTTTTTCATATCTTCAGAAATTATTTTGTACTTTTTAATCCGTTTTAAAAACGTGGTAGTTCCAGGGATTAGCGCGTTCAAACTCTAACTTTCTAAGGCCATGTTGTTTCAACTTACAGTTACGTATCTGTAACCGTCAAATATGGCGGCTTGTACGACAATTTGAAAGAAGAAGAAAGAAAGAAAAGAAAGAAAAAACATTTATTTGGCACAGGTAGACACAAAGCAAATAATAAAAATAAAAAATGAAAATAATAGATCTTATATAATAAAGTGATTGCTGTGTGTCTCGTGGCTCTGCCAAATAGGTCCAGTTCAGCATATGCCAGACCACTAGTGCCTGGCGCTGATTTTCAACTGGACCCATTGCGAGTTGGACGTGACGGATGTAAACCAATAATATATAGACTATGCAAAACTAGATATAGATATTGCTTAAAGTTAGTAATAATACGAGTAAGTATATATATATGTATATATTATATTAGTGCATGAGTTTATAAAAATTATTTGAATACCATACCATACCATACCAATTAATTTCATGACTTAACGTACTGACTTACGAATACAGATGGTTTGAAGCAACCCGCCCTAATATTAGCATAGATTTGACATCATGCTACGATCCTTGGGACCCGAGCAACGGTGGGTGAGACTGCAGGGCGCAGCTAGTAAAATATATCTGGTGGCCCTTATTAAGTTCCTGTCATTTGATATTATTCATTTCATGTTTCTAAGTCAAGGGTTCAACAGTCCTTCGATGAGATCCGGGATATGATATTAATAAATAAATTGACACTTGATTGACATTATATGCCACTCAATACATGAGTATATCGTATTGATCGATACAAAGCTGTGAATTGGAATAAAAATTGTTTTAATGAAGCTTCGAATGATCGTCATTTTTGTGTGCGTAATTTGTCTTGGCCTGTCCATCTGTCATCTTTTATAGTTTATATACGGTCGGTTGCAGAAAGAAAATTAAATTTTAATGGAGGCATTAACCATACAATTTCTATCGTTAAAGTCTCCTTTAAAACTTGATGACCTTTTCTGCAACTCAGCGATAAACTGACAAGTCTGATCCTAGGGTGCAGTGGCGAAGTGTCCCTACAATACGATTCCTACCGGCTTCCCTTTGAAAAATAGTAGAGGCAGTATTGCCTACTGTCATTCATTAGCTTTTCGTAGCCAGGTTTGCATTTGTAGCTCCGGCTTACCTCTTACAAAAACTGACCCTTCGCCACTGCTAGGGTGTTTATTTATCTGGACGTGTAATCGCTATAATTATAACATGATACCTACAGTGTATGTTCCTACTCGTACCTATGTTGTAATGACTTTTATATAAATGTCATTGTGATTTTTTGCGCTCCCAAGTTATGAATTTATAATTGATCCTTGGTACAATTTCAGTTGTATTATATTATAAGTATCTCGGCTGCAATTGACGTTTTTGCGGCATCAGGACGTTGTAATTCAACTGACGTTTTACAAGTAAATTAATGGCTGATGTCTCGACTAGATAGAACTACAATTTGGTTAATGATGCCTATTAGGTGTATCGTGTTTGTAAAATACCTAAGCTTTCGTTTTTCTAGTTGTGAATTTAAATGGTGTATGTTTGACAAAAACTTGGGAGTACGGTTTCTGCATATACAACAGCTGTATGTATGTACATATTTGTACACTGCAGAGAATGTGTTTTTAACCCCGTCAGAAAAAAAAAACCGGCAAAGTGCGAGTCGTACTCGCGCACCGAGGGTTCCGTTATTCCGTATCATTTTTGGACGTATAAAGTGAAAAAAAACCGGACCGCATAACTAAGTTTGTTTGAGAAGGAATTTTGATGATTTTGAAAAAACTGTACTAGTTAGGAACATCGTTTTATTTTTGGTGCAATATTTGGGTCAATTCCTATCAGCTCTAATTATTTCAGATTTCATTTGCAATGAAGTTGGGCAAGCATTCTTTTTAACTGTTCCAAATTTCAAGTCGTCGATAACATTAGTAGTTGCTGAAATAAGCAAGTGTGACAGACAGACAGACGAAGTCGCACCATAAGGGTTCCTTTTTTACCATTTTGGTACGGAACCCTAATTATGCGCCATTTGTGTCCTCCGCCTATTTTTATCAGTATTCTTATTTTTTTTTATCGTCTCTGTATAATATTTATTTATAACAAGAATATTAATATATAGCCTGGGTGGTATCGATGAGATTATAAAGCGACTTTCTTTTTAATTCTTATTTATTTAAAATTATCTTTTTTTATTTAAGCCATATTTTACGATGCTGTCCTGACGGAGCCAGCGTAAGTCTAGTTGGTTTGGTTTTCAGTGTTATAAATTATTTGCTCAGTCCATATTCATGAATTTATTAAAATAAAATATCTACCAAACTAAGGACAAACTAGTTCGCAAAAAATGGGAGTACAACAATATAATATTTTATAAGTCAATGCTATTTATTTTTTTTATTCGGACAGGATTGCCCAACCGTTGATTGCGTGCTTATAATAAAATTATCATAATTTATATATAATGACACTGTAATTTTGCATCTTTATAGTTCCGATAATGCGATACGGCGATGTTATAACGATTATTATATTCAGAATTAATCTAGTTGACAATTTCCTTGAGTGGAATAAAAATATAATATCCATTTATAATATGGCCTACTAACGGTAAAAATATTAATATCTTGAATTTGGAATTAAGTTTATATATTTGTCTGATTTATAGCCCTAACTTTCTTTTGATTTTGTATTTTGATTTCACTCAAAATAACGCTGTTGCTAGGCGAACGCGTAGACTCGCTTAGTTATATACGTATGCGTTCAATAGTTGCCAGTAAATTCGTACAAGGACTTTATGGGCTACTTAAGGACTTAGCACATCGACTTAAAGGCTACGTAAGGACTAAGCACACTGAAACGACGTGCGATGTCGTTCTTATCGTACCTAGTTCACTCGCAGTATATACTATACATATGTATAAACGTAAGAACAGTCGCGCAGTCGCGCCACTCCAACAAAACATTCTCGAAGCTACCTTAATTTATTATCATAATTTACATTGCGCTAAAACATCAATTACATCCATTAAAATCATATAATGACGTCATTTTAAGTACCTACCTTTCTTATGTAACTCGTCCAATTTCACTGATAATAACCTCTTTGGGCTCACTTAACTCTTGATAATTTATATCGAAGTCTAAACGTGTCCTATCTTCACGCCATTAATATCAGTGGGTGTGGCTGTGCAATCAGTATGATTGTGATAAGTATTTCCTTCTTCAATTTAATCTTTAGTCTGTCTGTACATGTTGCGACTTATATAAGCAAGGACGTTGCAGCGAACGGGTTATGGTGATTTTAATGTTGCCAGGATCTTTTGAAATTAAATAAATGGTTTATGAACTATCGCTGTTCAAAGACCAAAACCCATGAAAAAAATGTTTTGTTCCAATTTAACTTGAATAAAATAAATGATTAAATAGGAAGATGAAACATTGTGAAATAACTGTCTGTATGTTATGTCAGAATGACAGCTTTTTTCAAATACTATATAATGGTAGATAACTACATAAAAAAAAAAGTTGTCTCTGTTTGTTCCGGCTAGTCTCCGAAATGGCTGGATCTATTTTGACAGGACTTTCACTGGCAGATGGCTAATGTTATAAGGATTAACTGAGGCTACTTTTATTTAAAAAAAAACCGGCCAAGTGCGAGTCGTACCTACTCGCGCATCGAGGGTTCCGTATCAATTTTGGACGTATAAAGTGAAAAAAACCGGACCGCATAACAATTATAACTAACAATTATATGGACATCATTTTATAGTCTGAAATAAATGTATTTTATTTTATTTATTTTTTTATTATAACTATGTTTGTCAAGGAATTTTGATGATTTTGAAAAAACTGTAATAGTTAAGCGCATCGTTTTATTTTTGGTGCAATATTTGGGTCAATTCCTATCAACCCTAATTATTTCAGATTTTTTGCTCCGCAAACTTCGGAGATAAGGGAATGGTATTTTTTCAGACATTTTTCACCATAAGTCAAAAAATGTGAGACAAAATAAAATGAAAATATATTTTTAAATGTGCAAATCAAGCCCTTTCATATGATATGTCACTTGACCTAGTAACCCAACTTCAAAATTTCGGACCCCCACTCCGGCCCCTTTTGCAATGAAAATAAAAATATTTTTTGACTTTTTTCATTTGCAATAAAGTTGGGCAAGCATTTTTTATAACTGTTCCAAATTTCAAGTCGATAGCTTTAGTAGTTGCTGAAATAAGCAGGTGTGACAGACAGACAGACAGACGAAGTCGCACCATAAGGGTTCCTTTTTTACCATTTTGGTACGGAACCCTAAAAAAAGAAAGAATTAGGTTTCCGCGCAAAAAAAATGAAACCCATGAAGTCCAATATTTGTATAGACTACACTTTTCCGTGCGAAGCCAGGGCGCGTCAACTAGCTAGGTACCTGCAGGATAATACGGGTTGCCCAAACAAATATGGGTCATCAATTCAAATATCCACCAACACTTTTGGAGCAGCATAAAAATATAATAAAGTAATATATGTATCGTAAATATTGGCAAAATATAGCGTGCAACACTTATGTGACGTCATGGGCGACCCATTTTCCTTGTTACATTTATCAATTGTCAGTGTTTCCATAATGATTTAGGTATGGAAGGAAAACATAGAACGTAGTAACTTATCTAATCATGGCAGCGTCATGTGGTGCGCTCCTGACGCTGTTTGGTGCTATTATTGCCGAATTTGGGCTTATTAAATACTTGTAGGTTTATTAACTACAATTTTAATTGAAAACTGTAGTTATTCAGTTTTTGGGAGGAATAGCTGACGGTTCGTATGTTTAATAATGACGAAATAGGGTAATCGTGATGTTTGGAAAATCCTTTACGTGTACATAGGATAGGTATAGGTTAATTATGGGATATACCATAATTAACATCTCGGGAACCATCCGACTTTTCTCAATATTTTTAACCCCATTGAACCTCATGACATTTTCAAAAATCCTCAAGAGGGATCTCGCATTTTTAGCACCTCTCTCGCTCGCCCAGAACCATATTTTTAAGAATGTTAAATGAAAATATGCATTTTTAAAAAATGTAATCAGATAGCGAACTACAAAATACAATTTAAATAACTATTTAGCTGTTAAATTAATATAATTTAACAGCTAAATAATTAAAACACACTTCTAATGTGCTAACTGCTATCTAACAAAAAACAGTAAAAATTAGTTTTGACCAAGCGCGTTGGTCAAAATTAGTTTTGAGTCTTTTTTGCAGTCAGTTTTGACTGTAACTGTAATACCTACGTTAAAAAAGAAAAGTAATTACAAGCAAGATCTTGTATTGCGTACCCTTTGCAGACGTCAAGGAAGCCGTACGCGGAGCAAATAAATTGCTATTAGCACTATTACTAATGGTCTGGAGTGACGAGACTGTTCTAAAAGGCTTTATTTATACAGCCAAGCTTCGTTTGAAGTAGGCAGAGCTTTGACGAGGGTTTACTAGATATACCCCCTTACTTATAAACGTCTCTTAAATTTAACCACTGATTAAATAAACAATCCTTGTCTTTTGTATGACCATGAATAGAGATGACAATTGACATAAGAGCTGGTTAATTTAATCATTGTTTATTATCAATTATCTCATTAGTGACAGTCGAAGGGATATCTTACAGTCAGTTGCAGAAAAGGTCATTAAGTTTTAAAGGAGAGTAATTAACCAAAAGATAACTCTGAAGTTAAGGAAACAGAATTTAGACATTAAACTCTTTACAAATAGTTTTAGGTCTCCAAAGCCAAGAATGAAAATAATAGTCTTTTTCTGACGCTAGTTCACGCTAGTGACCCCAATTCTCTGGTTCTAATACTTTTTGGTATCTAAGACTGAAAATAGGACGTGTCTCGAGAGATTACCCAAGTAACTATTACTGTATTACACTGCATACTATGGAATTAAAACAGTGTAACAAACGAGATTGTATAAGATGTATTTTGCAGACTTTTTACCCGGCTGCGGCGAAGCCTATAGGAGAGCAATGTTTTCTGTTTGGTGTTGTAGTTTTGTTGCTTTAACGGTGAAGGAAAACATCGTGAGGAAACCGGCATGTCCTACAACCAAAAATTCGAAAAACATGTGACGTCCACCAACCCGCACTGGGCCCGCGTGGTGGACTACGGCCCACTCCCTCTCACAGAGGAGGCCAATGTTCCAGTAGTGGGAACATCGTAGGCCGATTATGCTGTAGTTTTTACGCAACAGCTCAAGAGCAAGTTTCTGGCTTAGTAACTGTACTGGTTTCCTTATCCTTATGTCTGAAAACCAACGTAAAACTGCATCGATAAATGAATATGTAAACATCTCTCCAAATAGCCCTTCTTTAAAATTATATCAGTACAGGTTACCGCGACAATAAATAAAAATTCATTGCATGCAGATTATTTGAAAATTTGGAGGCGTTCCAAGCATGCTTCCATGTGACAAGCTGAAGCACCACAACATTAATAAAGTGTCCAAAGTTCTGAAATATTTCAAATTCTTGCACAAAAAAAGAAACAGTTGGGAACTTTAAGAAATAAGAAGAAAATTGTATTTAGCGTGTCATCAGCCGCTTCAAAGGGAAACGCTTGAAGGTTGTTCAACTGATACCTACGTAATTTGGCATTTGGCAGAAATATTAATTTGAAAAAAATATATCTACCCGTAGAAAAAAGATGTTACCTAGTGACAGTAAAAGGCTTCCCGACACTGCTGCGATAATAACGACGCGTTATTATCGATGCATCCAAAATGTAGTAAAAGGGCAGATAATTATCGCAACAACGCTTGCGATATTGTCGACCGCTATCGCATCTAATTTCAGAGCCTATCCGCGGGACACGCACACGTTGGACGGATATCAGACGATAAAAACGCAGCTATGTGGCACACATTATCGCAAAACCGCATGCGATATTATCGCATCTTTATGATCCCGAGCCTTAACTTTATTACAAGTTTTACTCATCTTCCATGTGTCGATTTTTATATGCGTCGAGTACATTATGTTTTTCTTTTACCAGCGTCAATATTTCAACTGAAAAAATCTCAACTGAAAAAATCTCAACCGAAAAATCTCAATCTACTGCTCAACATAGACCCCATTGCTTCTCAACCCGGTTCACCGCCTTAGCTGCTTTCTCCAGGTGTCCGGCCTTTGATGTCATCTGGAGAGCCACCTTCGCTGGACCAGCCTAAAATCTTTCGCCTTTCAGCAGATCTTATTGTAAATATTATCGTAATCATTACCTTTAGTGGTGATCGCAGTGTGTATGCGGACTTATTTTCTGCTGGTGATTCTTTGGTAAAAAATTCTACGCTCCCTGTCAGATCAACGGTTAAATGGGTACAATTCTTTTTAGGAAACGACTTCCAGTTGTACCAGACAGATCATAACGCGAAACTATGTTATTATAACAAGCGCAAATATGTTATTAAAATATTAAGAGATTTAAAAAACGAGGATTTTTACCCGCTACCTCTGCCAAACCGTGGCGTCGTTCTACTGGCTCTGCAGTCTCGACATAGATAACGATCGCTTTAAGACCGAAATCGGTTGTTCCGCTGTATTCTTTCATAGAGTTTTCATAGATAGCGACCGATTTCGGTCGTAAAGCAATCGCTATGTCGAGACTGCAGGCCCTGAGCTACCGCGTCCTGCCTGCATCAATTGAAATTTGAAATCTTTTTGAATAAGAATTTTAAGAGCGTTGGCCTATTTCTAATATCAATACGGTATTGAATAATATCCATCAAAAATCCGTTTTTAAAATTCCAGGTGGCGCGATACGCGTTAGAAGACCACACGCCGCCGAACATCGAGCTGATCCAGCCGTTCTGCGAAGACGTCCACAATTGGCTGAGTGCTGACTCCAAGAATGTGGCTGCTGTGCACTGTAAAGCTGGCAAGGGACGGACGGGTAAGACTGTTTCTTCTACCATCTACCTGGTCTAGAGGGCCAAAATCCAAAGAACCCCCAAAATCTTAGTTCTAACAGATTTCGGAATAGGTTGATTTGGTGTTTTGATTTTTACCTCTTAGCCCCCCCAAATTGGTTCCGATATAATCTCAATGCCTTAAATATTAATATAATGGTGTACTAAATGACAACGTCAAACGGATAAGAGAATTTTATCAATCGGAACTCATTTTTAGGGTTCCGTAGTAAAACTAGGAACCCTTATAGTTTCGTCATGTCCGTCTGTCTGTCTGTCTGTCCGTCTGTCACACCCTCGTAAAATCTACAGTTCTTAATCAATTTGTATGAAACTTCACAAGGTAGGTAGATGTATTTTGTAAGCCGCCATAAAGGCCTGCAGAAAAAATATAAAAAATAAAGTAATTTGGGGGGGGGGGGGGCATACATCATCTGAAGGATGAAAAAAAAAATTTTTGCGCACCCCTTCATGTGGGGTATCGTTAAATAGGTCTTTAAAAATAACATAAAGGTTTCTAAATTACTTTTTTATTTAGGTGCATATTTAGTGAACTAGAAGCTTCCAAAATCGTTAACAATTTGTCCCCCCCCCCTGTAATTTTTCAACCGCGTTATCGAAAAATCTGAAAAAAATCAAGCTTATAATAAACCAATTTTAATTAAAAGTATTTATTAGATGCTACCTAATAAATACTTTTAATTAAAATTGGTTTGAACAAGATACGTTTAATAAATATAAATTAAATATTTCAGTTTAACCGCTAAAATTTGTATTTCATAATAATATTTTCAAATACAAACTTATATCTGCAGTCGGAAGACTGAAATACTTCTTCCTACGGAACCCTAGACAGTGCGTGGTCCGACACGCTCTTGCCCGGTTTTTTATTTACGAAAATTGGGCTTCTAAAGCCCCCCCCCCCTAAAATAATTCCTGAATTCGCCACTGGTCTACTCGACATTCCGCAGTCCGGAGTGGATGAAGGCTGAAAAGCTATTATCACAACGCAATTACTGGAAAAATATTAACAAAGCAGAGAAAGTTTAAGGACCAGGTGGCTCCACGTGGGGTTTTTAATGGTCGCCATCGAATTGAAAAGGTAAGAGTCCGTTTTGTGCAAGTCTAAATGATATCCTGCCCTTAACACCGACAAAGAAGCCCTGCAGCGTATTCCAACATTAAGTTGACACTTTCTCCAGATCCCACAATAAACTTGCAAGCAAAAACTCCGATGGAGTTTGATGTCCAATGTTAGCGTCAGAACGACTCCATTATTCATCGAACGTGACCTTTTTTGCGTGCACTCCATTTGTTAATGTACCTATCGCTACATCGCACATTAAAATATCAAAAGAATAAATTATTACGTACTAATATCATTCCAGACAGATAAAAGTTAGCATAATAGGTCCCAGAACGTTTTCGGTAACAAAGGTTAAAGCAACAAATTACACGTGCCACGTTATTACCTATAGAAACGGATGGCCGGGCCCCGGCATTGTTGCACGAACAAAAATGAGACGAAACCTCAAAGGCGTAATTGCGAAATTTCTTTACACGCCATAATTGGTCGTATTACCATTACCACCGTACCGGCTTTCACGCCGAAGTCGTAAATTAAAAAAAAAGGTCCTTTTCAAACCGCCTCCTTTTTTGTGGGCAGCCCCGAAGGGATATAAAAAGTGTAGGATTGCTGCGTGGACGTGAAATGAGCCGTGTTTGCGCCACAATCCTCGGTTATTTGGACCAATTCGATTTTCCATATTATTTTAAGAAAACGTTATTGTTCATCCAAGTTGGATGTTTTATTTATCTTAGCAATAATTACTTCAGATTCGCTGAAATCTAAAATAAACCGTTACAACAATACGATAAACCCATTAAAATACCCACTATTGTTCAAGTTAAAGTCAACGCAACTCTAAGCACCGCCCACATCACGATCAAAAGGAAAGAAAGTTCCTGACTTTTTACTTCCAAAGAATGTCGTACACAAAAGTTGGGTAGCATAAAAATAGAATGTTTTTGTATTACAGGCACAATGGTGTGTTGCTACCTACTGTACAGCCGTCAGAAGGCGTCCGCCGACGAAGCCCTCAAGTTCTACGGCACGAAGAGAACCCACGACGAAAAAGGTACCTATTTTGTAACACTAACAACTTTTTTTATGCTTTGTGTTCGGAGGATGCAAGAATGCATTTTTTATGGAAAGATACTACAGTTTCCTTCCGACTTGAGTCTTTTAACAAAAGCCTCAATTTGTGTTATTTTACTAATTCTTGTTTCATAAAAGATGAAGTGAGAGAATGTCCTTAATCATTACCTTCCCTGACGTTGGCAGAATCATCGAATAACGCGCGATGGAGTCGTCATTTCAAATTGGATTAAAAATAATTACCATAACTAGATCTGGACAATAGTCGCAAGAAATTAATCGTTTTACAATAGATCTATACTATTATAAAATTGTAAAAATGACGTGTCTGTACATTTAAGATATTCCAGAAAAAACAGTCGGGATAGGGTACTGGGACGTAACCATACCCAAAAATATTTTTTTTGAATTTTTGTTTGTTTGTCTGTTTGTGCGCGCATCACGCAAAAAGTACAGGACGGATTTTATGTAGTTTTCACAGTTCGATAGCTTAAGGTCCAACTTAAAATCTAAGCCACGTTTTATCTGATTCCGCTGAAAAAAACCAGAGATACAGCTTGACCTCTTGGTAGTACTAGCCACCCTACACTACGGAAGTCATTTAAACTGGTCATTTCACTGTAGTCCACGCGGACGGAGTCGCGGGCAAAAGTCTAGTAGTGTATATGTTGTTGTGTTTAGCATAAGCATAGCATAATCGGCCTATAATGTTCCCACTGCTGGGACACAGGCCTCCTCTCCGTGAGAGGGAGTGGGCCGTAGTCCACCACGCGGGCCCAGTGCGGGTTGGTGGACGTCACATGTCTTAGAATTTTTTTGGTTCTAGGACATGGCGGTTTCCTCACGATGTTTTCCTTCACCGTTAAAGCAAGTGATAATTAATTTCTAATACGCACATGACTTCGAAAAGTCAGCGGTGCGTGCCTCGGGATCGAACTCGAACCATTCGCCGTGGGAGGCACATGGTTAATCCACTAGGCTATCACTGCACTTTGTGGGTGTTTGATGACAACGAATTATTGCAGTCATGGGGCTCTTTCAATTTAGACGATTGGTGTCGGACTGTTGCTATGCATGGAAAAATACGACACCCGCACGTCTGCCGCACGAGTACCGCACGGCAGCAGTCCGACACCAATCATCTAAATTGAAAGAGCCCATAATTTGTTGCATCAACGAAAATAAAATTTTCATATTATCAAATGAAATTACAAAATTTGATAGCGCCGTCTACATGAACTTAGCTCAATTACTTTCACAAAGGCACACGTGTCACTTCTCTTCAATAAGTTAGACTTAATGGAAGCAGTCGGCGCACATTTTCTATGCAAATTACGCTTTATTATTTGTGTAATTTGTACATATAGCACGTGTTATCGATTGCAGGCCGTCTGGCGTTGCTATCTCACCGGGTTATTTATAGTGCACGTGCATTTGAATCGTCGATGAAGGGAGTTTTGGGATATACGAGAATAGGACGTAGTTATGCAAAAAAGATCCAATCCACAACGAGTCACTTTTGCGAAATTAGCATTCAAAGTTTAGATACTAGTGCTGTTTTACTCAAAATTTGTATATCTTATGAAATGCTTTGTAATTTTGTCTATACCTAATAAATTGAGTATTTTTAGATGAATGAAAGACCGTAACTGTAATCACTGTAATCAGCAAATTTTTGACAATATTGTGGGTGTGGATTGGATCTTTTTTGCATCATTAATGAAGTGGTACAAAGCTTAGCCAGGAAGACTGGTTGCAACGACAAAAACGACAAGTTTTTTGTACATAAAAGTGTTTTTTTAAATCCTGAACAAAATAAAATTGGAAGGTCGTTTTTTCTTACGCGGAATGCTGAAAACTGAAAGCAGTATATCGAAGAATCTTGTGCCAATATGCCGTCATAGCACACACGATAGTTTTCGCTTTTTGGAAGCTCGATACAGCGAATGTACGCTAGTTGAGCGTGATTTTTATATCTCACTCAAACGCAGGGAGTCGTCAGCACCAAATGATATGTACAAAGGAAACGCTTTGTGTATCTGTCTATCAAAAGACTTCCGATTTATTTGGATTATGATTTCGTTTTCGTGTGTAGTCGGTGAGATTCTGTCACAAAAGTTGCAATGACGTATTGAGTATTGACGAATGCACAATATTGACAGCTAAGATAGCAGATACTCTCGAGATATTATCAGTACGGTCTCGAGGTTTTGTGTTTCTTAAACCATCAACCCCCATCAGGAACTAAGTTCCTTAGGTACGCCACGTATATACCTAATTTAAAGAGACAGATAGAGAAAAGTTGTATGCAGGGGGCGTAAAGAAATTTCTACCGCAAGCCGCGTTAAAGAACTTCGTTCCAAAAATGTAAAATGTAACGTATCGACGGCGATACAATAGGAAGTACCATCCACCGTTAAAAAATAGTCTGTCACTCCGGAGTAATAGGCTATTTTAATCGTCCATGTCCGCCCGGTGTCCGGATACCGGGATGTCCACGGATCGTTTTTACGTCTGCTCACAGGTAGGTTGCGAGATTATTCTACGGCATCAGTTGTTCCCGTACTAATTTGCTATGATGAATATCTCTTTGTTTTTGAGATCTGGAGCCCTCTCAGAATCTTACTATTTCGAAGTGGGGTCAGACAATGTGGGCACTTACTGTACTATACTCCATGGTTGTGTGTTATCATTTGCAGGCGTGACGATCCCGTCGCAGCGGCGCTACGTGGAGTACTACGCGGCGCTGGTGACGTCCGGCCTGCAGTACGCCGCCACGCGCGTGCACGTGCGCGAGCTCGTCATGTCGCCGCCGCCCGCGCTCGGCGGGAACAGCTGCGCGCCCGAGCTCTCCGTCACGCAGGCGCAGCCCGCCTTCAAGGTACCACCCACCACCCACCACCCACCACCCACCACTCACCAGCCGCCGCCCGCGCTCGGCGGGAACAGCTGCGCGCCCGAGCTCTCCGTCACGCAGGCGCAGCCCGCCTTCAAGGTACCACCCACCACCCACCACCCACCACCCACCACTCACCAGCCGCCGCCCGCGCTCGGCGGGAACAGCTGCGCGCCCGAGCTCTCCGTCACGCAGGCGCAGCCCGCCTTCAAGGTACCACCCACCACCCACCACCCACCACCCACCACTCACCAGCCGCCGCCCGCGCTCGGCGGGAACAGCTGCGCGCCCGAGCTCTCCGTCACGCAGGCGCAGCCCGCCTTCAAGGTACCCCCCACCACCCACCACCCACCACCCACCACTCACCAGCCGCCGCCCGCGCTCGGCGGGAACAGCTGCGCGCCCGAGCTCTCCGTCACGCAGGCGCAGCCCGCCTTCAAGGTACCACCCACCACCCACCACCCACCACCCACCACTCACCAGCCGCCGCCCGCGCTCGGCGGGAACAGCTGCGCGCCCGAGCTCTCCGTCACGCAGGCGCAGCCCGCCTTCAAGGTACCACCCACCACCCACCACCCACCACCCACCACTCACCAGCCGCCGCCCGCGCTCGGCGGGAACAGCTGCGCGCCCGAGCTCTCCGTCACGCAGGCGCAGCCCGCCTTCAAGGTACCACCCACCACCCACCACCCACCACTCACCAGCCGCCGCCCGCGCTCGGCGGGAACAGCTGCGCGCCCGAGCTCTCCGTCACGCAGGCGCAGCCCGCCTTCAAGGTACCACCCACCACCCACCACCCACCACTCACCAGCCGCCGCCCGCGCTCGGCGGGAACAGCTGCGCGCCCGAGCTCTCCGTCACGCAGGCGCAGCCCGCCTTCAAGGTACCACCCACCACCCACCACCCACCACCCACCACCCACCACTCACCAGCCGCCGCCCGCGCTCGGCGGGAACAGCTGCGCGCCCGAGCTCTCCGTCACGCAGGCGCAGCCCGCCTTCAAGGTACCACCCACCACCCACCACCCACCACTCACCAGCCGCCGCCCGCGCTCGGCGGGAACAGCTGCGCGCCCGAGCTCTCCGTCACGCAGGCGCAGCCCGCCTTCAAGGTACCACCCACCACCCACCACCCACCACCCACCACTCACCAGCCGCCGCCCGCGCTCGGCGGGAACAGCTGCGCGCCCGAGCTCTCCGTCACGCAGGCGCAGCCCGCCTTCAAGGTACCACCCATCACCCACCACCCACCACTCACCAGCCGCCGCCCGCGCTCGGCGGGAACAGCTGCGCGCCCGAGCTCTCCGTCACGCAGGCGCAGCCCGCCTTCAAGGTACCACCCACCACCCACCACCCACCACCCACCACTCACCAGCCGCCGCCCGCGCTCGGCGGGAACAGCTGCGCGCCCGAGCTCTCCGTCACGCAGGCGCAGCCCGCCTTCAAGGTACCACCCACCACCCACCACCCACCACCCACCACTCACCAGCCGCCGCCCGCGCTCGGCGGGAACAGCTGCGCGCCCGAGCTCTCCGTCACGCAGGCGCAGCCCGCCTTCAAGGTACCACCCACCACCCACCACTCACCAGCCGCCGCCCGCGCTCGGCGGGAACAGCTGCGCGCCCGAGCTCTCCGTCACGCAGGCGCAGCCCGCCTTCAAGGTACCACCCACCACCCACCACCCACCACTCACCAGCCGCCGCCCGCGCTCGGCGGGAACAGCTGCGCGCCCGAGCTCTCCGTCACGCAGGCGCAGCCCGCCTTCAAGGTACCACCCACCACCCACCACCCACCACTCACCAGCCGCCGCCCGCGCTCGGCGGGAACAGCTGCGCGCCCGAGCTCTCCGTCACGCAGGCGCAGCCCGCCTTCAAGGTACCACCTACCACCTACCACCTACCACTCACCAGCCGCCGCCCGCGCTCGGCGGGAACAGCTGCGCGCCCGAGCTCTCCGTCACGCAGGCGCAGCCCGCCTTCAAGGTACCACCCACCACCCACCACCCACCACCCACCACTCACCAGCCGCCGCCCGCGCTCGGCGGGAACAGCTGCGCGCCCGAGCTCTCCGTCACGCAGGCGCAGCCCGCCTTCAAGGTACCACCCACCACCCACCACCCACCACCCACCACTCACCAGCCGCCGCCCGCGCTCGGCGGGAACAGCTGCGCGCCCGAGCTCTCCGTCACGCAGGCGCAGCCCGCCTTCAAGGTACCACCCACCACCCACCACCCACCACCCACCACTCACCAGCCGCCGCCCGCGCTCGGCGGGAACAGCTGCGCGCCCGAGCTCTCCGTCACGCAGGCGCAGCCCGCCTTCAAGGTACCACCCACCACCCACCACCCACCACCCACCACTCACCAGCCGCCGCCCGCGCTCGGCGGGAACAGCTGCGCGCCCGAGCTCTCCGTCACGCAGGCGCAGCCCGCCTTCAAGGTACCACCTACCACCTACCACCCACCACTCACCAACCGCCGCCCGCGCTCGGCGGGAACAGCTGCGCGCCCGAGCTCTCCGTCACGCAGGCGCAGCCCGCCTTCAAGGTACCACCTACCACCTACCACCTACCACTCACCAGCCGCCGCCCGCGCTCGGCGGGAACAGCTGCGCGCCCGAGCTCTCCGTCACGCAGGCGCAGCCCGCCTTCAAGGTACCACCTACCACCTACCACTGCATGCAACACTAACAACTATACTTGCCAACTGCCGGCCTAGAATGACCACAATAGAAACGGGTTTTATTTACAGAAGAATAGACAAAATGACAGTTTGTATAAAGATTCCACCGTTTTTTGCATACAATTAAGAGAAGATAATTATGTTTCTATTCTTCAGTTCTGATAAGCCAAGCACGGGTCGCCGCGGAGTTGCGCCGTTGGATAGAAATAACTTTGTCTATTCTTTGGTAGAATAGAGATAGAATTGATCATGCTAAGCCGGCTGGAGGAAAACAACTTTTTTACAAAAAACCGCACAAGTTCAGTAGGACTCGCCCCCCGAGGGTTCCGTACAAACTTAATTATGCATGTAGAAATATTATTATATGGTTGCTAGAAGCCAACTGCGAGAGGCCCCATAAAAAGAATACAAAGAAATGTTTGTGTTAGGAATCTTTAATTTTTTTTTGTGTAGCTAAATTCTTATTTTTTTTCACATTTTCTCTTTTATAATCTGTAAGCGAGAGCAAAATTAATTTTCTTTCTTTTTTTATTTCCTTAGACGCCGTCGGGCTGCCAGGAGGTGCGAAAGGACGACGGCAGTATCCACGTGTACCTAAACCACTGCACGCCGCTGTACGGCGACGTTCGCGTCGATGTCTACAACAAGCCCAAGATGAAGATGCGCAAGGAAAAGCTCTTCCACTTCTGGTTCAACACCTTCTTCGTGGCCGCCGGCGTCGGAGCTGAAAGGGTGCCGGCTTTAGATGACAGTCAGTATTTCATTAGTTATGTTTAGTACTAGCCAGTAGCGTATTTTAAAATTTAGCTCCCTGACTACCCTAAAAAATAACCAAAATACCGGCTAAGTGCCTGTCGGACTATGGTTTGAGGTTCTGCAAGGGGCGGCGCGAACGGTGGCTCTGCCGCCCCTCACAGTCTGCCGCCCCGGGCCATGGCGACACATATAACGCCCCCCTATATCTGCGCACAAGCACGCACACCAAGGACACAAACTGCACCCGCTACAAATGTGTCCTTGGCGTGCGTGCACGCTGATATACGGGGATGTCAAATGTGGCGCCAAAATTATCTTAATACAAGTGTATGTCTGGTGTGCGGCCCGACTTATAGTGTAGGGTGGCTACTACTCAAGCTGTATCTCTGGTTCATCCCACCGAAATTATATTTGACAGCTGATTTACTAATCAGGCATTTCATCTACTAACTAGGCTTTTTGAAATTGGAAGTAAAAAGGGAATAGTTGTTTGAACAGGCTTTTTGGAACTGGAAGTAAAAAGGGAATTGTATGGTTAATTTCAGGTCCGAACCTGGAGGCGTTCAAGCTGACGCTGAACAAATGGCAGTTGGACGAAGCGCACAAGGACAAGCAACACAAACACTACAGCCCAGACTTCAAGGTAAGCCATACAAGTTACATCTTGGAATATATTTACAACCACACTGAAAGATGAGCAAAGTTGGCCTAGTGGTGGCGGCCCCGACTTACAAATCGTAGATTGTGGGTTCGGATTCCGGCAACACGGTGAAGAAAATATCGTGAGGAAATCGGTATGACCTAGAAACAAAAATTCGAAGAAATGTGACGTCCATCAACCCGCACTGGGCCCGCGTGGTGGACTACGGCCCACTCCCTCTCACAGAGGAGGCCTGTGTCCCAGCAGTGGAAACATTATAGGCCGATTATGCTATGGTGTTGTTGCAGGTGGAGCTAATAGTGCAGAAGATGCCGGTGTCGTCCACGTTCAGCGCGCACGGGCAGGGCGCGTCGCCGTCGTCGTCGTCGTCGTGCTGCAGCGAGCCCGACGACGCCGAGCGCGACGCGCACTGGGACTCCGGTGAGCGCGCCCGCCCGCCCCACGTGCGCGGGAAGCTCGCGTCCGACACCCGCAGGAAGAAGGATAGGGACGAACACTAGTGTAGTGGCAGTGATAACCGAGTTCACGTCGCGGTTATCGAGTGGTTCGCAACTTCGGTCGGTCGGAATATAGTGTGATTCGGAACGTTTAGGAATACGGCCGATGAACAGTTTTAAAGAATAGTCGCAGTTTTCTTTAGAATACTGCCTGTCAAAACCGAAGTCGGAATAAAGTCGGTTTTTGTACTATGTGCTAAATAAAAGTTAGTTTAAACTCAAGCGTTTCGCTGTTATAGTCTGGAAGTGATAATAGTCGTGCGTTTGCGCGGTGCTTGTTGAATATAGTTTGTCTGGATGCTAAGCGTTCACCGCGATTTATACACCTGTTCGTGCAATGTGATGGTGGTTGGAATGTGTAAAAAAAAAGTGTGCTGTAGCCAAAAATTTTAGATACTACAATACTACCCCAATAAAAATAGAAATGTCAATGACCTCAAATTGTCAACTATAACATGAAAATAAAATTAATATCATTTTGTAGTTCACTATCTGATTACAGTTTTCAAAAATGTATCTTTTCATTTAACATTCTTAAAAATATGGGTTTGTGCGAGCGGGAGAAGTGACCAAATGCGAGAGCCCCCTTAAAACAGGGTTTCCCAACTAGTTCTCCAACCAGTGGGGCGCCTAGGTATAGAGTTCATAAGGAAGAAAATCATTCTCTTTCACTTTAATTATTCTTGGGAGTGAACACCAAAGTTTAAATTAGTTGATGCTTATAATTGGGAAATAATTGTCGTGAAAATGTTTTTTTTTTATTGTAACAATTAAAAAAGTAAAAACTCCATGCAAAAAAAATTGCGATTCCCGGCGTTTAAAAAATTCAAGCTTTATTTATATCGGCACGAAACCCCAACACATATTGCACGAACACGACGTTAGTGATAAATGGTTTCATAGTTTATGTTATAAATAACGTTTATATTTACTAAACAGATTTAGTATACCATTTAACGGGGAGGCGGGCGGACGTCCCGTGCGTTGATCTCTTATACCGATAACGAATTTCTTTGTGTCGTTTATCGCCAGTACATTTGATTTAATCTGATTAATTTTAATATAATATCGTAAATTGTACTAGAACATACTGAGACAGAAAAACTAATGGCTAATGATAAAAACCAAAATTGTATAATCATCTAGATACAATTTTCAAAAAAATATCGCTAATGAATTTAAATTAAAAGTCTATTAACCCTTGCATAATTTGCTAAGTTCACGCTTCGACGGCCATGGATTCTTGGGGTCTTAGGCCCGTATTCCAGAACGATACTCGAGCACCGATCTCTGCTTGAGCATAGATTTCAACTAATCAAATGGCTTTAAATCTATGCTCAAGCAGAGATCTGTGCTCGAGCATCGTTCTGTAATACGGGCCTTAGTGTCATTTAGATTACTAGCAAATCTTGCGTGTAATAAAGGAAAATTAAAATTGGGTTAACATTATAGTGAACAAGACAAATCACAATTTTATGTTTATCTTGTGTAAAATGTAAAAAAATGCGATTATTTTATTAAAATTAACCAACATCAATTCATAAGTACTGACGCTAACGACATAAATATTAGTAGTAAAGTAATTAGTATGTTCTTCTGAGTAGAGTAACGTTTAGATCTGTCGGAAGGGTCTTATTCGTACGTTCTGGTGCTTCTAGAAAATTCCATGCAGTATCTCTTATTAGGGGAATTAGTAATGAAGGTCACTGTGTTCCGTTTGATGTTGGTGATGGCTAACATTTTAGTTGTGGTGTTGATGCCGATAGGTATGGGAATATAAGCCTTTATTACAATGGAAGTAAAGATGACAGTGCTTTGGTTTCGACGTAGATTATCGAAAGGTGGACAAGTCTAAGAACAGTCGAGCGTGGATGGTTTCAGGATAAATAAAGAAAGAATAAGTTAAACACGTGCAAGAAATTTTTAAAGATTTATTTGTCTTTATTAATTAATTTAGTGATTAATTTGTCTAACTAACGTTCGAGTTGACCGCCTTCTGCTAGTCTACAGTCAAAACATCGATACGAAATAAATCGATCCTTATATTCTTCAAAGATTTTAATTTACAAAAATATTGACTTTGTCGATAATCGATAATTGAGCGTTGGTAACTTAGTACAAATATCTATCGACATCAAAAAACCATTTTCTGTGTGTAACATGGGTCCTGTAATCGTACTGGGGCTGTCATTCATTAAGAACGAAATCTAGGTAGTGTTTAATCTATCGATTAAATTTCACTGCACTGATTTCGATTTGACAAAGATTTTGGGCGTTTATCATTCACAATGGTATGGAAGATTACAGAACGGATTTTAATATTTTTTCTTAGAAGGTTCGACAGATTCACTAGATATCTGAATAAAATGGCTGACCATTATAATTTTGTTTACTCAAATGATTTTATTATTTTGTTGAAAGCTTAAAAAAAGTGAGGTTTTTTATATACCAGTAAAATCTCATATTTAAACAGCACTGTTGGAATTGAACCAATTTTATCGACTATTAGACACATTTCCAATGATTAATCCTATTTTGAATTTCCCAAAAATAAGTAAATTGCCGTCATGGGTCCACTAATATATGAAAACAGCATGCATTATGGGAGCGCCTGTCTCATTCCAATTGTTAATACGATATAAATATGCATTAATTAAAGTTTAAGCATGTTCATAATTGAATCGCCAAGATTTTTAAATAACTCATAAATACGAATTTGTTTTAAAGCTGGCAATCGTTTTTATTCATCAAGAGACAAGAGGTTTCCGTTTGCTCAATTTTTAAAAATTTGACTTCATAAAATGCATTTTCTTCCCAAACTTCATTTTGTCAAACAAAGTTATTCAGCTTTTTATGCATTATTCAACTTGCAATTTTGGAATTGTGTTTTTTGGAGAACAAGTGATTCAATTGGGATTTAAAAAGAAACGTCCATAGAATTGGTTAAATTCCCCCCTTGAAGCTCGATAGGTGACATGTCGTGATTTACCTATTGGTCGCGCAGGGCCCGTGTGCGAGCGCGTCGGCCACTACCGCCCGCTGTCGCCCGACCGCACGCCGCACACGTAACTATCCTCTTACACTGATGACGCAGCTTGTGACCCGCGACGTGCATACACGTCCGCACGACATCCCATACCCCTCACACATGACATGAATAGTCGTCGGAGACGGTTATATCAGTCGTAATAGCGACGGCTATGGACGTCAAACAATTGCCACGGCTATAGACGTCACATTATTCCGACAGCTATAGACGTCACATTATTGCGACGGCTATAGACGTCACATTGTTGCGACAGCTATAGACGTCACATTATTGCGACAGCTATGTTCGTTGAAAAATATATTTTTCTATTTTTGGACGTGTGTGACCCATTATATTTAACTGACGGACAGACACAAAGTTTAGGAATAAGTAACATGCTTTATTTTAATAGTGCACAGTGTAATATTACGATATATTATTATATATTTATTTAAAAATAAAATATTGTGCATCATTAAATTAATAGTTCTGTTCATAATATCTTTAATACAGTTTCTAGTCTATAAAATTAGTTTCCACGGGCAGACAACCCTGAACCGCCATGCCCTTTCAATTGTATAGTTTAAATTATTAGAAAATTTAATAGAATTTCAACTATTCTTTCTTTGATCACTTCATTTCCCTATCATAAACTGCGTCATCTTATTATTTTGCTCTTTAGCACGTTTTTGTCACTGACTGCTCGGCTTTCACGATTAAAACCTCCGCTTGTTTCGTTTTGTTCGTTTGGTTCATTGCTTGTGTGTCACCGCATCGTCATGAGATCCCCTAGGTTCGTTCGCTGTGTGTTTAATATCATTTGTGCAATGTTTCTTGCCTAATTTTCGAAATTATACCTTATGTGACCGTCTTTTGTATATTTTTTCTGCATCTTGAACGCTAAAGTTGCTTTTTATCACAAAAAATGTCGCACGTCCGCTCAAATTGTGTCAAAAGTAAAGAAATCGAGAAAAGTGCCTCTAAATAAAATATATATTCTAACTTATTTTGTCACTTTTCGGCTACAATAAAAAAAAAATGAATTGTGACACTATTATTTTGAGTGGAGGTACGACACATTGAGTAACTTGTATTACATAATTTAAACAAAACTAACATTGTCTGTAAATAATTCTGAATTGTTCATTTAATTGATAAGCTTCATTAAGCAGTGTTTACGAGTTCTCAATAGAATTTTTTCTTTACAATTATTAGCGTTCAAAATGTTAATAAATGTGCTTAAAATTCATGTGCATGTTTCAAACGTATATTAATGCTGTTTTGTTCTAATCTTATTTTTTTATTGCTAATGTTCTGATTTTAAACAAACACAGCATTATTATTACTTTATTGTCGATCAGAATGACCAAGTTCTATGAGACTTAAAATGTATATTACCAAAATTATGGTCATTCTGGTTGTCTATTCCCTCTGTGTGGATTGTGTTATGTGTACATATTGCGAACGAACTCACATCGTACCATAAACAAATACATTTATGTACTTGGTGGAAACAGTGGACCATTTCGACGGGCGTAAAGTACAAGAAAACTGCAATTTTTGGGAGATACGCTTGTTTGCATAGTTCGACCCAGAGGAGTTTTATTATACAAAATGCAATATCTTATTCTTTATGGCACTCTGAATTGAATCGTTCTGGTTGCAGTTTTCTTTTTATACTTTGCGGCTGTCGATGTAGCAGAAAGTGTCCAACCGGGGGACACAGTACCCAGTGCGAGTTGATAACTATCGCGTTAATCGAGTAAACATCTCGAAGTGATTGGAACAACCAATCACGTGCGTTAGCGTCTTTACTTGCGAGCGCGAGCCGACGTTCGATTGGTCGTTCACTATGACGTTAGTTAACGTTCACGCGATCGAATGTGTTAGATAAACTCGCACTAGGCGCTCTGATTGAGTCCGAGGTCCGGAAGTTCCGCCAGGTAGTACCCCTAACATTTCATTCGCTGTACATTGCTCGCTTTGCACAGTTTGAACGCATCACACACGCCACATACGGATTTTTTTAAACGCCTCATTTTTTTGTTTTTTGTTTAGACTTTTTAAGGCGTTTAGAAATTATTTTTTTAATAATTTGTTTGAATTTTTTGGGCTTTAATTTGTGACTAAATATTTGTAATGTTTCTATAATTTTTTCTATAGCTTTTTCTACGTACAGTTAAAAATGCAGTTGCTTATGAAATATTCTTGTTACTCGTAATTAAAAGCTTAACAATTCAAACAAATATAAATCTGTCCGTGGCATATGTAATCGTTCAAAGGCTTATATGGGTTTCTTACATTTTCAGGTGAATCCACATACTTGTGAGGTTGGCTCGTGGCCTCGGTGACCTCCACACTTCTATAAATAAACCCCGCTTTTACCCCCACCCTACTGGCAAAGGCTTGAACTCTAACACGGTGCCGAACACTTATAACCCTGAATCCTAGTGATGTTTACTGAACAAGTAGTGCTCTATGTGTGTCTAAAATGTGTAGATATTTAACAAAAATGAGCGGGTTGTGCCATTGCCGCGTGCCGACGGACTAAACGTGCGGTTTGGATAAAAAAAACAAGTTTTTGTGATAATAATAGTGTGCTGAATGGACTAATACGTCGGCGAATCGACGTAGTGGAGATATCGTTTCATTTCACCCGTTTACAAGCCGTCGAAGATTCGACATTAAATTCTATGGTCACAAGGTACGTTTCTCGTTATAACTCTTATGGCTGATAAGTACATTTCTCGGTATTTTTGTTTAATTATAAGCTTTGGCCATTGCCATAGAGATGTGTTTCAGTGAATAAACATTTTATACTTTTTAAATGTCGAAGACTACAAGGAGGTTAATAGTGTATTCTGCCGAATTTTTAACAGACTGAAAGATGGTAAAATTTTTAGATCAGTTGAGGAATGGATTCTATTGATGATGGGGAAGCAATGTGACTCGCTTGAATAGTTTGAAATAGTAGATTGTTATACAAGGGTGGAAAGAAATCAATTCCCATACGAGGTATTTAGACGCACGAGCGAAGCGAGGGCGGCTATAGTCCGAGTGGGAATTGATGACTTTCACCCGTGTTAAACACTCTACTTTTCATTTCAAATATAAGGAAAGTAAAAAATAGTAGTTTTCTTTAACGGAATTGGGGTCGACATTTCAGAATCGCTTGAACTCATTTTTAATCAAATAATTTCGGTACAGAGTTAGTATCCCGCCAAATTATACTTCTACGTCTTTTTTAATTTAAATTTCAAATATGGAATAATGGAACACACCGCCGCCCGCGTCACCGCCGCGGGCCATCCCACTTTAATAGGTATTTTTTTTAATTCACATTGGCCGTATACACTCACAAGACCGCAGCATTTTTTTTTTAATCGATATTTTTCTTAATTATGTAAAAAAAATTATAGCCGACTAAATAACCAATTTTAGTTCTATTTTTAAAATTCATTCCCGCCCTAGGGAGGGAAGCAATTACTATGAGTCTTTCCCGCCCAAGGGAGGGAAGCATCGTTTTCGACCCGCTGCTCTGATCAAACAAACACTACTTTCCGAGTATGAGAAATGAAAATAATATTGTCTGTTGAATTTATGTAATTAGGATTCATTATCAATGTGAAGTGAAATGGTGACGATTATATTGTATTTATAACATTAAAAAGCAAATTGTGTACTTTTTGTTTTATTACAATAACTAGATAACTTAAACCTATGATGTTACTTTCATCTCGTTTTAATCGTCGTCACCAATTCGCTGTAATCTAGACGTACCTAGTCAATGTCTCCGAAATGACTTGAAAAGTGTAAAAAATTAAGGAACCAATTTCTAGGTGCTCTTATTTCTTTTAATTTCAAAATAAAAATCACCTTGGCTTCATAGTTGACCGAAATATTGAAGAGAAATTGTCTGTTTGTTCATACATTGTACGGTGTACCATAAACGTCAGCTTCACTTATTTATAAGTATTTTTATTGATAAAGAACTACAATATGCCGTGTGTGCGAGGCAGATTTTTCCCACCATTTCGACTAAGTCCACTGACGGACAGTTTTTTTAATGTTTTTTTGTATACTTTCAAAAGATCTCACTAACTGCCGTCATAAATATAAAAATTTGTTAGGCTTGATGTGACCACTGTGGGGTTTTCATGGGTCAAACTTTAGACCATATCCCATAGAAAATTTAATAAAAAATAATAGGATTTAACAACAACACTAGATTCTTTCTATGCTAGTGACAAACATTCAATTCCCCAAATATTTATTTATGGTTATATCTAAGAATATGATAAAACGACAAATTATGCAAATAAACGTGCAACAAAAATCCCACAGTAGCCACATTGTTAGTAGAAAAAAACTTCTAAAAAACAAGTTTGATACTTGACACAATTTTATGAGAGGAACCGAAGGCCTAGTAACCTTACATTTTTGACCCTCGGCTAGTCCGGTATCTGAACATAGGTTAAACTATAAATAATACAAGTTAATCATATTTATTTCACAGTACATTGCACTATATCTATAGTGTTATTAACAAATATAATTAAACTGGCTGATGAGAGAAAGAAATGGAATTCAAATCATATTGCATAAAGCTAGGGTGGTCACTTGAAAAAGTACAAATGGTTGCAAGTACTAGGTCTTCTTAAGCCTGCAAAACATGTTAGCCGAGCGTTGTCGAGTGAAGGCCAATACCAACATGTAGACGGTATATTTGCCTTGTCTTGCTATCGCTCGGTGTCACTTGCCTAGTTGGTTGAGTAAAGACAAGCGCGAACGTTTATAGACCTCATTTGACGTAGCTTGCCACAACTTGCAGTCGCTCGCGATCGCTTGCCTCACTTCGGAGCGGTGTCGGTTTTTCTGCACAAATCAAAGGCGCTCGCTGTGGCGCTTGCACGCGCTCGGACAATTTGTCCGCGCGCTATTATGCGGTTGACGTCAAACTTGCCGAACGTCTAGACAGTAGCGCTTGCCTTGTGTCAATTTGTCTAGGCTCGCGTTGGTTTAAGCTCGGCCAACACGTATTGCAGGCTTTAGAGAATGGCTCCACGTTAAGTGTGAGAGAGACAACACGATTTTCGTGCGTTCGTGTGATTTAATACACCTTTTCAATGCCTACAAAATTTATTTAGAACTGTCTATGCCAATAGCCCTGCAATGAAAACGGCATCCTAGTACCTACATAATTTAACAAATTGAAGATTATTACTACCATAAGGTGGTTACTAAAAATAAAGGCATAGTTATCCTTCATTAGCCTTTAGTTAATCTCAAAAAATAATTTCTAAAGGAAGTTTAAATTACCACCTTAAATCACAGTTTGTAGGCATTGAAATGGCCAGATAAAGCCTGGAATATTCGAACTGAGTTGCTGATATGCAATGTTTTTTTGTGTTTTTGCAATTGAAGTATGTTTACTAATAACAGCAAATGATTGGAGCTATGGATGGAGAGTTTAACTTTCTGGAATCATATGAAGTTGTTTTATAATCACAAATTGAATGGACATGGCACATTTTATCAATAAATTGCATAATTTCGCTTGATGTTTGTTGATAAGAGTGTCCTCTTTAATCGACTAAATGTTTTTGACAATGAAAGCAATACAGTTACTGGAAGGTTCAACCACAATCGTTCCTTCCTGACATGCTACCTGCTTAGAAAATCACATTAGTTTATGGTCACAACTCTATGAACCTAGAAAGTCAAGTCTCCATTCCTAGATAAAGTTACAGACAATATCTGTACTTTAAAAAGTTGGATGCAAGCCGATTTTTTTATTTAATTGTAAATATTATTGTTACGATACATTAGTGGTTAATTGAGATCTGTTTTTAAATAAGTAGGTTGTGTCACAACCTAGCGCCTTTAAAAAGTTTTATCAATTTGACAAAAGCATATTGAGCGTTGTCTATGGCTGGTCCATTTGCAATGGAGAGAAATTAAAAATGTATAATCCATGTGTTACTTTCGTTCTGTTGCTTTATTAGCTATCAAATAAAATTATTATTATCATTTTTTTTGACTGAACGAATTATGAAAAGAAATAAACGGTAGCCTTTTTTTTGAAAATATAAACCTTCAAATCTAATTAGGCGAGCTAGATTAAAATAAAAGAATGGAAATAACACAATTTCTCGTTTATGTTTCTATGACGTTTGGGAGAGTTCACGGTTATTGTGATATAGGGCTTCGTAGGCGGACGGTGGCTCAAACTTCTTGTATGGAGTGGGAGTTCCTTGGGGAACTGTACTTGGTCCAACCGGTGTAATGTCCAGATGTAATACAAACGATTTGAGCCACTCCGATGTTGTTATGACTACGGGTTTATCGTTAATGCCAGGAAATTGGCGGGAATTAGTATGAGAACGACTTTGATGTAGAGATTTATCGTGGCGGAGCGGCGGACGGCGGAGCTTAGGTTTTATATTTCCCGTGGTATACTTGACGTGTGATTCATTGATGTAACGCGTACTGAGTGGGAATTTATCACGTGTTGGGAACTTATCGTCGTAGTTATGGCCTATGAGGGTATTCGGAGAAAGGAGTATAGGCATGTGAGCAAGGATGGCATTTTGGACAAACTCGCTGAAGTTTTAATGTAGTACGTAAGCAATGGTTACTGTAGTTAGGTTAGATCGTGTCTAGATAGGTTTATATAACGTCATAGAAACGAACGGAGCTGCAGGAGTTCGAAAACGACATAAAAACATTATTTTTTTATTCTTTTAGGCATTACGATTTTAATTTCTTAATACGGCTAAGATGGAGTCACATGAAGCTTCCAGTTTAAAAACGTTTTTATTAAGTGTCATGAATTTGTTTTTTTTTTTTTTTCATTAATTAGTTTGTAATTTTTTAATTGTATCGCTTCAGATTTCTAGTTATCTGTTAAGTATATGTATTTGGCTCAGTAATTTTTTTTATTTTGAAATTTCTCTGCGTCATTTTAACTTCCGATTTGTAAATAAGGATGGTGAAATTCTAAATTACTGTTTTTTACAATATTTTTTGTGCTAAATTTTATATAAGCAGCGAATTACAATCTATTTGGCGTCCGGAGGTTAATATACGCGTATATATCATCAAGTACAAATTTAGGAGTTGTTAGTTTGTGCCGTCTTGGACAGACGGAGTGGACAAAGTCGTTAACTTATTCTCCAAAAAATATTTTTTAATGGACATATTTGAATAAACACTACAGCCACCTCTAGTATTAAAATTACCCCCATTCCAGGAAAGTGGTAGACGTACGAATTTTGTTTTTTTATTGTATTCGCACGAAAATTCGTTATCGGTTAACCGCTCGACCTCCCCTTCTCCCTTCATCAAAGGTTTAGCTTTAAAGATTGTTGTTTGCCTTATAAAAAAATGTGATCTTATGAGGATTATACTTAAAGGATGTCGCTGTATGTTGCGGGCGTAGGCATTGGCGTTTGAACTCGAAAGCGAACATATTTTGTAACTTTCTACCTTCTAATCCATGTCTTTACACGGTCCGGTTCGAAGGATCAAAACGAAGCGTAGTTGCGCAGGCACAACAAATACAACGGTCGGTTGATTCTATATCTAAATTCAAATTGACTTGTTCACTAAAAAAAAACTAAAGCATAATTTACACTGATAGAAATCCTGCTTTATTTTCAACAGGCGAGTTAATCAGTGTAAATAATGCCTTATATCCGAATTCAAACGCGCCTACGTCCGCAACAAGTATGAAAGAATAATGCCTTGTTTGTATAATGAATATATGGTAACATATAAAAGAATAATGAATTATCTAATATAATAAGACTTGACAATGTTCGATAGGCTCAGTAAAGACGACTGTCAATTGGATACAGAGGCGAAAAGGGCTTTATTGGTTAGAAAACTGATTAACTAGCATTTACGTTGCGACTAAACGCAAATACTAAAGAAAAACGCTGCTTTCTGTAACTTTATCTGTTGATTTACAGATCATATTCATAAAAACATGTTTCATGTAATGTTATAATCACAAATATTATAAAGATTATTCTTTATGCAGCAGTGTTTGCGATAGTCGCAACGTGAATGGCACCTTTAGTATGAAAGCTAGTTAGCAAGGGACATGTTCTTCGAATGATTATGAAAACGACTGTCACGGATAAATGTCTAGTATTCTAATATAATGTTAATCAAATCTATGTCTGAAAACTTAAGACCTACAATGGTTCTATATATTGCAAATGCGACAAGTCGTAGCGTGCACAGGGGGCTTTTTGTGATCGATTGTTCCTTTCACACATACTAGTAAAGCCCTCTCCGCATATCAAGAAACTAAAAGAATATAATTTTTTTTATAAATCTTAAGAATTTCTTAGTTTCACAGTAAAATAATACACTGTAAATTATTTCTTATCTTAGTAAAAAGATCTCATCACCTTATTTTTTTTGTTTTGTCTTTTTATAATTATTTTGAGAAGCAGATTAGTTGATTTAAAGACAATCAATGTAAAATAAAACTTATGGATGTATATAACTGCTTTGTTTTATTTACATGTTACAATAAAATACCTTGTTGCAAGTCTTGTATTTGTGCAGAATTAAAGGTAGAGCCGAATAGTGATTCTTGGCCCCCAATCATCTGAATGGATCCTCAGCCCCCAAAAAAAGGGGGGACGGGTGTGGAGGTGAGGGGGACGGGAAAGATTCGTCCTGTGAATTTTTCCGAAAAAAAAACGGAAAGAGCCACGATTTGTTTCTTTCGTGGAAAAAAACAAATTGTTTTTTTCGGAATTTTCAACGCTAGCCATACCTGCCTGTATTCTGCACCGACACGCCGCGTGATATCGAGAACTGCCAATTTGTTTGCGAACGTTCGAGGGAGAATGTCATGGTGAGATCCTCCCTCGAACATTCGCAAACAAATTGGCAGTTCGCAGTGATAACACGCGGCGAGTCGGTACAAAATAGGCTGAACGCAGAATAAAAAGGTGAGAAATGAAAAACTAAAATTCTTCAAAAACTTGTTTATTAAGTCACGATACACAAAATACTCATTGTAATTCTTATACACTAGATACGTAGTACATTATAATAGTCAAACACCCTGCCGAATATGTTGGTTCATATCAAAATACAATGCAACAAATCTTTAGTGACTTTTTATAACAAGCTGCGTAAGAAAATATACCTATTGTGTGAAACTCACTTCATTAGAACATGAACACAGAACAAATCCTTGCAAGGAAACATATTTTTAGCACTGCAGTACAAGAATAAGCGTTGGAAATAAATTAGGAGATCCAGATAAAAAAAAAAACGAAATTCCTGACATTTGCAAAAATCCGGACATTTTCTTTAAAATTTATAATTTCGCGGCATGTCGATTTATTGTGTTGATTTTTCTTCCTTCATTTGTGTGAAAATTATGGATATCTTAGAATTCACCTAGCATTTCGGCGATTTCCAGACATGTCCGGAAACTTCCGGACGTATGGCATCCCTAGTCAGTAGTGGATCCAGCCTGGACCAAAAAAGCTGCCAAAATGAAACCCGAAGTAAATGATCTCCCCGTATTCTATACTCTGAAGCGCTAATGATGCCGATTCTGTTGTTTACGAACTAAACTAATTGAGTCCTATTATGTCTCTTTCTAATAAAAATCATGAGAGAGGGATAGCAGATATTTAATCCTGTCAAATTAGTCCAGTTAAATAGGTAGTTTTAATGTCAATTTAGTCGTTATCGCAAAAGGTCACGACTATTTTCCCGTAAATGACAAGGGCGTAGACTAATTTGACAGTTCTAAATATTGTCTGTCCTTTTTCAATGATATTTGTAAGAAAGAGATATAGTGTGATTAAAATTAGTTTAGTGCGATGTTCAACAGAATCAGCACCAATGTTTTGTAGGACAAACTATTTACTTAGATACCGAATGTTTGACAGGTTAACAGGTAGCATTCTATTCTGGTATAGTCTTAACAGTGATATAGGTAGTTAGGCTCTTTCTATTTAGACGACTGGGGGGTGATTCTCGCGGGTGATATATTGATATCGAATTCGATATATATTGCAACAAATGTCAAAATGGTAGGGATTTTGACAGTTGTTGCAATATATATCGAAGGCGATATCAATATCGAACCCGCGAGAATCACCCCCCTGGTGTCGGACGGCTGCCGTGCGGTAGTCGTGCGGGTGTCGTACTGCGCACTGCCGGTTGTTTTTAGGGTTCCGTACCTCAAAAGGAAAAACGGAACCCTTATAGGATTACTTTGTTGTCCGTCTGTCACCGTTCCATAAGTGGATCCGCTCATAGATGGCGCCACTAAGTATGCAGCCATCTATGATCAAGATATGATAGGTATATCTACTATGATGTAATAGCGGCATAGATGGCGCTGTTGCATATTTCGGAACCCTTACGGCGCGAGTCGTACTCGCACTTGTCCAGTTTGTTTCATACAATTGACACGTCGAGAGAGCCGTCCGAATGTCGTGCGGCTGCTGCACGGCTACCGCACGACAGCAGTCCGACACCAATCGTCTAATTGAAAGAGCGCTTATAGATAGTGAATAACAAAGTTGGTTCAACTCAAAATCACGAGTAAATACTACTTAAGTTTACTCTAGTATAAAAATAATATAATTTCGTTTCATCTTGAGATGAACGCAATTCTTTAAAATTACACTTCCTTCACTATCCATGAATAAGGAAGGAAACTCGTCAAAAGCGATCAGTTTATCAATCTCCTAACACTTCTGCTGACCCTAACATGTTTAAAAAGGGCCATGATAACGATTCAACTTCAAGCTCGCTGCGCGTCCACTATTGGACATAGATCTTACGCCACAATACGCTTACACGCTTAGCATGACCAATTCTATCTCTATTCTACCAAAGAATAGACAAAGGACGTCGGCAGTTTTGGGCTTGATATGGTACAGTAACCGCTTAACCAAAAATAAAAATATATTTTAATTGTTCTTTGCCTAATTTATCTTAGAGATTAAGAATTGGAATCAAAAATCGAAATAAATAAGAAATAAAATGATTATGCCGTTGACATTTTGAAAAAACCAATAAAACAAAAACGGGTGCATGCTGGCTGGCGCGTGCCTCCACAGAATATCATGTCGACAGCAACTAAAACCTTTGAATTGAGAACTCATTAGTCGGGCTGTACTTCACTGCATCATTCACACCATAGGTACTTAACCTCACTGTCACTAATACGAAGATTTCTCTTTAACCCAATTACGTACAAAAACAAATAAAAAATGAATTTAAATACTCCTGAAATATTCGATCACACCAAACTAATTTCATATCTGTACCGACTTACACAATCTGAAGCCCAGCGTTCTAGGGGCGGCTGCCAGTGTCCTTTCTTCGACAATCGTATCTCTTCTGCCCGAGCACGCGGCAACCCGTGCTTGGCTTATCAGAATTTTGTCTACTGAAGAATAGAAACAGTTCTTCTCTTCATTGTACGCATAAAACGGTAGAAATCTTTCTACAATCTGTTGCTTTGTCTGTTCTTCTGTAGACAAAACCCGTTTCTATCGTGGTCATGCTAGGCCGGCTGGTCTCCAAGCATCATTGATAAGGACAACACTAACATCCAAGTCATGACGCTACGTCTTATCCTCCAATAGGAGGCAAAAACCTAAATCGCGCCTCGGCCCCTCCCCCTCCCTCTGAACCCTCCCCGCCCTCTGGGGCGAGCCCCCTTGCTGGTGTTCGGGGGACTCTTGGGGCGGAGTGCCTCTATCCTCTCCGTGCAGCCAGTACTCTCGCGGCCCTCCGTGAAGTAGGTCGCGTACAGTTCCGCGTTGAAGTTGGAGTTGGTCAGCTCGTGGCCGATGGTCACCCAGCCCGGTCTGATTGTGGAGTCGCGACCGAACAGGTGGATTCTGGAAGATAATACATACAGGGTGACAGAATTTCCCCTCCAAAATGTTTAGTGTCTAGCAGACAGATAGCATTTCTCCTTGAAAACTATTTATTTTTTAACAGACTCCAAAAAAGGAAGAGATTCTCAATTATCTCAATATCAGCTTCAGATTGGTCCCATATAAATGTCATCAAAATCGGTTCAAAAGTTTAGTTTTTTTAGACATTTGTTTTTTAAATAATATAAGATTTATTTTTTGTTCATATTTAATAATCGTCAAACATAATTTTAGCATCTCCTAACCAATCAGGAACATGGAACACAACACACAATTTACAGGAAACAAAATCTTCTATCACATCATAATACTGCCCGGTTCACATTATTCCAGTGGCATTCCAGAGCCGCTGTAATGGAATGCTACTGGAATAATGTGAACCGGGCATGAAGTTACAAAAAACATATTACCTTCTTCTTCCCAAACAAAAGTGCTCCATAATATGGAATATCTCAATCGGCTTCTCACTGCTGCCGAACTCGGGATCCTCAGAAATAATCAGGTCTATATCCACATTAGCGTGTATGAAGTCTCCATCGACCGACCTCCTGACTGTACCCTTGATGCCCATAAGGCAATGTTCCTTAGTCCTTTGGAAGACCGCGTTATGTTCAAGGTTTTTGGAGTGTCCAGGGTTTTTGATGTTGGTTTTTATCCAGCATATGTCCTCGCAGCGACGGAAGCCCCATTTCTTGAGGCATTCCCTGCCCATGTCTAACCCTGTGAAGTTATCAGTGTAATATTTAGGGTTCCGTTCCTCAAAAGGAAAAACGGAACCCTTATAGGATCACTTTATTGTCTGTCTGTCATGACCATGAATGGAACCATCTGCTCATAGATGGCGCCACTTGTATGCAATAAAGTGATTTATCTACTATGATGTAATAGCGGCATAGATGGCGCTATGGCATATTTCGGAACCCTTAGGGCGCGAGTCGTACTCACACTTGTCCGGTTTTTTGTGATTTGATCCAATTTGGAGGGAAGGAAAATAAAAAGGAAAATATTGGTGGACCTAGTTGAGTTAGGATAAGCCTTTTGAATCCTAACTTTAGAATCAACAATTAACACTCCATTACACGCGCCCCTATTTGGGACGCCGTTGCTCGCGCGCTCTACCTATGTAGAACTATTTTGACTGAATATTTTACAAGGAAAATAGAAACAATGCAAAATACTCCTAAATCATATTAAAATAAACTTTAATATGAAACTAAAACAAACAAAACATAACTGTTAATATTTATCAGGAACTTATTATCAGACCTTCTAAGCCTGCGTTTCTTTACTGATTTATATCGTCCACCCGGTTTTTTTTATTTTTTACAATAGTCAGGACATTGAAGAACCTGAATTTATTGATAAATCCACTTTTTACATGTGTGACATTTTTTTTCTAGGGGATACAGCTAACAAAATGTTCTGGACAAAAATGTCACGCGAGTCCTCGCGCGCTCTACTATTGTAGAATTTGAGTTTTGGTGCCAAATTTCTAACACGTTTAGTCGCGCAGATTGCCGCAAGGACACTAATAGTGATCACTATTTAGATATAGAGGAATACTATGAGTTTGTGCGTTAGCTACCCACAATTGACGTTTAAATTCCATGAAATGCATGTGTGTTCTACAATAGTAGAACGCGCGACTAACGGAGTGTTAACGCCCCCGTATATCAGCCCGTGTATGTCTGGTGTGCGGCCCAGCTTAGTGCGCGCTGCGGTGTGATACGATGGCACGGCAAAAATATATGCCTTCGGTTGCGACAACAGTTGACATAGATACCTTCAGAGCTGCCACACCACAGGAATATGAAGGAGCGAGCCTGCGCGATCTGCTGCAGGTCGAGCGCGAGCACGTCCTGCCAGCGCCAGCCGGACCCTAGGGGGGGCTCCACCAGGATCACGTCGAACTTGTTGCCCATCTGCTTCAGGTCTAATGTCTGGGAACACCAGTACAATAGGGATGTTGAATATATTTTTTTATTGTGAATCTGTAAACTATTTGAAAAAGATAATTAACACCAAAAAACCGATGAAACATCTACAAAATTGGCAAAGTTATAAGCGTTTTAAAATGATTTGCTAGACACGGACGGCATGCATGATAAGTGACGTAACACCACCTATGTCCGCTTCGCGCGACAAAGACGGAGCGATACTCCCTCCAAAAACTTTAAAAGCGTCTATGTTTTCCATTTTGTGATAAATTATTATTATTTTTTTAGCTTTTTTGTTATTCCTATTCCTTCTTTGGAATAAAATAATATATATATATTTGTACTTTTTTAATAGTAGTCCACTACCGTATTAAGGCGCTACTAAGTGCCAGCGGCCTTGAGTGATTTGGGCGGTATAGCTTGAGTGTTCTGCGCTGAGCTCACGCAACGCGACATACGTCCACCGAGCAATACGACTCGCCTATCAAGGAGCGCGCTGTGCCGAATTAGACGTATTAGTACTTTTTAGTAACGAATATTGATTTAAAAAAAAATAATAACTAAAAGTTAGATAGTTAAATTATCTTTAAAATGGTGAAGGTTTCGTAAAAATACGCTCAATAGTTTTCGCGCGATCTTCACTTTTTTGAACGCGTTAGACCTAACTTTACAAATTTATCATACTACATAGATAAACGTAATCTAAAATATACTCTAATCAAATTATTAAGAAAATGCTCTAGTTTAGCATATTTCTTTTTCAAATTATTAACACTACTCGTTTAGACGTGATCTTTAGTTTAAAATCTTTAAAAGTCGTATATCTGCGCCTTAACTAATAAAAAGTGTTACTAGTACAAAGTTAGTTAGCTAGTAGTTAGTTAGTAGTTAGTTAGTAGTTACTAGTAAAAAGAGGTAGGCACTCCCTAAATACCTAGAAAACAGAGTTGATCAGTACATTTACATACCCAAGATTTTCTATTAGACTAACTTTTGTCCCACCCCTAGAGCAGTAATTACACTTTACTGAATTCAGTCATCCTAAATGAAAAAGTAACTGATTCAGTCACGTGTGGCACATTTAGAAAGTTGCTAAATGCCTCCAAATGTGAATCAGTTACTTTTTCATTTAGGATGACTGAATTCAGTAAAGTGTAATTACTGCTTTAGGGGTGGGACAAAAGTTTAGCAATATCTTCTTGTAACATACATTTTTAGCCTGTTTTGGCCACTTATATGCTTCTTTTGGAAAATGGCTATCTCGAGTACAATCCTTGCGAGTTAACTGTGTACCTTGCTGGAATGTCATACCCCTCCTCGCACCTCGCTCACCTCCCCGTGCTTCCCATGTCGCGAATAGAGCGATGAAATGAAGACATCAACTCCAAAAACACAGTTAACTTAGTTCTCCTTGGTGTGCGTGCTTGCGCGCAGATAGATATACATGGGCGTTAAATGTGGCGCCAAACTTATCGTAATACAAGTGTATATCTGGTGTGCGGCCCAGTTAACTCCCAAGGGTTGTAAGAAACAAACCCTTAGTAATAAAATGGCTTACAAACTCAGATCATGGAAACAAGGAGATATGGAATCATAGCAAATTAGTACTGGAACAACTGATGCCACTTTTAGTACATTTTTCGACACAATTACATGCATAATTAAGCGCTCCTCGTGAATAAAAAGATCTCCCACGCATTAAACATTCCGCACACGCTCAATCTAACACTGTTAATCGTCACTCACCACTAGCACTAAAATAAAAGACTGTATTTATACTGTCGATTGTGTACGGTTCGTCGCCCGCGCGGACGTTTTTAATATGAGCAATTTGCTCAAAATCAGGCATCAAGCTCGATAGCGCCTTGGCACATCTCACTTGTTTCTATGATCTGAGCTTACAAACAATACTAACCTTCAAATCACACTTCAAATACATAGGCGGTGTAGCAGTCTGTGCGATCAGATCGTCCTTCAGTTTAATCAGTTCCCTCAGTTTGGGGTACTCCTCGAACCGGTCAGCCAGGCCGACGTCTCGGATGAAGTTCTGCGGCCTCTGGCCTGTGTCCACAAAGTGCTGGCAGTAGTCATTGTGAGGGTTGGATGATTGGGTACCCTGGTATTTGAAAATAGAGTTTAGTATGGTTCCGTAAGGTAGGTACCCTTTATCATTCATTATTTCTGCCAGAAGACGTCTAGAGCTGGACATAGGCCTCCCCCAAATTTACCCTTGGATTTCAAAAAGATATAATTATCTACTTTTTTTTTTCAAAAGCAATAACTGCTTCCTTGATGCAACATAAACTATGTAGTATGTTGATCGCTAATGTATTTTATAGTATGCATGAATATTTTGCCAAAAAATGATTTTGTGTCAGATCATAATCAAGAAAGTATAGCCTGTAAGATCAATATTGCAACACCCGTATGGGTACACTGTTGATACTATATCTAACCATGATACTGTTAACACCTATGTACACAGATTGAGCAATAAATGTCTATGTCTATATCTATGAATAATACACAACAGTTTCCTTCCACCACAAACCTTCAAGAAAGTCGACGAATCTGTGTAAACTAATTCATCAGGTTGATCTTTGGTTGTTGGCTTATCACTGCCTTCGTGTCCCACGCCAGGAACCGCCTGCTTCTTCGGCGGCACGTCCAATGTGGCTCCTAATGCATGCCTCAGCTCACTCACACTCGATACGCCAAGCTAAAATTAAAACAACACATCTATCACGATTCTGTGACCTAGCACAGATTTTAGGTTATGTTACAAATTATATTCAATGCTAACAGTTTGCGCTAATAACTTCTTCCGTTTTTGAGATCGTTCGCGTAATTCTTTTAGTTTTTCACTCATTTTGGTTTTTTTTATCAATGTTTAAACTCTATTCTCAAATGCAAGCTCGAAATTATAAACAACTTGAAGAAGACAAGAAAGTGTTCGTGCAGAAACTAAGTAAAAAAGTTAAAACATAAATTAAAGTAAAACTATTTTCTGAGACATCTTAATGGCAACAAAACAATTAAAAAATAAATGAAAATAGTGACCTCATTTTAATTCGTAGTTGAAAATTGAAGTTAAATAAAATTAATTACTTAATTCACACATCAAAATTAAATACTAATATGTATTTCTGAACGAATATAATATTTTCACCATTATACTTTACTATTTGGATAACATTAGCACAGTCTTCGGTAGTATAGTGGTAAGTATCCCCGCCTGTCACGCGGGAGACCGGGGTTCGATTCCCCGCCGGAGAGATTCTTTTTGAAACTGTTTTTGTTTTTTTTTACCCGACTGCGGCGAAGCCCAAAAGGAGGGTATTTTAATTTATTCTAATGAATTAAGAGTGAAGTACTAAATGGGTACATGGATTTATTTATGTTCAGATGGCGAAGGACCATGATGGCACCATTTGAGAGGCAGTAAGTACCTAGTTTTTTTTTGTTTTTGTATTGTGGAGTTTTGCAATGCGTGACATTTTTGTGATCTTTTTAGGGTTCCGTACCAAAATGATAAAAAAGGAACCCTTATGGTGCGACTTCGTCTGTCTGTCTGTCTGTCACAGCTGCTTATTTCAGCAAGTAATAGTTATAAAGAATGCTTGTCCAACTTTATTGCAAATGAATAAAGTTAAAAAATATTTTTACTTTCATTGCAAAAGGGGCCGGAATGGGGGTCCAAAATTTCAAAGTGGGGTTACTAGGTCAAGTGACATATCATATGAAAGGGCTTGATCTGCACATTTCAAAATATTATATTTTCATTTAATTTTATGTCTCACAGTTTTCGACATATGATGAAAAATGTCTGAAAAAATACCATTCCCCCCCCCTTATCTCCGAAGTTTGCGAATCGAAAAATCTGAAATAATTAGAGTGGATAGGAATTGACCCAAATATTGCACCAAAAATAAAACGATGTTCTTAACTAGTACAGTTTTTTCAAAAACATCAATCTTCCTTCACACATAAACTTAGTTATTCGGTCCGGTTTTTTTCACTTTACACGTCTAAAAATGATACGGAACCCTCGGTGCGCGAGTATGACTCGGACTTGGCCAGTTTTTTTTACACTTGCAGTATACTGCAGTACCTACACATCAGTCTATGCAGTGACTAGGATAGATACCTATTTTTTATTATTGAACTATTTGGCGTTACCATTTTCTTTCTATCTCTTTAGGTTTCACTTCAGGGACTTAGACACTTCAATAAAATAATGTGAGTCATTTTTTTATTATATATCTTTATTTTAACTCTTGCATAGATTAGGTATAACCTAACTTACAATATAAAAATACTTTTCATTTGTTTCGATAAATTAATCAGAATCATAAAGTTTTAGAGCTTAAGACAAAACTACCCACCCTCACACATCAATATCTACGTATAAAATATTCTATAGTGTTCTATCTTTAAGACTATAATCTCAGATCATAGAAATGATCTGAGACTATAATCATAATATATTTTGAACAAGTTACAAAACTGTCACTTCGTGCTAATACAATGTCAATGACCTCGAACTGTCAACTATATACCTAGGTATCACTTGAAAAGTGATACCTAAAACCTAAGGCTAGCAAAGAAAATTAATTTGCGAATAAGTTTCGTTTATTTTTCATTTTATTGATGTACCTGTACCTACTTATACATATATTACATACCTAAGTATTAGAATTTACAACTTTAAAGTTGACATTACTTGATTAAATAAAATTAAAATCTCACCTCTTGCCACTATGTGTGAAATATTGTTAAGAATAATCTTTAAAAAAATAGGGAAGTACCTACCTACTCAAAATATTTAGTTACCTTAATCTATAATATCAGTTTTTTCACCTTATTTTTTATTCTAAGTATTTATCTACTACCTACTTAAAAGTTATAATTATAACTAAATACCGAAAAATAATAAAGTTTTAGGTACCTTCCTTGCAAGCTAATTGTAACCTAACCTAATTATTCTAATTAACAACTATTTTACGCGTTCCCTACTGTCAAATGACTCCAAAGCTGTCGCACTGAAGCGACGCTTGTCTTTTTCTCCTACTGTCTGTTAGAAAAAGATAGCAATTCTCTAAAATTAGTTGGTGCAGAGAATCAGCGCCAATGTAATGTGGCCATTACTCCCACACAATACAATTATTTTTTCAACTCGAGCGCAATATCGTTGACTTCGGTGCTGTTGGAGCACTTGCCCCTGTCGACGCAGCGCCCCGTGGCGCTGTCCCGCAGCAACCCTATCCTGCAGTGACAGCCGAGCACGCAGCTGCGCGGGCGCACACACGCGCGCCTCTCACAGCGAAGCTCGCACCCGTAGCGGCAGACGTACTCCTCGTTTGGGTCCTTGCATTTCTCTGAAACATAAAGAAATATATGAAATTAAAGGGGTTTTATGAAAAGGCAACAAACGTCCGTTGCCCCATATGATCAGTCCCACTATTGGCTCTTCTTGTCTTCTTTTCTACTAACATCAAAATAAGGAGGAGGTTACGCATTCGGCTGTTTTTTTTTATTAAGTTTGTATGTAGGTACCTACCTACTTACACCGATGTCTCCCCTATGATTTTGGCTGCGGTAAGCTGGTAAGGCACTTCCCCAGTCGGGCTGCTTCAGATTCGATCTACCTCTCATAACATTGCATTCATACCTCGAGAGTAATCAACGCTTCATACTGTGAATAATCTAGCATCTCCATTGTGACCTTAGATCATAGAAACGAGATGTGCCAAGGCGCTATCGAGCTTGATGTCTGATCTTGAGCAAATTGCTCATGTTAAAAACGTAGGTACGCGCTGGCGACGAACCGAACACGATCGATGGTATAAATACAGTGTTTTAGTTAAGTGCTAGTGTTGAGTGACGATTAACAGTGTTAAATTGAGGGTGTGCGGAATGTTTAATGCGTGGGAGATCTTTTTATTCACAAGGAACGCTTAATTATGCGCGTAATTGTGTCGAAAAATGTACTAAAAGTGGCATCAGTTGTTCCTGTACTAATTTGCTATGATGGCATATCTCCTTGTTTCTATGATCTGAGATTGTGACCGAGTCAAATCCTGGCTCACAACACAACATAAGGGAAAAATAGACCGTACGTGTTCGTAATTTGAACGACGACGAAGTAGCATTCGCAGT